>CAKLNU010000350.1:0-1200000 GCA_922788865.1 Poeciliopsis turneri | reverse complement strand
TCTTTTAAAAATTGTCGTGCTGTGGAAAAGTGAGTTAAATGAAATAGAAAATGTGAAGTCTTGAAAATGCTGACATTGTTTTATTATAAGTTGGGTTATAATCTATAACAGGACGACCCAGAAACACACAGGACAGACAATCTTGCACAATGTCACACACACTGTAGCTAAGGGCAACATGGAGAAAAGATTTTCAACCACCAATGTGAGCTGAAAAAGATCCACTTTTAATTGTAAAATAACTTCTACGAAATTTAGCAAACAGTTTATCATTTAAATATATCATCAAAATAATAATAACAAAAAAACATTTCATGTTCATAAATCATTTATAGCACTTAACATAACATAGTTACATATTCTACTAGAGATGCACCATTTTCAGTCTTCTGGCCAATCAGTGGATTCTGATCTTTAAGAAAGCTTATCTGCCAATTCTGATTTTGGCAGATGCTGATTCTTTTTGTTGTAAATATTGCTAAATATAGCAGGAAAGTTGCTGTGTTAGTAACAGTGGGGTGACTATTGTTAGGTGCAAACATGTAGACATGACATGGTGGAGCGATCCATCAGTCAAACCTCTCACACAGCAGAGCAATGGAGGACAGTGGTTGAGGCCCAATCATCCCAGCAGTGATTGGTTAACAACCAACCATCATTAACCAATCAATTAAGGAATTCGAAGATAATTAATCGGTCGGTCAATTTATTGGTGTAAATACCAATAAATTGACCGTCAAGAGACACATTTCATGTGAAGGGAATTGGTCACCAGCTGAAGTATGAAAAGTGCACAGAGGAGCAAAAGAAGAGGTAGAGAGGTGGAAACCCTCCCAGAGCCGGTGGCAGGCCTTTAAATGTTCCTCCACCAGCGTTTTAATGACACACAGTTCAGCCTAACGTCACTTAATTAAAGCCATGATTCAACTCTTTTACACCACACAGTCTGCACTACATCTGGCAGACAGGGACACAATGAACCGACTTGTGTCACCCTCTTCATTTACTCACACATACAGTTTGCACTGTTTAGCATTGAGCTTCTTTGAATGGCTGCAGCATTCTCAGGTAAATGTCCTCTGATTCTTCCTCTACCTTATTGAGCCCAAACACACTTAAGGCTAGATTGCAGCTGATCTAGTCAGTTGGTCAAACTGTGGTCATCCCAGTTTTAATTCCCGGTCTGTAATACCTACTTTCTACCCATTTACTGTACAATAAAAGTCCCTAGAGCTTAAAAAGGACCAGATTGCAAGTATGGATGCTTTAAAAGGTGCCATATTTTCCCCCCACTGCCCGTACAGTTATCTAGAAAGAAAAAAAAAATCACTTAACTATGCCACCCCTCACCCCTTAAAAAAAACAACAACAAAATCAACAACCAAATTTATTTTGGTTGTTGGTTTATTGTTATATTGAAGATATAAAGGGCATTTTTACTGGTATGCATATAATTAGCAAAGCAAATAGAAGATTTTCATTTCAAAGCAGCCAGCAGAAACTCCTTGTGTTTATTCTACATAACTGTCAAATATCAGAGACTTTAAATCAATCACAGATTTCCACCTTTAACTATCTATGATGTTGGTGATGAGGCTCTGGCCATGAACCCATTTCCAGTTTCAATATGCACCAAAATTTCTAAAAGTTACAGTTTTGAAACTGACTTTGACACATCATTTTATTCATGTGATGCTCTTCCAGAAGAGCTGTAAGCATGTTCACTAATGAGCTGGAGCAGACAAGCTGCTGCTGCTGCTAATTGACTAACTAACCAAATATCAGCACCTTATACTTGAGTTATTCCATAAAGTGCAGTGAAAACAGCACACACTAAAACTATTAGTATGTAGTTTTGTCCACTTCCATCAAAAAATAAATCTCAATGCTTTTAAAGACATTTCCAGCAGCTAAAGTGTCAGTGTGATGCTCAGACTCTGATCCTCAGGCTCAAGAAAGTCCTGAGTTTGAATCCCGGCCAGATTCTTTCTTCGTGAACTCAGCCTGTCCTTTACGTGTTTAAGTTCATGACCTGCCTCTGCACAATGAACCGACATGTGAAACTGGAAAACCGTGTTGTTGCCTTTAAATCTGCTGCTGTTCAACGGTTCTTTCATCAAGAAAGACCGTGTTCTCTTCCTGCAGACGATCCAGATGTCACTGCGGAACATGAAGTCTAACACATGTTAACAGTGTTTCTGTTTAGTGCTGAACAGGGACTAATCCAGTCACATGCACTCTTGAGGGCCCGGGATTAGATCTACTTGGCACAATTCAATCCTTGCCTTGGGGAAAACGACTGAACACAAGTCGGATGGGTTGCAGTCAAAACATCCATTTAGCAATCTGACTGAGTTGAGTTGCTGTTTCCGTGGGAGGCAGATGCTCAGGCAGGGCGGCTGGCAAGGGCTTTTTCCCATCGTAAATGCAGCAGTCTGGGTAGAAATTCATGAACAGCATGAACACTTTTAACGAAGAATAGTTGGATGCTCAATGTATTTGTTTGCAGTTAGACACGACTCGTTCATTAAAGGTCACTCAGGGCATTTCCAGAACAGATTTTCCTTCACCTTTTGAAACAAATAAAAGCAGAAAATGAAGACTGTCTGGTGGAAGACCACTGATGGAATAACACTGACGTGTTATTCCATTAGTACGTCTCAGCACGTTTCACATCTACATGCAGTTTAATTTTAGAGTCTCGTTGCAGTCACACATGTTGTCGTTAGGTAAGGAGAACCACAGACAGTAGACTCCTGTTCTCCAGACACATGTGGGTTTCTCAAACGGGAGAAGAAAGCGGGGCTGACTGCAGATTTCCCTTGCTGAAGTCCACTGCTATGACTCCACTGTGAGACATCCAGCAAGTGTGTCTCTTAATGCCCCCAGACAGGACCGGCTCACTGATGATGCAGACTTGAAATTATCAGGATTGCAAAATTAGAGGGCAACATGACCTTAGGGCCACTTTGCTCACTTCTCTGCCTTTTTCCCACTTAGTCCGAGCTGAGGAAACGTGTCACAGTGTCTGGTGTTGTAAGAAAGAGTTCTGTGTTTAGTGGTGGAATGTCTTCCACCAGGCCAGACAATGATTTCTCCTTCATGCAACCTTGCGAAGGACTTAGTTACCTGCTTTCACAGGTCACTCTGGGTCTCAGGGCCACACAGTGCATGTTTGTATGTGTTCTTGATGCCGAGCTCTTTCATCGCCTGTGTAATGAAGTCCAGATGCTCGCGCAGATGGTCACCGGCTCAGCCTAACAATGGAGCCGTCCTGAGCAGCTGCCTGAACCGAAGTCCAGATGTGTCTGAGCGACGCTGAGAGACGAACAAACAGAATCAGGGACACTCAGCTAAAAGAAGATGAGGAAAGATTCAAACTGTCTGTTAAATGTTCACAGCGAAGGAGCATTTACAACTAGATGACCATAAACCAGCTTCCTGACAATATTTACAAATGTCAAAATATGAGTTATTAGCTTCATGTGAGCAAGCATTTGATACTGATATCACCCTCTGATACATTAACACTGTAACACACACAAGCTACACAAGGCTGCCACTGATTGCTTTGGACATGTGGAAAAATTGTCCATGCTATGCAAACCAAACAGGTGCAGCACTGCAACTGACATTGACACATAGCAGCAACTATCCATGAATACAGTTCTTTCCCATTTTTCAACCACTTGGGGTTAGTCAGTGAGGATCAATATCATACTCACAGGTGGTTAGTTGATAGTTTGATATGAAAAAAATTAAAACAATATGGAAATATCACAGAAAAGAAACACAATAGAACCCTGAACTCCACACTGCAGATTCCAGTAGACATGCTCTATTCAGAACAGACAAGCATGAAAGGAAACATGCATTCTTCAAAGACATGACGAGACCTGACGTCCAATGAAATGAATTTCCTTTTAACGTTATTTATATTAAAAATAACTGATCCTGTTACTGCAGTAACTGGGTTGGTTACTGCAGTCGTATGACAAAATTAAACTAGATTTACATAAATACAGTCACAGAACTGATGAAGGTCGAGGCAGAGTACGGTGGATGCAGCAAAGGTTTATTTATCTCTAGAATAAACCAAAGGTAGAACTGCAGCCTCAAAGATCTCAGTTGTGACACACCAAAAAACCTTTAATTCACAGGCGACATCCCCAATTCACCACCTGTAGAAATGAAATGCATTTTACCAAATACAAATATCAAATATCAAATATACAAATAAATCTTTTATCCTTACACCATTATGAAACAATAATCCCCACAAACAATTTCTCTTCTTCCCCACTTTCCCATGGCCTCTTCCAGAACCTATAAATGGTGTCTGGACCCCCAGAGAAGTGTTTGTCCAAACACCCTGGAGAAGACACAGAAAAGACAGGTGAGCCACTCCAGCTGAGCACCTCCACACTAAACAGATTCTACAAAAATATTTGTTTAAGGTTTAATAGCCGGCAGCCTTCCTTTGCTCTAGGTAACAATTATCCTGCTGTTGCAGACGACCACCTCACTTCTCACTGAGGAGCAGCTGTGCAGATTGTTACTGATGTGCAACTCTATTGATGTGCTAAATAAAGTGCTAAAGTTTCAAAGTGTTATGCTATTTACTTAAACAAAAATAGTCCCAGTAATGAAGGCCTCTTCAAATTTTCTGTCTTCATGCACAGAAAAACACATGTTGTGTTTCCATTTGAAATGTCCGCAAACCTTTGTCGATATTCTGTTGATATTGTGCTAAAAAGCTCAATTTTGAAATTACGGTGTTTCGATTAAACAATAAATGAAATTAGAATCATATGTATAAGCGCCATCACATGATAAGTCATTAAGAAGCATGACAGCGACAGATGGAAACAGTTACAAGAGTAATATTCATATTTCAGGCATGATGCTGAGCACTCATTATCAGCCAATCACAGGAGACCTTGGAGTCTGACTCAGGCATTGGAGCAACAAGTCCCACCTACTTGAGGGAGACTTCATGAGCTGCGTTTTGGGGACATGTGAATAATGACATGTGACATGCAACTTTTCATGAACTGTGATGCTGTTAGAGCTCTGCTGGAGCCGGCTGCACATTGAAAAGCAACAACAACAAAAAACCCATCATCCTCCTGCTTTTTGTCTTCTTCCTCATTTATGTCAGTAGTATCATCCAGATGTTTCCATTTCAGTTTCGCAAAATACATCTACTTTGATGCGGCTGAAAAAAACCACCTCATCCTATTGTAAAAAGGTTTTATCGGAAAATTTAAGCGTTTTCGATGTTGCCATTTTTCCATTAAGCCAATGTATTTTTGTATTTTCAAATTACTCAAATGGAAATGATAAAAATAACTTTGCTTCATAGAAACACACCAGTTTAGACTAAACTTGACAGAACGCTTTGGAGCTGGAATGAAGCCACTTTTCAACATTATCAAACTTTGTACATTTCGCAAAGCTGCAATGGAGACACTTTTTTTTTTCACATCACACGAATCACTCCAGTTCATACCTAACAACAAAGTGCTTATTTGTAGTCACTGGCTTTCTTGGACAATTCTGATTTATTTGTGGGTTATAGTCACGGTAGGACGCAGCAGATGTTTTGGATGTTTGATCCAGGGCTCAGCAGCAGCAGGGCAGGAAGACAGCAGCAGTTTACACAAACAGGAAGTCGGGGATTCATTCTCACAATACACACAGAGATACATGACGAGCCCGGGAAGTCAGCTGGGCTCAGGGACAATGACTCAGAGAGAGGTGTGCAGGAATCAGTGCAGTTACGAAAACAAAACAACTTCCTTAAATCTCCTTCTGTAAATACTGCAAAGGATTTTCAGTTTCACAGAGACAAATGAACTCTTTCCTTGGAGAATACTCCTTTGAGTCGTGCATTTTGAAAAACATTTTGTTTTTGTAATATTTCTTGCATTTTATGCAGTCAAAGCCTCACAAAGCAAAACCCGCTCTAAAAATAAAAGCTAAAAATAAATTATTATGCTGGTCACATATCGTACTATTCCTCTGGGAAACAGTGTGCTATAATTTACTATAATTGTCATCCACAAAAAAAGAAAAAAAAAGAAGTTGAAACAGCAAAATCTACAATATCAGCAATTTTTTGTTTCCCAGTTATTAATAATTATTATTCTCAACAGTTTAATTCCTTCATTTTCTGTTGGATTCACCTCTATGAGACAGAAATGAGCACATTGCTCTCATTTTGTTGGGTTACAGTGAGAATCTGACCTTGGGGGTCAGACCTCAGATAAAACCGATCGGCCGGTCAGGAAACACCAGAACCCGATACACGAGTTGGAACCATTTTCTGCACCTTTAGTTTATATGATCTTTGTTGTAAATCGACGCTTAAGAAACGACTGAAGCTGGATCTTGATATCACATGTTCTTACACTGGAGTTGAATTGTTGCAACTTTGCTCGTTTTCCTTGCATCAGCTCCAGCTGACTCTGCCACCGCCGACCAAAGGAGGTGAGGAATTTCAAGTTTCCTTTAGAAATTCCAGATTGGAGAATTTTTCTGTTTTTCAAGTCGCCCTCTTCCCCCCAATTTTTTTCTCCACCCGGAATACCTTATTGTATTTCCGTCTCTTTCCTTGATTGCGCAGACAAAGCGCGGTCAGTCAGGTCTGCAGCTGACTGCTCAGGAGGTGCAGCGGCTTTTCGGGAAACGGGGAAATGTGAGTTTTAACTTTGCGGCAGGTTTGTAGACACAAGATGAAAAAAGACGAGGTAAGCTGAGCTGCCACTGCTTTCTCTCTCTTTCTCTCTCTCTCTCACACACACACACACACACACGCACACCATGGTTCAAAAATACCCCAGGGGGCCTTCACAAAGACACAAAACAAGCAACCCGCAGAGCTAACTACCTTATTAGCTGTGGTGCTCTCTGGAGCTACGATACCTTAAAGGACCAGAGACTCGACTGATGAGGCAGAAAAGATCCATCACAGCCACAAAGTGACCTGAAGCCCAGTGGGAGCGCAGAGACACAGGACAGAACGCAGGTCCTCTCTCACAGCTGTCAGCAAGCATCAGCTAAACTAAACAAGCGGGCCCAGTCAGACGAAGTATAACAGCAGGCGTGAAAATCTCCTTTTAACACGAATCCCTTCTGTTCCAGCGATCAGCCACGCCAGAGGAGATGCATCAGCCACCTGCAGATTGTCTTCTGAAACTGAGCCGGTTCATTGGGCCTAACGAGCATTTTGCATTTCACATTCATTAACCGGTGTTTAAAAGAAAGCAAGAAAGACTGTTGTTAGGTGGCATTGCTTTTTATTGTGCTCTTTCTCACTCCACTGCCAGTCACATCGTCCATTTAATGCCTTTCCAGATTCCCTTTCCGATGGATTGCAAATGGGAGCAGAATATTTGAGGTTTTCTGAAAATGTTTGGATTTGTACCAAATTGTGTACCTGGAGACTCTTGAAAAAGTTTTAGTTTCTCCTGGTGCTGAATAAACATCTTCATGCACTTTGGGGTCATATTTTTTCAATCCGTTCTCTTTTCTCCATTCCCTACTATGTTATTATTATAACTGTTATGTTATATTTGCTGTCATTGATTTCTGGCTAATTTTACAGATCTTGCAATTTCTTGCAACCATTTTGTAGTCCAAGTTCAATGATGAAGAATCTATAAGTGGATGAGTCAAAATATTGTGTTGTTGGCCATCTTAGATCTCCACATCAGGAAGAACGGTTCCTTCTGCTTATGGAAGCAACAGAAAACACACCAAACTGCAGAAGCCCAGGTTGTGCATTGGTGAAAAAAAAAATCTTGATTTTGCAAAAAAATGATGTCTTCATATACAAATTTAATGAATCAATAAAATTGATTTATTGCCCAGCCCTAAGCCATGCATAATGATTTTACTTTATAGCTTTTTGTTATGGTAAAAGGTTCAACAAACAAATCACAATCGTTTTCAAGAATCTAACTTGAAGGAAATATTCCACTCCATTTTTGGCTCTTTTATGCTTGTCTAATAAGGTGATTGCATCGTTAAAATTTTCCTTTTTTCTATATTTCCACAAACAATAAAGACCTAATGAAGCTTGTTTTGAACATCTGATCAATGTATTCTAGAAGACATGATGAAATGCAGACAAAACTCATTCAAACTAAACAGTTAAGTTGAGCTAGGATGAGTTCCACAGCAAATGCTAGGCTCGGTTTAGCCTTGTTATCAGTTATTTTTTTACATTTCCTGTCAATCTGTCTCTTGTGCTTTCCATTTTTAACATAAAATTCTCCCACATAAAAGGTGCTTTTGTAACCAAGTGCAAGATCAACCAAAAAAACAGTGTCTATGTCTTTTTTTTTTTTAACCTCAACATAAAAACTATAACTGGGCTTGAAGCTTCAGACCTTCATATTCCCAGCTAGTATTATGAGCTAACGTTGATTTCATCATAAACAAATATTTAGGTGTGACAAAGAAGAGATTGTTCTACAGCATTGACCATAAAAAGTCCCAATTGCTTTTAAATTAGCCAACTGGCATTTCTGTCCCCCGCCTGCCCAACCTGGCTGTGTTTTCTACAAGAGGTCATGACCCCGGAGGTCCTGGGAGAGAGGTTTAGAGTTTACACTGGGGGGCCAAGGAGGATTCCCAGGCCGGCCAAACATGCCTCGACCATAGAGACTCTGCAAGACACTTCATCTGATGGACAGCAGTGGTGCTGCTGTGTGTTTGTCCCCCAGACAAAGGCGAAAAGCGAGAGTGAAGGACGGAGTGGAGACAGGATGGAGCAGATTGCTGGGTGATTAAGTCTTTTCTCGAAAAAGGCAAATAGGCAATGACAGAGGCAGGAACAAGTGTTTTAGGGGAAGTAAACATCACTAAACACACACACTCCTCAATGGCCTCAGTGCCACCAGTATAATAAAGCATAAACACATGGTGCTGGGTTTAAATCCAGACTCCTGCGCAAACATCCTGCTGAGGACGGCTCCTTTTGAGTCAGAGAGGAGCACCCTGTCATCGCTGAGCAAGACATCAGCTCCGTGTCCTGTGTGGACAAAGTGTGTGTTTGTGTGTGTCGATGCTGACGCAATGTCTGCAAAGACTGGCACAGCCCGGAGAGCCAGATCCATCCAGGGGTCTTCAAGAGCAACTTAATGGAGTCTAAGTTCAATTTTAGAATCAATTCTCCCCTGGAGGGCAATTTAAAGATGTTTAACAAAGAAAACGTCTCACTGCTGAAGGTCGCTGCTGCGGAGCACGGTTATGAAATTATTTTCAGTTGTTCCTGTAAAGGATTTCAGAGCGTTTTTATCGAGATAAAACAGAACCGTCACTAACCTCTGACCCGGACCACAGCGTGGCCATCACTCGACACCCAGACAGGCCGGGCGGAGAAACTTTGTTTGGATTTTTGCCATGAGTCACCCAGTGATGGAGAATCCACTGACCATTGCCTTTAAATAGCCAGACCATTTTCTTTCCAGCTGAGAAGCAGAGATACCAGCTGCTGACCGGAATCAGGGGATTTTTTTTCTTTTACAGGCAGCAGTGATTGGTGGGAACACAGCAGGAAACCATAATTTTAACTTTTTTGTCCTGTCAGTGAACACACCACACCAAGCACCATCATGCAGAGCTGCATGTTATGAGGAATTTCAACCATTACAGCGATATTAATGAGTGAACTACCACCATCACAAAGAACTGCTTTAAAACAAGCAGTTCATATATTGAGATGACTTCATATTTGAAGGGAGATCGCTGACTCGCCCACCAGCTCATGTCTGCACATGCGCGGCTAACAAAAGAGTGCTTCTACAAATGGATCAGTTTCAATTCTAAATAAATGCACTTATCATGTGAAAGCAACAAATTCAGTTAAATTTATTTACATCTAAATATTTTGTTCTAAATAGTAAAAATTACAGACCAGTATGAGGACGATCTGGTTTTTTATTATTATTATTATTATTATTATTATTATTATTCCACAGACGTAAAAGGGACCAAAATGTTCTGCATGTTTCTTTTCTGTTTGAATCCAAGAGAAATGAAAGGAGTTACACTAATCTCAATTATCCATCAAAACCAATGTCTCTGATCTTTATGTCATTTTTATCTAACTTCAAAAGTGCATCAGTAAATGTTGGTTCATTGATTAAAAGATGGAAAACGCTGGTAGTTCTTAGCTTTAATACATGGATACGCGTGAGAAAAATACAAAAACAAATCCAATCTCTGGTCAGATATTTTATTTGAGAGATTTTTTTCAATAAAAAGAAAGTAAATTAATTAAAAATGTATTGTTTTCTTCCTTATATTCCTGACAGCCTTTGTAAAACAGGGGAATTATACAATATTATAATCAAGCTGAACAGTATGGCTAAGATTAGTTGATTTAGAACTCTATAGCTAATATTAGAGATAAATAGTATGAATCAATTTTTTTGTGTGATTGGCTGAGATTGGTGATCAGCCAATCACCTTGATCAAAGACCCACAGCACATTTTCCTACTTTATGTTCTATAGCCACATTAAAACATTAAAAAAATGAAAACCAGCCAAAAGAAAACCAAAAGTCAACAGGCCAGACCATGACTACAGTAATTTATTCTGTTATAACAAGCCCTTTTTATAGTTTAAGTAAGGAAATAGTGTTTTAAATGTCGTAATAATATGAAACTGAGCTTCTCAACCACAAAAAAATCTGTTTTACCAGTCAGTAACAGTCATCCCCAGTGACTGCAATTCTCCCAAAGTACAGTATCATGGTGATTTTCCTTCAGGGATTAGAAATAATAAGTGACTGTTGCTGCCAGCGGCAGAACCGTTGAGTCATAAAAAAGGAAGACCAAAAAAACTGGTAGATCTGCACACACTGGATCTCCCTGTATCTGTGGGAGCAAATCTGCTCCGTCTCACATTGTGGAGCCTGAAATGTCCCTCTGTTCTCTGCTGCAAGTCATGTTTCATCTCACACTGAATCACAGCGTCGCTCTGAAGGCAGGAGGAGAAGGTTTCACTCTGCTGGTGAAAACGACATGGGAAACGTACTCAATGCAATAAAATGCATTCAGACAATCAAAAGGGACGAAGAAAGAAAGGACAGAGAGCAGGAGACAGACAAGGAGGAATGGCAGGACGCAACAAGGAAGGAAGAACACAAGGGGGAAAGGTAGGACAAAAGATAGGAAGGAAGGAAGGAAGGAAGGAAGGAAGGAAGGAAGGAAGGAAGGAAGGAAGGAAGGAAGGAAGGAAGAAAGGAAGGAAGGAAGGAAAAGAAAGAAGAAAGAAATAAAGAAAAAAAGAAGGAAAGAAAGAAATCTAAGGGAGTTCAGCAAACTTTATAAAGTCAGCAAACTTTATAAAGTCTCTGAAATAAAATGTGTTAAACACAATAATAATAATAATAATAATAATAATAATAATAATAAAATCCAAAACTTTCAGATTTTCAAATGTACAAAATGTAAAAACGTGTTTTTTATGGTAAATTTAAAGGTTTTAGATCAACTTTTTATTAAAACAAAAAAGACACTAAACCCATTTTGGGTTTTGCTGAAAATAAGAAAGGATGATGAATGTAATGTTTGCAGAAACATTGGAGACTTTTTCAAAAAGAAATGTCATGAAAACACCAAGAGAAATCACTGAATTAAATCATTTTCTCTATTCATTAACGCCATTCAGATTTAGAGTTTTGGAAAAATGTATCAGGAGCCAACATGAGGAGTCCAAAGAGCCACATTTGTCTTTGGACTTTGACTGGGCCATTATGACCCATGGAAATGCTCTGCAGCTGTGGCTCTGGGTTTGACCTGTAAGGTGTTCAGGTTCTTCTTCAGGATCACTCTCATCAGCATGATGCTGCCACCACCATCAGGTTCCAGGCTGATGCTCATGGTTTTCTACCAGATTGTCTCATGACAGCAGAACCTTCCTCTGCCTGTCCAGACGTGGTTTCTGGTTTTCTGGCGCAGCTTTTGGATTATTTAGACTTTCACTGTATTTCTTTAAAAATCCATAATAAAGTGTTTTCAGGAACTGAGCGGCCGTGTGCGCCGGAGCTCTGCGCGTCCGAGCGCCTTCCTCCATTCAGTGCGCAGCCACGCCGCCGCGCTCTGCCTCCTCCGTACTGGGGCGTGGATTCAACCGAAGAAGCAAACCAGAGCTCCCAATTTAAACCCGATTCTAACAAATCCCCCCAGAGAGGACCCCCGCGCCCCTCCGGCTCCCCCACTCTGGGCTGCTGCGGGGAGGATTCCCTTTGTTGTGATGATTTTTCACATCAGAATGAAGAGACGATCCCTAAATGGTCCCCGGGGATAGTCAAAGCCCAGACAGACTCTCCGTGCTGATCAGCGCTCAGTCTGCGCTCCTTTGGTCACATCCGGTGCCCACGCGGTGCCACAGCTCCGCAGCTGCTCCCCGCAGTGCTCCCCTTCGCCAAGACACGTTTCTTTCCCCCCCTCATCATACCGAGGACAAAGCCTCCCTCCTTCACCGCTGCCTCCGCTGCCCGGAGCAGGCATGCCCCCCATGCCACTTGTCTGATGAGAGGCAGCAAGTCCGGCCACATCACAGCGCGCCGTCCCCAACACTTCAGCAACGAAAAGGGCAAAGAAAAGCGCAACAAGACAGCGCAACGAGCGCTGTGGATGCGCCACAACAAACTGCTCCGCGATCTGCGCCTTCAAGAGGGATAATCACTTTACTGTACAACCCGAGCATCGACGTGTCAGCGTGCCAAGAGGCCACACACACACTCTCTCTCTCTCACACACACACACACACACATACACGTCCTCACACAGAGACAGCTGTAAACACACAGGAGAGTAACAGAAAGAAGACATGAAGCTCCTACCTGGATGGAACATACTTTGAAAATAAAAGATGACCAAAATAAAGGATCCCAAACAAGTGGCAAAAAGCATCCGGCATATCCTGCTCATCCTCATCAGCTCGCCCAGAGTCTGCTTCATCAGGACGGAGAGGCTGCGGGCTGCGGGAGGGGGACCAAGGGGAAGCTCCGGGGGTCTGCCTGGTACTGATGAGGACAGTCCGCCGGTCAATGAGACAAACGAACCCAGCTCGGAGTGTACCACAGCGGCAATGTGGTACACTCCCTCCCCCCCGGTCTGAGGAAATGAGCTCGTCCACATGTGGTCTCTCTCTCTCTCTCTCTCTCTCGCTCTCTGTCTCTGTCTCTCTCTCTCTCTCTCTTTCTGTCTCTCTCTCTCTTTCTGTCTCTCTAACTCTCTCTGCTCCTCAGAGGTTCTGCTCGTTCTTTTGTTTTGCTGAAACAATTTTTTTCCTTATTAGTTGAACATATCTAAATACTAAAACCTCTTTCTAAATAAATTTGATAATTATTTAAGTCATAAAGATGTAAAGTAAAGGGAACCGTATATTTATCTGCCAGAGTTGTGAAAGTTACACTTTAATGGGATTATTTAGAAATAAATGATCTAAACAGTGTGCGGGCTTCAGGAAGGCGTCTTAAAATCACAGAGAGAAAAAACACAAACTATTGTCTGAGTCGACTCAAGGTCAGAACATTTCACCATCAAGGCGGGTCAAAGGGTCAAAGTGCTTTTCATCGTACAGTCACCAACTATGAAACTAACAAAAAGCTACTGAAATCAAGACAAGTTGATCAATGTTCCACTTACTGCTAATCAAAGGCAGCTCTCATCATCAGGTTGGTTTTAGCCTCTTTGGTTGTTGTTTTTTTAGCTTGGCTCATTAATTAAAACGCAGCGAGCCAAGCTGCTGTCAGAATACTGAGAGGATGCTGTTCAGAGAAAGATCAGAGCAACAGGAGGATGATGCTGGACACAACCAGGAGGACAGAGCTGACACAGCAGCCGTCGCCTGGCAACCTGGACTGGAATGTGCTGCTATTACTCACAATTTTTGCCATTTAATTTGACATCAACATTTTGTAGATATCTCTATGGTGTCTTTAGAGACTTCATTACTATTTGGATTGATCGACTTGACAGACTTTTGCTCAGTAAAAAAGAAAAAAAAAACAAAAAGGAAACTTGTTTTTTTTTTTTGTTTTTTTTTTACTAAAGCGTATTTACAGCAAGAACTTGAACTAAATAAATTCCAGTAGGATCAGGTAACCAGTGCAAAGACATTCAAACATCATGTGCTCAACCTGAAAAAGATCAAGTATCTTTATGTGTCTTTCAGAGGTGAAGTTTGGAGCAGGGCATAAAGAAACAAGCTGGAGCTTCATCTATAATATCATGACCATTCAAGAGGAAAAAGGGATATAAGCCCAAAAATGTTTTTGAAAAATTACCAAAGCTCTTAATTAACTGGTCTGTCTCTGTTCCAGTTCAGGACATTTGGATCTTGACTAAAAGATTCCAGAAACCAGTAGTGCCAGATAACAACAAAAATAATGGTGGCTAGCACTGAGCTGTGCTCTGCTACTCAACATATTTAGTTTAACACAACATTTGATGTGGAATATATGAGTAATACATGAGTACTTGGGTGACTGGTTAGTGTTTTCTAAATGAGGTGGAAGCGAAGGGTCATCTGGTAGCGTTTGTGCATCTGATTTGGATCCTACTGGGAGCTTCCCTTTGAAAGTTTTCCAGGGAAATCCCACCGGGAGGAGATCCTGGGACAGACCCAGCTCACACTGGAGGGACTGAACCTTTTCTTGCTTAAGAACACCATTGGGATTCAACAGAAAGAGGTGGAAGGCGTTACCATGGAGACGGAGTTCTGGGTTTCCCTGGCTCCTGGACCGAGTGCAGGAGCCATCTGAGATGAATGAAAGACAGCGCATGAACCAAAGTGAACTGGCCTAAAGGGTCGGGTTTCAGAGCTGCATGTGTTGTGCATGGACATGTTCTAGAGACATGACAGAAAAACTGATAATGATTATTGATTATTACCAACAGGACTGGTTATTACTAATTAACCACAGCAGACGAACTTCGGGCTTTAAATCTTGGGAGAAGATGAGGAGCTGAGACAAAAAATACACCTACATTTATGAATCAGCTCCTAAAAATATGAACTACTTTCAGATATGATTGATTAGTTATATTTTAGTACAAAAGCAAAGGAAATGCTGTGTAAAAATGTTTCCTTCATACATTTTGCTTTTTGTCCTCAAAGATAGAGCAAAAGTCTGTCTTTGCTTTGTCTGCTCAAATTTAAATATGGATCTTTAAACATATAGTAGTTAATTTATCCCAAAAAATTTCTGGTATTTCTGGGACTTTGGGCTAATTTCACAGCCACCTCTGGGTTTCTGCCAGTTGGTGAAGACGGGTGCGTGGAAATTCAGAAAACAAGCAAGACGACAAAACCGACAGAAGACACAAAACTAGTTTCCCAGTAAGTTCAACCAGTCATAATAAATGTTCTCTTCTGTTGCATTGTTTGCCGTTTCTCGCTACATTGCACATAAACCTCACAAACAAAGCTGAGGATGTGAAAGGTTTGCAGCACAGAGGAGCTGCAGTGGCTGTTATAAGCTGTCAGTCGCAGCAGCAACTCGGCTGTGTCTGACTCCTGTTGATAAGAAACTGAATTGACCTTTCATAAAGGCTCCGTTCACTCGGCTGCTCTGCAGCACGAATGTCTCTGCTGATATGTTTCAGATTCAGGTTTCACAACCAAGAACTCCGGTAGCTGAAGTCAGCATGAGGCATTGTTAATGGCTGCATGAATCAGCTCATATCCTCTTCATCAGCACCAGCTTTCTCCAACCATTTTACCTTTGTGCCATTCAGACAAAGTGATGCGTTATCTTGGTATAGGACACGTGTTTCTAGACTCTGACACTGTAGAAATCACAGTAGAACAAATATAATTTATATAAATAACACCAGACTCTGGACCTTAAAGCATTAGGTTTCATCAACTAATTGCATAGATCTAAATGCATTTATAATTTGAATACATTTAATCAATTTTTGTTTACGTGTCAAAGGTTTTTGGCTGGAACTTTTGTAGAGCAATGCAAGAAAAGACTCTTGTTGTTCACGTTTTAAACATTTTAAACTTCAGTCAGGTATTCTGTGTTTCCTCCATTGAACAAAGAACAAAATGTCTCCCAGGTTTTTAGTGAAGTCCTTCAGTGGTTTCATGAGCCTCACATTTCTCTTGTGATTGAAGGTTGCGTATGTCATGAGTGCATACATGAATTTTGTGTCGACTAAAGTTTCAAAATCTTCTCCACGTTCAGCTGCAGGACCGCCTACACTCTGAACACTGTCCAAGGGCAGTGGGCATTGATGGATGGACCTCATTGTAAAATGTTAACCTTGCTGTGAGTCGTGCACGAGGTTTTAACAGCTAATGGAACTTTTTTAGCAGATGCCAAAAGAGAAAGCCCCTTGGAAGTTTTTTAATTAGAATATCTGCCTTAGAAAAAGCAGGTCTGATGCTGAGATAGTCAAAGGAGAGTAATGTGAACATTTTTCTATGTTTTTAAAATTTTGGTTACCATCTGCAGAATTGCTGCAGAATCCCAGGAGGATAACAGATAAATGGAGAGCGTGGCTCTGCGGTGGGTGGGGCGCGGAGGGCTTAAACTCTCGATTTGTTTGAGACGCTAAATTCACTGATGAATATTAACCAGTGATTTCATGATAGAGGCTGACAAATAATATAAAAGAAACTTGTCGAGATCCCCAGCTTAAATATAGATCCAGCATATTTCAATAAACGTGGAAACAATAAATTTGATACGTTTTCATTGAAAATCTTGCTAAATTGTGGTCTAGTGGCTGAGCCTGAGGCCTGAGGTTTGTTTCTCTCCGACAGAACAGAATGTCTGTCAGATTTCACCAGACAAACTGACTCCCTCCTGCTTCCTTGCATCAGGTAACTATGCCTGTCAACAGGATGATGCCTTCGACTGTTTCCCCTCGTTGTGAAGATGTTGGGCCTTTGCTGGGTTTTGTGTCAATAAGGTCTGTCCTCACATGTCCTTATGTCCAAAGAAATTCCTCTCTGGGACTTCAAGTTCAGCTGGAAATAGCTTTCAGTCCTCAAGTCATTTTGTGCTAAAAGATCAAATTCTGGTCTGTCACTCAGTTCAGTTCAGCTGGGATAAAATGAAAAGCAATTCACAGAACACACTGAGACCGCAGAATAGTAACGTAACCAGGTGAGATGCAGCAGAAAACTGATTTCCACGCCGTAGATCTCAGGATAAATGCAATGTTCAAAATGAGACGCATCAAAAGCGAAACAGAAAACACTCTTCTAATGAACGTGATATTTTGTGTCGTCTAAACACCATGTGTGGCACATTTCCATCTATAGAAATGAAACAAAACACAGCTGAAAAATGAGTGATTGTAGTATAATCCCTCTCATCAAGCCAACTGGGAAATAACAGAAAAATGAGTTTGTTAGTAATTACAAGTTTGGCAGAGAAAATTTGCAAAATGCTTCCATCTTGTTGAGTCAACTTTTCAAAGTTGACTCAACTTTAACTTCCATGTGTGATTTAATTATATGCAAGGCCTCTGCAATGTGGACTCACATCCAACGAGAAAAAGCTGTTATGTAACTAAAATGTGTTACACTAATAACACTGATGGGAGTCCTTAATTTGATTTGAGTGCCCAAAAGCAGCCATCACTTCACTACATGTTCAGTAGTGAGCATGTTTCCAGATATTGCCACCTTCCTAAATCACTTTTTGCCTAAAAGGATTTTTTTTTGTTGTTTATTGCCTGAAACAAAAAAAACAAAAACAAAAAATCACCTCTTGCTTTATTGGAAAGAAAGAGGTGATGATTTTTTGCCATTATTTTAGGAAGGTGTTGTGTCATATGTAATGACACAACACTCTGCTGGCCACAGTGGTTTGGCCAGCTTTCATCAGTCATACAATCAATCACTCAAACTAGGTCGAGTACAGATTTTAAGCTTAAATTTAACAAGGGCCAAAATGTGCTCATTATGGGGCCGAGGATGGCATCTCCCTGACTGCAGCTCCGGTTGGATGTCACCATCATTTGGGATCAGCTCAGCGACTGAAACAAATGCGACCTGGAGCGTTTTTATTTTTTTGTCTGTTTCTTTCATTGAACATCACACAAGAGCAAAGCATTTCTAATCCATTCCCAGTTTGAGAAGGAAGAGTTTCAGAATGTGATCAGAGATGTGTCGCACACCTTCAGAAAGTGGTCACAGTGGACATCAATAAACGTGTCATCACGAAAGCGCCAGCAAAGCAAGAGGACTAATTAAAGCCTGAAAACAAGCAGACATCTGTTTCTGGGGGAGGACAGTCTTACAGCATGAAGGCATGTCAGCTGTTTTATTTTCAACAACAGTCAAAACACAGCAGAGGTGAAACACACACACACACACACACACACGCACACACACCCCCACACACACACACACACACACACACACACACACACACACACACACACACACACACACACATACACCTACATGCACACTTTCAAACAGTACAGTAACAGCTCCAGCTGAACTGACATGTTTTTAAAACTCCAAATGCTGAGTTTTGGAGGAGTTAAGAGCAGAGACAACAAAAGAAATAATAATGAGAAAAAAAAAGAAATGAGATGACTGATGAGGAGCAGTTGGCCCCTGTTGGCCTCTCTAGAAGACGAGTCAATGGGGTCGAGGATGAGCACTTTGCCCCACAACCCCAAGCCTCCTGAGGCAAGAGTCACACAGTGACTGAGACGAGACAAATTAAATATTTAAACAGGTTAAGTAGTGTCCTTCTCAACATTCCCAGTTTTGCTCTTTAATCTCATTTTCACTTGGCTTGGAGATCATCCTATTACCATAAACCTCATTATTATGATAATTATCTGAGCTGTGCTTCTGCAGGGAGCACATTCCTGAGCAGGTTGGTCGTAATGATGGTGTTTTGCTGGTTAAATGTCCCCTAGTCGATAGTGTGATGTTGCAAACACCCAAAGTCAAACAGTCAATAATAATGAAATGAGAAGAACAGGAAGTAAAGAACAAGCAGAGAGGATCTGCACACAAACTGAAACAATGGCTCATAAACTGTTTAAACCTGCAACTTCCACATGCCTACTGTATATGCTAAGCATTCATGCTGCTTGGTGACCTTTGACTTTCTTTTTGCAGGTCGAAAGCTTTAAAACTGCAAGTAGAATGTACTGCAACCAACAGAATCACTTTTAAACAAAATAGAAAGAAGATTGGGTCGTTGATCTCTGGTCAACGTGATGGAGAATCATTATGTTTAGGTTTTCAGTCATTATTCGCTTTAAAAAAAAATAATGGAATGAGTGAGATGGAAACCAAACCTTTTCACTTAAACCACGCTGACATTACATGTTTGATCTTAGCTGTCACATGAGACAAATGTTTTGCCTGAAGGGTGTCAGGAACAAGCTGTGAGGTCTCTAAAGCCACAGCCTCATTCTTTTCCTCCAGCCCTCAGATGGATATCACATGTAGTAGTTTTTCAGCATTTGCAAGAATGACTAGGGTCAGTTTCCAAGAAAATTGACTTACAAAATTGGTTCTCTGCAGCCAATCACTTCCAACACTAGCAGGACAGATGCATGGAGACCTGGAGTTGTATGAAATCACATACAATACTTTCTTTTCTTGTAATTTTCCCATCTGAGTCGTCACTGGAGTTTTTGGTTCAGTTCTCTAATTTTAGATCCAATTTTGGGAAGAGTTCCCGGACAAAGATTTGTGCTAGTCTGGGATTAATAAGGTCATTAAATGTAGACTAAACAAAATCTGCTTTTTGGTCGTGATGGAAAGTAGTTGCAGGCTCAAATAAGTCCCGGAGTAACATTAAAGCTCACGAGATTATTTTGTGGTTTTAATTAAACCCCACAGGAGAAACGTTTAACGTCAAATTAATTCTGGTTGTTGTTAGTAAAAATGAGTGATTGCCACTAGCTGGACCAGTAAAAGTAATAGTTCCAATAAGAGAAAAAAAAATCTTTGGCTTGTTAAACCAATGCAAAATTGAAATGCTCCCCTACACCTTTTCACTTTCAGAACCATTGCTTACATTTGTCACACAGTCAGTCCTGAGTCCAGGTTGTCTGCTGGTGCTCATAACTTTTTTATTGTTTTGTTTGTTTTTTGGCATGTGGCACCTCTCAGAGTGAAGCTAGATATTTGTGTGGTGTCAGTATGTAAATTCATTTGCAGAATTTTCATCTCTATGATATGTTCTACTGAGCACAGTGTGTGTTCAAGGGATTATTATTGTATATAGATCCAATTTTATCTTGTCTGATTAGATGAGAGTTTTGGCTAAATGTAAATTGGACATTATATGGTTTTCTGGCTTTCTTCTCATCAATCTGTCATTAAGGCCAGATTTATGGAGCGATTGATGAATATTTGTCCAGTCGATCGTTTTTCCACCAGAGATGTGGGTCTGCAGCCGACAACATTTGTAGCCCAGACCAAAAAAATCACAATGGTGGAATCTGGTATGAACACTGCAGCAGATTCAAAAAAATGATCAATAAAACATGCAAGGAAGTGCACATTCTTTTTTAAAATTCAATAATGTATTCAATTATGTTCACATAAAAAAGTTTTAAAAACAATCATTTAAAATGGCAAACTGTAATGAACTGCTTGATAAGGGAAAGATCAACAATTTAATAAAATAGTAAATCAAAATGTAGGCATATGTGCTGAATTCCTAGTAATGTTATATTTTATTATTTGAATCCAGGTTTTTAATAAAATCTTCGACTATGGAGTCAAACGTTAAACAGTTGAGGTTTTAAATATAATGGCGCCATCTAGCGACGAAATATGTCAATTCAATATAAAATCTCTAAATTTTCATTTGTGGGTTTGTGTTGAGTGAGTTTTGACACGCGCGTTGCTTAATCACATCATGTATCCCGGGTTAGAAAAACTCAAGCAGTAAAACGCTGATTGTACTGTCTACATGTTTCTTTGACGTCTATTATAGAGGATTTTTGTTTTAATTAACTCTGATGTTATTCCATTAAAAAATCTGCTTGTATGGATATTCCTTTTAAATGATTATATCTGACATCATACGTCACAAAATAAATTTACAAAAAAATCAAATGATGCACGTTTTGGCGTGAGCAGGTGCGTTCAAATGTTATTATAAAAGTAGGGATTAAAAAGCCAAACATGAAGGTATATGAATAAAGAAAGCATTTTCAATATGATATCTGTCATTTTTATTCAGCTCATTTCTCTGTGCGATAAAGACAAATCAGAAAAACGTTTTATTTTACACGTTATTTCTAAAAGGAACTCTTTTTAGACTAAATTAAAGCTTTCATATTTCAGTTTTGTAATATCAGAGTTTACAAGAAGTCCTGGAATGCAGCACGCCCCCCTGCTGTCCAGCAGAGGTAATGCAGCCACGGCTCCGCGCTGGGACTGGTCGTTTCGCAGCCATTTTCTGTCCAACCAAACAGCCGCCTCAGGAAGGTAACCAACCAGGGCTTCATTGCAGGTTTGTGCCGGGCTCCGGCCAATGATTGCTAACCGATTGCTTGTTAGCTCGAATGGAAATGTCCGTCACTGACTGATTTTTTCATTTGTTGTCTGAGTGAATGAGTGCTGCTCATTAGGAAGCCTTTGCTTGGCGAAACTTAAAAAATAAGCGTTAAACATTCCGGCCTCGTTACGTCTTTCTCTGCCGTGCGTGACAAAGAGCAGGCCGACGCAGACGCGGGTTCCAGTGGATTTGAAATAAGAACTTCCGCGAGGAACATTATGTACCTGAGTAATTTACCTTCAGAAGGTAATATCCCATTGGACAGTTGCTTTTTAATCTGGTAAAATCGTTGGCTTTTTGGACACAGTCTCATTCACAAAGCTAGCTCAGGGGTTTTGGCCTGTGAGGAGCTAACATTAGCAGGCTAACACCTGCTAGCTAGCACACAAAACAACACATTACTGCTTTTAAGTATAACCACACATAGCTGACACGTATCTGCAATTTTTCCACATAAAATACAACGCTAAGAACTGCAGAGAGCTCACTGCATCGTGTTTTCATGAACTAGAAAAAAAAAAAAAAACCCGGGAGGAGGATAGGTTGGGAATTTTCCAAGTCAACAGTAAATGTTTGGGGCGCCCTGTTGCTAGCGTATTTCTTCAATTGTAATTCCATAATTGTTACATACTTAACAGGCAAAGTCCATCACCGAATGAACAGGCAGGTCAAGGGTTCAAAGCTAGTCATGGTGTTGAGCTTTGACAGATGCAGCAGCTCAGTTTGTCCAGAAAACACACTAAATAGTTCAGAGAAAGATGAACGTAGTGATGTGACAATGTTCCTCCAAAAAGAAAAGGATTTCCCTTTTATTTTGTCTCGTCACACTAACATATTCCAGATCATTCCGCTAATTTTATAACCTGAATAAATTCAACATTTTCGGGTGGGGAACGTTTTTCAGAAATGTGTCCCCTATCTCTTGCCTCCTGATGAGATGCCTTCTCTGATAAATCAGCTTTTGGATGATTGGATCAAGATTATTTTGAGGTCATGCAAAACTGTTGTGCATGTGATATTTTTGTCCCGTCTTTCTCTTACTGTTGAATCATGAACATGAACAGTGAGGCTTGCAGCGCGGTGTGGTGCTCAGGGTTCTCTGATGTTCCTTTTGGAGAAAAAGCCGCAGCGCCGCTCCAGCAGAACATTCAGAACTGCTCTATGTTTTCTCCTCTGTGGATGACGGTGGCTAACTTTTTTTTTCCAGATGGACGGGGACAGCTCAACCACAGACGCCTCTCAGCTGGGCATGACTGGAGAATACATGGCGTCCAGTCATTATGTTCTCCACCCCCAGGATGGTGAGGAGGCGCAAAGCTTTCGCTCAGCCCTTGGCTCATGAACAGCTGATAGATTTAGTCTAATTGTGCTTTGCAGACGATGGAGAAGAGAACATGAATGACCATGAAGACAGCGGAACCAAGGAGAACTACAGGGAGCAGGACATTTACCTCCCTATCGCTAACGTGGCTCGCATCATGAAGAACGCTGTTCCACAGACTGGGAAGGTTGGTCAAGGAGGAGAGGAGAAGAAGAAACGATCCCAATTAGTTCAGTTTATGTCTGCTGCGCCATTTCACAACACGTGATAAATCAGCCCAGATTTCCTTCTTTTTGGGAGATCGGATGCAAGTGAAACTGATCTCATCTCGTCTTTCTCCACACTGTGCCCTTCTGCTATGCTGTGAGAGGATCTGCCCACCGGGTCACATCTGCACCTGAGTGGTTAACAAAAGTCTTCCCACTGATGCTAACCTAGCAACTTTGTCGCTATACTTCGCAACTTTTCTAACAAATCTGAATCTGCAAAGCTTGTTCAGAAAACTGCAGTGGGTGAACTCACTCTTTCGCCTATGTGCACTTTATAAAGTCACTTCCATCCAATAATACATAGATCCCAACTAATCCTAGTTATCAAACAGTGCATTAAGTTCAGTTTATTACTCTGATTAGCTTAAATAGTTTTCTGTCTCAGGAAACCCAGCAGATTGCATCTAGTTGTTGATTCTCCTGGACCAGCAGGGGGCAACAGAGAGTCACTCTCCTTGTGACATTTACTGTCCAGAAATCCTCACGCCGTCTCTGAGCTGCACTTAGTGCAATTCCTCTGCCGATTACCGATCTATTAATAGCCTCATCTGCCAGTACAGATTAAATTTTTGTCTGAAAAGTTGCTAAATGTAGCAACAAAGTTTTAAATTTGGCAACAGACGTGAGCGGAGCAGTCAGCTGAGCGTAAGAGGACAGTGGCTGATTTTAAGAGTTTTGGGGAGGAAGATGAGATGAGATGGATTTCTGGTGTACAAAATGTTAATGTTAAAAATATAAAAACCTGATTGTCAAATACAATGAGAACGCTTTTGAAGTAAACAAAAGCAGGAATCAGTTCAGTCAGAGGTGCAACTTTGAAGAGAAAAATTCCCTTATAACCAATTCAGTCAAAAATCAGATTTTTGTCTAGATATTTTCCACTGACTCCAGAAATGTTCTTCAGATCAGTCCAGTTCCTACTGAACAGGAGACACTAAAGCTCTAAGCTTGTGTTCCATTTCCAACCCACAGATCGCTAAAGACGCCAAAGAGTGTGTGCAGGAGTGTGTGAGCGAGTTCATCAGCTTCATCACGTCGGAAGCCAGCGAGCGCTGCCACCAGGAGAAGAGGAAGACCATCAACGGGGAGGACATCCTGTTTGCCATGTCCACGCTGGGCTTCGACATGTACGTCGACCCCCTCAAGCTCTACCTGCAGAAGTTCAGAGAGGTGAGGCTGCGTTCGCAGTGCCGCCATGGTAACGCCCTCACTGCTGCTGCTGTAGTAACACGGGTTGCTTTTTTTCCCCAGGCGATGAAGGGGGAGAAGGGGATGCCGGGAGTGGCAGTGGGTGAAAGTCTGGGTGAGGATCTGACAGACGACGGCTTCGGTAAGAGAATCGCTGACCTCTGGGTGACCAGCAGCTACAGCAGGACATTTATCACATCTGTTATCTTTTATTGTAAAAAGATAAGACTTTTGATTCATTGATGCTATCACAATAACAGTTATTGATGACAAAAAACAAAACTGACAGATTTCTTTACCGTTTTCTCCACTATTTGTTCCATCAATACATTTGAGTAAATTCAAAAATCTGAATAAATGTAGTTACTGTGTGCCGCTTCTTGACAGAAAGCAGTTTTTTAAGAAAATGGCATCCTGATGAAGCCTGTTTGTTTGTGACACTGTGCAGCCCTACAGTCAGCTAAAAAATAAGTAATGACTTGTTTTTTTTAAATCAGTGCTGCAACACATGACAATAAGTCGAAGTCTGTTTCACCCACTCCTACAAACAGCTGAGAGTTTCCAGTTCATGCTCCTGTTTTCTCTGACTTTTCCTTTTTCCCCTCAGCCAATCCGCTTCCAGCTGGGATTATCACAGCAGACGGTCAGCAGCAGAACGTCATGGTGTACACCACCACCGCATATCCACAGGTACAACCCCCAGTTCTCATTTCAAATCATTTGCCATGATCACACATTTACAGCTGTAGATTTAGAGGTCATGGTTCAAGGTTCAGTTTCCGCCACAGCTTTCCACTAATATTAAATTAAAGGTTTTCATCTGTATGACAATGAAGTCCAGTTGATTCACTCATTAAGTTCACAGTGGTGAATAATATAGTGGTGAATGCACATCCATTAAAACAATGAAGAGCCTAAAAGTGAATGTGTTGCAGCGTAGGCTCATAATTTTATAGCAACAAGCAAAATAAAAAATAATGACTGTGAATGAGACATAACTCTTTCATGTGATGCAGTACCTGTGTGTGAACCAACCAACCAGAGTTAGGTCTGATCCTTGAGGAGCAGCTGAGTGGATTAAACGGCGTTCCCATCATTCCCGTCTGTTTCAGATTCCCACCGTACAGCAGATCCAGTTTTCATGACGAGCACCAACACCAGGCCCTCCTGCCGGCCTTTTACCCGGGGCTCGCACTCGCCTGATGACCTCTGACCCTTCCTCTGGGAAAGGCCATCCAATCGACTGGAAGGGAAGCATCCGGAGAAGCCCTCATGTACAGAGAAATCACTACCTGTTTCGTAGAGTGTGTAGTTTCTAGTCATCAGGTACCAAACATTTGGAGAACTTCCAAGTCAGCTGGGAGATGCAAGGCTTTATTTTAAAAACTAGTCCTCTTACATGGTTTAGTGTTGGATTATGTTTGTGCTTGTGTATCAATGTATTTTGCTTTTTGTTTTTGACGTGTTCCGGTTCGGGGGGAGGGCTCAGAGAGGGTCTGTGAAGGGAGGGGTCTCTGTCCAGGCTGGTTTCTGAACACCTGCGTTCAGAAGGAGCCATGTTGTTACCTTCACATTAGATCAAGCAGCTCTTTTTGTAAGTGATCACATGTGCTTTAATGTTATGAGAACCTTTTGAATAAAAATTTAGAAGTGATCTTTCAAGCGTCTGTTCTTTAACTTCTGTTGTTCACTTTGAAAATTAGGGTATCTAAGCATCGTCTTTGAATGTTTAGTGGAAGGAAAATAGGGAAGACTCCCAATCTGGAAAATGAAGACCTTTTATTTACTGTTTGTTTTTAACAGTAATATGAGAGAGAGACCTTATGCTGGTCTCTCTCATTCTGTAAATTTTGAATAAAATTTACTAAAAGTTTTGACTGTGTCATAAAAATCAAGAAGTTGAATGAATAGGAGTAGTTTAGCTTCAGATTGGTTAATTTAACACAACTACAGAACAAGATGAGCATATGAATGTTAGGATTCAGTCACTCCATAAATGATTTAATTTTACACATTTGATGAAATTAAACAGTTAGGGTTGGGCAATAAGTGAATTTTATCAATACATTTTTTGTTTTTTTAAGATTTAGTTTCAGGAAAATGGATTTTGTTTTCCTCACTGATGCATCTCATGGTTTCCATGGTTTCCAGGGTCGGTCTTGTTTGACGAGTGTGTTTTACAGCTTCTATTCACTGGGGTCGACTCGCAAAACGGATGACTGGGGGAAAAAAAGCCAGTTTCTGAAAATATTTTCTATCACTTGTATTTGTTTCTTTCAGCCAGAAAAAAAAAATGTTTTAATCGGAAATTGAATTTGGTGTGAAAAAATTGGAGATGTTATTTCTAAGCCGTATGGACCCAGCCCTAACGTAACGTTTCTAAAAATTCCAAAATGGTGTTTTTGTTTTACTTTATGACTAAATAGCTTGCAAAAATCCCCATCGTTGTGCCTGCACAGACGTCTGAACGTGTTTTTCAGTCTAACAGCAGCTGCTTGGGTCAAAACTTGACAAGACAAACTAGACAAGATGTCCGCCGGGCTTTCAGGGCATCAACATGCCGGGATGAAGGCAGAAAGACGGAGAGAGAGAGACGACTGCAGAACAGACTGAGGAGGTCAACATGGTCCAGCTGTACTCCACTGGGTCAAAGCATTCACTCCACGATCCATAAATGATTCACATCATCAAACACATTTTGAAATCAAAACAAAAATAATTAGATAGATTGATACAGACTGACTGATGTCTTCAAACCTTTGATGATGATGATTGTCTGCTAGCAGCCAATAACATGTTGAAGGTTCAAATGTTACATCAAATAGAGCATTTTTCAAAGCAGACATGTTGGCTTAATATAAAGCAGGTTTGACACCTTCTTAAAAGTTATTTTGAAATGATACTTCTAATTTGACATAATTCTCATCAATATGACAACAGGCCCATTCAATGAATTGAAATATTATTAAACAGCCTATTAATTTCAGGAGTTTTATCACCAAGTGATAAAGTTTTCTGTTTGGGTTCAGAAAGTTCTGTAATGTTTCGGTAACTGAAGCTTTACTCTGGGAACCTGCTGTGGGTCAACCTGCTCTGATTAAAACACCTTCATCTAATTCATCATTTCTCATGTATTTACATGTGAAAGTGAATTGTGTAATAATCTGTTGGAAGAGTTTCAGTCAATTTTTAGAGCTGATTATAGAAATGGAGGAACGCTGGAGAAAATCATAAATAATTATCTCTTATAAAATCTAAATAAATTCAATAATTTAGAATATATATTCCAATGAGGCTCATTTGTTAGATCGAAACATTTCGAGAATATACTTTTCATCCAATCCACATGTCTGTTTCTAATTTGAAATGTTGTGTTTTTCTGAGCTGTAGCAGAAATACAGGCTTCTAGGATTCCATGTGTCTAAATGATCTATGTAATGTTTTTCACCAACTGATTAAGTTCCTTAAAATAAACAAACGTTCTAATTTTAATTTATTGAATGTGTGGGTGTTTGCAGGAGTTCCAACGTTTGTAGCTCCTCATATAACTGCTGTCGTTCTTGAGACGATAAATTCCTTCTGATATGTTCTACATATAAAATGTCAGGTTTCCTGTGGGTGGTCCCACTTCCAGCATTCCAGTTATGGAAGCAGCTCCCCATCAGGGCCCGTCAGACCTCCATCAGACTCTGTCAGGCCCCTGGTAGGCCCCGTCAGACCCCCGCCCCGCCAGGCTCATTTCCTCCTATAGAAGCTCAGGGATCGGCCCTTCGACTTTTCCCCAGGAAGCTCCTGTTGGCTGTTTCCTGAGCCTCTCCCACTCTGTGAATAAACAGCCCACTGTCTGCCAGCCGACGTTCATTTGCCTATAGAGACGTTCACTCAGGTAGACACACACACACACACACACACACACACACACACACACACACACACACACACACAATAACATCTTTAAAAAGAAAAACAGATTCACACAGAACCTGACCGCCTCCCTTTCCTTTTTCTCCCTTCCTCATTTGTCTCCTCATCCTCATCCTCTGACCTCACCCTCCACCTCTACCTTTGTCATAGTGAGACTATAAATAAGAAAAGGTGATACAGGTTAAATATCCTCTATGCCACAGAGCACAACTCAACATGACCTTTTTCTATAACGCCACATTCTGGAATGTGTTCCCACATCGAAATCATGAAAGCATTTAGACGTTTCAGCACCAGTTACAGCATCGTTGTTTCTGTAAAGGATGTACGACTCAAACAAGTTTTATGAATGACAGTCACACGATATGTATTGTATTCACCTGGCCATCGTCTCCCTGCGCAGGTCTGCTCAATTCTCATCTCTCTTCACTGTGATTTCTGACAATGAACTTGATTTCTCCAGTTGAATTTCAACCGGGCCAATCAGTGAACAGGAGAAGTTGAGAATGATGTCATCAGTTAACAGTTCACTGAAGGAGTCTCACAAATAATAAATACATGTTTAACAAGAAATAGTCATAGAACTGCTTACATTATGTTCTGGTCATGAATAAAGTCATAGCAACCTTTGAAATGCAGGGAAGTGATTCCTGTGCACTGAGGAGATTACCAATAAATCTGATCCAAATATATGATAGAAAGTTCAGTCAGGGCAGAATGCTGTTAGATCATCAAATAAAATGAGCAGAGAAACTATTATAGTGACTCAGTTAGCAGAGCAGAATGCTCACAATGAGGTGGTGTCTGGGTGGAGCAGCTGTGGAAACCAGCACCGTTTCCCCAGCAGAACATAGCAGTGCTGTGAGGTCATCAATGTAGGATTGGATCTGCATTCATGTCATTCCCCAAATATAGTCACTTTGTCCAGAATAACATTTTATACTGACAGTGGCATGTCAAAGTTAGCATACGTCTAAAGTGTTGTATTGGGCCACATTTACTATAAAACCCTGAAATAAAACCCAGAGATTAATTCTACATCCTGTCTACTAGCCAGTATCAGAATCAGCCTCTTTAACACTGAACAGAAAGCAGGAGGCGTATATTTAAATGGATACACGACTCTTCAGAAACTGACTGGTTTCTTGAAACTTAAAGATCTGAATCCTGCTTCAGAGGATCAGGATTTTTACGGAGCCCTCCAGGAGACATCAGTTAATCAGGGAATTTATTTTTTCTTTTGCGTTCCCTCGCAATAATGTACTGATTAGTTCCTGAGCATAATTGAATCATACTCTTTCTAATATGATATAAGGTTTCCATGTATCTTAATACATCTGAACCTTACAGACACAAACAGGCAGTGAATGAATCAATTTTCAATCATTTTTTTTTACAAAAAAGATAATAATAAAGACGTTTAAAAAATGCAATTAATTAATTATCTCAGTTAAATGTTTTAAATGAGTCCCACCATTATTTTAAATTGATTTGAGTCAATTATGTTGACAAAAAAAATCTACTAATTGCAATTACCCAGCATTCTCTAACCAAAAATCTACATCAGAAAGTGCTCTCTCCCATGCTGGGCCATTGAATGGGGTTATATTTCTATACTGATCATTTGTTGTTGCCATGGTAAATGAAACAGTAAACGTCTCTGGACCCTAGAAATGTTCTCTCTATCTTGTAAAAGTCATTTCAGAACTTCTTGGTCATCTGTACAAAGTGGCCATTTGATCTGTGTTTGGGTCGAGGTCACTGACTGAAGTCGTCAGTGTGTGAGGTTGAAATCCTCATTCCTCACCAAATGCATAAAACAATTCAGCATGAGTGTCAAGCCGAGCTTGGAATGGAAATCTGCAGATGTTCTTTCCACGCAAGGCGGAGACGTCCTGGTGGAGGTTAACAGTCCGCTGTGTCAGACGGCGATGGATCCTCTCTGTCAGCCAGCCTGACCTCTGCTGTCACTCATTCCTCTGGACCTACGGACTGATACCTTCCTGTCATTCCTCATGTCTGGGAAATGTTTCCTCTACACACACACACACACACACACACACACACACACACACACACACACACACACACACACACACACACACACAGCTCATCCTCTCACTCCTTTCTTGACTTATCCTACGTCATCTCCTTCCTTCAGTCTCTGTCTCTCTGAGTGTCAATGGAGGAATCCTGAAAACATCATCTGGATGGATCCGACTCAGCCCCCTTAAAAGTCCGTTGGAGTGACGTGTGCGTGCCTGGTTCAGGCTGCGGCTCCGCCTGGTACCAGGCTTCTGATAACAAGGTGTGGAGTGTTCTGTGTCCTAACATATCATTACTCTCGTGTCATGGCATCTCCCACATGGGACATGTGATGCAGAACAGAGAGGCAAAAACAAGAGAAGCTCTCTGTGATGAAAGATGAGCAGTTCACACGTCAGAGCCGAAACAAACCAAGAGAAACTGTAAACAAGCGAAGTTCACTGATGTCAGTTGATGTTTCAACAAGTATTCTAAGGAAACCCAGGAAACTGCATCAACTCATCTCCTCTTCTACAATCAGTTAGATGCATCATGTTGTTACCTCTGTACCAATCTCTCACACTGAGAATGCATATGGTGACAGTGGAGAGGAATGACTTCCAGTCGGAGTGACTGGCTGTGGTTTGAGGAGACAGAGGAAGACCATAAAGTTAAAGGCAGAATGACCTCAGATCACACTCAGTTTTAGAGTAGCAGGAGAAACAATAGGAGTGAGGAACAGTTTGTCTAAACCGATAGCAGCATGAACCATAGAAATAGTTGAGGATAACCTCAGCCAGTCTGACTGCAGGTTTATCACGTTTCAGTCTTGTCTTTAAAGCAGGCAGAGTGACTATCATGGACTAAAACTGGGAGCTGATAGCTGAATGCCGCAGTCTGCTGCAGGGCAGCTGCTACTATCATCCATTATGACGGAGATGATTACTGAAGGGCTTCACTTTGAGTGAGATGGAGTGAAAAAGTTCAAGGCAGCAACAACAAAGACAAGTTCAATTGGTGAGATGTGATTTCTGGTTTGGAGTTGATCAGAGTTCTCACTGCGGGATCTGGAACCTGACGGTTTATCAACTTCCTGATACTGAAGAACAACAACCTCAACAAATCAAGAGGGACAGTATAGTTCTAACCGCGGTAACACTGTGAAGGCGAACAAAGGAAATCTCTTTAAGATGTTTAAATGACACTGGCTTCCTGCCGGAGTCCATGTATCACCATGCAGATTCAGCAGTTTGCTGCTCCGGGATTCTGGTCTAAAGTTGAAAACTTTGTTTTGTTTGAATTTGAAAGCAGAAATGATGAAGTCTTCTGGGTTTTTATGTATTGAAGACATTTTTGTAACATCATGAACTGATTGGATTCACCAAGTTTTATTCATAACTACAGCTGAATATCATCAGCATAAGAGCTGATCATTTTATAGTGTAGAAGCAGATATATAGGAAATAGTATTGGACAAAGCACCAATCCCTGTGGTACTCCTGCAGTAACCCAGATGAGTAACTTCATCACATATTTTCTGTGTTTTGTTTTTTTACATATTTTGGACTCTAACAAGGGAAATTAATGTCCAGAATGTGAATGTTCACGGAATCAAAAGGAGGATTACTTCCTTATCTCCTTAGAATGTGTTTCCCAAAATGTCAGCAACCTCTGATAGTTGGTGGGTGAAGCAGTGAGGAGCGCTGGAGTGGGAGGTTTAATCTTGGTGAAGAGGAGGGGATGAAGAGATGGGTACGCTATGTGCCATGATGAGAACAGGGAGAGGGAGCACGGGGGGGCTGGAGAGGAGAGAAGAGAAGAGCGCGAAGGAGACGGAGAAGGTTCTGATGAGGTTACTGGGGATGAGATGGGGTGTCAAAGGAGGAGTGGGGGACAGAGAGGGGAAAAATGTGCTCCTACATTGCTGACATTCCTGCTTCATTGTGACAGGCTATTGAAGCTCAGGGATGCTGCATGGAGCCCTGAGGAGGAGCAGAGCCGCACAACAGATGCTGAGGAAACCACAGAGAGTCATCACTGCTCTGATGAAGATGGGCCCATGTGAAAACTCAGATGAAAACACCTGCGGGATGTTGTAGAAAATAGAAAAAAAAAAAAGATTTATTTAGGTTTTATTAATAAACACATGATTTTGTTTCAGGTTTTTTTATGTTTTTTTTTTTTTTTTTTTTTGTCCTTTTATATTTTAAATTTGTGTATGTTATTGCTTATTCCGTACAATCACTGGTTGACATGGATTCAAATTTTCTTGAAAAGTTTTCAAAAGTCTGGCATACAATTTAAAAATACTAACACCATGTGCTAACTTGGAAAACTACCTATTTGGAGAAGAGAACAAAATGGTGGGAGTTCTGGTGTGTAAACTGGTTTTGGTTGAGCCATTGTGAAGCAATTAGATGTTTTTATTTTAATAGGTGAAAGTATCTATAAATAGTTTTCCTTCCTTTGTGTAGTTTTGCTGATGGTGTTTAGCAGCAGCTCGTTTTCAGTCTGTAGACTCTGCAGTGAACATCAAAGTGAATGAAGAGCATCCTGCTGTCCTCAAACCTGCCATATTCCTGCTCGCTGTGACACATCCTTCCCCTTCTCCAGTTTCCGTCTGTCATCTTGTCTTTGATGCGGAACGCGGCGCTGCTCACCACCGCAGACCCTGTGGGCCCCGGACTCCAGGGGCCCGGCTGAGCTCCACTGGGCCGGTCACGCGGCAGCGGTGGAGGGTCAGACGTCTGAGGAGCTCAGCTGCTGTACTAGCAGCTAACTTTGCGAATACATTTTGTCATATCTGTGATGTAGTACATTTCCAAACTGCTTCAGTCAGTGGCAGCACTAACTCCTTCATCACGTCTTAAAACTCAGCTGAAATGTTTTGAGCCTCCTACTGAACTCAGCTCAGATCTTTTTAGGGTTTTTCTTGTTGTTTTATGTTTTTTTTATGGCAAAATCTGGTTAAAGAAGGAAGAATCCAAACGCTCCACATCTCCTCTGTGGCCCTTCCTGTGTTAGTGTGTGCAAACTTTTGTTTATATTCTGCTAGTGTTGAAAAAACACAATTGTGCTGTTTCCATTAAATAAGGAAGACCATTAAGATCACATGTTAATGCGTTTGTTGACACAATAAGTCATTAATAATCATTCTACACCATCAGTCTCCAACTAGTGGAGACTGCCGCAAGTCTTCTTTGTGGCTTGCGGCAGTGGCAACATCCGGCTGCTGATCACGTGACTCGTGTGACGTGAAAAAATGTTTTCGTTAGTTTTGCAAAATGTACCAATTGCAGCACTTCTAAAACACCACTTAGAACCAGAACGTTTTATTGTGCAAATGTATTTTTGAAACGCAAGTCAATGTATGCGGTCAATGGAAACACAGATATTAAGCTCCAGTTCTGCAATCTCAGACCCAAACCTGACAGTGTGGCTGCTGAGCTGGACGATGTGTTTACTGTCTCATGTATTGTTGTCACAGCATGTTTTGTTTTGTTTTTCTATGAAAACAGGATATTTTGTAGTTATCTGAAGAAAAGCACATGGATGACTCAACTTCACTGGGCAAAAAGACGACTGTATACACGTAGTGTCTGGATGTCTAAACACTTGGAATTGCTGCCATGTGATTGGATGACTGCCTGTGTGTTAGCATGCAGCTACATACACATAGTGAACAAAACACCATGTGGATGATTGAGCGAGGCCTGCTGTTTGTGAATTTAGTCACACTGAGATAATATAAACACTGAGATTATAACTGACAAAAACTACATGCATTACATCCAATCCACCAATAATCACCAAGTGTTTGTTGGATGATAGGATCTGCTATGAATGCAGACATTCAGACTTTAATCTAACAGTCACTTCCAGATCTACCATCCGAGCATAACTCCTGACTTCAAACGCGTCTTTGAAGCTTCATCTCCAAAATGTTTTATGAACGACTCATCACCGTTCCAAAGGCAGGAAACCCCACGGAGTCTCCCACACCCTGATGCTAATCTCATCTCTCTGCATTCGTCCAGACGTCCCATAGAAGGCCAGCGGAGCTTAAATGACTCCCCCGAGGCCGTTAGCTGTTACATGCTAACACAGTGTGCTAATAGTAATGAAAGTGTTTAGCTTATGTGCTTAGCATCAAGAAAAGAATCTGGAGGAGGTCCAGTTATTTCCTGTCAGTCAGAGATTTGGAGCCACATGAATGGAAACTCTGCAAAAAGAAAAGGGCAGTGGAAGCAATTCCTGGAACAGTTGGGAATATTGGTTGTCGTGGATACAAGCAGCCAAATGAACTCAGAGGTTCCTGCAGAGCCGAACTTTAGAAGGATTTCATCTGAAGTCAAACACGGAGCCGGTTGGACCAACAGGAACATTTCTGGAACAAGTCACATTGCTGTTGATGCTCACATTTCAAAATCCATCTGCAGATAAAACATCAATGTTTTATCAATGAGGTCCAAACTGTCCCGACTCAGCATGGATCACACTGACAGACGGGTTCTCCTGATGTGACACCATTCCAAAACGCGACTTCTAACTTCTGACCAAATTGAAACAGTTGTGTTCGTCTTTCTAAAGCTTCATGAACTATCAGCTCAGAACACATTAATGTTTGGTCTGAACCAGATCTTCCTCTGTCTCTTAAAGATACAGTCACTCAAAGATAACATTTTAGGTTTTGCAGAACTGACTGGATTAATAAAAGCAGTTAGTTCCTGTCAAGTATCTCCTTTAATTTTAATTTGACCGTTATGTTTCTCGCCATATCTTTCTTTTTCTAAAGTTTTGCTGTTTTCTTTGGAAATGAAGCATTTCATTTGTGAATATGGACTAATGAAACCCAACATAGCGTTTATAGAACTTAAACCTCTTCACATCCTGTCACACTACAACCTCAAGCTCTACTATATGAAACAAGACAAACAAGTAGCATAATTGTATAGTGTAAAATCATAGAAAATGTTTTGCTTCTTTTTCTTATTTTTTCATAACTATACTATGGAACTCCATTTCTGCCAATAAAGAACAATTCAAAGCCCAACAGGAAGTCATGAATGCAGGTTTTAAACTTATAATTATGAGAGCGAAAGCCATAATTTTGACTGATCATATTCAGATTCTGAGTCATAATTATGAGATAGAAAGTTACACTGTTTCTTTAAGAAGACTTGCTAATACATATGCAAGCCTTCCAGTCCAAAAATTTTGACTCTTGAAACTCAGAAATTTCCATGTTTTTTTTTTGTTTTTTTTCTGAGATTAATTGCAAAATTGTCTTGTTTATTCTAGCAAATATTCAACTTTTCAAATTTGGATCTTTCCTTGTTTTTCCTAGAATATTTCTGACAGTTTTTTAGCAGAAATGCAAAAAAAAAAAAAGTTTGAGACTTTTCCATCTTGGGTGGCTGGAATGCGCTGCCATATTCTCCAGATCGGACCTCATCAGTGCTGATGTGACTTCACCCCACGCCCTGGAGGAACGGACCATTTTAGAACTGAATCCAAACCGAGGGGAACACATTGTCTCCTGGCTTCCTTTGTTATTCAAAGTGTCCCAGCAGCAGCAGAAAGTCCAGGAGCGGTGGGATTGGACTGCTCTGGGTCAGCCCCTGCTTTCTCATGATAAGGAAGGCAGGGCCAAGCCGCTGCTCTGCAAACAGCTCAACTCTTTGGAGGAGAGCGGGGCTGGCTGGAGCACAATACGGGACGGAGCCTCTGTGGGAGAGCGACTGAAGAACAACGGGGCAGCCAAGGAGACCACAGAAATACTCTTCCCCCAAATCCCCAAGTCCGCACAGAGAGAGGAGACAAAGACGGTGCAGAGAGCAACAAAAGCATTCTTTGCTTTCAGTCCTGCAGCAAAAGAAACAACAAAAAAAAACAATAAGCTGAGCAAGATCATTTTCCCTTGAGAACCAAATTGAAGGAGAAAGGCGTGACAGTTACATTTGTAATCAGAGCAACATCTCCAAAAAAACAAGGTGAGGGCCAGAGGAGCTGTGCTGCATGAAGGACAGATCCGTCTGGAGGAAGACCAGCTCAGAGACAGGATGAGGACGACGCTGACCGTCACCTGGCTGCTGCTCTCACTGAGTGAGTACACAACCACAGCAACTCCACGGCTCACGCTTCAGCGTCGTTCTGCAGGGGGGTCGGGTGTGCGGGAGCAGGCAGGATGTGCATCGCTGCTGGGCAGCAACAGGTGTGCATCGGATGAGTTTGGCTGCAGCACATGCTGTGAAGAGTTCCCAGATGGTTTATTTGTTATTGATCAAATACAAACTTTGCAAAACTATTCACAGCCTGTACATTTTCCCCCTTTTAGTCACATTACCACACAACTTAACCTGTCAATAATCAATTAATCAATTAATCAATTAATGAATTAATCTCATGATAAATTAAAATGAGCTCGCTCCGTGACTTCCATTCAGATTATGTATATTTTTTTGAAGCAAGAGACATCATAATTCATTTCTTTATTGTTTTTGGTTGTTGAGTTGTTAGATGTTTCTTCTAGTTCATAATTATCCTAAATTATTAGTGCTTGAACCTTGCCTTATATATATATATATATATATATATATAGATCGTTATTTCTAAAAAATTTTATATATATATATATATAATTTTTTAGAAATATCGATCTGTATTTGTGTTCATCCTCCCTCTCTAATGGTTTGTCTCTATCAGAATCACACAGATAGTGACTGAAATCCTATTTTTCCGAGTTTTCAGCTATTCACACAGATTCTCTACTGGGTTCAGAACCTTCATGAATACGCTGTGATCTAAACGTTGTCTCTGGCTGTAAGTGTTGGGCTTGTTGTCCTGCTGGTGGCTGAGCAACAAGTCTGCAGCCTCCAGCAGGTTTTCCTCAAGGATGGGTGTGTATTTATCTCCAACAACTTCCCATGAGCCATCAGCAGCTCTGTCTCTGATGAGGAAGCGCCGTGTTACTTCCACTGCTATGCGCATTGTGAGCTCATGAGGATGTGCAGTGTTTGTTTTCTGACACACATTGATGGGTCCTCTGTGTGGCTCATGGCTTGTGGGAAACTGTGAAAACCTGAGCTGTGGACCTCTGCAGCTCCTCCAGAGTTAACCAGTTGCTTGTCGTTAATGCTCTCCTTGCACGCGGCATTAGTTCAGCTGAACCCCCATGTCTGTGTGGGTTTATATTGGGCCCATGTGGGATGTTTCAGAAGTTAGTCCTGCTTTAACCTTCATGATGCTGCCGGTTCGACAGCTGGGTTTATGCTGAGATTAAATCACACACAGGTGGATTATTTACTAACTAGTCGACTGCTGAAGTTTTCAGTTTTTTGCTCTGGATTTTAGGCTTTAAATACACTTCACATTTTAAAGGTTTTCTTTCCTTGTTTCCACAATTACACATTACTGTGTGTTATTCATCTTTTAACATTTCAATAATATATTCAGGATTGTGGCTGCAAAACTAAAAAAAAGAAGAGAAATGGGAAACGACTGGAAACCTCATGTCAGGAAAATGAGGAATCAAAGCTTTAACTCTGCAGAAAAAAAATGAATTAAGCACAAACAATTAATCTAGTTCTGATTTTTTGTTTGTTTGTTTTTTTGCTCCTTGATCAGACCATGTAGTTAAGTAGGATCCAGACATCATCCCACCATGATGGCTCCTCCCTCTGAAAACACACAGACACACACACACATGCCAAGAGCAAAGATCTTGAATAATGATGCAGCCCCCCAAACCCCCCCAGCCTTCACCCACTCTCTCCCGCCTGAAAGGCAAACGAAGAGCTTTTCTTTAATTATGCACCTGCCACTCTGTCTCTGCTGCTGCAGCTGAATTCAGAGAGGAGGCTTTTATTTTCCCAACATGGAGGGAACTGAAGCAACATTCTGTCTGAAGGCGGTCAGCACTTTCCTGTGAGAGGGTCAAGCCGGCAATGAGAGCACACATCTGTGCATGTTTGCTCAGCGTGGTTATCACATGGCGGTGATAACGCTTCCCTTAAATAGGTAACCTCTCCTTCTCAGAAAGTTTGAAATGAAAACAGAGTCGAGACAACAAGCTGCCTGGTGGAGAGGAAGCTTCTATAAATGAAAGCAGAGAACTCGCTCTCATAATCCTGATATTTAGCAAATAGAATTTTTTTTTTTTTTTGCAAATCCTCACTGACGGAAGACGAGAAAAGTTTGCTCTGATTTCATGTCAGACCGTGTGAAAAATAGTCATGAGGTTTTTTTAAACAGTGTATGTAAACTTCTGGTTTCAGCTGTTCTACATGGTTAATTTATGCAACTCTGACATTTATTAAGGCTCATAAATACTTTGTACCGCTTAGAACAGTGACAACATTTTTAACATACAGTTCAGTGATGTAAGGAGGAGATACATTATTAATGTGATGATACATTATCCTGTTGCTGCTTAAGTCTCACTGCAACCTCGACTCACTGATAACTGAAGTATGCATACGTTTTTTTATGTTCCGTCTCTTTATTCTGGCAAAGATCAGGTTTGGGAGCAGATACATTTTTTATGTATCTGCTTTTGTACTTTTTCATATAACTAAAAACAAGCAGAAGAAAACTCTGTATTTGTGTTTGCATGTATTGGTAGGTGGGAGCTTTAGGGTCCCTTGCATTACAGTCTGTGACAAGTAATGCACCAGTATATACACATACTTCCTTTGACAAGAATCCAAATTGACATTGCCTTGTTTTTTTTGTTTGTTTGTTTGTTTGTTTTTTAATAAACTTCATACTCTCAATCACTATTTAGAATTAGCTCAAACTACATATCTGTCCACACATATGACCCTCCTGGCGCCTTGTTTATGTCCTAACTGGAAGCCGTGCTTGTTTTGAAGCAATCTGATTGGCTGACAGAGGTTTCAGGTTTGTGCTACACTGCCCCCTGTGGGTTTGGCATGTTTAAAAGCTATGGGGTGGATTGGTGGAGGTTCACGAGGATGGAAACTTTTGTCAAACCAAATTTCTTTTAATGGTGTGGTGAAGGTATTCATTTTCATAAAGATATGTCAAACTAAGGCCTCAGACTGTTTAGCTTTAGTTGAAAATATATCTAAAGAAAAATTCTAAATCATTAGTTCAGAAGTGAAAGTTTTAGTTTGTTTAGAGGACTGGTTTGTGTGAAAACTAAGCATCAAACTAAGAAAGTTGAGCTATAGGGTCATATCTCTCTAAGCTCAGTGGATATTTTACCAGGCCAGCCATTACAGTGGTACAGTGGTACAGCATAGGTCCAGACATGTTTATGTGTAACAGTTATAAATGTATTACCCTAAGTTAAGGCCAAAGATCATTTTAGACCTCACAGGTTCATCTGCGTCTGAATTTAGACAAAACATCCTTTCATCTACACCTGATGATCCATGCAGGGCCACAAATGGACTGATTTCTACCTCCAGTTTTATCAACACACTTATGTAGCAACAGTGAGCCACTGCAGCCATGTGTGACACTGAAATATAAAGTTGTGTATCGTCTGCATATAAACAACTGCAGGTGATGAAGTAGTTTTTTACAGTGTGAGCTCAGGGGAGCCATCTGGGAAACTGCAAGAACAATAGACTCTAAGCTGCCCAGAATCACCAACCTCAATGACAGCCATAGCTTTTAGAATATATTAATGGCGATTAGAGCCAACAAAATGCCGAGAAAGAAAATAAAAACTGTTTACAATGCAGCTTTAATTTTAAATTCTAATAACTTGAATTCATAAATCTAAATACAATGAACCTGTTCAGGGTTGCATTCAAACATACACACAATTATTTTACTGTAGAAAGGATTACTGGTTATAAATACCTTCTGTCTCATTTTGGGAGACTTCATTGTACGAAGCCAGATTTTCCTCAACGTTCTCTGCTTCAGCTCAGAATCGGCGGGACGGAAACTCCTTGTTAAACAATGAGCAGCTTCCGCAGCGCTGTGCCTCCCCTCTCCTGAGCGGGGGAGTGGTTCAGCCACGGGGTCTTCAACAAGCAAACCGCTTTAAACCGTCTGGGTTACTTATTGTATGGACACTTTCTTTCCGCTGTATCAATTCTTCAGATATCTGTTTAGGAAGACAAACTAATTGTTGGTTTTTCATAACTTCTACCAGTCGATTTAGGGTAATACTTTGAATTCATTACTTTGAATAATTGAAAAAGTGAAAACTAGTGATGCATCGATCCGATATCAATAACTGTATCGGTCACAATACTGAAAAAAAAATTCTACATCGGTATCAGTGACCATGTGCCCGATTCGTAGGGACAGATCTATTCAGTATAATTCAATGCTCTGAGTCTTTTTCAAAAATCAATTCGTAGGATGAACTTCAGTCACCGTGGGACAGACGTTCTGAGTTGCTTTATTGTCCATTGTGTTTGGTCAAAATGTGACGTTTTGGTCTCATCTGACCAGAGCTTCCTCTTCCTCGTGTTTGCCGTGTTTTCAACATGGCTGATGGCAAACTGAGGCCAGAAATTCTACTTTTGACTTTGGGGAAAAAAAATAAAAAAATGAATTCTTCTTTCTATTGCTACATAAAAGCAGGAGTCAGAGAAAGAGAACACATGAAGCCAAATTAAACAGGTGAAAATCAAGCCTTGATTGTAAGTTTCAACTTCTCGTCCGATTGACTTTGAACACAACTTCAATCAGACGTGGTTTCAGCTTTGTCATGTAGCTGAAAGACAAAGGGAAGCTTTGGAGGGCAGAGGCGACTTCCTGAAAGACCCGAAAGCTGTTCAGCTGCACCGCTGAACAGAAGGTGATGTCATAGCACCAACAAATGGGAAGTAGTGAGGAGTTTGACAACAGAACAGTGTCATCACTTATCAGCACCTCCAGGACTTCCTAACCCCGTCCACACACTCTTTCTTTAGCATCAGCTGCTTCACAACTCATCCACTTCCTACATGATAACAGGCAGCCGGGCTTTACGGCCTGTGAGGACCACAGCCATGATGCTGGGGGTGAGAGTGGGAGGTCTCTGCCTGGGATCTGTTTAATGGCTGAACTGGGAGAGACAGGGGAAACAATAGAAGGGAGCAGAACAAACCTTATCAACATCCTGACTCCAGAAAAGGAAGGGCGTTCAGGCTGGAGACCACAGTGTGGGCCCAGAGCCTCTCCTTTGATATCAGACACTGCCAGTCACTCAACCTCTGCAGCTGATTCTGAACTCGTCCATCTTTCAATCTGCAGAAGCCCTGGCATCACAAGCAGATGGTTTTTCCTGGTTTTTCCTCCCCACTAAACCAAGTTATGTTACAACAAACTGGACTCATACAGCTTAGTGCTTCAACTGTAAGTTGGTACAGCTGTAGACAAAACAGCCGAACCTGTCAGTGTCAACGAACACAAATGAAACCACGAGAAGTGAAATAGAGAAAAGGATTTTGTTAACTGAAAGAAATAAAAATGGTAATTAGTAAGGAAAAACTGAAATTAGAGCTTTTGTTTTTCTATTTATGAATCTCTTTGTTAGCCGATCAAACTGATGTGATATAGATTTTTTTTTTCTGGTCCTCCATGTTCCTCCTGCCAGTCCTGCAAAATTACAGTAAAAGTCGAGACAAAACCTGAACAGGTTTTTTGAAAATAGTGTTGAGTATTCAATGCAAACACAAAGCATGAATAAAACTAATACTAAAACTATTATTATAACTAATAAAAACTAAATGGCAATATTTAACTGGTAATATCTAATAACACTGATTCTAAGAACTCATTAAATGTGACTAAATTAGAAAAAAGTATCAACAAAATAAAACTAAACTATGATGAAAAACCCAAACCTGTTGTAACTCTGGTACTTTTATTCATAATCAAGTCCAGAGGACTCCAAAGCACTTCTCACCACATTGCGCTGTGAGTGTTGGTAAGCAACCAATCTGTTCTGAGGCAGTCTGACAGCAGCGCCACCTGTTGGGCCCTCTGAACAGCACCAGCAAGGCAAGGCGGGTGTTGTGAAGTGTCTTTCCCAAAGACAACCACAGAGCCAGACTGGGGTTCAAACCGGCAACCCACATGTTACGAGATAAACTCCTTCCTCCATCTCCATGCTTCTTATGAAAGTATTTCTCTGTGCTAACACAGGAGTGATCATGTGGAACATTTCCAGTCTGTGTCCTTTAAGCTGCAAAGATCAGCCAAAACAGGCTAAGTCTGACTGTCTGTTGGAGGATTTATTCCCCGTCCTAAAATCTTCAATTACCTGGAATGTAAACAAATGACTTTGAGCCCATTAGATGAGCCAACATCCAACCTGCCTCTGTGCTTTGTGTGCGTTCTCTCCAGTCAGCCTGTCCTGCAGGGAGGAACCGCTGCTATGTGGAAATCTCTTTGCAGCGTTGCAGACCTTCACCCTGCAGACCCTCCCTCCACCCGGCATGCCAAACTCCTCAGCCAGGTGGATGCTTATCAGCGCTGCGGCTGGTACCGTCATGGACCCGCAGCCTCCTCCTCATTCCTCACCTCTCCCCCATCCCTCACTCCCGGCTCCGTCAGCGTTGGCTCAACGCGCCCCCTCACTTCTCAGCTTTTAAGAACAACACTCCTGCTTCATTAGCCCCGGGATAATGCATGTGTGGGAGACGTGCCCAACCACGCTTTGCTGCTAATTTAGCGTTCGTGTATTGCTGTGTTGCACAGGCTGAGGTTCTCCTGAAACAGCAGCAGGCAGTGGCCGCAGCGGCACAGAGACAGCTGGGAAATGTTGCAGATTTTCAGGACCTGACTGTGATTCAGAGCTGTGTAGCTCTGAGAGCAGAAGAAGACTGACAGCTCATTTCATTTCAAGTTTTCACACTTCATTTGTCAAATAGGTTGGAAAAACACAGGGTGCATTTACAGCTCCCTGCAAAAACATTGATTACACTCCTTCACGTTGCTCCTATGGCAACCACACACACACACACACACATGGATTTAAAAAAAAAAAAAAAAAGATATGCAGGGATGCACAGATCCACTGTTTTCACTCCTGATGCCGATACTGATATCTGAGGTTATAAAGACCCGATACAGATCTTGTGGTTAAAATGTGTAAAGTGAGGAAACATATCTGTGAACAACGTCGGTTTCAGATAGACGGAGGAGAGGAGTTCAACTGGAGCTGTCAGTTAAAAGTGCCGACTGTGGAAATAAACGGTTCATTTTGGGCCATTAAGGTGCAGGACAGGAAAAAAGATTTCAACATCACCAACATGGAGCTGCTCTCATGATCTGATGCTGTCAAACGCTGAAGAAAAAAACGAATGAGTGCGTGACATATTAATGTTTTAAGCTACAACAAACTCCTTCCTGTTTCTAAGCAGAACATCAGAGAGCTGACTGCAGAGTGCTGCCATTAGTGCTGACTGAGCAGTTCCCTCACAGAGCAATGAGAGTCAACTGTAATATTTACAGGATGAACAACATGGATTTCACAAGAACTGAAGATTCAAGCAGCTTCACTTCAGTTCAGTTCAATTCAACTCAATTCAAAAAATACTTTATTTCTCCCAAAAGAAAAATAAATGTTGCCAAATTTAACTCATATCATCCAACTAACTTCAAAGAGTTTTTGTAGGTGGTGGTGGTGCAGTGGGCAGGAAGAATCTCCTGTAGCAGTCAGTGTTGCAGCGACTGTGAATTGGCCTCTGACTAAAGACTGAGCTCTATGACAGTCCAGTATCTGTCATTACATGCTAACAACTTCAGGGGCAGAGATTATATTTTACAGTAACATGTCCTGAATGACTCCAGCTCTGCTGATCCACCTCGTCTGCATTTGCTGCGTCGTTGTAAAGTCTCTCTGGCCATGTGCTCAGAAAGCCCGGCAGAAATTGTGGAATGGAAGATTCAGAGTTTGAAGTCGAACAAAATCCCAAACCAAGCAAGCTGCTTCCTGTCAGAGAGCTGAGCCAGGAGAAGAGCCAGAGAAAGGACAGAGAGCCGCTTCCCACAGCCAATCAGCTGGCAGCAACGAGGCCAAGCAGCAGCACAACATTATGATGATATTGCAGCGAGTCGATGCTCAGCAGGCACAGTGTTGGCTGCAGGGTTCTGTGAGGTTCTGTGAGATTCTGTGGGGTTCTGTGAGCGTCCATCAGGTTTCAAACAGATTTTTTTGCCCACTCTTCTTTGCAGACCGTCTTCTCAGTTTCTCCTCAAACCTTCCCCACAGCATGATGCTGCCAGCACCACATTTCAAAGGGGTGACGTGTTCAGGGTGATGAACACTCTTAGATTTCCTCCACTAACTGGTCCTGGTCTTATGATGAGTGTGTTGTTGGTTTTCTCTCCTGGTGCTCCAGGTTTTTCCCCAAAACAGAAACATGTCCATGTTTTTTTATACTAAAATTTCACATTCACTTCGTAGGTAACTTTTCTTTGTAAATTTCTCAAGACTTGTAATCGAGGGACATTGCGTGTGGCCCTGGTTTGACTGGCGCCTGAATTAAGAGTCTTCAGACCTCAACGCCGCCGTCCTGAGATGGACTTCCATCTTCGGTTCCTTTGCCGTGTGTCTTCCCCCGTTCCTGTCAGATTACTGCCAAATAAAACCACCAACAGTGAAAAAGTTCAGAATTAAAAAAAATCAACACAAGCAGAGCTGGGTTCATTGGTGTTTCTATAGCCACTGAGTTTGTGTGTGTTTGCGTGTGGGTGCGTGTGTGTGTGTGTGCGTGCGTGCGTGTGTGTGCATGCGTGCGTGCGTGTGTGCGTGCGTGCGTGCGTGCGTGCGTGTGTGTGTGTGTGTGTGTGTGTGTGTGTGTGTGTGCGTGTGTGTGTGTGTGTTTCCCTGGAGCTGTGTCATGAGGAATGTGAGGGTGAGGTAAAAACAGCAGGATTGATAAGAGGAGAATCAGTTGATGCTGCCGTCCTCAACAAAACAGATGCATCAGCGACAGCTGGGGTCAGAGGTCATCCCACATATTAACGCACAGAAAAACAACCTGACAGACGAATTTTTCATGTATTTTTAAAAGAATTTGAAACAGTGAAATTTTATTAGCAGGATACAGGTTTGGAATATTTTTGATCATTTTCATATTTTGTATTTTGTTTTTCTGAGCATCAAATCGTTGAGCTGAGCTGACGCCAGAGCCAAACCAGAAGCTGGTCTGGGTTCTTCTGGTTGAGCCGCCAGCATCATTTTGGTAGAGCTGCCTCTCTTAGAAACTTTTCTGACTCTCACTGTTGTTCTCTAGAATCTTACAAATGGATTGTGATCATTTTCAGATAAATCCATGTCAGCAACATTGGGTCTTATTTGCATTGATTCTCTGTAGGCTGGAGAACAACCTTTTAGAGATCTTAGAGTCTGCTTGGTGTTGTTAGGTTTTGGTTCTATTGAAAGGATTTCTTCTTCAGGCAGGAATCAGGCCTGAACAGATGAAATGTGGTAGGTCAGTCAAAGCTCATTTAGAATTAAAGCATGTGGCAGCTTTTTATTTTGTTTTTTGAAGCTGCAGTAACAGTGATTCGTTCCTGGCAGCTGAAGGCGTTTTCTTCCTTCAATAACCTGAGATGATTTTTCTCAGGAAGTGGTTCTGCATAAATACACTGAACTGTGTTCAACTCTTGGCCTGGTTTCATATTTCCAGGTTGAAATCAAAATCTAAAATGCTTCCATATGCCGAAGCTTTGAAAACATGTTTTAGATCCGCAGGAGTTATGAAGAGAAATAAAACATTCTAATGATTCCTCGGACTCATAAATACTCAAAGCTCAAATGCTTAAAGCATAAGGTCAGATAACAGAAAACACTTTGATTTATCAAAGGAGTCTCTCTGAGTGGTGACCTCTGACCCCTCCCCTCCCTCAGAAAGCGTGTTGGAGCTGATAACTGATGTCTCAACTAGACCCAAACACAACGTCTTCCTGCAGATCTTGAATCCAAATGAGATGCAATTCATTTGCTTTATTGCATTTCTGTGTTAATTATTCTGGTTTGTCCTGTTTAAACTACAACCTTTAATGTGTTTTAATTGATGTTTTGCGATCACAAAGTGATTGACTGCAGAGTGAAAGAAAAAATATACACTTTTTTTTTTTTTTTCAAAAGAATGTGAAAACCATGGCATGTATTTCTAAACAACCCCTCTTACTTCAATAACCTGAAATAAAATGCAGCATTATCAGCTGGCTTTAGAAGTCAACTAATTAATAACTGATAAATGCCGTGGCTGTTTGTTTTTTCTGTAGTGATCTGCAGTGGTTTGATTTGGTTTAATTCAACATATTTTATTGGATTAGGACAGTGCACATTAGTCAACTCTACCACAATTCATGGCAGTGGAAAGTTCTCCCACTAAAAAATGTTAATTTCAAAGGACTTTCTTCTTAAGTAAAATTAAACAAGCAAATAAGACAACAAATAAATAATCTGGCATGACTGAATTATCATTATTATTATTTTTTGGTCCAGTGTGACTGAGCCGGTATACGATGAACACATTGAAAGCTCGGGGTCTCAGTGGGTCTCAGTGGGTCTCAGTGGGTCTCAGTCGGTCTCAGTGGGTCTCAGTGGGTCTCAGTCGGTCTCAGTCGGTCTCAGTGGGTCTCAGTCGGTCTCAGTGGGTCTCAGTCGGTCTCAGTGGGTCTCAGTGGGTCTCAGTGGGTCTCAGACGGTGGAAGGCCATTGTTTTCTGGCCGCAGCGTCGGGTGAGGGCTGTTCATGGGTCACTAAAAACAGGTTGTGGTTGTGGGTGGGGCGCCTCCAAGTTTATTGTTTGCAGCTTCCTGCTCTGATTGTTCTAAATAGAGAAACAGAAGATGGTGGTGAGCTGAGGTTGATGCTCCAACCAGAGGAGAACCCACTAAAAGCGCAATAAAATGAAACAGAGTTCTTCATGAAGCAGAAGATTTGTGTCAAACGTTCGAGGTTTGAGGAGAAAGAGAGATCAAACCTTTCATTTCTTTTTCACTGACTTAAAGCTGCAAAGGAAAGGAGAGTTTTCTTTTTTTTTTTTTTTTACTGACATGACGATCAATAATCAGAATCAAACCAACAATGAATAAACAAACAATAAAATAAGACTAAAACAAACTTAATGTAAATCTGTAGATCACTTATGAATGCAAAGGTGATAATCATTAGAAGATCTCTGAACTAAAGTAATCAAAGCTAATCAATAGCATCACTCGCAATGAAACGGACGAAAGCTTTGTCTGTCATGTGACAAAATATGTAGCCATCGTAACGTTTGTCTTTTTCTATTATATTTTGCTGTAGATATTTAAAATCAGTTTTAATTAAGTTGTTGTAATAAATTAAATAAAACCTTTTCTTATTTATTTCCATTGAGACTAAAATGGCCCAAATTTAGAACCTATCTGACAACAATTTGGCAAATATGCCAAAATATGCATCTGGCGTATCGTATTGATAAGAATGTCGTCATTTATCACCTTGAAGTTTGCTTGTTTTGTTCAAACCTCTTACGTTTACCTCTGTGTGATCTGACTGCTCAAGTGTTTAACTTGAGTCAATTCAGAAGGAACATCACATTCAAACGACAAGATGCAAAAATCCCTCCGTTAAGAAAGATGAGTTTCATATCCTGTGAGAACAAGAAAGTTTCTTGTTTATTTAGAAATTGTCAGACAGGAAGGTGGATAATGAGGGAAGGAGAAAACGTGACGCAAGGGTCATCAGGCAAAGGTCATCAGGCTGGGACTTGAACCTGTGACAGCTGTTTTACAGCATGGCTGCCCCCGTACCACCACCGCAGCCCTCGCTGCTTATTTTAACAACATACAAAAACATCTTCCACTGACAGATTATGACAACTTAAACAGGCATAAAGGGAAGCGTTATGCACAAAGCTTCCAGTCAGAAGGATGTAGAGTCCTACTGATTCCCCATCCTCACCCTCAGATATGAAATTTATCACTGGTTTCATATCCTACCCGCTCTGGTATTTCCAGCTGCTAATGAGTTTATCTGTTTTACTTGCAGGTATCTGTTCAGAGAGCAGCGACGTTTCCTCCACAAAGTCACCTGAAACAGAGAAAACAACAACAAGTGCTGCAGCTGGTGAGACAACAAGTACTGTAGGCTCAGCAGTTGCCCCAGGCTCACCAGAATCCAGTAATCAGTCTGTAAAGCCAACAGGCATGACCCCATCCACAGGAACAATGATTCAGCAGCAAACCCCAGCAGTCACCACCAAACCTGCCACTACTGCTGCGGCTGTGACAACCACCACTACAGCACAGTCAAACACCGGAGCGCAGTCACAGTCGTACCTTCCACCGTTTCTGTTGCCGTCGCTCCGGCAACCACCGCTGTCACCACTGTAACCACTGTCACCAGAGTCACCAGAGTCACCACCGCCCCAACGACTGTCATCTCTGCCTCGCCGACTGGGTCTCCTGCCAGCAGCAGCAGTACAGTGTTGACCACATCTACTGAGTCCAACAGAGGCACGACGGCATCGGCTTCCAAACCAAGTGAAAGTGCAGTGAAAACGACAGCCAAATCAAATGTTCCTACAACTAGACAACCCGCCGGGGCAACGACTCAGAGGAGCCAAGCAACATCGACGGCTGCCGGTAGCAACCAGGGCAGCAATGCAGGTAAAGCAGCTTTTTGCTCACAATCACCTGAAACACAACATTTGCAACAACTGAGTGGTTGATGTCTCATTTCATGACATCATGGCTCATAAGCCACAACTAATAAAGTTGATGTGTTGGTTGAGGAACCAAACACTGAGGCTTGAGAAGCTGAATGGTGTGATGGTGTGTATGTATCTTGTGACTCATGAAAAACTTTGCTAGCTATTGCAGTTTCATCCACATCATTTCATCTCTGATGTGTAAAGCCAAAGATGTTTATTAGGAAAAACAGGAAGAGACTTTAAAAAATGATGTTAGATGTCAGATTGGAGTTGCAGGAAGAGGAGTTCACTGCAGTGATACCTCACGGTTTAGGATGGCCGTGTGTTCAGTTTCCTCTCTTCAACAACCTTCCTACACCTGACACAGACCACCACCATGTTCACAAAGATGCTTTATTCAGGGTGATGTGCATTTTTCGTTCCCCACTACATGTAGTTTACTTCAATCAGAGAGATCGATTCTTCTTCAGGAAGTTTACTGGGTCCAGCTGCTTGGTCTCAATGGCTGCTTGTCTCTTGCTGCTCTTCCATAAATGCCAGATTTGTGGAGTTGTCAGCCAATAACTTCTCTGTCATCTCAAACCCGAGCTATGGGTCTCTGCAGCTCTGTGTTTAGTTCCATCGCTTTTCTGTCCCTGTTGGACAGCGTCCCCACAGCATGACGTGACTACTACCATGCTTCATGATGTGAGTATAGACAATGGATGTATGGCATTGGATGTCTTCACCTTTTCCTCAATTAGATGACATATCATTGTTATCTTTTGTTTAACGAGTAAAACAAGTTTATCTAAACTTAAACCACAGAAGGTGACTTAAAAGTTATCTTGTTTCCAGAGATAACTGAAACCACTAGACATTAATATCTGAGCATTTTGTTCCTCAAAAACCTACATTGTTCTATTCTGTCTCACATGACTCCCCTCTCAGGTTCAGGCCCTTACATTCATTTCTTAGTGATACTGCAAGGAGGCGACATCCCATTTTATCTCTTCCTCCATGTCATAAGAATACAATCTTCACCAGTCTCTGTCTTTCTGATCGAAGGTCCCACCACACAGACTATGACCACACCTTCCAACTCCAACCAGGTCCCAGAGAGGAGCGCCACCTCCAGCCAAGCCCCGACTGTAAAAGACTCTCATGTCATCACTAAAAGCCTGACCACTACAGCCACAACATGGGCTGCGGGGACAGAGACAAACACTGAGACATTTATGGTAAGTTGGTCAATGCTGCCCTTCACCAGCTGCGGTTTTGACAAAACACACAAATCAACTATTTGTCTTTGTTCTCTTGCAGTTTTCTACGAGCGATTTAGAGGTAAGATTTACGTTTTGACTTGGATCATTGAGTCTTAATCAAACCACTATGACTGTTTCTATTCATGCAAATAAAACAAAGAGGCAGTGAACACAATCCTGAGCCTTTGTCCCGTCAGCTCACACCCTCCCCACTCCGCTGTTAGGTCTCCCTGGTTTATGTAGACTTGATAGGAGAACTACAGCAAAACAGCAGATCTGAGTTTCTATTCAAACTTCCATTTTTACTGCAATCTGCTTATTAAATCCTAAGACTTTTGCCCAAGGGAGAGAAGTTCACTGGCGTTCCTACTGAGAGGCTTGTTTCTGTGTATGGCATTATCTCCTGAAAAGATAAGTGTTTAAATCCTGGTTCCATTCTAACACATGAACATGCTTTGATCAGAACCATTCAAATGAACCTCAGAACCCAATTCAGACGTTTTGCAACTCTGGCTTCGTTGTGTCAGATGACCTCTGAAGGCCTCAGAGTTTAGGTTGTGAAAAGCCGCTTTCCATCTTTTTAGGAAAGATGGAAAAAAAACATTTTTATTAAAGTTACATCCTGCAGCGTTAACGCTGGTCCAATAGAGAGAGGCTCCTCAAATCCAGGCCTCCAGGGCCGCTGTCCCCAACATGCCTCAATAAGATGACTGATTGACCTCCACAGTGCAGCTCAGTGACCTGAATATTTGACCCAGGTGTGTGACCCGGCAGGACTCTGGCCCTGGAGGCCCGGATCTGAGGATCCTGGCTCTGGAGCTGGAAGCAGTGAGGCCTGCTATAAAAAGAATCAAGGTTTCCAACAGCAGAGTGGAAAAACACCTCAGTGGAAACCTTTCCTGCCTGTCTCCAGCTTCCTTTGTTCCCACATCTTATTTATATTCCCAGCCTTGTCTTTGACTGACCAGCAGGACCTTTGCTAACAGAGACAATCCGAACATGACAGCACAGGAAGACCTGACCTCCGCCGCCACCGCTGACCGCCGAGTCCCGCCTCTGCCTCATTCACTGACACTTTGCATTTTCACTTGCAGTCGACGAAAAACAAAACTCTGCTGCAATTGTGCAAGAGCTTCATGTCCAGCCTGCGTAACGGAACCTGCATCATTGCGCTGCAGAACAACGGGAGTAAGATTGGCAGTTTGAAGATCGAAGGTAAAACAGCCTCCACCTGTTAGTCTGTCATATCTCACACTATTAACATGATTATTCAAACGCCTGACGATTCATCTTGCAGTCGACGTCAATCTGGTACAGGAGCAACTTTCAAAACTCAATGCAGAAAAAAACCCTGCAGAAGTACGTATCGTTTTGTTGGTGTTGCATTCCAGGGCTTGTGCGCCAGACATAGAAGTTAACCTCCTTTGTTTTGTTGGTTTGGAGGAACCGACAGACAACAAAACCCTGACAGCCATCCTGGCCTCGTGCGGAGCCCTGCTCATCATGATCATCATCCTGGGAGTCTGCGTGTCCCAACGCCGCAAGCCGTACAACGAGAACCAGGTCGGCGCTAAATGCTTACGGTGCTGCATCAAACAGAGAGAGAAAAAACAGTCGATTCAACTCCATTGACTGCAGTGTTAGCAGTTTTGATGCTACTGTCACACCTGGATTTCCCAGCATGTTTCTGCTCTGTTTTTAAAATCCTGATTTGAGATCATCTGTGGAGAAGATTATAAGCAAGACCAGTTTAATAAAAGTAATGCACATAGAATTAACCAAAGATTGAGTTAGAAAACCAGAAAACAATCCTTTTAACTATTACTCTTTTTACGATGCTTTATATTTTGGGTGATGCTCATTTGTCTCCATCAGAAACAAGTTTCCTCACAAAATTAAAGTAATTAAACAGAACGTTTGCTGGAGATGGGCACCAGCACCTCCTGACCCCACTGGGGTCAAGGGTGTCCAGAAAATGGATGGATGGATAAATTACACTGTTGTGTAACCAATAAGTCAAGTTCATGTTTATCAGACATTCAGTTTACTTGAATGATTTACTTTCTAAGAAGAAATCAAGACTGTTGGTCTGAATTAGTGAATTATCCAGATTTCATCAAATTGTTGTGAAACTGTTGTCTTAATCCCAGAACGATCTGGTTTACATTCAAACTGGAGCAGAAGGTTTTAGACCGACTTGGCAGGTCCATAACCAACCTCGAAAGCCCAAACGTTCTCAAAGACTTCATCTTGTCCTCTGTGCAGCAGTACCTGACTGAAGAGCTGCACACGGTAGAGAATGGTTACCATGACAACCCCACGCTGGAGGTGATGGAGGCGCAGCCAGAGATGCAGGAGAAGAAGATGGCGCTGAACGGGGAATTCAGCGACAGCTGGATCGTCCCCATCGACAACCTGATGAAGGACGAGGCGCCCGACGAGGAGGACACCCACCTGTGAGGACGAGGCGGCTGGACCCTGGTTCCACCCACTCCCACGCCACATCGCTGGATTAAATTGAAAAACTTCACCAAATCAATCACTGACTATCACGTTTTTCCAAAAGTCTGCCATGGCTGACATTCTGCTCTCCCAGTCCTCCCTGTCAGTATATCAGTGACTCTCTGACAAACAATCATGCCTTTTGAAAACCAGCTAGAATGTCTTGCTCATGTGCCGCCCATTCTCACACGCCGCTCTGGGTGAAGAGCCTCAAAAACCACCACTGCCCACTCACAAAAGCATCAATCACTTACCGCACCGGTGATTTACGAAAAGCAATGGGACGGAAAAGCCCGGAAACGTGGTTCTGTTCCCGGTCCGGCCGGGTAACCGTGTTTCTGATCTCCTCAGCTGGTCCAGAGTTTTATCTTAGATGATCTCAGGATACCTTAAAGCATTCTGGTGATCCAGGAGAGGCTGAACAGATACAGCTGAGTGCTAACCTCTGGCCTGAGGAAGCCCAGCCTGTACAGGCCTGGCAGATCAGCAGGAGTCACAGATTACTGGCAGCGTCACATGTGAATATTATGCTTTTTAGCTCCTCATTTATTATGTTTTCAATCAATTAAGGCAAAACTGAATATTTCATCATATATTTGATGAAATATCTGCTCTCATGCAGCAGCTGTTCATCAGTGGAAGTTGCCACAAAGTGTTCTGCAAATAGAGGCTCGATTGCCAACTATTGCAACGTCTGTTTGCTTATGTTATGTGTTTTGTCAGATTATTCGATAATTCATTTGAAACTTCCAGGGTTTAAAATCATGAGCTCTCTGACAATCAGGTCTTGTTTCAGTTGGAGCTTTGGATGGGATCGTATTGCAGCACTGACAGACTGAGCTCCCAGAAACCAGTAAAAAAAAGATGCAACTGAGCTGTTCAGTTATTCACACAGGATCAAGGTTAAATAGAACACGTGTCAAACTGTCATAGAAATGTAAAATATTACTTTGCAGCTGCTGTTGGGTTTAAATGATCCTGTTAAGCTGCAACGTAACTTCATCTAATACTGCAGATGGAAACTAGAACAGCTTCCAACTCCACTCAGTCATGAATCTAATGATCTTTGTGATGTGATCATGAATGTGCTACAGAAACAAAATGGAAAAAGAGACAAGACTGAAGAAATAAAGAATTGTGTTACATCTAAAATTATATGTGATGGCGATCCAGTGTCAGGACCAGTAGATCCATCACATCTCACAAATTTCTGAGACTTGATCCGGGTCACATCCTGTTAGGAGGCAGAGCAGCGGATGACCCAGACCTTTTCTCCACTGGTTCTGGCCGTATTCAGATGTCAGTGTCTTATTTTACCCTATCCACTCATGGAGAACCACCTGGTACCATTCTTAGTCCCAAACTGTTCTTCCTCTGTACCTATTTTAGCTCATAAGAGAAAAAGATTTTTGTTCCAAAAGTGTCCAGATGACACTCAGTGATGATGAACTACTAAAATGACATGGAGCCTCTAATTAACTAACTGGAGCCGTTCTCTTTTAAGAGTCACAATCTTAGAACGCAGAACGTTCTGAGATTGTCATAAAGGCAAAACCGGGGCAAAAAATTGTGTAGTGTGAATTAGGCTTTAAATGGATAGTTCAAACTGAGGGTTCTGAATAAACTACTAAAATGTCAGAGTGGTTTGACTAAATACCATCTTATTGAATTCATTTTGCTCCAGATGATTTCTGATAGTCCAGAAAGCGCATGAAGAACTCCTCCATGAACATAACGAAATCTGCACAATTATGGAACAAAAGTTCATAACCACAAACTGTTGGGATGCATTTGGTAATGGAAAATACAGAACAACTGTAACCATTACCACCAGTGACATTCTGCTTAAATGCTTTCCTCAGATTGTGTAGTTCTGGTGACATGTTGTAAACAAATTTGGAATATAGAACTACCATCAGAATTTTGAGACAAATTGTTCCAAGTGGACAGAAAAGCATTTAGTTTCCAGTGAAAGGAGGCTGACCTGCTTCTGGGTTTATTTAAACTGGAAATTTGAGAGAGTTAAGAAATCAACTGCTGCCCACTCCACTGGAGAAGGAAAGAATCCATTTTCTCTCTCAAAGCTAGTATGAGAAAGCCTGTACATAGCTGTAGGATTCATGTTCTTTTTTTAAAAGACGTTGCTGATATTAAAAAAATCAAATCCCATTTATTTTGAGACACAGAGAAGCCGATTATTTTTTTACACAGTTTCGATCTTTTTCAACCAATCAAGAACTTAATGTATGTTTACTTTCTAGCTACATATAAAGAGGAAAGTCAGTCACTTTGGGTTCTTCAGTCCAAGGCCCCCATTCTGCTGTTTTGTGTGTGTAAAATTTCACTTTTATTATAGATGTGCTCCTTTCACCAGACTATGTTAGCATTCGTTAATGTATTTATGGTTTGTTTGCTGCTGAAGGCGAACAGGGGTCTGACACACTGGAAACTGTAAATTGTTGATGGCTTTTGCCATCGTCTTCTTGTATCAATAAAAAACTTTTTTTTTTTTTTTCCCTATTTCTTTGTGCGCTTCCTAAGTAATGCACCGACGGAGCCACCAGGGGGCGGAAAATAACCAACAGAAACGGCTCTTGAGAAAACTTGAACAAAATACAATCTTTATTTGTTATATACATTACATACAATGCAATACTACAAGGCTTTCTACACATTCTGTGTGTGCACAGAGTGGCGTGTGTGGATCAGAGAGTACTGGCCTTACACTTCCTCAGACCCACAGCGGGCTCCGGAGACGGGCAACGACCATATATGGTAATAAGTTATGACACAGCAAAGGTTGTGGGACCATTTCCCCAACACACATCCAAAAGAAAACAAGCGTTTGGCATTGTTTGGTAAATTAAGGTGTTCAGAATGAAGCTTTCTTAAACAAAACCTTCTTCTGGTAAAAAAAAAAACTGAAATGCTCCAGTAAAGTGGAGAGAATTAAACATTATCAGGATACCTTCAATAATCCTATAATCGCCTCCTCAAGTATTCTTTCACCCCGTGAATTAATTCTGTATAGAAGCAACATGGGGGGGAAACACACATGCCACCACCCTTTATCATCATCATCATCTAGTATAAGTGCATTTAAAAGAAAAAATGTGGATTTCACCGAAAATTGATATAGAGTGGTAAGTATTTTTACTATAATGATTATGTCTCTTTTAATCCATATTTAAGGCAAAAATCATCAAAAGTAGCAGAAAAGCATCAGTCAGGGTGCAACAAATCCAATAAAAGTATCTTCTTACACTTAATTACCGAATAAAAAAAAAAAAAAAGAAACCTGAATTTATTGACATGAATCACTCTACTAAAATAAATGAAATTCCAGATTCATCGCTCTCCTCTCTGCTAAGGCTTCAAATGTCTGCCGCTTTAAGAGTTCAGAAAGCTGCGTCTGTTGGCGGTTATTAAAACAGGTGATGCTCCTGCCAGAAAGCAGCCAGCGACATCCTCCAGCTACTTCCACTCAATCCAAGAGAAACAAGAGGAAGAGGAAGAGGAAGAGGAAGTGAAGTCTATGTGGCTGAAGTCATTTGATAACATGGTTGTTTATCATCTTCTACGCTTTCAGTACGTTTTGCTAATGGTGTCCTTTGGTAAAAGAATAGCTGGATAACATTTAGTGATTTCAAATATCAGTTTTGTGAACATAACTCTTAATATGAAGCTTCCACAATCATACATGCGATGGGGGACAGTGTTTTTTTTTTATCTCTGTGCTCAAGGACTGCAAACATAACAAATTGTATCACTTAGTTTGGCGAATTCTTCCTAAAAACACCAGGCCTGTTTTCCAAAAGGAGAATCCCACCCCGCTGCAGGTTTTTAGCGAGCTGTGGCGCTCGCCTCCCTGCAGAATTTAAGCAACCTTTGGTTTGGTTTGCAGTAATCAGGGATTTGCATTTGGGAGCCACTCAACTCCCTAAAGTCCTAAACTGAGACCAGTAAGGAATGTCTGGAGGGACATGCATGAATATTTAGCTCGATTAAAATCTATATTTTATGACCGATAAGTTAAAACAAGCAGTAAACAAAAATATTAGAATCACTCCATACTTAGCTGCAGTCCACCAATAATCTGTATGTAAAATAGAATGTAAAGATTTAAACTATTTAATAGTGGAGGGAGACATTTTATTTAGCCAGATCCAAGTATGCACCCCGGCAACCACGCCTTCATATCAGCACATTTAATCAACTCTTTAAAATGATCTGATCTCCGATTCATGTTTCCTCAAGTGGGATTTAAAAACACCAGCTGATGAGTAAAAAAAAAAAAAAAACCCTGATGCGTTTAGAAAATCAGAGGTTAAGAATCTACGACTGCGAGGCACATCGACCTACATTTACTGCGTCAAGAGCGTCATGGAAACAAAACAGGAGGAGTGAGGCAGACTCACTCGGACCCATGCCTGGCGGTTCTGGTCCGGTTTGGAGGTTTAAACAACCATGCTGTTGACCATCCACCTCAACATGTCAATGGATTTAGCTCTAAAAACTGGAACACTAAGAACATTTCTGACTATCACTCTGTTGTTTAGGTTTCAAACCAGAGTCTTAATAAATTCACAGATTTATGCTCCAGCTGCAGTAAACAGCAGAGCACAACTTTAACATCGTCTGTTTAGTTTAAGAAAAATATTGTAAATAAAAACTTCCCTGAAACTGATCAACTAAAACATACATTTTTACTGCTTTGTGTTAAAATCTGACACCTTTTAATGGACATTTACTTAAATAGAGGAAGATTTTTCATCGTAAAGCAAATATGATATGACCAATGATTTCATATATCGCATGAGATCCTGCTGATTCTAATCTTTTTTTTTTTTTTTAAGGAAATACTAAGGTAAAAGAGGAGGAGAGGTGCTGCGGAGTCCATCAGAGGCAGCAGCTTTGTGTCAACCAGAATATAAACGTTTTAAAATTTTTAGCAAACCAAATATCCATACCGTGTTTGATGTGTTATTTAGACTGAAAATGGTTGTCAGTGTGGGTGTATTTTATGGAGGGAAAAAAGTGATATTTTCAGGTTGTGGGCATTTTGTTTGTCGATGACTCAACATCTATCTGATCCACCTGACTGTGAAAAAAACAAATCATTTGTGGGTATTCTGCACTCAGACGAGGGACTTTAAGGAAACTATTGAAGGTCATTCGTAACAATAATCGAGGTTCTTAAAGCACAATCACAGATTTTTTTCCCCTTATGCTTAATATGTGAAACAGGAACTAATGAGCATCTATGTGTAAACTCAGAACATTTAGGTAAGGTGGGAAACATTCCAGCAGAAATGCATCCAATCCAGGAAAATATTCTGTATGTATATTTACATATTTTGTACATAATTTCAGCAATTAGAATCAATTTACTTAAAGTGTTTAAACTTGTATTAGTCAGACCCAAAAGGACTTTTAGATATCCTGACATACATATATATTCTTTTTCTTTTTGTTTTCCCCCCCTCATCGCACTCACTAAAACTACTAAAATTGTAAAACCACATTTTGTTTGCGGTTGGAGCATGTCGTCCAGAGAAAAGTCGTGAGCTCCAAAGGAAGCCGAGCAGCTCTTCAAAAACGAAAGCAGCAGAGAAGCCGGATGATGAACCTGAACGTTTCCCAGGAGAGACGTTCAGGAAAAGCCTGAAGAACAGATGAGCTGGAAACTCTGCCGACTTTAAAGAAAAAAAAATAATAAATCCACTGGCCGTAAAAGGACTCATTGAATGCATGTGTGTGAAAAGCAAAGCAGAGGTGCAACAATCTTTTTTTTTTTCTTTTTTTTTTTTTTTTTTTGTCAAATTAAAACCTTTTAGAGCTTTGAGCTCTCGGCTCACACCTAAAGAAAAACACCAAAATATTAAAAAGCACCAAAGGCTTTTAGGAAATCTCACTCGTGTCTATCTAGCACATTGGTGCTGTGTTTTAATACCCTCATCGCCATGGTGACAAAGCCTGTAGAACACAGGTCAGTTTAGTGGAGGTGGACAAAGTGGACTCAGCTGGCCAGTGTGGTGTGTTTTAGGTGTGTGTGTGTGTGTGCACAAGTGTGTGTTCAGCCAGGTGTGAAGGGAGCAAGATGCTAGAGGGTGATCAGGTCCACCAGGTTGCCCTTCGGGGGCGTCATGCTGTCGGGGAAGAAGTTGACGAGCGTGTCAAAGAGCTGCGTTCGCTGAGCATACGTCTGGTCTACGTCAGAGAAGCCTGAGAGGAGGAGGGAGCAGAGGTTGGTGAGGACTGACCCCAGGTCAGGGTCAGGCTGCTGCCTGAGGGTCACTCTGCACTAACACTTACTGCTCATTTAAATTAAAACAGAGAACTCTTAATCAGTCCCACATGCAAAATGCCTGAATCTGATAAACATGACTTCTTCTTGATGTTTACGGTTTATGGGGTAAAGTTTTGTCGCCACCTGAAGTCAAGCAGACTCAACCTATCCAGTATCTTCATCCAACACATTCAGAGCGATTCGGGTCTTACCTAGAGGGATGAAATCAGAACTGGACTTGAAGAGAGCAGTTGGTAGGAGCTGGAACTGAAACGCAACACAAACACCTGGGTCACCGACATTTAGGAGAACAGAAGAGTCAAACAGCCCTACTCTCACCTACAGCTGGGCAGCAGATCCATTTCATCCACTAATCAGTTTTGTTTGGTTTCTGAAGATTGAATTCAAGGAAACTGCAGATCGTTTTTCACCAATGGAAAGCTTTAGCTTCCGTAGTTCAAAGTAGAAATGCATCGATCTAATATAAATATCCATATCAATCTCGATATTGAAAATAAAAATAAAAAAATTCTATACACAAATTGGTGACAATGTTCCCAATCCATAGGGACAACTCTATTCAGTCTAATTCTATGCAATGTGCTTTAAGTGACGTGATGTGTGTGTATGAATGCTGCAGTACCTCTTTGGTCTCATCGGGGTCAGTGTGGTCCACGGTTAGCGACAGGTCGTTCTGAAGGTACTTCAGAGCGTTCAGTGGCTCTGACTGGGCTTTCTCCTCAAATCTACCACACAGTGGGCAAACAATGACAGACCGCTGTTACAGATTACAACCACTAGATGGCAACATGCTACAACTTTACGGTTCCCTGTACTTGTAAATTATTTCCCACAATTTACTCTTCTCTAGTTTTAAAACAAAGTCCTGACTTTAGATGACAGAGAAATCTTTGTACTTGCTGTCTCATCATTGACCTGGACATAACAGGAGACGGAAAATCTGCAGACCTGTATTTCCTGATGAGGTATCTGCAGTGGCGCAGCAGGTACTCCTTGGAGGGCCGACACAGTTTGAGGGACCAGAAGTCATCCAGGCGCATCTTAGGAGAACACGACTTCCCTGGGTTTCCTCCAAACAGGTAGTGCACCTGGACATTTTGGGATGAACATGCATGGAACAGACTTCTCCAACACTCACACTAAATTATCCATTCTGTACTAAATTCAAAAGAACTTAGATGGGACTGATTGACCTGCACTGACCTCAGTGGGAGGAATAGAAACATGATCTTTTCATCGTAGGTAAAACAACGAGTGATATCTGCTTATCAACATACAGATATTTAATGTTGATTTTAATAATGCTGACAAATTCTGGCCAAAAAAACCAAAGAAAATATATTTTAATTTTGTTTCTATCTGATGTTAGAAAACCACATTGACTCTGGATTTGTTGCTGCTCTTGTTCAGGATTCCCTTGAAAAATTGTTTTTAACCTCAGTGGGGTTTTTTTTATCCTGGTAAAATAAAAGTTAAATGAAAAAAAAACATAAAATCCCACTTAACCGGATATAGTTGTATGATGTCAGAACATCATGACTCAGCATTTTTAGAGGTTGTCTAAGGCGTTCAGATAGAAGACAGCAGTGGGTTCAGAAGGCAGGGTGTCTGTATGTCTCTGACGTTTATCTGATTTTAAATCACACAAAAACAATGACTGAACTCTGAGTGGGTTGGTAACATTATAAACACAGTGGAAACTCAGTTTTTTGGATTTAATTAAAAAGATGGAATGGATTTTGACCATTGATTTGGGCTCCTGAGGTTAGAGGTCAATATATCATCTATTGAATGACTGCTGGTTATTCTATTTCAACTAAGAAACTAGATCACAGTAAACAATCATACTTATCAAATTAAAACCTACATTCCAATGAGAATTGCTTGTCAGATTAAAATTACAGTTTGAAAATAATCTTTGAGCACATAATAATTCTCATGATGTAAATTTTTTTCTTAAAATGAACTTAACTTCATGATGGAGTTGCTTAAACACATGAAGTTTTACTTTTTAATAATATTCTAATTTATGAAGTAGATTTTTGTGTGATTCTAGATGAATTCCTCCAGTTGCTCAGCTCTAGTCAGTTCAGTTTATATGTAAACATCACCAGTTTGTTGTGAAGAATGATAAATATAACAGGAATAATAAACCAGAAGTGATTCCTGGTGTTCAAAAACTGCAGCTCCTGCGAGTTTGGGTGAAATTTTGTTGTTTTTATCTTTATTTTTAAGCGGACAGATTTCTAAACCCTAGAATATTCATGAGGCACTGAGGCAGAATGCAGTCAGAGGGATGTGAGAGGAGGGTGGGGGGTATTTTATTGACACTGTTTGGGTTTTGGACATGCAGACTGGGTAGTGAAGAAGTGCTACCTTGTGCATCTCATCGTAGACCAGCTGGTGTGCAAAGCGCGGACACGGTTCCTCCTCCTGCAGCGTCTTACTCGGGTTTTCTTTTACAGCCTGATCGTTCTTATACACACATGACCTGTGTGAACGCACACACAAGCACACACAGAAGTGATGACGAGGAATTATAAGAAAAAAAAAAAGCCCTGAATACATCCTGAAACCATCAAGGAAAAAACAAATGTATCGTCGGCTGTTCTGGTTGTGGTGAAAAACACAAACAAAGCCACACTTCCAGAATTAGTTTACCCCAGTTCTTACCATGCGTCATAAATTCAAAAAAGGAACAAATTGTAGCACGAGGGACTAAGACTTCATATGCTAGTGATGTGATTCACTAGAAGCAGTTGGCCACAGCTTTTCCTGCACATTGGGTTTACTGTGATCCAACTGTTCCCTGTTGAAAAGATGATTTCTTTTGTCTGCCGTTATATAAAGACACTGACTGCTGGCAGCCAGCTAGTGCTGCATGAACACTGAGCCTCTGTGGTGTGATCACAGTGACAGAGCGACGCTCTGCATGTGTTGGAGAACTTCCTGTGAGTGTTGTGGTTATAATCAGAGTCGTCTCTGAATGACAAGGCCTGGCTTTCGTTTCAGGGCTTACCAGTTGTTACGGGCGATGTCGTAGATCCAGAACGAGTTGCGCACGTTCTCCTCCCGTTTGTCCTTGTCTTTGCTCAGCCCCGACAGGACGTGGATCTCGTTGAGCTCCGGGTCGATGGTGGCTCTCTGGGTGAAACCTGTCATTGGAACTGGGAAATGTTGAAAGAACATTTAATGACAAACATTTGTTGCAGATAAAACTCCGGTTGTTCTGCAGGAAGCAGATCCTCCAACCAAGAAGCCATAAGAAACTCTGCCTAAAGTTTGGTAAGCAGCCTATTGAAGGTAAAGGTCTGCACTGATTGGAGATTTCCTGTCGATCATGTTTGGAAAAACCTGAGCTGCTGAATGTTCCATACGGATCTATTTTGTCTGAAAAGTCGTCACTGGGTACAGTGTTAATTCTGTGACATTGAGACGTTCTGACATCGCCGTGCTGACGGGACAGGAACGTCTGAGCACCTGTATCTGAGCCCAATCTGGCTTTAATTAATGGCAGCTTTTTAGAGCAACTGGAATTAAAAACTCACCCATCCCAGAATCCTTCTTGGTACCATCAGATATGATCTCTACATGATCTCCGTCCACATCGTAGCTGAAGAAATCGTTCAGGTACGTTTTTGACCTCTGACCCCCAAACACATAGAGGCAGCGGTTTCTCTGTTGACCGGTACAGAGGTAACACCAGTTAGCATCAGGTAACAGTGGTTAGCTCTACCAGGATCCAGTCTGAAGTCCGACTCACGGTGTGGAAGAGCATGCAGTGTCCGATCCGAGACTGAATGTCCTCTGGCCCGGCGTTGCACGAGTCTTCCCGTAGGAGGCGCCACGTCCCCGCCTGGCAGTGGAACGCGTACAGACCACTGAACTGTGGCTCCGACGTCCGACTGTCCTCCACGCTGCCGTTACACGTCAGGATGCGGCCGCCAAACGTGTAAATCATGTGTTTCTCTGAGTCCATGCACATCTGAAACAACAGGAGAGGGAAGGCGGATCAGGTTGGTATTCTAATATATTTTGCTAAAACATTAGCAAAATTTGGAAGTAGATTGGCTGGATCACTTTCTAATTTGGGTGTAATCGCTTCTTACTGACAGAAATAATTAGGTGACAGCCGCGGTAAGCACTGGTCACCCCACTGTTACCAACTTAGTGAATTGTTGCTTTATTTAGTGACTTTTCATACAGAAGAAATAATTTTTTTATTGTCTTTTTTATTTATTTATTTATTTATTGACAGCCACAAAAGTTGAATTGGTGCAATCTTACTGATCAGCATGGCAAATACAGGAAAAAATATTATTTTATACATATACCTCATTAAACCTTGGAACTCAAACAGATTCTGCCTATAAGCATCAATCAGAGTGAACTTTAAAGAATGCTCTTCGATTGGCAGATTTTTCACCTCTAATAAATTTACAATAATAAAACTATTTAAAAGCATGTCTTAACACACCATCACTTTCCAATTTGTGCTGTGAGTAACATGTAGTTGGTTGCTACTGTTTTTTTTGTAGGTGAGCACCTGATTTGTTGATTATTTGCGAAACAAAATTTGGTCTTGAATTTCAGAAGAGAGAAAAAAAGACCATAATGTGTTTTTATGAGATATTAAGAAACAGGAATTGATATTTGTTTTGTTGAAAGGCTTCCTTCCACTGTTCAGTTTATAGAAAATTAACTTGGAAATCTAATAAACCTGTCATTTTAAATAAACTACTCAAAGACAAGTTAAAAAACAAAAGGGTCCCTGAATTATTTTGGAAGCATTCTATTGGCATGTACAGATCCACCAGGAAGTGGGCTGACCACAATCAGAGGATCTCTACGTGGAACACATATGGACGATGTTTCTAAATGCTAATATAGTTTAACGTTCAACTCATTTTTTTCCTTTATTTGAAGTTAACTGGTTCAGTTTTATTTTAGGATGAACCAATAAGGCAAATATAGTTCCAACTTTTTCTGCAAGTAAAAATAAACCATTTTTAAATATTTTTTATTACTCTTCAGCTGAAATCTGGATCAACATATCAAATATTTCACTTTTGTTTTAAGCAAGGAAAACTTGAATATTGGTAGCAAAATGTTAGATCAGTAAATCTCTATTTGAAAGATCGTTTTAAAAACAAATGCTTTTCAAAATGAAATGTCAAAGAATCTCTAGTACAAAACATTTGAGTAAAAACAAAGAGAAGGCAGAGTGAAACAGGAGCGCTACCTGGTGGTCAAACACCAGCTTGGGCCCTCCGTCCGCCGACGTGTCCTCGCTGAGGAGCGTCCAGGTGTTGGCTGTGATGTCGTAGCGGTAGAAGTCGCTCTTCAAGGACTTGCTGTTCCTGACGCTGGAGTCCAGGTAGCGGCCCAGCGTGTAGATCTGCCGGCGCTGCGAGTCGATGCACATCTTGTGGCAGGAGCGGGCGCTCGGACCGTTCTGATTGGTGGACAGCAGACAGGCTTATAGAGCTGCCACCTGGTGGTGGGTTTGTGTCGTCGGGTTGGCCCTCACCTCTTTTTCCGTGTCCCTGGAGATGCAGGCCCACTGGTTCTCTTGGACGCTGTAAGCCCAAAAGTCGGCCAGATCCTGAGTCCCATCCCAACCCCCGAACAGGTACACTGTCTCTGCAGAACACACACACCCACACACACACACAGTACATCACTATTGGAAACATCAGAGGAGTGGACATCTGACATTACGTCAGCTCAAATTAAGTTACATCAACAAATGAAAGAAGCAAAGGGTGATTTTCATTGTGCCATCATATCCTGGATGAATTCCAGACCATTAATCTGTGTTTGAACATTTAGTCGCCCTGCCCAGATAACAAATGCTACAAAAAGCTTCAGCTTCAAAGATACACTAAGAGAAAAACACAGCCCATCAACGTCCAACAAGAGCAGATCTGTTCCATGACCACATCCAGCAAGCGCAGACATGTCAGGAGGGCTTTCTACCAGACATGTATGTCAAACTATTAGAATCTGATTCACCACTGGGTTACTGTGATTGACTCCAAAAGTTAATAAGTGTTTTTATTAAGGCCATCAACTGATTAAAAACAAGAATGCAAGAGGCAAAACATGGGATTAGGCCTGTCACCATGACAGGTTTTGCTGGATGATACATTGTCCCAGAGGTTATTGCAATGAATGATCATTTTGTTTGAGACCATTTCCCAGTAATATAATGGTAATGGCATCATAATGCAAGAACACATTGTCAAAGATCAATTAACTTTAAATTATAATGAACGTTTAACTCTGAAACTGGAAGACATTATTAATATTCAAAATAAATAAACGACAAATAAAATGAATTATGAGTCTGTGTGAACAGAATTGTTCTTCAATAAAGGGATTCCATAGTTCAGACCAAAGCACCAAACTGGAGACTTTTGTCATGCAGCTTTTGGTAGAAGGAGAGAAAAGAGAAGATCAATAAATCATGCAGATGGAAATAAAGCTTGTTTAAATTTTTCTTGCAATTGATTTATTATTTATGGGAACAGGGCCTATATGGGATCACGCCTCATGCCTTTGATGCTTTTGTGTTTCTCCAATGTTCATGCTTATTTGTTCATAGCAGTTTTGCTTCAGCAGCGCGTAGCTGTATGTAAAAAGAGGTTTTGCTACGTCATTTTGTTGACAACAATAAAATCATTTCTGCTGCTGCTGCCGCGCTGCAGCGCCACAAAGCAGGCCGAGGAGAGAGAGTGGAGCTGATCCAGAGGAAAACGTGAGAAAAACAGCTGAGACAGAGTCGGGCGTTGTGCCAAAAGTACAGCGCAGATGATTTCCAAAAAGTACAGAAACCTGTACAATTTATCTTGTGTTTTAAAAAAAACAACGGCATTAAAAATAATCCAGGTTAGAGACAAAGGATCTATACTAGAAAACAAAGAATCCAAAGCAGATGTATGTGATGATAAAGAAATTTGGCAAAATTAGTAGATCAAATGTAAAATGCAGTAGTAATAAAAAAATAAATAAAAAAAAAATCTAATTTTATTTTTTTTAAATTATTACTTTATTTGCCTTTGTCCAACTAGAAGTTCTAGACTTCTGTTAGTTGGGGTCTGAATGTACATATGCAAATTTCAAAACCATCACAAAATAAATTAAAAAAAAAAGAAAATTGGAGCCTTTTTGTAGATAAAAGGTAAAAGATTCCATGGTGGAAACATGCTGCTCATCAGCAATATTTTACCTCAGAACTGTCAGAATGGAGGCCACGTTTCAGAGTATGCAGCGTGGAAAATTTGGACATGGTTACTGAAATGATGCAACAAACGGGACAATTTTAGAAGAAATCTTGAAACTTTGTGGCCACTGTGTTACTTTCTTCTTTTATCTACAACAACACCAAAAATCCATCAAAAAGGCCTGATTGGTTCATGTCCAGGTTAACCTCAGGTTGCTGAAACATTCAGAATTGCATAATGAAGCGACTGTCAGTATAAAACAACAAGGAGTTTAACTGTCCAATGATTCCTCTTTTTGAAACAAATGGTTCATGGAAGTAAACCGTATCAACTTGCTGATTCGCACTGACTGCTGTTTGGAGGGAGTCGGAGCTCAAAGCTGCAGTGACTCCACCCAGCAGTCTGCAGATCCATCTCCACACATTACACAGGCTCTTATCCCAGCCTCAACAAATCACAACTGAAGTGCCGTCACCGTCAAAGCAGAAGTAGTGATGTGGGTTTTAATATTTGGCCTGAAGGTGGCTGAGAGAGGAAATGAGGTTTAATTTGATTACTCCGAAACAGAGCTCTGCATTTCCAATCTGACGTAGGAGGGAGTGACTCATGGCAGCGTCTGCGTGGGTCTCACCAGTCTGGACGTCAATGACCATTTGATGTCCTCCCCTCATCCCGGGCCTGTTGTCATCGGCGTCACCTGGAAACGAGGACACGGGGAGGAGATAAGGGTGGAATGTGAGGATGGAGGATGAAAGTGAGGGAGTGGTTGGGAAGGAAAGAGGCAGAAAAAACAGAAAGCAGGATTAGGTTTCCAGCAAACTTTCAGAGCTCTGGAGTGTTTAATCCAACAGACTGGGAGGATTTCCCAGGCGAATAGAAGCTCTCACTGTTCATGTCGTCTCGGCTGATTTCTTGGCTGCCTGTACCTTTGTTGCACTTGGGGATGATCTGACTCCACCTGGGCTTGTACTCCTGCTGGCTGATATACTGGTTAAACAAACCATCTAGCAGAGAAATGAGACGATGGAATGTTGGGAAAGCAGTGAGCGTCGGCACATGTTCACTTTTAGAGAGCTGCAGAGTGAGGGGGAGCCGGAGCCAAAGGGCTGTACCTCTCACTGCTTTGTCTATGAGCTCCTCACAGGCGTCAAAGTCTCCCTGCAGCACCAGACAGTCGTGCAGGTGTGTGAGCATGGGGTGCTCCAGGGCTATGCGCGTCTTCTTCTGCAACGACTCGAAGGCTTCCGTGTAGTTGTGCTGCCGGAAGTGCTTGAGGCAGAGCCGGATGGCTTCCTGTTCTCTGTACTGAAACGGCATCATGGACAGCAACTTTACATGGATTCCACAAGCTAATCTGAGTTGTGAAGACGACTTCCTGTGATTTTATCACACCGATCTCTGGGGTCTAGCATCAGCCAATACAGAAAAACAGCTGAATTTCCTTGAAATATTTATTTTTCTTTTTAATACATAAAAAATGTACTGACTTGCAGCTTCATTTGCTAACTCTGCACCAGTACAGCACACTTAAATACACCAAGAACTTCACAAGTTTGGTCTAGAGGCATAATAACAAAGAAAGAAATGCCTAAGTTATTCTACAAATTCATTCTCAAGAATAAAGGTGTTTGAAATCATTACATTCATTTTAGAGAAATAGTGGAAACGTTAGGAGCATTTTGAAAGATAAAGCTTGGAGTTCTGACCTTGCTATACCAGTTAAGGCAGGGCTGCACTACATCAGGGTCCTCAATGCCATGCAGTTCAATGTACCAGATGCTGAAGTTAAAACTGGGCCCCCAAGACATCAGAGGCACTACGGCAAACAGGCAGAAAAGATTCAGGGAAATTAAGGAGAAATTGAAAACCTGGGCAGTGTGAACAAGCCCAACCACAGATGGATGACTTTTACCTATTTTCACAAATCTGCAGGGAAACATCTGCTCATCAATCTTATGCTTTAACGTAAACGTCTCCTTGTTGTAGTCGTTCTTAAGGCCACTGAGAGGCAAGCAGAAAGAAGATGGGTCAGTTCTGTTTTAACTTTCATTGTTGGTTTATTCACTTCACTGAAGCCGCAGTAGAAAATTTGTATAAAAAACTCTTTTACATATTTGATAAAACATAAGTAATGTGTTTTTCAGCTATACATTGCCATTTTATAGCATAATCTAACAATGTCAACATCAGTCATCATAAAAATGCTGTACACATCTAATTTGACTTCCTAAATGAACAACCTCTTTAAAAACTCCCAATCCTTCTGAAACTCCACCTTCAGGAAGTCGTCAAAAACATCACTCCTCCTCTATTAACCCTTTAACAATGTTTTTACCAACATTTTTATAATGAGCTCAGCAGATGTGCAGTTCCACCTGGGTTAGCCAATTGCTGCTGGCTAGTCTGAAGGAGCTGAGGAGCTCTGAGGAGGAGATGCACCTAGAAAAGGTGAAGAGATCACCTAGGCAGAGAAGAGTGACTGTCCAGTGTTGACATTTCCCTTCCTTAGGGCACAATCCAATCCTGACTTAGAATCACATTCCTTAAGTGTTTTGTTTATTTGGTTAAGGAGATGTGGCTTTAAAGTGTAAGTCATGGTTTGGCAAAAAGTGCAAATAAAGACAAACACCCCATATGAAGATAAAACGTCTTAACTTTTCATTTTTGCTCTTGGTACTGACAGCTAAGTGCTGTGCAAGAGACAGAGATCAAGAGATCTACTTTAGAACTGGACTCTGTAGTGGAGAAACTCACCTGGATAAAAGTTCTGTCATGTTCTCCTCACTCATCCCACCAAACACTTTGAACTTCTTGAGGTTGCAGACATGAGTCTTCTCATACTTGCCAAAGGTGATACTCTGAACAATCGCCGGCCTTTCCAACTTCAAGATTAAAAACTGGTGAAGAAGAGACAGAGACACAAAACAGCATGAAGCATAAAAATAGCAAGGTGCCATTCTGTGCTGAAGACCAAGACTGCCAAGTTTGGTGATAATTAAGATTGTAAATGTTAACTTCTGCGGCAGTGCAGTGAAACTGAAGGAGTGTGGGGGGGGACCACTCTCCTTCAGCAGAGTCACAAAGTTTGCAAAAATCGCAAAAAGGGGAGAACCTTTATTTATCAGTGGAACTTTATTTATTGTGTTTTGGTCAAGCTAACAAACTTAGAATGTCATCCATCTTTAAGCCCTTTCTTCCCCAGGCATGTAAAAAACAACTAATTATCCGGAGAAAAAAAAATCATGCTTTCTCTTAAACATGATAAACAACTCATTATTGGCTGTTGACATGCCAACTCGCTTCACCTCATTTCAGACCAAGTCTAACCACTTCTCCTTTCTGCTCATCCTTTGGCCTTCGCTAGCTACACATGTTCTCAGCTTCTGGACTTATCAGGGTAACCCACTAATATTACATCTCTATATCTGATGCAGATGATGACATGTTAAGGAGAACACACAACAATTTTGATTATATTTAGGACACCAAATGCATTTAAACATCCTGTAAGAACAGCATACACAAGATTTCTCAGGTGAATGCTGTGATCTGACCTCTGCTGTGTTATCTAAAAGAGCTTGAACTGTGTGAAAGGACAACGTGATCTATGAAGGAGAAAACCACAGTTGCATGTTCATTGAGAAAATGTGAACATTAGGTAATCATCTCTTTTAATCATACAGGAGTAAGGTATAGTTACAAAGGAAATGCGCTTGAATTCATATCTTAATTTGTATATGGGGACATCGTTTTCTACATTTTATAGATGCAACGTGATTGGCTAACTGGACCAGCCTACCTGTGGAGGATAGTTGCTTTCTGACGACCACCTGGAGGACTGATCGTTAGGTTTATCCACCAAGATATTCCTAAGAAATGAAAAAGATTGGCTTTATTTGCCGAGTGACCAATCAAGTCAGCAACAACAAAGGCAAGAGAAGACTTTAAAAAATCATTTACAGGACAGTAATTACATAAATTGCCATACGCGTACAGGAACAGCTTCCGGTGTCAGTATGAAGCATGACAGTTCAATTAGCAGTAGCTAGCATGATGATGAGGCTGTGAAGCAGAACCAGCTAAAATACAACAGATATACACACTGTATCCGACATTACCAACACTCCCCTGATTAAGCAGTGTTGTCATACTTTAGGCAAACCAGGAAGTCTGACTTAAGTTTCACAGCACGGGTAAACAGGCTAATTAGCTGGTTAGCCAATACCAATAGGACCTGTGTGTATCAGCTTCAGTTGTGCCAACATAAACATTTATTTACACACATTACCGCACAGCATGCCAATGCAGCAGGGTATAGATGATTGAATTTGGAGCTGTTTAAAATGACCCATTTTTGAGAAGATAGTGACATGTTTTGCTTTGTTTACGTTCCGACTGCAAGAACTCAACTGCTACTGGGGCTTAGCTACACGTTTATGATACGCAGTTTGACGTAGTATTAAGGTCTATAAATGTCACACGCTGCTGAACCAGAAAATCTTTAGAATAGCCAAAAAAATAATAATAAATGCACCAGCCCAGCGAGCGCCCTTGCCTCAGCTAGCGCTCGCTGTGTTGGATCTGAGACGAGCTAGGCCAAGTCCAGCCGGCTGGACCGTCCACCGGCGCTCGGAGCGACAGAAAGCCCTTCATCAGCTGTTAACACTAATGCAAACATGCAGCAAGCTGTTGACCTCAACACTCACTCTGGTAAATATGTGGAGGAATATGAGCTCCATTTAAAAACGCTGAAAGTGAGAACTCTGCTCTCAGGAACGGCAGCCATCTTGTTAGAAAATAGCAGCTAACGGGAGGCTGGCTGGCTCTCATTGGCCAGTTTTTCCAACTAGTTCCGCCTTCTCAATCGAATAAAATTAGACCTGATTGGACGTGATCTCCCGACAACATTTAATAATGATTTATGGTCATTTTTAATCATATTTTTATTTAGTTGACACTAAAAACTGTCATTTTTAAAATTAATTTAAAATTAATCATTAATATATTCCTCTACGTAGAGAACAATATTGTAAGAGTTTTCATAATGGCTTATAGCTAAAAAAAATCCCCAAAATCTAGATTATCAAAAAATTTATATGTAAAATTGAATAATTAAAAACTGACGTTAAACAGAAATTTCTGATTTCATGAAATGACATGCAAAGGAGGTTGGAGGAAAAATGTTAATCTGGATTTCAAACAAAAATGTCTTTTTGTTTGACTGTAAATGTCAAACAAAAATGTCTTTTTGTTTGACATATATAAATGTTTGACATTTATATATGTGTAGAATTGCTATGTCATTCATGTTAATATTATTATTTCACATCATTGATCATTTCCTGTAAGTAATTAATCTCTTTGACATGTAAACACAAAGAATGACCTCACCATCTTCCAACATGTTGAGTCATGATTCCCTGTGGAGTGCATGAGTCACAGCGAGGAAAGTGAACGCAGCTTTCATAATGTAAACTGGATGAATGTTCAGTTCAGTACCAATATAAGAGTATACTATCTTATATTGGTTCTCCTTTAACAACTTAATGGTGCTTAAAGCAGCAGCTCTGCTCTGAATCCTATATAACCGAGCTTCCGTCCGTACATCCATTATCTTACACACTTATCTCCGGTGCGATCGCGGTGGGATTTTGCCTATCTCCAGGGTCAACAGGCAAGAGGCAGGGTCACCTGGACAAGGACCCAGCTTTTCACCCCATATTCAAGGGAGAGTCCTGACACCCTGCAGAGGAACCTCATCTCAGCCTCTTCCCAGAGGTTGTGACCAGAGATGATGAGGGTAGGGATGATGTACTAATTTCAAAATATCTCCCCTGCATCACTGCAGACACCGCACCAATCCACCTATCGATCTTCTGCTCCGGTTTTTCCTTTATTCACGAACAATACCCCCAAAGTACTTGAGGTGCGCCAGTCCTGTTTAGGTTGCGCTACTCTAACTTAATTTTGTTTGCCTAGAAAGCACCGAGCATCATGGGTAAATAGAACCAAAACAAACGTTAGTGTCTATCGCTAGCGGGAGAAATGGCTTGCGATCTTAACCGGTCCACTCCAGTTAAAGCTGGAGCTGATGAAGCCAACAGAACTACATCATCTGCAGAAAGGAGAGACCCGAGGCCACCAAAAAGTGGACTCAGATGCCTTGGCTTGCACAATCTTTATGCAATCCATAAAGATTGTGAAGCGAATAGGTGACAGAGGGCAACCTTGGTAAAGTCCAACCGGAAACAAGACTGACTGAGTAAGCTCTGACTCCAGTCAGACAAGGACCTAACAGCCGGTTTGAAGGTGCTGGTACTCCTTCTGAAGTACCCTCAGTAACACATGAACTATCATACATTAACCTGCTAAGGGTGAAAACTGGGCCAGCATTCCAAGGCCACCATCTAAAGACGTGAAGATTATTGAACTACCACAGTGTACGTGCATAACAATGGTACTTGTTGAAGTGCAAAAGCTTGTTTGGAATATTGACACTGTAAAGGTCAATCTATCAATAAAGATACATTTTTCACATGCTGTTTGGCTCCACGAATAAAGTTCTGTTTTCTGGTTGTATTGCTTAAGTTGTAAAATTATAGTTCTGCTTACTTTACTACTCACTGCACTTCTCCACCCTTCTTTCATTTATTTATCCAGCTTTGTCCTCTAGCGTCAAATTTCACTGAGGCAGAGATAAAAGTGATGTTGTAGGAACTACGAGTTGTTCTTGTTCACACTACGTTCCCAGAGTAACGTCACACTGAGAAGAAAATGTAAGAGGGATGAACTTGAGGTACAAAATCAGAATTTTCAGACATGCTTTTGACATATTTACAACATGCAAGTTTGATGATGACACCTTAGAGCTGATTGAAAGTCAAAGATGTAGTTTCTCTGAAACATGAATGCTTCATTAAATCAACAACAAAAAATATTCTAATACTGAAATGCTATGACCGTCTCGTGGTTTGCTCAATCGGGTGCAGCACAGAAGGCAAGCCAGACATTTCAAGGTCATGGCTAAAGAGCCTGACTGTGTAGAGAGAGCTGTATCCAAACATTTGGATGGAAAGTTGGGAGGAAGGAAGAAGTGTGCTTAAGAAAAGTGCACTAGCAACATAAGTAGCAACAGCCTTGAGAGAAGTGAAGCAAAGGCCATTCAGTGGGAGATGTGAGAGGTTGGAGCTGAGTCAGCGCTTCTATACTCAGACATATCCGGGAAATGAGCAACAACTATCAGAAGCTTTGTGAGTTCTGTTGGAAGCCTTTGTCCTCACAGAGTCTGGAAGGCAAATGCAGAAGCATTGAATTCAAGTTGATGGAGGTCCAAAGTGAAGTTTCCACAATCAATGAGGGTCCAGGGAGCCAAGACAAAGGCTGGTGTTAGGCCTCTGTTTTCATTAAAGTCTAACGTCAGTATAGTTACCTAGCAGGAGATTTTAAAAGACTTCATGGTGCATTTAGCTGATAAGCTTCATGGAAATGCTGATTTCATTTCCCAGCATGAGTTGGCAGCTGCTCACACTGACAAAGGTACCAAAAGAAGGTTAAGTTACCACAGTGTTACTGTGATGGACCAGCGTACTGACATGACACGAACCCTTTAGAGAATTTATGGAGGATGTTTTTTTTTTTTTTGCCAAACTTTAAAGATGTCTCTGAAGTGTACACTATTTGTAGTCAATACTTGGCCAGGGCTCCTTTTGAATAAATTGCTGCATCAAAGCAGATGTGTTGAAGATCAACTTGTTGCTCTTCTGAGGTGTAATGGAAGCCCAGGTGGCTGGTAAATTTGGGGTCTTTCTTTTCTACTATTATGTCGCAGGAATAATAATAATACAAAAACGTGTGATGTAAAGTTACTTCCAGCCTGACTTTAACAGAAGCCAGGGGTCCAACGAGCACCAGATCCTCATCAGCCGAGGGTCACCCAAGCAAAGCTTAGAACTATAGGAGCTGGTTTTCACCAAGCAAGGTTACTTCTATTATAGGAACAAATTAAAAGCATTAGGAATGAAATTAAAGTTTCCGTTTATTAAAACAGCTTTGAAATGTCAATTTTGTGACCCTTGATAAATTTGGTGACCAGCTGAGCTACTTAACAATTTATTAATTCAACAGGCCTTTATGAGTTTTATTCTTGCTAATGTAATAGATGTCTCTCCTTGACTGAGCTCCATGCTGGCAGCTCAGAGTGAACCCATCTAACATGGCAGTTGTGCAAAGGAACAAACAGCAGAAGAAAGCTGGGCCGACAGAGCTGAGAGGTGCCTTTTGTTGCTGACAGTTGTAAAACCGCAGGGGGTCTTCAAGCCTCAGATACCCCCCAGAGTTTGGGTTTTGTTCTCAAGGATCTGATTTCAATGAGCCCCTATAATCAAAGGTTTTAATAGAATCTTTTCAATTTTAATTTCAGCCTTAGCTGTACATGTGTTTTTAGGCTTATGACAGCTGAATATGACTGATTTAGAAAATGGATCTGGGTCGCTGTTTTTGACGTCTTATGTTTCACGCTGAAAACTGAGCTTGATTTCAAGTAGCAAGGTTTGCTGTTCAGCCCTTAAGACATCCGGTTAAAACACGCATCACATATCATCCCAACAGACTTCATAACTTGTCAGGAAGAGTTAAAAGAAGTGAGCGGGTTAAAACAAAGTGTAATTAAAAAGCTTTCTGATTTACCATCAGCTGAAATTAGATCACCTGCTTTCCCCCTCAGTGTTAGTCACCAAGCCATGATGTCACACACACATGAACTCACTGTGAAATCAGAAAGTTAACTTAACAAGGTTATAACTTGGATTCAGGACTATAAGCCTCTGATATTTTTCAGCAGACTGTTATTGTCAGCAGCAGAAACCACATCTTTAAGTGTCTGTGAGTTTCCTCATAAAGCTCTGTAAAAGTTTGATGTCATTTCATTTCATTTGAAACCAGATATTATTTATCTCTGTAAATAAAGAACAATTCATTCTCTAGGCCAAATGTGTGAATAATGTGATTTTCCACCATTGATTTTTAAATCAGCTAAAGTTATTAAGGTTAAATAATGAGAGACCTTCCTGTTCATGGGACTAATACAGCTGATTCATCTAGTTATTATCTACATAATAATAACTAGATTAATCCAGAATAGAACATTCTTTGTTCTATTTGTTTTGTTTTGTTTTGTTTTGTTTTCAGAAAACGTTACTATGATTTGCCTTGTTTATGGGGAGCAGCGCCAACGAGAAATAAAATATGTGTTTCTGCTTTTATTTTGAATGATGTCAGTTTTCGTCCTCCATACAAGGGTGACTAATGCGAGCACCATCATCTCGGCAGACTTCCCATCCAGTCTCTGTCCTCTGACAGCGAACTTCCTTATTGATCAGCAGCATCAAACTGCTGCTTTGCTCCTGCCGGTGCCCGCAGCATCTCGAGCTGTCCGGGACGCGCACCGCCCGCCGCGGGCGCGCACCGTGCGCCATCACAGGAGAGGTCCCTTTAAGTTTCAGCTGAGTGAGACCTTGGTGTGTCACATGGACATGATATAATGAAAAGGCAGGAGCGTTCGCCGGAGAGCGCACTAAGTTCTCAGCTGATGGGGAACGGGGCGGAAATCTACGCAGTCATTCTGCCGTCGGTGCGAACGGGAGGAGCGAGCGCGGCCGAACCCGAACCGAACCGGGCCGGACCGCGGGCGGACATGGGATGGGACTGCACCTGCCAGCGTTCGCACGCAGTTGAAAACAGAGAGCGGGCCCCGGAAAGGAGGAGAAGCCGTCAACGTGAGTGAAGTTATTTGTCATTGCTGCGCTGCGCGCCGCTGCCGCAGGTGCGTCCGCGCGCCGCGACGCTGCTGTAGGGACGCCGCATCTGTCGGCTTGCCCTTTCCTTCTCCCTCTCCCACAGTTTTCAGGGAAATGCGCAGTCATCCTGCGGGACAGGCGCTTTCCAGTGCCACACACGCGAGTGTGTGTTGTCGCTGACTCTGTGGTCGCCAGCGTCCGCATTCCAGGTGCTGTTGCGCAGATAGAAATTGAACTTGGAGTAAACAACTGGGGAGGGGGGAGCGGGAAGCGGCGGTGGTGGAGGGGGGCACTGGGGTGTGGGATGGTGGGGGGTGCGCAGCGTTTCACTGAAGAGCTCCGAGGCGACGCTTGTGGCTGAACTGGAAACATCCTGCGACTCGCTGCCGGCGTCAGATCCCGCGGACCAACAACGAGCCGCGGTCTCCACTGAGAATGAATGGCCGAGGCGAATACTGGGATTACAAATGTAAACATTTTAGTTGTCAACCAGCGTCGGAAACACTTTTAAAGGGACAGCCGCTCAAAGCTGAAATGCAATGAATGCAACACAAGCAGAGGAATTTAGACCAACAGTAATAATTCAGATGGAACCTCTGAAATATCGAGCAACTTTCATTTCCCAGGAACATTTGATTCTGCAACCGGAAGACATTTTGAATATCCGAAATAAATACACAAAACAACAGAAACAATAAATTAAATGGATAATGAAGCCTCAATAAAATACAATTTCTCCTTAAACATATTAGACTCAAACAGTTAAAACATGTAAAACTGCCAGCTGGGATTTAAATAAACAGATTAATAAAATATAAATAAATAAAAGTGAAAATTAACTACTTTGTGCTGTGTGTCAAATGTTTGCACCTTTATTTCAAACAGCTTCATTTCAGTAATATAAAAGGGCAGCATCTATTTAAAGACTAAACAAACGACACAAACCAGCATCCAAATGATCATGTTCATTTTAATGACATTTTTCTGAAAATTAAGACCAAGAATTAAATAATTTTTTTATTCCAATCATGTTTAAAAATTCATTCAACACCAGAATAGAATGATAACCACCAGCATCTGGCAGGAGCAGTAAGATTCAAACATCATGGTGAACAACAAAATTTTAGATGTAGAGATACGAGTGAAGAAAACTTCCCTAAAGAGCAATAAACAGAAAGAGGATCAGGCCTAAACTGGAACCTCCAGCAAACCCTCATGGGTTCATTAATTGATTTGCTTTAATTGGGCCGTTGCTCATACACCTGAGCAAGTTGCATCCAGGCCCCACAGAGGCCCAGGAGCCACGGACCAGGAGGCCCAGGAGCCACGGACTGACCACCAGGGTCTCATCATTTTAAATGCACAAATTTATATTTGCATATTTACCTTTACCGCCACAAAAACATTTTAAAAAATCTAAACCTACTTGTCCTTTGGAAAAATGTACCTTATTACGTTTTATATTTTATTAGATTTTATAAACTAACATACTCTATGAAATTTTGTTCTAAATGTAGCCAAAATGATTGATTGCATTATTAGTTTTTAAAATTTAATTTTACAATCTTTTAACAGAACTTTTCCAAAGGAAGACAAACCTTTATCAATATTGTTTAAATTAATGTGGTTACTATAGTTAACGGTTTGAAAAAAAGAACAAAAAACAAACCTAAGATTATCATAAATAACATAAAAGTAAATATTAGCATCGTCTGTTAAACCTCTATACAAATATTGGACAGAATAATACAGAAAACTGATAAAACCATCATTTTCTATTGTCATTATAATTAAAACATTGTTCATAGCTATCTAATTTTTTTCAAACTTATTAAGTTGGAGATTTAAAGAGCCAAAGCTTCTGAAGCTTCTAGTCGTAATGTGATTAAATGTGAAAAAGAGACTCGATTCTCCACACAGATCAAACATTACTTCCACAAAATACATTTGGTGTCAACTGAAGTTTCTAAGGAAGCTACACAAAGACTGGAGCTTTTCCCTATGCTGCACCAAGAGCATTGCTGTCCTGACAGCAACATTGTGACGCAATGTTGCTGTCACAATGTTGTGATAGCAAAGCCCATCCCTGATGACCTGGGTTTATTAACCTGAACTGGTTGGCTGAAGCCAGGCTGCTGTGACTTTTCATATTTACATTTTGTACGTTGGCTCAGCTCTCTCTTCACCATGACCAACCGAAGCAGCGATGCCATTAACGCTGACAAAGCATCTCTTGAAGTCGAAAACAAAACCACAAGCAGTTTCTGTTTCTGCTCAGATGACCAGTTTCCCCCCCAAAACTCCTGCTGCGTACTGCCAGCCAGCTGGCTGAAAGAATCCTGCTTTTTATTATTTTGTCCTGTCACTCTGACGTGAGATTCACTTGGCTGTTTGGAAATATTTAAGATTGCAAAAAACACGAACAGAGCTGTCAGGGAACGGCTCTTTCACCTAAACACACTCACAACTGTGAAACTGTGTGCTATGAGCTTTATCATCCAGGGCAGATATTACATAACTCTGCACCGTGAAGGCATAGCGAAGCTCTGACAGCATATTTTCTCAGTGCGCATTACATCAACGCGGTGACGACGTTCAGCCATCTGATTCTCCAGCGCTTCGTGTTCTGGCTGCTTGTGCTGCAGCAGAAGCTCTGTGGTTTGCATCACCTCTGCCCTTGCACGCTGGTTTATGTTTTTTGTCATTTGAATGTTGTTCCCCTCGTAAACAAATTCTCAGCTGTGTCCTGACAAGCCTGAGTGAGGCAGAACACGAGTGCCGGCGCCCCCTCCAGCCCTCATAACGTTAGCAACGATTCTTCAGTAACAACCATTAATCTGTTAATACTGCAATGTTAGATCTTTTTAGGGAGGGGAAATCCATCATGCTTTTGAAGCAAACTTTCACACCTCTAGAGGCTGTCACTTCCGCTCTCAGCAGCATTGTTTGGGAATATTAAACACAGAAAAAGCCAGAAATCTGCCCAGAACTCAGATTACTGACATGCTTGGAATTGTTGGAGTGTTTCAGTGGAGTCCAGCAGCAAAGAGCCTCTGCCTGTTTGACTTGTGTTCCTGTTTATCTGTGTGTTTTTGTGGCCACTTGCTTGTGCTAACTGATCACAGACTTTCCAATCTGCGTCACACACTGTGCAGTGCACTGTTCAGTGTTTGCTTCCCTATTGTCTCAGCAAATAGAGCTTTTTTGTTTGAATGTAGATGGACATAGGAGATTTTATTATTTCCTCTGCTCTGTTGAATGTCAGATGGGGCATTACTTTGGTGTAGTTATTTAAATCATGAGTGGAAAATATAAGAGTAAGAAAAATTATATAATGGGTTCCTGAACCTTTTCATTTCAGATACAGTAAATGCTTTTATAGTTGTTCTCGTTTTGATCGTCTTCAATTTTTCTTCATGTTTTTCTTTTAAGATTAAAGCCTCCATCTTTGACTGAAAACACTGTTGCCTGTTTCCTGACAGGCAAAAGGTTGTCGTACTTTATACATTATATTTGCAATATTACTTTTGACCAGATCAGCAAACTTTAGAGTATTTGACTTTTTAAATGACTCGTTCAAATACTCCAACATTGTTGATTATTCTTGCAGCTCTTTTCTGTATTTTCCACAAGTTCTGCTTTATCTGCCAAACATCTGTACATTATCCCAGACAGGCTGCAGTGAGGAAAGAAAGAAAAGTATTTGGAAATAATAATGATTTATAAGTGCTTTATCTGTAATTAAAATATTCCTGGATACATGTGGTTTCCAAATTAATATGATTTTCATAACTAAAAAACATCTTTTTGCAAACTCTTTTAGACATTACATTGTCATTTTACTTTTAATTCTGTTAACTTTATTGATAGTAAATGAACATTTTTTTTCAATTAAACCATGTCACTGATTGATGTGTTTCTTGTTTAATCATCTCCACAAATCAAAATATTTGTGTCATCTGCAAAAAGAAATCACTTTTCACTTTGCAAATATCATTAAAATACAGAATAAACATATTGGGACCCAACACTGATCACTGGGAAATGTCTAAACATTTATTCTCCATTTTCACTCATTTGTTTTCTTGGAAACTTTCTTAGTTTTTTTCTTCTTTAAATGCTTCAGTTCATCACATTTTAATAAAAGACAAATCTTATACTTGTCAAACCCAGGTTTGACTACTGGCTGCCAGTCTGGTGGAATCTAGAACAAACAGAAACTCTCTGAGCGCATGAAGCAGGCTGAAAGATCTCAACACCCAACACATCATGATCCAATCTCAGGAAGCTCAGCCAAGTTACTGACATTGAACTGTCTGGAAAAGGCAACAAAGCTAATCCTAAACCACAGTAAGAGTTATTATACCAAAGGAGAACAGTATAGAACAGTCCCAGGAGTGGACAACCTATCAATGACTCGTCTGCAACAGACCATCTCAGATTGGTCAAGTAAACATGTTGAATCGAGATTGCCTGATCATAAAGATTCTTGATGATCTCTCAGGCTCTGGTAAAAATGTTCTGTTCTATACAATGTTTTGGAGGGTGTGTGTCCTGTTCCAACAGACATAAAGCTAACATTGCATTTCAAAAGAAGAACATCATATCTAAAGTTGATGATGGTGTTGGCATTGTGATCTAGGGCTGCTTTCCTGTTTGAATAGTGATGGAGCCATGCTTTCTGCTGTCTACCAGACAATCCTGGTTTAATGCCTGATTCACACAGCATGATTTCAAAATTGTTGACCAATTTTCAAAATCAGAGAGACCCCACACTGCGATACAATATCTTAGGTAAGTCAGGTTTTGTCACAGTGTGTGTGGATGGCAGGGAGAATACACTACACACGGTCCAATTTCACCCACCAGCATTCAGATGTCAGATGGGAAATCTCACAAAACTACTCAAAACCTCACAAAACCAAACTAGAGTTCAGAGCAAACAAACATGGCCGACTGGGTAGAATCAGTGACAATAGTTTGTGGTAATCCAAAAAACCAAACAATACAAAAACCGCCAGAAAGCCTCCAGCAGACTTTCTGTCGCGCCATGGCCGTCGTTTTGTCCTGTATGTATTTTCGATTCCTTGCTGCACCTTTATTAAATCAACATTTGAAAACTGCATTTTTTAAATGTTTTTAGGTTCTCTTTGATATTAAAATCAGTTTGATGATACAAACGTGATGAAAAGGCAAAAATACAGCAGAGCAGTGTTTTGCTGTCGTCCCATTCTTTATGAAACATCGCTCTCAAAAACAACCTTATTAAAAACTCACTAATGAGTTTGTTCTTTTTTCTGACCAATTAAAACGGATGGTTCCCACTGTATTTTTTTTTCCTGGGTATTACTGTATGTTTGTGCTGTTGCCGCTCAAAGAGCCAGCTGTGAAAGTAGAATTTCCGCTGGGTTTGTGTGGTCATAATGAGCAGCAGCCATGTGACCGAGTGTTTTTGTACATGTGCCTTTGAGCTCATATGTCAGCGCACGCCTGTGTGCAGGGGTGTGCTTTGTGTTTACATGACAGCCGACTGGGAGGGGAAGTGACGCAGGAGGCAGCGCAGGGCTGAGCGGAGCTGACATTACACTGCTGCAGAGCGAGGGAGACGGAGACAAGGCGCAGAGCAGAGAGAAACCAACCAGAGGAACTAATGAGTGGGTCGCTTTCTTGGTTACTGAGAGGTCGTTGCCCTTCCGCAGCTGCTGGACTTGTCATAAACTTGCACCGTAAAAAATGACGGTGCAAGTTGAACCACAGCACTTTTTGGTTATGAAACATGTTTACCCACCACTGCGTGTAGCAGTAGTGACACACACAGGCGTTTGTTTGTCCAGCTTAGCCTCTTCTAACACGGACCTCATCTCTTTTGGCTGACCGCCCTCTCTGACTGGAGGAGACGTCCAATTTCATAACAGCTCCGCTCCTCAAATATTTCCTGGGTGAACTTTAGCCTCGATTGAGGAAGGCTAGTGGCTGGAGGAGGGCGGACTCTTGAGGCATTTTGTCAAAGGTTCAGTGAGCTGTCTAATGATCTGAGAGTAATGGTGGAGGAACAATCTCCTGAAAATGAGAGTGATCTGTTTCAAGGATTTGTTTCATTTATATCTGATCATTATGGCTTACAGTTATTAAAAACCAGTAAACTTGATTTTAACGTTATATACCACTCTAGTAGTGGTGTATAACCACTCTTATTTGATTATAGTTTAAAATAAGAACCTCTAGCACCTCAAGTCAGGTGATTCACGTTTCAAAGAAAGTCAAGACAGTGGGCAGTTACTTCATCAGTACCTTGATCCGTTCCTTTATTTATGGACGTGAGATAATTTGGTCTTATCCTGTTTGTTGCCGTACTTTGGATGTTGATCCACCCATCCTTGTTCCAGATATCTGCACAGCTTTTATTGATATTTACTTCCCTTTTGTGTAGATAGTTTTGGTTCCACCAGGACACTAAACTGCTCAATAGGTTAGGAGCTATCAGTGAGCTGGAATCTACTACAGCTTTGCTAAGTAGGCCAAAGGCATCAGGGAGTCACATGAACCAATGCACCTCTGCTACCCATCCTATAGTGTATTGTTGAGAGCAGGACAAGCCCTTAAAGTGCATCATGTGTCCTACGGTGCATCAATCTTTGTGTGGCGTTCAAACTGGTCATTTTGATCCATCCAGAAGCAACACTGACCTTTTCTTAAACAAAAAGTGATGTCCAGCTTTTAGCTCCTTCTTGAAGTCACAGATCACCACAAACAGCAGCGGAGCACTGATAGCTGTTGGCAGCCTGACAACTCTCACCTCCTCCCACCCTAATTCTTGGTGTTCAGGCTCTGTGTTGTCAGAAATGGAGTCTCTGGGCGTGAATGGAAACAGACTGGGAAGGAAAGGATGGATAAAAAAAACAATTACTGAACAATCACTGACACTGACACTGAGTCAGTGTCAGTGATAGAGCTGAGTTTGCTGGTCTCTGTTGTTTCTTTGTATGTCATCTCAGTGATGTTCTCTATCGTTTTTACTTTAGTTTTTCTCCCGACTGCTACCAAATGAAATGGACTCGCTGTATCTCTGTGTGCATTGGGTTCAAAAGGCATTAATACCACTTTTGCAATTTGTATTTTTGTTCTTTTTTTCTTTCTTTACATTGGGACAGTTATGATTTAAAGAAAAGCAACAAAAGCAAATGAGATTGATTAGCAGTACTTGCCAGAAACTGGTTGTGTCGTCCAGGACGTGTTGCCTGTAAATCGAACTGTTAGCATGTCATGACATTCATGAGACTGTATGTAGCACAGCAATGGTTTTCAGTTCTAATTACATTTCATGCCCTCAGCATGACTGTCCACAGGGACTCTTTGAACAGTCTTGAGTTGCAACAATGTTTAATTTCCTTTTGGGATAAATAAATATTTTTTTTATTGAATTGAATTACAAACACAGATTGGGAAATGGTTCCATTTCCCATTTCAAACTTTCATTTCAAACATGAAATGGAAGGAAAAGTATGACGTTATTTATTATTATTATTATTAAAAACTAAATGCACATATAACCCAATGAAGGGTTATACTCTGCAAGAACCCTGTTCAGCTCCAGTCATCAACAGCAGTTGTTCCGCAACTTTTACATGATAAATCAAATGGCTGAATTACTTCCTCTGTGTGGAGACAGGCTGGCCAGACCTCTGCTAACGATCTGAATGTTTGACTCAGATGTGTGTAGAGGATTAAAGTTGAATACCTACAAATAGATGTGTGTCTATTGTGGCAGCGTAGTTTGCTCCAGCGCTGTATCGTGCCAACGCGTTGCCTTTGGTTGCTGCGTTTTCACAACAACAACACGCAGAATGATTGCTTTCTCAGAAAATCCCTTGATGTGGGCCATGTGTTTCTTAGACGCAGAAATACACAAAAGGACACGTACTACTTCTTCATCTTCTGTCAACCACTTCCTCTTGTGTACGTTGATGAGCGGTGCAACAGCTCCCGTCTTCCTTAATGGTTTTTACGTCATGCTGACTGTCCTAGATTGAGCTGAAAAACTGACCTGGGAGACTTGCCATTTATAGCTCTTTTCCTGTGCCTCTCCCGGATGTAACAGCAAGAGACGAGTTTCCCTGAAAGGAGCTCTTCCCTTTCCAAGATACGGAACAATAGAAACTGCTTTTAGAAGCAAGGCCAGTGCTTTTTGCTGGGCTCTCCGTCATTGAGAAGTAAAATGTTATCGCCTACAGATGGCAGTGATATCAGACAGTCCGGGGCCTCTGCTGTCCATTCTAGTTGGTCCTTAAGTAAGTACGGTTGAAATTACAAGCTTACGTAAATTGTGTGAAAAGAAAGAAAATGTGTTTTCACTTTGACTTTATATTAGACCCACATCTTGTTTTGGGATGGCATCCTACTGTATGTCTTGCAAACGTCTTCGTTTTTATCCAGATGTATAGATTGTTATAGCCAATCACAAAGATCCTTCTCATGAGAGCAAAAATGAAGAGCGTTAGCTGTTTCTATTGGAATGAATAAATAAAAATGGTTTGCTTTATGGAAACATGCTAATTTTGTGTATCCCTTTCATGATTCAATAAAATCAAATGTTTTGCACTTGGTGTATTTTGCAAAACTGAAATGGAAAGACTTTATTTTTGCATCTCACTGGTTTGCGAACAGTAAACTGGCCTCCCTGGGCAGCTGGCTCTCAGCATCACAGTTCAGCAAAAGTTGAGTTTTTCATTCAAAAGTGTTGAATCCATAATTCTTCTGACTAAAATATCTCCAAAATGCCGCATGCATGCATACATATATAGCCGCACCCATGTACAAGGAGCTCGTTGCTTCACTACGTCAATAATACTCCAGCGTCTCCTCTCCTAATCCTAACCCTGATGATGAGCGCTACTGATGAAATATTAACAGACTGTTCCCAATACACGGCTTATTTACTTTGGGTTTCCCATGATGTCACTCAAAGAGCCAGAGTGTTTCCATTTATCTTCAATGTTATTTTAATTAGAAGTTTTAAAAGTCATGACGTTATCTTCTGGGATTTCCTAAACAGAAATAGTTTAGAAAGGTTTGCTGCTTTATGACTTGAAACAATTGCTGGAAGCTCCAGTTTTTCTGGAAGCAATAAAATCCTAAAGGAGAATTTCCAGCCATCAGTTTCTTATCTTCGTGTTTGGATTATGAACCAGGACAGTGATCCTAAACATACCAGGACAAAAAGGTCCTATTCCAAGGACCAGAGCTAAATAGAGGAAGTAGCGTTTAGTTTCCATTCTCCTCTCTGGAAGAAACTCCCTGAAAACCTGAGATGTGCAGAAACTGTTGCCATCTTTAAATCTGGACTGGAAACATTCTTGTTTACTGCGGTTTTCCAACGTATTTCTTTTGATTGGCTGTGAGGGACTTTGTGCATGGATAGCATTATAGAAATTAAAGTTTCCTGCTTTGGCATGGAAATGATCCCAGTGGAAACTGGTTTCCTCCTCTTTAGAGGTTAGTTATGGTTCCAGTTTGGTTTTTCTGCTAACAGACCTTCTTGAACCCAATTAATTTTTTTTTTTTTCACCATTCACTTGCTTGCTCTGGCTTCTATTTCTTAATCATACATCATTCATGTCAGTTTACTTCCTTTTGTTGTGCATTTCCTGCTTTCTGAATAGTGCTTTGTGTTTTCTGTCCAAACATTTTGATCCTTCCTCTGCCCAGAGTTTTTTAGGATATTTTATCTAAACATTTTGACATGCTGACATTGCTTGTCTGCTTCAGTTAAACACCACACCGTCCTGCACTGCATGACACTCACTGTCATACACTAAAGCAAACACCACAAGGCCAACTCCTCCCCTTGCCGTCCCAAACACACGTTAATATTGGCCCAGTTTTACTTACTGATACCGATATGTTGAAAATGTTCCAACGATGCCGATGCTAATGCCAACATATTGTGCATCCCTTGGATTGATTTATTTTTGAATTTGTTCATTTGAAGCAAATAAAACATTAAAAGAAATGAACAATTTTACTGGGCCTAATTTCTTTAACATCATAACATATGTGGATAAAAATATGAAGCTCAGGGAGAAAATATAACTCACAACTTGTGGGTGTTTAGAGCTGAACTGTTTTTCTCTCTTGGTTACTTACTTGTCAGACGTGTTTATATTTCCAGTTATAAGATGGGGTCATAATCATGTTCATGCAAGTTATTCAGACCAGCAGTTGAAATCTTTCAAGTGATTTCTTTGACTTCACACTGAAAGCTTTATATTTGTCTCTGCTCGTATGCTTCCCTCTCTGTCTGGTCTGTCATTCCTCTTGCATCGTTTCCATGGCAGCGCTTGCCTCTCGGTTACATAATAGCTGTGTGTTTGTGTGCGCATGCTTGTGTGTGGCGCTAGCCAGGGGAAATCAAACACGCAGCTTTCAGAAGTGAATGTGCTACTATTAGGGTTTACGTTTTCGGCACCTGGGGGGATAAATATACCCCGCTGTGTGTTTCTTCTCATTTCTCCCCCACTTGCTATGTGTTTTAACCACCACTAGATGGGAACGGCGTGCAAAAAAGTAACATTAAGTGTTCATTCTGACTCATTTGGGCAGTGTAAGGTACTAACTGTGTAAAGTTTAAGAGCTAATCATCACACACGGCTGGCTTTCTACCCCTACACTGCACTTATAAAGATGCATGTGTGTGAGTACGTGTGCAGGTGTGTGTGTGTGTGTGTGTATGACACATTCACTGTGGATGACAAATTAGCATCTGATGTAATTGTGAGCTGGAGGTGTGTGAGGACGTTAAACAGAAGCCGCATGCGTACTTTGAGCCGCGGCCTCGGATGACCTCTGATGGCACCGGGCGGACCATGGCAGAGGGAAGACGCTTATTTCCATTAGCATCATGTCAAGGAGCGTTCCCCTGCTGTGGCTTTAATTAGGCTCATTTTAAATTCATGAGTCAGAAACCAATGGTAAACGAAACATGAAGACTTTTCTCTGCTGCTCCCAGTGGAGAAATCATCACAAAAAAACTGCCACAAAGATGCTGTGTGTGCAGATTTCTCTCCTCTCGCCGCAGTCAGGCTTTACAAGTAAAATAAAATAGAAGAAGAAGAAGAAGAAATTAGACTCATGGGAAGTCATCGAGTTCATCTGCATCCGTGGATGTTACAGTAGGAAACAGCTCTGATTTTAAAGGGATTCTGGTTCCTTTCAGTTCTAAAAGGGCTCATCTGAAGTTTTCATTTCAAATGTTGCAGCAAATTATATTGTTATTATTATTATTGTTTTAGAAAATTCTGGGAAAAAGTGAAAACGTGTTCAGTCCCTTTTGACTGACATCCGTCAACAAAAAGCAATACGGCCATTTGTCTTTCAGAAGCAATCTACTCAGAGTTTTAACCCTCGGTGGTGCGCATAATGTCACCAGTTGGAAAAGAGTTTTGGTTGAAGGTGAATATTTTTCTTTCCAGTGTGATATTAATGGAACTTGGAAATGAGATGTTTTTTGTTTTTTTTTTACATTTGGAGCCACTTCCATGTTGAAGAGTGACAGGGATGGCAGTGAGCTGGGAAGGTGCGATATGGGAGGAGACGTTGAGCGACAGGGCAGCATGCAGCCAGAGCTGATCAGCGAACTGCGGATGAAAACTTCTCAACTCTGTTTCCTGATCTCGCTGAACAATCAGCTGTCTGACTTGACCTCGATCCGCACGTCTTTTTTCTGACTCAGTCCACTCAAAGAGGAACAAGCTCTGTCTTTTATGTCGTGTTTCCATGGCTACCACACAGGCAGGTCAGGTGCCGTTGAAGCATACAGGAGCCATTTCCCAACAAACTGGCTCTTATTATCTAGCTGTATGTTTGCTCACTCTTAGTCGTTTCCACCAACAGCTAATGCTTAATGGAAATTCACTTTTCTTTCCCAAGAATAAACTGGCTTCAAAGATTGATTTTTTTTTCCTTGGCTGAATGTCCAAACAATTCAGGAAGGAGACGCGGCCTGTGTCTCAGAGATGATCCTGTGTTGCTGGAAAACGTCTGAATCAACTCCAAAACTAAAGCAAAGCAGTTTCAGAGATTCCCATTATCCACAGTGAACCCAGTGCTGTATCAACATGGGCTGAAAGGGCCACTCAGAGAGGAAGACTCGAGTGTTTCCTGGTATCAATGTGAATCATTTTCCCCATTTCCCCAAATGTATAAATACAATCGTACAACTAACGAAGATATCTGGTGGAGGTTCCAATTTATAGATATCAGTCCAATAACAAATGGAAAACTAGGAGTTTGGTGATGATTGAAGAAGCAGACAGCTGTGGTTGCTTTCAAGTCTTGGTAAAAACTGAGCAATAACCAGTGTTGTATAGTAACGAAGTACAAATACTTCACTACTTTACTTAAGTATATTTTGGAGTACTTCATACTTTCCTCGAGTAAGAAAATTTTTGATAACTTTCACTTTTACTTCACTACATTTCCGAACTTAATTGCATACTTTTACTCCGATACATTTTCAATGTGTGGTTTAGTTACTCGTTACTGTGACGGAGGAGCGTCACGAGTTTCGACCCAAATCAAAGCCGCATAAACACACACAAACACGCAAACACACAATCGCTAACTTACGTTTTGTTGCAGTTTAAACTGGCGCGGTTCATCGTGGGTCACACGCGGTGTTCCCGCTTCAGTTCACATTAATCCTTATCTGTCATTTTCAAACATTTTCCGGCTTTATTTTCAATTAGCTTTATTGTTTCCGGATCGTGACGCACCGAGAGAGAGCTGCGTGATGTGGTGACGTCATCAGATCGTACTGAGTGTTGGCTGTTTCATGGATTATTGTATTTTTTTGGATTACAAGTTTATTTATTTTTTTTCTCTTATTAATTATTTAAACCTTGTGGTTTAGGTAAAGCTCCTAATTTTCTTAACTAAATGATGCCTGCAGGTTTATCTATTAGCAGGTTTCATTTTGCCTGCACTTGGTTGGGTTCATTATTTTAAGTGTATTTTACAAGTTTACCAAAATATAAAAAATGTGATTCAAACTGCATTTGCCTTGTTTTACTTTTTACTTATACTTTTCATTACATTACTTGAGTTCATCCATTTTTACAGTAATTTCTGTACTTAAGTACAAAACATTTCAGACACTTTAATACTTTAACTCAAGTAACATTTCAGTCAGTGACTTTTACTTTTACCAAAGTCATATTTTGGAGACGTACCTATACTTTTACTTGACTCCGAGATTTCAGTACTTTATACAACACTGGCAATAACAAGGCAATGGTCACCGTAAGCAGATTCATTCCCTGATCACTTTATGACTTTACTTGATGTTAAACCTTCTTGATGGTGCAGGAAGCATCATTGTATCATGGAAATTTGGATTAGTAATTTGTTGGCACAGGAAGAACAGCAGCGTCGCTCCAGCAGTGTTTGGTAAGACATTTGTGGGATGAGCAAAAACTGTTACATGAAAACTTAAGTCACAAAGTTGGTGTTCTCTTTACTTTATCTATGTAATATATTATGTTCTTCAATATGTCAAATTTTATTCTGGGTGCAAACAAAAAGCTTTAAGAGCATTCTGAAGGGTTCCAGTTAACTAAAGCTGACCCTAAGTAGGATCACCTGTGTCTTATATCACTTTATTGTTGAAATCCTTTGAAATAAATCCTGATGCTGGACATGTACTGTTCACAATCCAGTATGTGTGATTAAAGGCAGCTTGGATTTAAATACAAATTCAATCAGAATTCACAAAGTCATCACTTGGGATGTTCATTGTGGTGAGATGACAGTGTACGTGACCTAAAGGGGTAAATAAGAAGTTAAAAAGTCACTTGGCCTCCCTCACTGCTGCAACTGCAGTTGGTGGTTAAAGAGGTTTGGTGATGGAGCCTCCCACAACTGCCAAACTGAAAACCCAGTTAAAGTCCTGCCCTACCCTTTACTGTTCCTAATCTATGCACGAAAGTTCGTTTTTGTTTGAAGTTGGTGACTTCTAAGGTCACTCTCATTTTGCCATGTGTTTTTGGTTATGAATTTAAAATTCTGTGCAATAAGTTAAAACCAATAAATTGGGCAGTACGGGTCGGTGAGGTGTGGTCTGCTACTTTGTGGTCCGGCACATTCAGTAGAGCGTTTGCACCTCTAGTTGGCGGTGGGAACTCAACGCCTAATGGCGCCCATCGTCATACTTGTGCAACAACAAGCTTTTTTTGTGCTTGTCCAAGCAGTGACATTTTTCTGTCCCCCAATCAATGTACTGTGTTGTGTGATGCCTTCACACTGTCTGTACCATATTATGGGCAGATGCAGCACTGGGCAGCTTTATGGGCCACTTTTACAGCGGAAACAGACAAATTAGAATAGCAAAGTGTATCAACCAGTGGACACGATGAATTAGACCCAAAAACCCTTCTTGGATTGCACATTATCTAAAATCAGCAGAGTTTAGATATGTGACTGTTTCACATTTAGACTTCTCTGACCCAAATACAGAACCGTTGACAGAGTGCTTATTTTAACAGTGCTCTCTAGAATCTATCAGCTACCGAGCTATGTCGATTGTTTCAGTGTATTGAAGTGTATCTTTGATTGTAGTCAGTTTGAAACTTCTCCCCAGAACATCTCTAACGGCAGCATTAACCTCTGTGAGCCTGTAATTACTGGTTAAACCACAGCTGTGCTCACTCCCTACTCTGCTAAATGAAAAAGTACACGAGCTGCTGACGTATCAGCATTTCAGACCATTATTGAACCTCTTTCACTCAGTTTCACTCTCGCTCATAATGTGTCACTGAAAGGCTTTTATTGTTAATTTATCCCCTGGTGAAACATGAAGGAGGTCTTATTTTGTTTCAGACAACAGCCTGCTTACTGGAAGGTTTTATTTCCCTCTTTGAGAACAGAGAATGGTGAAATTGCTCATGTCTACGTATTTGAAATGTGAACACAGAGTAGAGAGTTTCACTTCTAGTCAGTGCTTCTGTTGGAGACTTTTGGTTTAGTGTTATAACTGAACTAGGGATGTCGGGAGGATGACCTGGAAACACCCAGTTAACACAATGAAGTTGAGTTAAATTAAGCCACAGTGTTATGAATTCTCTTCCCATTTTGAAACCCATTTAATGCACTTATTGCAACCACAGGAAGAACATAATATCAGTTCCACTTAATGCGTTAAAGCCTTTTTTTAGCCGTTTAATTCAGTCAGGATTTATTTAGGAATATCTATCAAGATGGTCATCATCTCATAGATCAATGAGTGATTTTCGATCATGGTATTACTGTCTTGTTACGTTGCCAGAAACTCTGCTGTTATATTACCGTAAGTAATTGAGAGGGAATTTTCTAGCACTATTTTTTATTGGTCACATAAAGTCCCTAAACATTACATTAAAGTTTGTGGCTTTGTCAGTGCAAATTATGAAAATGTGTTGATACTTTCACAACATACTTGTGAAAAGTTCTTCTGATTTCGTTGCCTTGCTATTAAAAAGCATCCTTGTAGGTGCAGTTTAATAAAGTCTGCCGAGTGCAGCAGCTGTTTCAGTTTATATTTAGCTAGTTTGGTTGTATTCAAGTCTTGCGTCCACTTCTTTCAGGTATGTTGCCAGTTGAATTTATGTGATGTGCAAATGAAGTTTAGCAGATCGATCCTTGCATCCTGATATCGCTCTGATAATCCAGACCTACTTCTCAGGATCAAAGTTTAGGAAAAAGCCTAATGAGAGAAGTTAATGTTCATGCTCAACAATCAGCAGACCATGTGGAAAAAACTGAGATGTGCATCAAGAACGAACAAGCTGACATGACGCTTTCTGTTGGTGTAACAATGAAACAATCGACTCCGCTCACTCAGCCATCCAGGTCTGCTTTAGAGTTCTCTGATGAGGACAGTTTCTAATGTGACTGTTGCCTTGTGGTGGATTCGTTCAGTTGAGTTGCCAAGCAAGCTCAGCGTCAGCGTCTGAAGTAATAAGAGAAGCTTTGGACGGCATGTACTTTGCCAACGTTGTGGAGGAAACGGACTGTAATCGGATGGAATGCTTAATGAGAAACTGTCGTTCTTTGGGTGTGTCCACATGTGAGGGCTGGTTCCTTCGAAGCCTGGTTACGTCACAGAAGTGCAACAAAAGCGGTCCGACTTCAAAGGCTCCTGTAAATGCACCCAACAAGCATCCTCCATTTCCCGGATTTGAAAGTCTGGAACAGCCCACCCTAATCTGGGAAAACCCAGCCCCTAGTTCCACACTGTGCTTCCTCCAGAGGGTCTGGACTCTCGGTTATTAAGAAATGATCGTCTCCTGGAGGAGTGGACTACCAGTCACACTGTAAAAGCACCAGTTCAACACTGGAAAGCCTACAGGAAATTGTCCACGCACTAAACAACCATCCTCTACTGCGAAGGAGGAAGCGCCATGCTGAATAAGGCAGCTGTTTCCTTCACTTCTGACAATACTACTGCCAAAATATAGGCAGACTGTAATTCTATGACAATACAGAAAATCAACATCACTGTTCCCAACTTGTTCTGTTCGCTGACTGGCACAGTGAAAATTCTACCATAGAAATCTAGAGTAGAAATCAAAACTCTCGTAGAAGTGAGGTAAGATAGAACAGGACCAGGACTGGATTTATAAATTGGCTTTGATTTTCTTCATATTGGGAAGGAAACAGTCACCCCATTGTTGCCCACTTAGTCACTTTGTTGCTATATTTGGCGACTTTTCAGACAAAAAGAAAATTTATATTGGCCAAAATCAGAATCGACAGGTCAAGTTTTTTAAAGATTGCTGATTGGCTGGAAGACCTCAATGAGACAGGAGGAATAAATCTGAACAGTGTCAGTCGCTCACATCCAGCCTGGTTAAGGAAGGATTGTGCCCCTGAATTTGGACACATGGATTACATATTACTCAGGTGAAATTTACAAAATATTCCTTGGATTTCAGTTTGCTTGATGATGAAAATTTTATGACTATTCATCTTTAGAAATCAAATACAGAAATCAAAATATGAAAAGTTTTTTGAGCTCACTTTGTCCAAAATAAACATACATTTTTTCCAGAGGTTACTGTAGTAATGCAGAGTGGCACGGTGCCATTCAGCCTGTGGTTCTGCTGAGCTGGTTCTCCATGGGGTTTGGGTCAGGCCTGTTTTTTTGTCACTTCAGCACAGTGATGGCGTTTTCATGAAGCAGGTACTGGGTGGACTGCTACCTGGAAAATTCAGTCTGCATCTCTGTTAACTTGTGGTTATCCCTGCTGCTTTCACATCTTTTTCTGGGACATTTTTTCCTTCCACTTAACTTGCAATCCATGTGCTCGAAAAACAGGCACTGCAGACAGTTCTTCAGCAAAGACATTTGGTAACTTAACCTCTTTGTGGAGGATGTCAATAACAAAATTCACCTAGCAATAATATTTCTGTATTAAAAATCCTTTATTCTATAGATGTTATATTTGCAGATTTTTGCAGTTTTACTCGTTTTAAATAACATTTCTGCTGGTATTGCACATTTCTGTTTTCCTGCAGAGTTTTTATTTTTCATGTATTAGTCTTTACAGATTCACATGCACATTATGTACAGATAAGTATACTAAGTATATTATTCCATACTTTTTATCCAAGGAATGGTCAGTCTGATCCATTCCTTGGACCAGATTGTCTGTATTTTCATGTTGTAATCTCATCCTTATTGTACACTAGATTAATATTATAACAACTTTAACTCTTTTGAACATAGTGAGAACCTCCATATCTCCATGCTGCTGCCCCTGTGGGACAGTAAAGGACATTTCTGTCCTCGTCGGCTGTAATTTCATATCCATTTGCGTTAATGCTTCAGGTGAGTTATGACTGTTTTTCTGTGGTAAATATTTTGAACCCAGTAAATCATGAACTAAGCATCAAAGAAACATCCCAGGAAACCCAAAGGTTGTGGAGTTCATTGTCCGATTTTGTGCTCCTGTTCTTTAAACTGCTGACTCCTCAGAGAACAGTGCTGCAGCGGCTCCACACACACCTGGGAGGTTTTTGTTTGAATAATCAGGAGTGGAATTATTCAACTTTAAGCATGGTTGCTGCATATTGAGAAGGCGTCTGATCTACCTGTTTCACCATCAGGCTAAAGATTGCTCTTAACAAACAGCTTCATCCGAGCAATGCAAGGTTGAGTGGAAGAAAAAAGTCCAGCTGAAAACGATGCACAGGCTAAAGGGGAAACAAACTCTGTTCTACATTCTGGTGTAGACTACTGCTCTAGGTATCATGACAGTCAAAAAAGTTATCTGTTAACCTCTGAAATAAATGAACGCTGACTTTATTATTTATTGAGAAGCAACTGCATGTCTTCCCATTCGCTCTGGTTTCTGTGTAACTAGGCCTGTCATGATAACAGATTTTACTGGGCGATATATTGTCTCAAAAATTATTGCGATAAACGATAATATTGTTTGAAGACCTTTTTACATTGATTTAATGGAAATTACGTAATAATACATGCGATTTCCTGCCAAAGATAGATACACTTTACTTTAAAAAGACACTTAACACTGGGACTGATACACAAAATAAATAAAACAACCAAAACCAAAAATAAAATAGATTCTTAGTCAAAGTGGAAATAAATACTGCATTCAACCAAATTTAGTCTGTATTGTATATTGCCCTTCAGTAATCATTAGATTTAAATAGAGAAGACATCCGACTGCCTGATGCAATAGAACAAACTACAGGAGTTTTAACCCAGAACGACAATCTTAGAACGTTCTTCGTTCTAAGATCTTAGAACGTTCTTCGTTCTAAGATCGTCACTAGTGTTGTGTGTTACGGTAGATCGTTGTGCCGCTCCGATCTAAATCAAGGATTTATCCAGACTGGGAGAGTGACGCAGCCTGTTGAATGTGACCGGTAGCCAATCAGAAAGCGCGGATTCTCCTCCTGCTTTCTGAGGGGGAAACACGGAGGAATCCCGAACAGCTGACACGGTGCAACCCGAAGTCCAGCAGACATCGGAAACAACATGAATGTTTATTCAACAGTTGGTGCAAAGAAAATATAAATAACTAGGGGAGGAGTTGGAGCGAAATTTGGCGAGAAAACCCGGTAACTTTTCAGCTGTTCTTCGTTAACGTGACATAAATAGTTATAATGATTTTCATTCAGTCAGACTGACACTAGCCACATGCATTGCAGGTAGATTGTAGTAAGGAATTGATTAATGCCTGGTTTCAAAGTTAGTGAACTGGACTTATTATTTTGTGTCCATTGTTGGACACAACACGGTTTGATCGAACCGTTATACCGAGGATTTCTGTCGGCTAATGTGTCTCTCAGGTTTTGATAATGGGCCGACAATCCGCGACATAAGATCGTGCAGCGCGCGCTGGGCATTACACTAAGGAAGTAAGGAAGGGAGAGTTAATGGAGAGCACCGGAGTTGAGCCTTTTTTCATTCAGTGTCATCAACAGCAAGAGGAAAAGGCAGGAAGAAACAATATTGCCGATAATTAAAATGAGGTCGATAGTTTTAATTTATCGTACGATTAATTGACTTATCGTTTATCGCGACAGGCCTATGTGTAACTGGTATTCGCGTCCTGACAGCTTCCTGTAACGCTTTTCATCCACGTCTTTGTTTCTTCTTTGTGCCACCTGACATCTAGCTGCCATCTCTGACAGTTTCATATCTGCGCTGATGTGTAAACCACACCTTATTGCAGAAAAAAGATTCTAAAACTATGACTAAGCTAGGATGGTTCTGCCTGACTCCTCCCTGCCTGAAGCTTGTGTGTCCTGGCATCAAACGGTGATGTGATAGTGTCGATGTTCTTGTGACGTGGTTTGGAAGGATGCTCTCTGTGGTTATTCTAAGAAGAACCTTTGACAAAGTGGGACTTTCCTCCCTTTTGAATTCTCTGGTGAGATCTACTGATTTTTCTTCGTTTTACTTCAAGTTTTAATTTCACTTTGTTAACAAGTTGGGTTTATTTCAACATCCGTCTGGAAGGTAATAATGAAATCCGTTTTTATGTTTGTATGTAGGATTGATTGTGCGTTCCTTTGCTTCACTCCCATCATTCCCTCTCCAGTGGTTAAACAATAGTGATATATCATACATGAAGACCTCTGCATATGTGTATTTGTGGTTGGTGAGTGTTTCTGCTATCTGTGACTCATGTTCCTCTTTTCATTCATGACTGCACAAAGCACAGACTGAACTCTGATGTCAAACGCCACAAGACGAGAAGAGTAAAATAGGGAAGGAGGTAGAAGGAAAACGGAGAGTATGGCTGAGGCTGCCGCAGTTTTTATTCACAGCTGCTTCTCAGGTTGGTAGTTGAGAGAGTCTGGTCTACTGCTGGATTGGGCTTCTATGTGTGTGAGTAATATTATTCCGTTTTTTTCACAAGGGGCGCTGATGTTGTAGGTAACAGTTTGAACACGCAGTTAGTTTGTTCCTGAACTGCAACACAGAAGAAGTTGTGAGTTGTATCTGATGAATGGTCGGCTCTGAGAGTTCTGCTTCTTTTATCTTTTTCTCACTGCTGTCATTTTGTAGAGAAATATTAGCTTTTTCACATGCTCAATGCTCATGCTAATCCTCATGCTAATGCGTAGCGGTTGTGGGGATCGGTTACAACTCTGCTCATACATCTTTTGACTTTATTAATTTTTTGACTAGAAATGTTTTCTAACAGTCAAATTAGTTCTTTCAAACAAGGGAAACATGTTGGAACCATGTTTTTCAGCCAGCTGACTGGCAGTGAACAGTATCACATGGGCGAGAGGCAATTCTGTTTTACACGACGCCCCAGAAGACGGGAAAAACTCCTTACTGTGGCGCTTTCTGTGTCAACTAATTTAAAGGTACAAACCACTTGAGGTTTTAAAACCATAAAGATTTTGTCATTAAACATTTATCAAATCCGTAAGATCAAATGATATCTTTGGCAAGATTACAAGCATTTGGTTGTTTGGTTCAAATTTTAAATTCCCCTGGAAATGCTGCTAGCATCTTGAAACGTGCTGGCGAACCATCTGACTTGAGAAATCTCCACATTAACTATAATAATAATAATTATAATAATTAATCATAATAAAATGTTATTATGACACACCTAATATGTAAAAGTGCTAGAGAACAGCTGGGTATTTGTATGATTTTGCCCTGCCCTTTTAATTCTTCAGATTTAAAATCTGCTGTTTCTGTTGGCTCCACTTTATCTCCTAAAGTCTGATAGTACCGATATATAAAAATGAACATCATCATATCTTTTTTTAGCATTTTTTTCTCTGAAGAGTTTTTGCGGCGCTGGTGGCTCATATTTTCGCCAGTAGCGAAAATACTGGCGAAACCCGGTTCGCCGGGACCGGGCGTCGAACCCGCGACGTCCGCGTTGAGGACTGAGGCCTCTGAACGTGGGGCGTGGTAACGCCTGCGCCACCACAGCACGCCCCATCATCATATCTTTAAGCATAGTTCTGGCTCCGCCCAACAAAACAAACCTTGGCAGCGCTCTGTTAACCGAATACCGCGGCCGAACACAGCTTCCGTGCCAAGCTGAAATAAAAGTTAGAAACTTTTTTTTCGTTTGTTTTTCTGGTGGCATGTAGCTTTCTGAGTTCAAGTGATTGGAGATCGTCCTTTGTGCTATGTGACTCACTGCTGGTATGCCAGTCAGCAACAGATTACACCAGTCTCAGTTTTCATTTGTGAACACTATAATTGATCTGGACCTGAACTCACGCACATATCCTGCCCTGTGTCATACTTTGCCACAGGTTTACTCACATTTTCTTGTGTAACTTTCTTTCTCTAAAAACCCCACGTCAAAGGGACTTTTATCTGAATGACTTTGAAAGTAATGTGAAAGCAAAGCAGTAACTGAACAGTAACTGTCCATAAAGCTCCCTGTTGCCTCCAAACTTGGTTCAACATGTGGAACCAGAACCAGAGTTATCATTTTACAATTAAAGCATTTTGCTGTTTGGTTAAAGTTGATATTCTCCAACCATGTTGTTAATTTTCTCATCCCTTAAGAATTATTTCTTTGCGTTGTTCCAGGTGTTTAGCGAGTTCTTACACTCATCACACTTGAAATCAAAATCTGAAACTAAAACTCTCCAGGGAAATAAAATGACTAAAGATAGATGGGACTTCCCTACTCTCAGCCAAAGCTTTCAGATTTCTGAAGGTATAATCTCAGTTTCAGGAGATCGGTGACTTACAGCCCTGACACTTAAAGCGTAATCTTTAAAGTTAACTGATGGAAGGTAACAAATAGAGGTAACATGACAAAAATAGAGACTAAGACAAAGCAATATGTGTGAGATTAAGGTATTTCTATTGTCTCTCCAAACTAAATTCAACTATGAGTCAAAGCGATGTGTGTTTGAGAGATGGAATATCACTGAAATACCAGTCAGGAGTTTATTACTTCCTTCAATTTACCAAAAAGGGCCAAAAACAGATACAATGATATATCATGCTATAAACATTTCATCATTCAAAGAAACTCGGATTTTTTTTTACATTTATTTGGCCTGGTCGTTACTTTCCTGCATCACTGCTAAAAAAAAAGTCTGGACTCTCTCCTCTTTGCTTGGATTGTCTCCAGTAGGTTTTCTACTGGGCCAATCAGCAAACAGCAGGAGAAGTTGTAAACAAGGAAGTTGTTTTAGAATGGTGGTTTTCCTGTAGGTTTAGCGATGGCAAAGGAGGCAGAGATAGTTATGCTTCCAAATAATAAATTAACATTAACAGTAGGCTCATTCTGATTGGCTCATTCTGATTGGCTCTTCAATCTTCTTAGTGCAGGATGATTGCTTACAGCGCAGGTAACTTCATAGCATTGAACTGGTACATTACCTTCGTTACAGTTACATATTGGGTCAAATTTAAAACCTCACCATTACTCCAGGAAGTAATTTTTTTTTCACCAGGCCAGCATTCATCAACACCAATATCTCTCCATCCTTCCTACAGTCATGTTCACGCTCGGTTGCTGCATCACATTAATCTTAAAGGATCACTTGAGCTTTGACAGTTTCCCTCAGCCCGCTCCCTTTCTCCCCTGGGTGTGGACGTTGCCTGTCAAAGCCAGTGGATGAATGTCTCTCAGTCCAGGAGCAACACGAGCAGCACTGCATCGGTTCTGTGTTGCTTTGCTTTTGTGCTCACCGCTGCCACTGCTGCTCTGCTGTAGCTTTATGCAGAGAATAGTTCCACCACATTGAAAAAACATGAACACTTGTTATGTGTTTAGCATAAAACATTATGGCTATGGCTGCAGGCCAACGGTCTGCGTTGTTGCATTGCATGTTAACGAGATTCGTCCAATGCCAGCGGCCTGAACTGGTGACACGTCGCACCATGTCCCACTTAGTTTTCTCCATCAGATCTGTGGCTGGCTGGTCTCATGACTGCCTGTCAGCCCCACTTCCCACCTTTCAGACACATTTACTGTACATGAGCCACTCATTCAGCTTTGTCACTACTTCCCTCAGTGACTGAAAACATAGAACAGCATCAGGTTGTCGTCAACTTGCCGCTTCGCTCTTTCTGAATCAGACAGAGTTAGACCGAAGGCCGTTAATCCGGGCTTGAAGATGTTTTTGAAAGTGCATCAGTGTCTGTGAGCTGGAGCCCAGTGACGTTCTCTTTCCGCTCTATTAATACCTGACTCAGCAATACTGTCTACAAAAAAGCTCAGCCGTCTTCATTTCTTCAGATTCAGAGCTTAAAAAACAAGAAAATCTACAAACTTGTTTGAACAGCAGCTCAGGTCATATTACGTAATGTTGCAACTAAAAAGGAAGAGGACTGTAAGGAATACATTTATGAAGCACTATTCACCCTGTTATTCAAAACTTGTAGAACTATTTTAAGTGCAGTAACTTGAGGTTTTTGTCATCTGTATGATCTTAGCACTTTATTGCTTTGCTTTAGAACTGAGTCAGGTGTGTTGGAGAAGAGATGGACCCAAAAACTGCAGGACATTTAATTCATTTTGTTTGACATAAATGCTGTGCACAGCAACAGAATATTCTCTTTCTAACCTTAATACTGCAATCATCATACAACCACATCCCCTCATCACACGACCCCAAGACTGCTGCCAATCCACACAGAACATCACAATCAGAAGCAAAGTGACTGAACCATTCATTGAATGGTCCTTGTTGCCATGCCACATTGTTGATGCCAGATGGGCTCATCTGAGTTTTTCACAAACCGCCAATCAGCTGACATTTTCGCACACGCACAACCGGAGCAGCTGGTCGGCTGGGCATGGTGGTTCGTCCATATTTTCCTATATTTGCTCCCAGTTTTATAGCAGATGGGTTGCAGCAGACCACACCTGCTCCTGTCAGCCAAGCACAGGACAAAAACAAAAACAGCTACAGTTTGGACCGGCTCAAAAACAGACAGAAGTAAATGAAAAGAAGAAGGATATGAGAAAGGAAAGAAAGAAGGGGAGGAAGGAGAGACGCATGGCCTGCGCAAGGAAAGGATTACATAACAAAAGCAGACAGTAGAACAAAAACACATAAAGAAATTATGACAGAAGGAGGAGCAACATTTCAACAATAAGTTGGGGAGTGAAGTCTAGGAATTAATACATTTACACACATATTTTGCACCTGATATCTCTAACATGCAGAGGCTCAGGACATGTTTTCCCTTATATTAGCTGCTGCTGCTGATGCTGCTTACATTGCATAGGTTTAAGGGAAAGTCAAACTAAATACTTGCACTCTGTTGAGGTTTTATGACTAATTACTCAGCAAATCTCCTTCTTGCTGACACTGAGTCATAAAAACGCTGCCAGCTCAGTTTGAGCTGCTGTAACTAGGTGATGTATGGAAGTTGGCGAAGCTGCAAGGCGAAGGTTTCTGGTCCAGGTCTGAAATTAGTCAGAAAGCTTGTTAGAAACACACTTGACACAGCGGGAGTGGACTTAGCCCAGTGGTGCCCTCTGGTGTCTACAGAGACATACTGCTCTAGTGCCGTACTGACTCATTGGCCACTGGTCTTGATGGATGTTCACTCTGTGGTTTTACTTTGCATCAAATGTGACTCATAACGACGAGGATGACGTTTCAAAATCAGGAACCTAAAAATGAAAAAACATTGAAAGTTTGTTGGTCTTCCTCTGGCTTTTTTTGAAAGCCAGACTCTTTCAAGGCTTTGTGTTCAATAAACTTATTAGTCTTCCTCAAAAGATTTCAACATTCCCAAATAGTAAATGACATGTCAGTTTTGCAGGATGGAGGCTTTTTTCAAAAACGTCCGTCATAAATGTTTCGACTGGATTGAGATCCAGAGTGTTTGCTGGGCACTGAGAGGATCAGACGGATTCAGTATCATCATGACAAATGACGTCATCATCAGCAAATATCTACTGTGTCTTGGTGGGATGAGACAGTGGAAGACAAACTCCACCGACATCCAATAGAGATAAACTCCAGAGCATCAAACCATGACAACATGCTTGTTGACAGCTGACTGAGAACAATCAACGTCTTTTTAGCTTAAGCTGTGTTGCTTTACCTTTCTGAAGGGATTCGATCAAACCAACAGCAGACAGTTTGAAACACGTCTCCACCCAATTATAACAGCACAAGTCTCATTTGGACAGTCAGTCCTGTTCAGGTGTTTGTTTTAGAATATAAATTACAAGTTGATTCATATTTCAATCTTTGCTTGATCTGAAAAAGGTGGAAAAAAAAATTACAACATTGTAATAATGTTAGGTGAAAGCAGTTTAGCATCTTCCATCTTGGCATAAAGTAGATTGGTTGTTCTCAAAGTTTACATCAAGACCTTCACAAAGGATCAAACATCAACGAGCGAGAAGACGCAAGATCCTCTTCAGACACTGAACTAAAGAAAAATAGTAAAGTTTATTTCAGTTATAAATAACTGAAATAATTAGATCAAAGGCATTTTATCTCCAATTTTATTGACTTAGAAATGCTAGCAGACTCCACCAGTAGGGGTCCCAGGCCTTCTCCAGTGTTACTATGTGGGTGGAAAACTGAGTGGTTCATCAAATGAAGAATTCTGCATGGCTGCACTAGATGGCTTTTTTTTTTTTTTTTCAAACCCAAACACTGACTAAGCACTAACCCAAGGAGATATTCTTGGGAAAAGTACACAAGATATAAACGTATGATGCAAAAAACCTACAAACTTTGGGAACCACAACCTCAAGATTTACATACTGACAAAACAGAAATGATGAACAAGTTGGAACCAGTAAAAAAAAAAACCCAGAAGCTTGCTTGAATTAAATGGCCTGTGAAAGTCACGCCACGGCTGATGCATTCAGTCATCTACTGGAGTTTTAACAAAGTAAATAACTGCCTTAGATTATAGAAGTGTCATGTTTCCTAATAGGCTGCACAGTGGCGCAGTGGGTAGCGCTGATGCCTTGCAGCAAGAAGGTCCTGGGTTCGATTCCCGGCCCGGGGTCTTTCAGTTTGCATGTTCTCCCTGTGCATGCGTGGGTTCTCTCCGGGTTCTCCGGCTTCCTCCCACAGTCCAAAAACATGACTGTCAGGTTAATTGGCCTTCCCAAATTCTCCCTAGGTGTGAGTGTGTGTGTGCATGGTTGTTTGTCCTGTTTGTCTCTCTGTGTTGCCCTGCGACAGACTGGCGACCTGTCCAGGGTGAACCCCGCCTCTCGCCCGGAACGCAGCTGGAGATAGGCACCAGCAACTCCCGACCCCGTTAGGGAGAAGGGTGACGGAAATGGATGGATGGATGGATGGATGGATGTTTCCTAATAGGTCACTGAAAGATTTGGAAACAAAAGAAACAAAGCCTGGGGAGGAAGTTCCTCACTGCATCCATCCATCCATCCATCCTCCAGTGGTCAGTGGGTGAGAGGTGAAGCACAGCCTGGACAGGTCACTAGTTTATCACAAGGCTACACAGAAAAAAGGCAACTATGAACACACACTCTCACCTAAGAGCAATTTAGAAAGATCAGCTGATGTAACAGTGATGTTTTTGGACTATGGGGTGGAAGGTGGAGTAACTGGAGGGAACCCACGCATGCACCGAGAGAACATGCAAACAGACCTGAGGTCAGGATCTGAACCTACGACCTTCTTGCTGCTAGGCAACAGTGCTACTAAGTGTTGATTTCAAAGTTGCGACCTGGAGCTTTTGTCTTTTATGTTTCACAGTCGTTGAAAGAAAATCAAATCCGGTTGAAATCAGAGACAACAGGTCAGTTCTCCAACAGAACCGTTAGTTAGTTGTTAAAACAATCGAAATGATGGTGCAGAAAATAGTTTTATAGAACAGTAAAGAGAACAAACTGATGATCTCTTATCAGTGTTAGTGTTTTATTTGCCATGATAACAGGTGAGTCAGTGCCTGAGCTGCCTCTCCTGCTCTGCTGCCCACTGCCACAGTCACTTTAACACTTTTTCACAGCCTCTCCACTGTGGCACCTAACAACCAGTCCATGTTCACCGCAAATATAACAGCCGTTTTGCTTTTAATGAGTCTGTGCACAAACTCTAACGTGAGCTTGTAAAAACCAGCGATGAAAAAAGACTCAGTTCTGGTGTTAGTCATTAGAACTTTCTGCTGCTCACGCTGGTCAAATCAGCATCTGCTCCACGTCACATCACTTCAAGCTCACACTCTCACTCTGTGAACTCTTTGCAATGCGCAAGAGACAGCTGTTGATACACTACTGACACCAATAAGACAAGTCCAAGACCGGTTCAGGAAATGTGTCCCAGAAACACGCAGAAACTTTGCCACGTTATTTGAGTCCCCAGGTTCTTGTTGTACCTTGTTTGCAGAGCACTTTTCTTTGCTACTGTAACGTTATCAGAGTTCTCATCGTTCTAATTCAGAAATCAGGCCACACTCTTTTTTTTTTTATGAAGTTCAAGTCTGTGTACTGCCTATCTGCTTAAAGGCTCTGCAAACCATCCTACTCTTTTCTCGTTCTGTTTGTAACCAAACTCAGAAAGTCTTCCTGGATGCCTTCTGATGTCATATGTGGCTTGAATAGTTTAATGATTTTAGCTGCGCTGTACAGAGACGTAGTGAAAGTTTCTTTGAAATTCTGACAATGTGTCTCATTGAATCAGTCCTGCACAGGACAAAGCAGAGTATACACACTCCTTTGATATTTGTGTGCATAGAAGCAAAGTAACACTTCAGCTTCTATTGTCTATAGTTCTTTACCTGATCACAAGAGCACAATTCTTAGTGAATTGCACTGGTTCTCCAGCTATCAGGTGGAGAGGTTTTGAAGTATTTTTCAGATTTACACACTTTATCAGTCAGTCTGGGTTAACATCCTCCAGTACAGAACATTCTGCTGTACTGATAGCCGACAAGCCCTAGGTAGACAATGTACTGACCAAAGAAAATAGTTCTGAGACTGTTAGATTGCAGTGCTGATAGACAGGTTTACTTGCGTCATCTCTGCTATGAATCTGAGTAAAAGCACAAAATTTATATCTGAGGTGGTGGAGAGGTGCTTTTCTTTTCATTATTCTCAGCATTGAAAGCCTTAGCCAGTATATTTGTGATGATTGCTGTTTATGTAACAGCAATCATCTGTTACAGTTCAATTAAATTACTTCATTTAATTTTTTTTTCTCCTTCAAGATTGCTCAAGGTCAGTCAGCAAAGAGATGCTCCACATTGCATGGTGAGTTCTTACGTAACCGTGGTGTTGCTCACACGCTCTCCGTCTCTTCCTTTTCCTCTCCAGGATTCAGCTGGATTTTAATGTAAGCAGCAGAAGTTCACGACCTTCTGATCCTCAAACAAGCGGAACGCGGCGAACGCACGCCGAGCATGAAGGTACATATCGCTCTCAGCGTGTACTGCGTGCGCTTCTACGTACGCTCTGCTCAAAAATTCTTGCAATCGTGATCCCTATTAATAAAAATTGATAAGAGATAGATCATCTTTAAAGAAAAAGACAGTCTATGCAAGGAGTTGATGAAGTTGTGATCAGACGTGGCATGTCCAGAAGTGTTCATGTAATGACACGGTTCACAGCACTGTGGAAGGTCTCTGGAACAAGTTGGTGTATTGTTATAGCAACCCATCAGTTTATGATTATGAAAGGTTGGATGCTCACTTCTGCATGTGTGACATTGTTGTTGACTGAAGTTGCTGTGTCTCTGAGCCAAAACTAAAAGCAACAGAGAAATCATCTTCTAACAAAATTGCATCTAAGACTATTTTTAGGAAGCTACAGCATTTTGATTGATGTGCCATGAGCTGAGGAGGCAATTCAAACACATCTACAGTTAATATTGTGTAAAGGTTTGATGATTAAATATAGTTAAACCACAGAACAGGAAGAGTTTTCTGTGTACTCAGATTCAAACCAACCATAGGAAAGAGGAAGCATTTGGACTTTTTATGTAAACACCGAGAATCACATGGATCACCCTGAAAAAGCTGGTTGTTACACGGCTGTAAATATTCAAATTAGGTGAAAGTTGAGAGCAGAGAGCAAAGTATTTTTCTCACAGTGACACACACAATGCTTTCTTATATGAGTGGGTTTAAGGAGAAGTTGTTTTTGTACAATCATTCAACTTGAAAACTAGAGAATTCCTGGTCTCAGACTCACATCCTACTCCACACTGACACCTGTTTCCTATGTACACACTTGTGGCAAGCGGTAGCATGTGGTTAGACCACAAGCATGTTTACTTGTTGGTTTGTGATTCAAGAATGAAGGGGGAAAAAAAATGTTTGCCAGAAAAAGCCTCTTCCTATGCAGATGACTTGAAAATATAATTACAAGGCTGGGGAAAGGAGACAATGTTGTTGAATCATGGTTGAGTCAGAGCAGATATGATGACACTTTAAATGGGATTGCGGTGTGAATGAAACTCAAACACACTCATATACACAAACTAGTCTGCAGCGTTACAGAGGAGCAGCTGGAGGGAACAGGAGCCGTAGGAGTCTTTCAGCTTTAGTGTTTTTGGACCTTTTTGTTGCTGTTGCTTCTTGTTAGTAAGTGCCTTCAGATTTCATGTTGCTTGTTGCTCATGTATGTAGGGTGAAGTCCAGACTGTAAGTTAGTTTTATTTTCATGAATTCAGGAGAAGCATTTTCTGCATTGTGTGGCGATGTTAAAAAAAATTCTAATTATAAAAATTCTTAGGGACTTTATCATGAACCGGTCTTATGATTTTTATACTTTGTTATACTTTTCTCCCCTCCAAATGTATTGGAACTGTGGAGTCAAATTCTTTGTTAGTGTTTAACCTTTTGGCAAACAAATGAAAGATGAGACATTGAGCCAATATTTCATCTTTTAATTAGAAGATAGCAACATCTTCTTTGTCGCTTCACTCCTTAATGTTCATCTATCACATTTCATTTTAATAAACAGATTGATGCTTCTGCTTGTAATGTGACAGAAAATGTTAAAGTTGAGTGGGTATGAACACTTCTTCCAGGCTGAACTGAGGAAACATTGCTGTGGGTTTTGTCTTTCCTCAGTGGTGAGTTCTGTGGGCATAAAGAAGGACAGGTTAACTTCTTAACTTTCCTTTGAAACACATTTTCTGTTATCTGAAGTGGATGTGGGCAGAGTTCTCCCAAAAATAACATACTAAGATAGTTCAAACACTGAGATCATGAGTCGATGTGCTTCAGGATCCAGCAGGGTCAGAACGGGGTTGACCTGCCGACGTGTGGTCATGTGGTCACTGGACGTTTGCTTTCACTCTTCAAGGTCCACTTCAAGAGACGCACTGAGCAGAGCTCCTGTGTCATGGAGTTTGGTCACGTGTGGTTTACAGCCGTACAGTAAACACACCTGATGGCAGAGAGGAACAAATATTTCGAGTTCACAAGTTCAGAGAAGGAAGGAATAATAATTTTTAATCTGCATCATTTCATTTTATTTTCTGTATTTTTTTAAAAAATAAAGAAGGGAAGGCATTGGGGGAACGTTCACCCGTTTCATTGGACCAACTCAGCCAGGGGAGTTCAGTGTTTTGACCCAACATTAGATATAACTGTCCATCACTCAGTAGTTACAGGTACTGATTTTGGCAGTTTGGCTTGATTATGCAGAGCCCCTGAGATTATCATCCCTCCTGCAGGATCAAATTTATTAAAGGTACTCCTTATTTATTCATTCCTTCAGACATTGCTGATAATAGTGCACAATCTTAGATTATAGTGAAATCAATACTGGAATTGCTCTTTTAAGTTGCCTTGAATATAACACCTGCTTCCAACCAGTTAACTGGACACGTCATCACTCTTTGTTCTGCCGGAGCTACAGCACTTTAGAAAAGCCGAGAAGGCTGGGTGTGGCACTGCTGTACCTTTGACCTGCACTGTGTCAACCAGACATTCAAAGGAACTTTATCTCCATCTTCAGAAACATTATTGCAAACCTTTATCTGGTTGTGCTGACAGGAATGAACCGGGCTGTTGTTGGGAGTCCAGTTTGTCATAGTTACAGTCCTAAATTAACAGGCACACACCTGTGAGTGTGTGGTGTTAATTAGTGTGTGAGCAAAGTCCTCGTTCTGTCAGAGGTTGAATCGCTGCAGGAGGTAAACTGGAGTTCAGCTTCATTAGAGAGAAAACTAGTCCCTGTTCAGGTGACTCTCTGTCTCGAGTAATTGCATTAACACACACACACACACACACACACACACACACACACACATTGGTAAGGGTCCAACTCATATGAGAGTGAGTCCATGTGTGCTTGTGGCCATGCATCACGCTCTCTAATTGGAGCTCCAGCTCTCACCTCTTCTGAGTGAGCAGCTGTTTATGTCCACTGTTGTGTCCTACATTTCATGCAACTGTTCCCAATTACTGTGGCTGCCAACAGAGGCAAGGCTTTTCAAAAACACAATTGAACTTTAGTTTAGAGCTAAATCTAGGGGTATAATTTTGAAAGATGTGTGCACCTCAAGGATATTCATCCTCAGCAAAATTTTGTTAAATAGGTTAAACAGAAAAAGACAAACTGCTGCAGCTGTCTATCATAGTAAACAGAGAACTGATCCTGAAGGTGAAGATCTCAGTTTACTGGTGGATTTACATTCCCAGCCTGATCCATGGTCACAAGCTCTGGGTAGTGACTGAAAGAACGAGATCCTGGATGCAAGTGACCAACACGGGTTTCTCTCCATGGCGAGTCTGAGCTCTCTGCTTTAAGGTTAGGGTGAGAAGCTCTGTCATCCTGGAAGGACTCAGGGTGGAGCTGCTACTCCTTCATGTCAAGAGGAATGGGCATCTGGTTAGGATAACTCCAAAACACCTCCCTAGTAAGGTCTTTTGGACATGTCCCACCAGGAGGAGACCCAGAGGAAGACCAGGACACATTGGCCTGGGAATGTTGAGCTGGTCCTAGGGGCTGTGGAGAGGAAAGTCTGGGTATATCTGCTTAGGTGGCTGCATCCATTGCTTCAACCTGGATTGGACGGACGGACAGACAGACGGATGGGATGGAGCCCTCTATGTGACCCTCACTGGGGGTTCAGGTCATTTCCCTGCTGATGCTGGGAGAGTCTAATTCTCCATAGGTGTTGCTGCCTCACTCATCTGGAAACCCAGATCTCTCTACAGACAAAACGTTTCACATAATTCTTTATAGTTCAAGAAAAAGTGACTAGTTATTCAGTAATTTACATCCTGCCAACAGACAGCAGACATTATTGATCAAATCATCTTCAAACTGTCTTTGCTGACAGGAAGTTCGTCCTGCATTTTCATTCTTTAGATTGTGACTTTCTAGGATAATGTTGCACATGAAAACAAATGAGTAAAAAATCAAAGAAAAAAACATAAAAATGTGTTTCAACCACAGTCCAAACTCAACCGAGATTTCTTGGACAGCACTCGGAAACCAGTAAGTATCTATTATAAAATTCTTGGCATCCACTTTCTGCATATTTTTCTTCATATTTGGGCTCATTCCATGTAAATGTTAAGAACTCCAGTATTCTTGACCTCTAACTTCATGTGTTTGATAGCTGTGTGGACAAAAGCTGAATCTGCTGCTGGTCCGGCCGTGCTGGTCCGGCCGTGCTGGTCCGGCCGTGCTGGTCCGGCCGTGCTGGTCTGGCCGTGCTGGTCTGGCCGTGCTGGTCTGGCCGCGCTGGTCCGGCCGCGCTGGTCCGGCTGTGCTGGTCTGTAGGGCTACACCTCTGATCCGTGTGCAGCAATAATGAGGCTCATCCCCCACAGGGAGGGTGTGAGAACCGCATCCGCTTTCCCACAATGTCTTGTGTGTACAGAAAGGAGGGAACCAAGGCTGTGACTCGGACACAACCTCTCTTTGCCTTTGGCATCGCCATGGAGACGGAGGCTCTTTATATAGAGTCCCTTGGCTGCTCTCATTCTCCTGCTGCTTATCATTCAGTTCGTATGTTTGAGGCTAACGGAGCACAGTTTAGGAGATACAACTTGTTCCAACGCAGAGCTGGAACGGTTTTATGTGTGGCTCGAAGGGCAGAGCAAGGCACTAACCCCGCAAGGGTTGTCGGCACAAATCTACATAGAGTCAAAAATGTGAGTGTTAAATCAGCTGCTTTCCCCTGGTCTTCCCTCTCGGTTCTCATCCTTCCGGGGTTTCTGGGATCGTGGCCAGGTGCCTGGAAAAACAGTCTCACTCACACACACGAAACTCACAGGAAAACACTCTTCTGTCTGAGAGGCAAATTGTGCTCTCTGAAGTCAAGAAATGACACAGAGTGGGAATGAACACACACACACACACACACACACACACACACACACCACACACACACACACACACACACACATATAGCCATAATATTTAAGGGCTTTCCTCCATGTACACATTAACACATGTGTAAAGGTGCGTGCTCCAACAGCACAGCAGATCCACAGTTCACTGGCATGTGGGTGTGTGCTTCGTTCGTGTTTAGCACATTTTTTTATGAGCCTGTTTTCAGGAGACACACCCACTTCTCTGTGTAGGACAGGACACGCACAGAGTGAAAGAGAAACAGGACTGTGCACCATAATTCCGTCACTGTCAGGAAACTCTTAGCAGCAGGCACTGAATCAGAGGATGTTGTGAGGTCAGACATAGTGACAGGGACGATGGAATACTGAGGAGTTCACTGCTGGGATTACATGGAAACACTCACTGTGCACAGGGTATGAAGAACAACATGATTTTGCTCTGGAGTGGATTACATGAAGAACAGTAAGAAGGCATGAGAAGGAAAATGAGCCAACAGAAGCAAGTGTATGAAACGGTGAGTTAAAAGGAAGCAGAGCGGTCTTTCAATGTAAATTTGATCCTGGCAGTGTTTGTCTTGGTGCTTCTTTACATTAGTGTCTGCATAAGTGGGTGTGTATGCTCAGACAAGTAATACTCACCAGGGTTTGCTTACTTTACCTGTGTGTTCTTCCAAGAACTTACGTCACTGGATAGGAACCGGATCCTCCAAGCTCTCATCCAATACTTCTGCCATTAGCTGCTCACCAGCTCTACCTCAGAGTCTGATGAAAACAAATGCCGGGCAGAGAGCACAGAGCTGTTCCGACTGCTGGAGACTGTCTGTGTGTTTCTGAATAGGTGTGTGGGCCATGAAGGGACGCAAAAGTCTGGGAGTCTTGACTGGATACCAAATGCCAGTAAAAAGTGAACATTTCCAAAGTCAAGCCAGCTCCAGGCTAACAGATCTGTACAGGATTAAGTGAAAGAAGAGCTTGAATGTTTCATGTGGGTGTGATCTATTTATTATTATCACCTACTGACATCTAAATTCGAATTAAAGTGCAAAGTAGTTTTTTTCCAGTGCCAACAGGAAACCGCAAGAAGTATAGATTCATCAGCAATGCTGTGAGGCTTCTGTGTGCAACCTGTCAAGTCTGAAATAATAAAGGCCTTAAAAGTGATCCTTGAGGAACGCCACAGGTCACTGTAAGGCTTTAGGAAATGATCATCAACAGCAGCATGGAGCTATGAAAGGACAAACATGAAGGCAACATGTTTGACAGACAAATTAAGAATTAGATAATTAGGAAAATCGGAGTAAATTTGCTGACAATAGTCCTGTTAACACCCTGAATGTTACTTATAAGGACCTTCATTTCTATACGTAGAGAGTTTAATACAGATGTATTTCCTGGTGGCTTTCATAACAGTCAAGATGAATTCAGCAGGAAACATTTTGCTTTCCTTGTAGAATGTGAAATAAATTTCCTTGAATTCTTTATTTATGTTTCCTGCATCAAACGCAACAAATGCAAGAATTTGTGGAACAAAGCAAATATTCATCTGTTTCTTGGTTGTGAGATGAGTAGACTTAAACTTAGTGTTCTTTCACTCCTGTCAAACCATCAAAGAGGGAATTTTCACCTGTCACATGTTAAGCACACAGCTGTTTAGTTCATTTGTCAACCTGCCCAGCCTTAATACCTTTTCTTTCATTCACACATTCCAAGCACCAGAAGAATTTGACAACTAAACAGGTTTTCACTGACCTGAATGAAATCTGATGTCTGACCACACTACCTCAGGGTTTTGATGGGACTTAGTTTTCTATCAATGAGCACTTCCAGTAATCCAGTTCAACATTTTTCCAGAAGGTCATAAAATCTCTTCCAAGTTTCAAACATCTCCTACGATTCATAACTAAGTAATGAGTGAACAAACGAGGATATGAACACAAGCTGCTGAAACTCAGCTATTCAGAAGTAGCTTCTCTTCTTCCTCACAAAATACCAGTTAAGGCTGTTTGCCATCTGGTAAGGCCCTCTGGACACAACTCCAGGCAGGTGTGTTGGACATGTCCCAAATGTTAGAGCACATGCAGGATTTACAGGCCCTTTGTCTTGTAATGGAGTGAATCCCAGGTATTTGAGAATAAGGGACCATGGATGGGCTGCTTCGCAAATTTCAGTATGTAAAGTAGAATTGTGTGTACTTCCTTTTCCCAAACTGACTTTTCTTTCAAATATTTTAACTTTTCTCTCTTCTTGGGTCCTTTCATTCTCTGGACGATTCGGCCTTCAGCCGGACATTCGGGGTTGGTCCCATCCCTCAGCAGTTGGATCATTTTTGGCGTTAGGTGCTAGCTGACGCATGCTGCATGCTTTAATGCAAGAATGCAGTCTTCTTGTGATTCTTTGTTCTTATTTTCTATTGGGTACAAAACTAGTATCTTCATCATGGAGCTAGTAGGAGATTTCCTCTAGTCTGAAATTGATATCAACCAGAAAAAGCCTGATCTGGCTATCACTGATAATGAGCTACTTGCACTTAGCTTTCTAAATTTTCATTGTTGAAAGCATTCAAAGTGTGACAGTATAATAGGCGTGATTAGTGTGTGTAAAATCCAACAACTTTTCATCTATAAAAAAATGTATCAAACAAAGCAAAATAAGACATAGCAGAGCTTTTTGAATGCATGAACACATCCTGATCTGAAGGGGGAAGTACAGCTGGAAATCCATCATGCCTACAAAAGTCCAGGATGACGAGTTCTTACCTGCTGGCTTTGTGGAAAATCTGCAAAATACATAAACGCTCACCAGCACTCTCGCATTTTTATCCTTATTGAACATAAATCACAACACAAAAACGACGTGATTATGGAGATGTAGGACGATAAACTGCTGCCAACATGTTTGAAAGAAGTCTGTTCAGCTGCACACAGGCTGCTCCCACTTCTGCCAGCAGACATAGGCTTCATCTTTCACTTTCATTTTATTAATTAGCCTTCGCATTACAACTCAACACCCACTGTCACATATTAGCAAAGCTGAAGAGGCGGCGGGGTGGGGGCGGTCAAAGAGTCGTGATGGCCATGTTTTTCACCAGACTGAATGCAGAAATGTGAGCACCTTTAACCGTAACACAGCAGCTCATTCGAGGAAGCTCTCCAGGAACAGAGCCAAGGGGGAACCACAGGATAAGTTGTACATTTATAGGCTGCCGCAGGTTTTGACTCACTCTTCTGAGTGCGTGTGTGCGTGTGTGCGTGTGTGCCTGCATCTGAAACACATTCATCACTTGGTTACTGCATGTCTGCCGGGCAGGAAAGCCGTCTTTTCTCGCACTGCGTTGGCTGGAATGGTTGTTCCACATACTTTCAGAGAAAGTTGTGTGTATGCGTTTGTGTGTGGGGGTGTACGTGTGTGTGTGTGTTTGTGTGTGTGTGTGTGGGGGGGGGTCCAAAACAATCCAGCCAGGTTATTAGGACCATAAATGTCTGTGTGTGTGTTCAGGGGGGCTTGGGGGGATGACTGGCTACTCTTATTGGAAGAGAAATGACTAATCTGGTTTACTGTAAGTAGAGGATGTGTCATGGTAATGTCAGCCAGCATTGCCGGAATCCCACCTTGTCCAAAGTTTTTTGTAAAACAAGGGCATTGTCTGAACGCTGATATTTTTTGATAACTTCCTCCCACTTCAAGTGAGGAGTGAGAAGTGAAACCTTTCCCTCCTTCCCTCTGAAATAGACGTTTTCTTGTGAACTTCAGATCTATAAACAGCTCAGTGCTGCTATTTTTATCTAGCTTCAAATTGGCCTTTTACGATTGTTTATCTGCGTACCGGGAGGAAAACCGAGCAGCCTCTGTTGCTCTGGGAGGGGACTGGAGCTGTTAACTCTTCCCAGAACTGAACTCAAACAAAGCCAGATGTCTGAAATTCTCCAGAAGGAGATGATTTTGTTTTTGTTTTTTTATTTCATTTTCTTTCCAAGAAGGAGATAGGATCTGGAAAATATGCCAGGCTGGTTAGTTTTCCGGAAATCCAGGACTTTTGATGCTTTGAGTCATGTGGACTTGTTTTTCAGATCATTAATGACTTCTTGGTTGGAGTTCATCTCAAACGTTCCGCAAGTTGAGAACGTAAAATTCTCATTAAGATTTTCTTTCACTGGAATTAAAGGGCCAAGACCATCACCTAAAACTAGTCCCACATCATAATTCTCTCTAGACCAAACTTTAGACTTGACCCAATGAAGTCAGTGAAGTGCCAGTTGTGGAAAGATTGAAGATCAAGTTTAAAAGTAAATTAATGTGATTTTGCAGTTTGTTTTTTAAAGACATATTGTTCCTAAAACACATGTACATCTAAAAAAAACAAGAGTCATTTTGAAAAGTTCATTTATAAATGAGACATTATATATGTTAATTCCACACAGACTGGTGTTTTTAAGACAATTTCTGTTAACTGAGGATTTTCCTCTTACAGCAGGACTTGACATTTAAAACTAAAAAAATTTCATTGGACCTATTGACATAATAAAAAACATGTTGAAGGTAACTTTAAAGGTTCTTATTTTCAAAAGGTACTTTATCAGAACACATTCTAATGAACTTAGATTGTGCCTGATTGTGGTTTATGAATGTAGAATAAACAGGATCCAGTAATTTGTTGTAATTCTGATCTAAATATCTCTGTTCTCGAGTTCCTTTCCTGTTAGCCCCAAACAAAACCACAGACGGCCAACCGCCTTCTGCAATCATCTTATTAGTAAATAGAGCTCAGCTGTGTTTCATTTAGTCTCAGTACAATATCTTGACTGCATAAATCCAGCTGTTGTTTTCCTGGCCTCACAGGTTTTTAGAGAACGTTAAAGAAGTGCAGCAGGCGGCTCAGGGAGAACTCTGAAGAGAAGATTAAGGCTGGCTTCTTTGGTGAGACGTTCAAAGCAATATTCTAAGCTTTAAACATCACTGAGCTCTGATCCATACATCATCTGAATATTGAGAGAGAATGGAGCGAAAACAGACCTGTCAAGATATGTCACCTTAATGGAAAGGCTGGAGTTGAGTGGCTGTCACTGATACACAAGAAACTCATCATGATTGGACACAATGAGATGTATTTTCCTGTCACCCTCTGCTGTCCTCTCTGCACAGAGGACTTATTCTTGTCCTAGTTCACCTGTAGGTTGACGGATGATGCCTGTGGCAGGTGATGCGCACTCTGCTGCCGCGCTGTGACTAATAGATGTTGCTGTGAGGCGAGAGCATCCTGCCCATCTCCTTGATTAATGTCTCTCTCAGTCCTATTGATCTTTTTTTCCTCATCTTCTGCAGTAAAAGCTTTAAATCTCGCTGAGAGCAAATCATGAGTCAGAGATCTAATTGGAGTTTCTTTTAGTGTGACGCGGCAAAAACTGGAATCACGAAACGGGAGAATGTGTCCTGACATTAGCTCGCTTTGTGTAACGTCACCTCGACCTCTCTCCTCTACAGAGGCAGCGCGAGGAGCGATCAGCAGGGTGACATCATCGCCAACCGTGGGAGCCTGGCCTGCTGGTTAAGCCAGCGGTGTGACTGCGTGTCACTTCCTGGGAGAAAATGGAACAGGAAGCTGGAGAGACAGAGAGGGAAGTGACAAGTGAGAGCTTTATCTCCATAATGAAGCCTTTCTCCAGCAACAGGGAATGGAGTCCTGCTCATGTGTGTGTGTGTGTGTGTGTGTGTGTGTGTGTGTGTGTGTGTGTGTGTGTGTGTGTGTGTGTGTGTGCCGTTCTGTGTAAGTGTGTTTCTCACACACTTTTTTTAGCTCAGAAACCTCTTTAAAGCTTTTAACAGCTTGTCAACACTTTATTTTGACTACGCAGTTACAGCAGGAACTCCGTGAAGAAAAAGGCCCATTTTTCACTGAGTCGGGGATTTCTTCCTCTGGACAATGTTTTAAAAGATCAGTTGGGAGCTGTGGTGTCAGATAGAGAGAGAAATAAAATCCAAACTGAAGAGTTGTTGATGCTGTTTGAGTTTGGCTAAGCTGATCAGCAGAGTTAGAGATTTATAGATGGCCTCTCAGTCAGTCATTTGGAATGTCTTCAAAGATTCAAATACTTAAAATATTATATAAATTCCTTACTCACAAATGATTGTGTGTGTAGTGAACATTTAACACTTAATTGTGGTGATGATGGCTTACATCTCAGAAACATTCTAATTCAGTTTCTCGTTATGTGATGAGCAACAGAGTCATGGGGACGAATCCTGACTCCACATTTTCCCAACAGACAGAAACCACCTCTCAGTTCCACGCTTTGCTTCGTCCAGAGGGTCCACACCCTTCAACCTGGTGAAGTTATGAACAATCAGGTCTGAATTTACCCAATCACTGATGTTTGTCCGTGGCATATGCCATCGGAAGCAGAGCCAGGGCTGAACATGAAGATGCTGATTTCATTTTTCAGCAAGCCTTAGCACGCTGCCAGTGGTACCAGCACACGATTTAATTACCATGGTGTTGGTGTGCTTGTCTGGTCTGTCTGCCCTAAACCTCTCAGAGAATCTACCATATTTGATGTGGAACATGGTCATTATTTTTTGCAGGCACAAGTTTCATACAAAAAACTGCATCTGAAAAATTGTTTAAACATTCAAATTTTTGGGCAAAACTGAAATTTGGGTTTTCATGATCAGACTGCAAGCCATTATCATCAGCATGGGAAGAATGAAACACTGGAAATATTTCACTCTACTTGTATAAAACATATATAATATACATGTTACAATTTTTAAATGCAATGAACATAATTGATGTAATTTCTTGAAATTAAGTTGGAACAACTTCAAATGGAGGGATTTGGATGAACTGGTGCCCTCTAGTGTTCAAATGTAAAATGACTAGATTGAAACTGAAAATTCAACAAACCTTTGGGTCATGAAGTTAAAGACATCTTATTGTGAAAACAAAAGATCATGAAATAATTGTGTGTTTTTTTTTTAAATTAAGAAAAGTCAAATAATACAAAAAGAGACAGCTTATAGTGATGTCATGCCAGCTGATTCCTCCCTGCATTAGTTAGATAAATAAAATGTTCAGCTAACTCTCCCACTTTCATAAATGTTATCGCTTTGTGGGATTAAGCTTTCAACTTTTTTTTACCTGAATGAAATGATTCTGGAAACTTCCAACAACTCATCACCTGACACCATCCTGGGACAAATGCAATCTGTTTCTTTGTTGGCATGGCAAACCTGGCAACTTACGTAAGAACAGGGGGCCTTTTCCAACAAACAGCAATGTGTGCACAGGTCTTTGTGCTGCGATGTGACACACACACACACACACACACACGCACACACACACACACACACACACACACAGTGCTCCATTCCTCAGGCAGCCTGGTTGTAACAGGCGTAAAGCCATGGAATCCAGTGGAACCCAGCACTTCCTCTACACTCGTCAGATACAGCTGAGATATGCAAATACAGCTACAGCGACTATCCTAATCACTGAAAGTGATGCAACATGTCGAGAGCTTTCTCAGTGGGAACCAAGCAAGGCGACGGTTTTGGATGCAGGAAACGGGACGCAGATCAGTCCAGCCAACAGGGGGCGGAACTGGACAAGACATCCAGTTTTAATCTGCTCTGTATTCTTCCTACAAACATGGCATCTTCACATATATGTATATATATATAAATATATACATATAGTTTGTTTGTTTTTATTCTATTTTTTTATTTACTAAGTTTGTTGGCCTTGTGTGAAGGACACATGACCTTGCTGTGCTGATGGTTTCCATAGGTATTCCCTGCTGTGTTCATGACCGTCATCTAACAGGTAAACAAATATCTCCATATTTGTGTACATATTTGTATACTTGGCCTTAGGCCCGAGAGTAAAGGCCTGGGGCCTAATATCATCAGCTGGAACAGGAAGGTCTTGACAGTGAGCGCTTCCTTCCTACCTTCCTTCCTGTGTGTTTGTGATGTCAGATCTATGGCTCGAGTCCAGAGCTGACAGCAGCTGCTCGGATTTTCTTCCTTACATGCAGAACCGTCATGAGTTGTCAGCCTGGTTCTGTTGGAGTTCCTCCCTGCTGCTGGAGGGCAGTTCTCTGTCTGTGACACTGCACTGCCATGACAACAGCATTCATGTTTAAAGTCTGAAGGATATTTGCCGTCACTGTAATTTTCCTGTCTGAAGCAGCAACACAAAACCATTCAGTGTGAGAACATGATGGACTCTATATAAGTGACTTATGTTTCCTCACTTTTAGCCTCTCAGTTGGTCAGACAACCTTAGAGGAGCTGAAATAGTATATTGAAATACAATATTTTCAAATTCCATATTTGAAAAATAATGTATTTCTTTGATATGTTATTTTAAAGAACGTTATTTTCTTGTGTTTGTGGATTTATCCGATTTTCCTAAATGTGAGCATCTTCTCCAGAACAAACATTGTCTATATTCTCTTTACAATTGTCTGGAAGTCTTTGTAGATATTCTGCTAAAATCGAAAGGACACGGTTTCGCAATTGCGATGCTTCCATTAAATAAGAAATAAAAGTAAAATCACACGTGAATAAAAATATTACAAATCTTGGCAGCGATGAATACATTCATAATTAATCCTCAGCGATAATAATAATATATGAGCCAATCAGAGGAAACGCCAGCGACTTATTCAGGCATTGGAGCAACAAGTATCTTAGATTTGGGAGTGGCATTCTGGGGAAATCCTAGTTGTTACAGAAAACCTACAGAAGTTCAACATACAACTTTTTATGATGATGTGAGAGCTGCTCATTGAAAAGAACTAAAACAAACCATCTATTTCAATACGGTCAAAACAATGCTTTTTTTTTTGTAGTTTCAATTTGCACAACTTTATGGTTAATAGAAATGCAAGCAGTGCCCTCAGTTAAGTAAAACAGGTCCACTGCACTTGAGTGAAGTGGCTGAAGCCTTGTTGAAGGCGAGACACATCTAACACCTGCTGGAGTTGAATTCCCCTGAACTCAACCATTCAAACACACATTTGTAATACAGAAATGTTGGTGAAATGAAAAATATGTTTGCTCTAGTGAATCAGCATAATTGCGAATGATTTTCTGCTGTAAAGCAGCACTGGAATGTAAAACGGTAGAAGACAGAAAAAAAAAAAAATGACTTTACCACAGAGGAAACTGTCATTTTAGTGAATAATTTCTATATTTAATAGCTTGAATACATTTTAGTTAAATATGAGGTCATTCAACGTTTATAACAGTACTCCTTTAATACATTTGTTGACATTTTAATGTGAAATACCACAAATACATGTGTTTAATAATCCATGGTATCTTGGCTCATTTGGTCTTCCGTAGAGCTGCTCTTGGGCTCTAGGGCATCTGATCATGCCTCAGGGAACACACCTGTGTGACCATCAGCTCAGCTCCTGAGGTTGCCTGACCAACTGGCAGGCTCTCAGCAGAATCGTCTCCCAGTCTGTTGGGAGGTGAGTATTAGTTTATTTGCACAAGTAAAATGCTTTTTTTCTTCATCTTAACTTTATTCACAGAGACTCAAGGTTTCTTTAACTCGGCCTAAAAAGTGTCTTGCTGTTTCTTTAAGCTGGTCTTGTTGCTCTGCTCTTGTTTAATCTGTTTTTCTTTTTTCAAACAAGGCTTAAGGGGAAACTCCAGCAGCTCTGCTGTGCTCCCTGGATCAGGTTGGTGGGTAGAGTTGATCTCCTGGCTGCAGCTGAGCTCACAGAAGGCCTTCTCTAAGAAGCTGGTTTCACGTGGTGGTTTAGATGTTTGTTCCTGTTGTCTAGCACCATATGAAATCAGTGTTCTTGGGGACAGAAGGATCGCTCTGGCAGCAGGCAGGCAGCCCAGCGCTGGCCTCTCCCTTTATGTCGCCACTAAAAGATAACTGATTTCCTCTGGTGCTTAGAGCCATCTGCAGCCTTCTAGCACCATTTGAAATCGGTTATGACACTGTGGATCACTGCGTCTGAGGCTTAGCAACTCATCTGGAGACGACTGGAGAGAAGCACTGTTGCATGGATTTGTGATTTGACCCTTTTTTTTTTTTTCTTTTAATGTGGCTGCAGTTCACAATATCTAACACTGTAGGTGCCAAAATTCATAAAAATACAGACGGTATTTTTATAACCCAAATGTCATTGTGCCTGTTTGTAAATGAAAATGAAATTATGATGGTGACGGCTGTTTCAAAAACTTAAACCGACTGGGAGACGGTGGAACTGTCCTGGAGTTCCAGTTACCAAGAGGGGGCAAGTGGAGACCAAAATATATTAAATTAATTTTATTCACATTTTAATGCATTGTTGGTTGCAGTCAGGATTAAGAGAGTGGTAGAACTTTGAATTTAATTTCAAACTGACCTTGATTGTAATTGACTTACTCCATTCAGTGTACTAAACATGGCTTTTAAGTAAGAGAAATAGCTAATACCTTATATAAGATAAATGGCTAATGCTAATGCTCTGCCTTGCTAACCTGAGAGCAGTGAGTCTCAATGATGAAATATGTGCCAGGAGAATAGTCCCCACAATGCATCAAATATAGGATACACACTCACACACAACAGGCTTCCAGTGCCTTTCTGAACCAGTGATGTCACTCATTCTCTGTGACATCACTGATGACTGTGATTCAGCTCCCTTTATTTCCAGATTCCGCAGAGCAACTCATTTATTCTACATTTTGGGTGGACTGAAGAAGAGAAGCACAAACCCGGTTGATTTGATTTAAAAGAATGGCTGGCAATAATTGTTGTATGCCTAACGATCTGGATGGCCTGCTGATGGACGAAGGTTCTCCAGACAAGCAGAGAGGACTCTGGGTGCTGCATGGCTTGTGGTGTGGCCTGCCCCAGTAAGTTGGCCTTCGTCGCCTCCCTATGGCTCCAAGTCGCCTCGCAGTGGCTCTTTGTCACCTCCCTGTGGCTCTTCGTCCCTGTAGCTCTTCGTCACCACCCCCCTGTGGCTCTTCATCACCTCCTCCCAGCACCTCCTCCCATTGGCTCCTCCCAGCACCTCCTCCCATTGGCTCCTCCCAGCCCTCCTCCCATTGCACCTCCTCCCATTGGCTCCTCCCAGCACCTCCTCCCAGCGGCTCTTCGTCGCCCCCCTGTGGTTCTTTGGAGCCCTCTGCAACCTTCACGCTGCCCACTGACGCCCAAAGCTCCCCTGTCAACGCCCCCTGCACTTCACCTGCTGTACCCGCTTCAATGGGTCCACTTGCCGGCCCCCATACTGCATGACCTTCTCAGTGCTACAGGATCACATTAGAAGGGAAGCGGCCCGAGGACCAGAATGTAGAGCACCTGCTGTAAAGCAATTAAAATAAAATCTAAAGAAAAGGTAATCATTGAAATACCAACGTACATCTAAGATTATCCGCTAACTGATAAAACGGCTACAGAATACTGAGATGTACATAGTGCCAGTTCAAATGAAAATAGTTTTGACATGAGTCAAAGCTCTCCAGGTTGATAATCAAACCTCAGACCACTGCAATAAAGCACAAGACCATTGTTCAGCTGGTTTCAGTCAGAGGCCTCTTACTTGTTGAAGCTATTGCTGCGAGACTGACTGCTGCAGGAAATCCTTCCTGCCATCACCACCACCATCCACTATGACTCATTGAAGATAGTTGGATGAGTTACAACTTCTAAAGTGTTTTACGGACAAAATATTTTTTTAAACTGAACTGAATCTACAAAATAGTAATGTATATAGAAAAGGAGTCTTGTGTTACATTTTATACATTTATTGTGGTTTAGGTTTCTTATATACATTTATACATCCATATAAAAAAGAACAAAAAGTCATGTCAGGTGGAACTGTTGAACTCCTCGCAGTAGCCTGGCAGCACAGACAGAACTACACTCTTAGCACCTGCAACAAAACAAATACAGAAATGATCGTCAGTTTCTTATCCATGAACATGTGACGGTGTCTACCTCCAGCAGAAAAACATTCCTTTTGTCTCTAAGAGTGAAGAACTTCAGTCCTGGCCAAAAGGTTTTGTTGTGAAAAATGTTCAACTCCAAGGGCACAAAAGAAATTTCTTTAAAACTTTATAACGTCAATACAATAGCATGCCATTTCTCACAGTCAAAATGACACTCATCACTGTTAAAGTATGCAAGCTTTAAGAAAAGCAGAACAAGAAAATGTAAATCAGGTCCCAAAACCAAATTACATGTCTCTATAAAATGTCATTTATATCCAGTTTTCCACCATCTGCTGCATGTTTAGCATTGAGATGCCATTTTAGGCTTGAATAGCTTCAAAAAAGGCCAACTACTTTTAACACAACTTTAACACAATAGTCTTTGTCAGCGTTGCATCATATTGTCTTAGGCGTTCAAAGTAAATGACCTGAACTGGCGAGGCTGTCATAGAACTGCTTTATTTCCTCCGCTGTGGCAGGTGGAACTGCAGGTGTAGACTGTCTTGAATTCTCATCGATGGTCTGAAAGGACACACACCATGTTCATATGTCACATCACATCACAAGTTTTTTTTCCGATCCTCTCAATTAAACCAATCTGCACCTTTCTCCTCTTATTTGGATATGAAAAGTTGACGTCTCGCGCAGGTTCCACACTCCGCTGGCTACGTGGAGAGTTTTGGAGAGCAGGGGATGACTTCTCCTGCTGGATGCGCACACCTTAAAAAAAAACCCATCAGTTTGCATGTAAATATTTGGATCCATATATATAACAAGCACTTCTGGGAAAACAGCAACTTACATGCATCAAGTGCAAACAACGTGGCGGCAACATGCGAACAGACTACATCTGAACTCGCCATACATGTGCAATGACCAGAAACGACGAGGCCACTGGGCTCGATGATGGTCCACACAGGATGAGGATTCTCAGTGAGGCCTTCAAACTGGATCACCTGACAGGACAACAAAACAGCAAATGAGCTTTAAATGTGAAATTTTGTACTGGTAAGAGTAGATGGAAGAAAATGACCACATAAATTCTTCAACTTAACTTGGAACCAACAGGCAACATTTGGACACCACTGAGTGGTCCAACAGGACACTGATCCCAAGCACACAGCCAAACTAGTTTTGGAATGAATAAAGCTGCTAACAGACATGTTTGTGGACTGGAGGAAGCTGCAATGCCAAGAGACAACACACACATGCACAGAGAGAACAGACAAACTCAGAAAGACCCCAGGCAGGGATTGAAACCCAAGTCCTGTTTTTCTTCGGCACGGACTGGGAAGCTGATCAGAGATGAGTAGAGCTTCATCTTTCAGCAGGACAACAACCCCACATCAAAGTATATTCATGATTTGGAATGGCCTAGTCAAAGTCCAGACCTAAATCCAACTCAGAATCTGTGACATGACTTGCAAACTGCTCTCAATCCAGTGGAATCGTTTTGCAAAGAAGAATAGACTAACAACTGCAAAGTGAGTGTTGCTCGTAGTTCCTGCCATGGCGACTGATTGGGCAAATACACTTCTCCAGAGCTTCACTTCTAGTTTTCAGTGAAAGGTACACAAACGAAATAAAAGCGCAATGATTCACTATTAATTTTCTGACATGTGAGAGTTCCCTTTCATTTTACAGTGATTCTCTGCTTGGCTTTGGTTCCCAGCAGGTTTTCCAGTCTGTCTCACCTTGCTGGTTATGATGAACTTGTCTTTCCTGGTGCACAGCATCAGAGATCTGACCCAGCCACGGAGGAAGAACCGGTAAGCGTCCAGGCTCTTGTATGCCTTCAGTGCGCCTGCGCTGTACCCTGTATGCAGCACCAACAGTTTGCAGACTGTCTGCCGAGTATACAGTCCACTATAGGAGCCAACGTACCTGGTACCTCGATGAGAAACATGAATATATCAGGGTAACACAGGCCTGGCAGCTCCTCGATGCGACACTCTCTGGCGGGTTTTTGCTGTGTTGGGGGGATTAGATACGGATCTTCACCCACAGCGGAGATTTTATCATCATAGCGTCGCCTGGAAACACTGTTCAGTCTTTGGTAGTAATCTGACTTCATAATAGCTTCAGACTGGCGAACCTTCTTCGTAGAATGTGGCATGACTTCCTCTGTTTCTTGTTTATGTTTCGCGTTTGCTTCTTCTTCTTTTGTTGTTATGGCGGCTGGCAGCCAGCATAGCAGTAGTGCTGCCCCCTACTGAGCTGGAATGTGAGTGGTAGCCTGTATGAATGATGAAGCTGTTCTCTGTTTACTTATTATTGTTAAATGACAAGTCCCTTATGACATATTACTTACATTATACCCGATATCTTTTCTTATTCCGTAATCTTTTCCTTCCTTCTTTTTTATATAATTCCACTTCTCTCTCTCTCTCTACATGTTACCTTCTTACAATAAAACAATATTTGGTGATTCAGTTGAAAGATGGGGTCTGCTTTGACTTTCAGCTGACTTCATTCAGATGTTTTTCATCTTTCCTCAATAAGGAAGGGAAGGTGAGAGTTTTTTAACAATAGCAGATTTTCTCTAATTCCCACATAAGCAAAATAAATCAAATGATATGAACAGGCTCTGATAAACGTCCAAAAGTAGTTGCTTGTCTGTGTGCCAATGTTTCTGCCGCACCAAAGAACGGGAGCCACACTTTCAACACCTTACAACGACTGATATCAAGATAACAAATTAACATTAAAATACGTTATAACATACGTTATAATTATATATATTAATATATTTTTGGCCATGTAAGAGTGATTTGTAACTGAATTACGTACTACAGTACAAGGTGTCCTGCGCTGCAATTTGTAGTTTGTGTAGTCCAGTTTCTCTCGCGCACTAGCGCGTGAGTTCGTCATTGAGCCTTCGTCAGTGAAAGTCATGGAAAGTCACGGCAACCCTATAAATGACGCTGACCTTCTGGAAGCTTTCCCTTTGTTACGGGACTTTTGAAGGAGACGCCTTCCGAGGCCTTATATTCATAAGGCCTCGGAAGGTCTGAACCTGTTGATAAGTCTGATTTGCAAAACTCGCAGAAGCTGCTGCTGCTGAACTGCGCACGTGCCGAAGAAGCGCGCCACCGGCTAAAGACGGATCCTGGCCAGCAGAAGCATTAGCAGGATGAACATCTGGAAGGTTAATATCATTCTTATACTATTTTTAATAAACAAAAACAAGTTATTACTAAAATAGTAATGAATTGCTTATTTTATTTTGTGTTTGTGTGCGTTTTTTTAAAAGAAATACTACCTGCTGTACAAAAAAAAAGACATGTAGCATTCTTGCTAGCATAGATCTTTGAGCCTTTTTCTTGACTGAATTTCCAGGAAATGTCAGGAATGTTAAACTGTGGTGTAGTGATTTAAGAAACATGCATTTTATTTAATTATAGTCAAATTAGTTGAATCAATGTCAAGTTCTTGAAAAATTAAGCTTGTTCGTGACCTTTATTTTTTGAAAAATACTCTAATAAACACTCAGTTTCCATGGATACGCTAAATTAAACACATTAGCTATTTAAAGTTACTTAAAAAAACATTTAACAACATGTATTTTCTCCTTTGATAGCCTGTATTTTAATTGTTTAGTTTAGTTTAGTTTGTTTTTCAATAAATTAACATGTAGACCTGTTTTGTTTTTTGTTTTGGTTTTTTTTTCCGCAAATGCTAAAATCTGTAAATTGATTGAATCAAAGCTGTTATACTGAGAGTATCAGGTTTAAAGTCTTTGCGTTCAATGCTTTAGTGTTTGAGAATAAATGTTATGCTGAGTTGAAAAAGAAGAAAAAATGGTTAAATTTCTGTCCAGTTGTTGGAAATGTAGCTTATTTTTGACCGTCATTTTTTTTAAAAATGCCATGATACACACTCGGTATCCATGGATACGAATGGAATAGATTAAATATTTAATATTACTTTAAAAAACATGTTAAAAATTTATTTTACCTATGACAGTCTATGATTTATTTGTTTTTTCAAAATAGGGACATGTTGATCTGGGGTTTTATTAGCATAGCCAGGAATGCTAACATGGGTGAATTGATTTGAAAAAGCTAAACTGTGCTATTTAATCTAAGAGTATCAGGTTTGATGACTTTATAGTCTAATATTGTGAAATTTTGTTGACTTTGAGATATATAGCGCTAATAGGTCTCTTTTGCATTTGTTGAATGAAACAAATTTGTGAGTTAATTTAAATGGTTTTGTGACTTACAGTACTGACCAAAAGTTTGGACACCCCTTTTCGTTCAATGAGTTTCCTTTATTTTCATGACTATTGACATTGTAGATTCACACTGAAGGCATCAAACTATGAATTAACACATGTGGAAATATGTACTAAAGAAATATAACAGCCAACAAGCCAAAGTGAGAGAAGAGTCTTGACCAGGGGTGGGCAATTAATTTTTACAGGGGGCCGAATGAGCAAACCGAGCACTGCTTGAGGGCCACATTGAAAAGTATTTCACACTTTAACTTTGTTCCACTAACAAGAAAAAACAACAAAACAACTTAACAAGTTAATAGAAATACTGCAATACAACAAACAGTAACTTATGTTTTCCACCTCATTTTACCTCTTCAGTGAGAGTAATCCAGTCTGTTCTGGGCCTGAACAAGAGCATTGAAATCTGGTTGAATGTCTGAGGTGGCTATGCGAAGGACAGCTGAGAGGTGCTCATCAGTGATAGAGGATCTGTGTTTGGATTTATTGAACTTCATCACTGAAAATGTCTGTTCACATACATAGGTGGATCCAAAGAGGACCAGAATCTTCTGAGCATGCCTCCTTAGGTGTGGAAAGTTCTCCTCTTTGAGGGAGGAGTAAAAGTCCAGCAGTGAGACTGACCTGAAGTGCTCTGCCAGAAGTAGGTCAGACTGCAGGTCAATGAGCTCCATCTGAACATCGCTTGGTGCATTATCCACACTGCAGTTGAAGGGAGAAGAAACCATGTGCATTTCACTCTCAATAGTTTTGAAATCCCGCGACAGACTGGCGACCTGTCCAGGGTGTACCCCGCCTCTCGCCCGGAACGCAGCTGGAGATAGGCACCAGCAACTCCCGACCCCGTTAGGGAGAAGGGTGACGGAAAATGGATGGATAGTTTTGAAATCTTGAAATCGTCTCGAAAACTCTCCATGTAGTGCCTCTAACTGGCTTGAGTACTTGTGGAGGTGATCGGCTGATCTTGTGGCTTCCTTTAGTGTTGGCAAGTGGGTCAGAATGTTGTCCTTCACTTGGCTTGAAAGAAGCTGCAACTTTCTCATGAAAGCCGTCACTGCACTGTACATCTCATGCACAAAAAGGCCCTTGCACTGCAATTTGACATTCAGTTGGTTGGTCGCCGAGGTAGTTAAAAAGCTCCTCGGTGGCCGGGCCCCGGGGGTGGATGAGATTCGCCCGGAGTATCTCAAGGCTCTGGATGTTGTAGGGTTGTGTTGGCTAACGCGACTCTGCAGTATCGCATGGACATCGGGGGCAGTTCCCCTGGATTGGCAGACTGGGGTGGTGGTCCCCCTGTTTAAAAAGGGGGATCGGAGAGTGTGCTCCAATTATAGAGGGATCACACTCTTAAGCCTCCCTGGCAAGGTCTATTCGGGGGTACTGGAGAGGAGGGTCCGTCGGATAGTCGAACCTCGGATTTTGGAAGAGCAGTGTGGTTTTCGTCCTGGTCGTGGAACACTGGACCACCCTCGGCAGGGTCCTGGAGGGTGCATGGGAGTTCGCCCAACCAATCTACATGTGTTTTGTGGACTTGGAGAAGGCGTTCGACCGTGTCCCTCGGGGTGCCCTGTGGGGGGTTCTCCGGGAGTATGGGGTACCGGGCCCTTTGATACGGGCTGTCAGGTCCCTGTATGACCGGTGTCAGAGTCTGGTCCGCATTGCCGGCAATAAGTCGGGCTCGTTCCCGGTGAGGGTTGGACTCCGCCAGGGCTGCCCTTGGTCACCGATTCTGTTCATTACTTTTATGGACAGAATTTCTAGGCGCAGCCAGGGTGTTGAGGGATCCGTTTTGGTGGCCTTAGGATTGCATCTCTGCTTTTTGCGGATGATGTGATCCTATTGGCTTCATCGGGACGTGATCTGCAGCTCTCGCTGGAGTGGTTCGCAGCCGAGTGTGAAGCGGCCGGGATGAGGATCAGTGCCTCCAAGTCTGAGACCATGGTCTTGAGTCGGAAAAGGGTAGAGTGCCTTCTCCGGGTCAAGGGAGATGTCCTGCCCCAAGTGGAGGAGTTCAAGTATCTCGGGATCTTGTTCACGAATGAGGGAAGAAGGGAGCGTGAGGTCGACAGGCGGATTGGTGCAGCGTCCGCCGTGAAACGGGCGCTGTACCAGTCCGTCGTGGTGAAGAGAGAGCTGAGTCAAAAGGCGAAGCTCTCGATTTACCGGTCGATCTACATTCCTACCCTCATCTATGGTCATGAGCTTTGGGTAATGACCGAAAGAACGAGATCGCGGATACAAGCGGCTGAAATGGGTTTTCTCCGTAGGGTGGCTGGGCTCTCCCTTAGAGATAGGGTGAGAAGCTCGGTCATCCGGGAGGGACTCGGAGTAGAGCCACTGCTCCTCCACATCGAGAGGAGCCAGTTGAGGTGGCTCGGGCATCTGGTCAGGATGCCCCCTGGACGCCTCCCTGGTGAGGTGTTTAGGGCACGTCCCACCGGGAGGAGGCCCCGGGGAAGACCCAGGACACGCTGGAGAGACTACGTCTCTCGGCTGGCTTGGGAACGCCTCGGGATTCCCCCGGAGGAGTTGGAGGAAGTGGCTGGGGAAAGGGAAGTCTGGGCCTCCCTTCTAAAGCTGCTACCCCCGCGACCCGACCCCGGATAAGCGGCAGAAGATGGATGGATGGATGGATGGTTGGTTCATGAGTGCAGTCACATCCACAGCGAATCCGAGGTCTGCCACCCAGTCTTCATCTGAAAGTTCTGGGATGGCATGTCCTTTCTTCCCACAGAAATCCTGAATCTGGTCTCTCAGGTCCCAGACACTTTTCAGTACTTTGCCCAGGCTGAGCCACCTGACATTGCTGTGGTAGCTTATGTCACCATGTTCACTATCATTTTCCTCCAAAAGTGCAACAAATTGTCGATGATTTAATGCTCTCGCTCTGATGAAGTTAACTGTTTTAGTTACAGCATCAACAACATGGTTACTTTTTAACAGTGTCTTACACAACACTTACTGATGTATAATACAATGCAAAAATGTCAATTTCTGCACTGGGTTAATTTCTGTCACTTTATCCTGCATCTTCTTTAAAAGTCCAACATTTTTCCCCGTCAGATTTGGACAACCATCTGTTGTCACACCTGCCAGTTTGTCCCATTTCAGTCCTAACATGTCCAAACACGCATTTACCTCTGTGAACAAGTCACTACCTGTGGTTGTCCCTTTAATTGACTGCATGGCTGCCAAGCTCCTCCTGATTTGAAAGTCTGCAGTTATCCCACGTAAGAAGATGAGCAGCTGGGCGGTGTCACGTACATCGCTGCTCTCATCCAAAGCCAGAGAAAAACAGTCAAAGTAGGCCGCTCTGTTCTTCAGCTGAAGCTCCAGGTTTCCAGCGATGGCCTCAACCCGCCTCGTTACAGAGCGTCAGGAGAGCGACACGTTCTCAAATGCGCCCTTCTTCTCCGGGCATATCAGCGCAACAGAGTCCAATAAGCACTCTTTAATAAACTCTCCGTCAGAAAACGCCTTACTTTTTCTGGCTATTTTGTGAGAAATTACAAAACTTGTCCTGACGGCTGCATCTCTGGAGGTGTGAAGTTTGGTAAAAAGTCCTTGTTGGGTTTGCAGTTTTACCATCAACGCATCAGCCTTCCTCGCGCGCTCTTCATCAGACAGATTCCGGTGTGTAGGCTCGTACTTCGTCGTGTAGTGGCGATTCAAATTATAATCTTTAAACACAGCAATCTGTGTACCACAAATTAAGCACAGGGCTTAACCTTTAATTTCTGTAAAGAAATAGTTGGCAGTCCATGTCTTATTGAAAACACGGCATTCCTCATCAACTTTTCTTTTTTTAGCGTGAGCGGACATCTTGGGGCTAACCGAGCATCACTTGTCACTCACAAGTTACGCACAGAGATACGTCCATAAATAACACTTTTCAAAATAAAAGCAGAACAGTTGTATTGCACATATGACATAGATGTTTATTAAAATTGATTTTGTAATTTGTGATTGCTGCTGTTGACCTTCACTCACAATCATGCATGCGCATACGTCCACGGAAGTAATGCAAATAACGCTTTTCAAAACAAAAGCGGCACCGTTGTATTGCACAATAGACATAGATACCTTTTTAAAATTTATTTTGTAATTTATGATTGGCCTCACGCGGGCCGGACAGGGACGCACAAAGGGCCGGATGTGGCCCGCGGGCCGTAAGATGCCCAGGTCTGGTCTTGACCAAGGACACAACAACAGAAGCAGGCCATTGCAGGGCAAACTCCTACCACAGTCGCCCCTGAAATAAGGATTATAAGTGTGTGTGTGTGCATATGTGTGTCTGTGTTGTAGCGATCATCAATCAAAGTTGATTTTAAAATAGAAAATAATGATTTCTTTGTGAAAATCAACTTTTATGACTTTAGTGTCCAATTCTTGGCAAACTGGATGGTTCTTTGTATTTTTTTTTTTTTTTTTTGAAAAATGCCCAAACATATTTAATTTCCATGGATACATTGGGGAAATTATATAAAATGTCTTCAAGGTATAAGGAAGGTATAATTAAATTTTTTGGGATGTAACATATTTGTCAGTTAATTAAATTTATATTGTGATTTATATGCTAGTTATTTGAAATTTTGGAAAATGTCAGTAATGCTGACTGTAGTTGTTTTGGTTTGAAAGAAGTTTTGGAGCCAGCTTTTTGAAAATGTGGTGTATGTAGTCTCCATGGATACATTGATTAAATGACAACACACAACTTTAGTCTCAGAAAAAAATCTTTAAAGAACAATCAATGTGTGCCTGTTGATTTCACAAAGTAACTAAATTATTTATTACAAATAAATAATTTACAATTATTTATTTCTGGCTTTTTCAAGACCAGAAAAAACATTGTTTTGTTCCATTGCATTCTAGTGATGTATCATTTTCAGAAGTTAGTTGAATGTTATCAATGAATGTTAAAATTAATCAGAAAAACAATGATCTCGGTTTCAATTAGTCCGGTTGTGATTAATTTTTTAGTTAACATTTTTGGTGGGATTGTTGGGGTTTAACTGCTTATGTGGTTCAAAAAGTTATTTCTGGTTTTAGAAACCCTGTTTTGTTTTAGTCAGATCTTTGGAAGAAGTCAGTGCCTGTTCCAGGTTTCAGAAAATGCCTCAAAAACACATTTGGTCTCCTTGGATATGTTGCTTGAAATAAAACCTTAACACTTGAAGATAAGAAGAGTTTTTAGATGTATATTTCTGTTTATGTATATTTTAGATATACATTTCTCCTGTGTTGTTACTAAATAGTTTAGTTAATATTTTTTATTATTGTTCAGTTTATTTTTCTAAGAAAGAGGAGTTTTGAATAATGAGTTGTTTATGAAATGCCGTGTTGGTCCCTTGCATATTTGGAGCTGTAATATATTTTCACGCTGATTACGTTTTCAGAAAGAGTCAGCAATATTAATTGTGGTGATTGGAAAACTTATTATTTTAGTTTTACAGAATTACTTTTAGAAAATCCATTTTGTTGATGTTCTTTGTCTCCATGGAGAGAGTAATATTGACATAATTCAAATTCAAAAATACTTTACTCTGTTTTAGCAGCTCCAGTGGTAGTGTAACATAGTAATGTTGTCATTACTTCCAAGTTAGGTTCAGGTGTAATGGGTGAAACCGCACCCCCTCCTGGTGGTTGGCAAGGTTAAATATAGTGAACACAGACATTTCGTTGCCAGTTCACGAGAGATGGGTGCGAGGTAGGTTCACTGAGAACATTGTAACGGTCCTGTAAAATGTTCTGTTAGTTTGTTGCTAACACAAAACACTATTCCTCGTAAGGTGCTGTATTGCCTGTGACGAACCTGGTCCCTTCACTACCAGCTACAGTAGTAGCTCTACAGCCAGTTACAGTGGTAGCTCTTCTACCATCTCCACTGAAGCTGCTATTAATGAGTGTAATAGCAGCATCAGTGATATCAATACTACCAGCTGCAGTCCAACAGTGGACCGTCCTTACGCTGAGCTCGAGATGGCTCAGAAGCTTCAAGAGGGCATTTCTCAATTGAGCTCACATGAATCTACACATGGACTTGACAAGCGGGAAGAGCCCAATTTGAGTATCTCGCCATGTCATCAGGTAGGTTTGGTAGGGGATGTGACTCGTGGGACATCTGTGATCAGGATAAACAGAAAGAGGAAAAAGGACAGTGACTCTGAAGAGGAGCCCCCTGCCAAGAAACTAGAGACACCATTGCCAAAGAGGAGTTGTCCTGTAACAGGACCAGGAACAGTGATGATGGTGAAGAGGAGACCCTGGCCAAGAAGACTACAGAGAGTGATGATGCTGATGAGGGGCCCTCTGCCAAAAGCACCAGGGAGAGTCAACCTAGAGATGAACTCCCCTCCAAGAGGACCAGACACAGATGACCGAGGAGACGCAAAAAATCCTGCTGGAAATCCAGAGAAGACATTTCCCGATGGAACAGGGAGACAGTTGAGGACCCGACGTTCCAAAGCTCTACTGTTTTAGGAATGTCTCAATATTCTTCACTGATATCTGACCTTCTGTTATTAATCAAGTTAAAGCTATTTGGCCACACCCTTCCAGTGAAAGTTCTTGTCTCTCATTGGTTGATTTTTGGTCTTCCGCCATGTTCAAAAAACTGGTGACGAGCTCCTCCTGTTGTAGTCATTTTAGTATTAAGGTATTTAAATAAGACAGTTAAAATTGGGACACTCATTAAAATAAATTAAAATGGTCAAGTGGAAAGCACTATGTCAACGTCAGAGAAAGAAAAAGGGAAGGAACGAGCAGCTGACATTAAGGTGAAGTTTTCCGCGGGTGAGGCAGAGTCCAACAACAAGACATAAGACGGTGAGTGGCTTAAACTTGGTTAGAACCCCAGCATTATTAACACAGTTTAATTATATGCAGACCCCAGAATTGCAATGGCTGTTCTCGATTAAGAGGACCAATTCTGGCTGGACTAAGTGCAGTGGCTTCTCAATGCCACAAGATGGCAGCAGGAGATCACTGGGATGCAAAAATAGAATGCGTAGGTGCAGTTTGTTGTTTAGTTATTTGGAACAGAGCAGGTTGTTGTTGTTTTTTTTATTTAGGTCTTTTCAGTGTTAGTCTAATCTAGGAAAAAACTGGTTAAAGTCCTGCGATAAAATGTGGAGGATCTAAGACAGGGGTGGGCAACTCCAGGCCTCGAGGGCCGTCTCCTGCAACTTTTAGATGTGGCTCTAATGCAACACACCTGAGTCAAATAATGAGGTCATTAGCAGAACTCTGGAGAACTTGACTGCACTTCGTAGGTGATTCAGCTATTTAATTAAGCTGTGTTGGACCAGGGAGACATCCAAGAGTTGCAGGACACTGGCCCTCGAGGACCGGGATTGCCCACCCCTGATCTAAGAAGTACATAAGGAAGAGTTATGTAGTTAGTAATACCTTACAGTGCTTAACAAATATGAGCCCATATATGAAAAGCAACAAAAAGAATAGTGTTCTGTCACAGATGTGTCTTTTATAAGAAACAGGTAAAATATCTGTGTTGTATGGTTTTTGGCTCCCCTTACTACAGGTCTGTAGTAAGACTTCTCACATCATCCTTGTGATGGAGTCCTCCATCATCTTGAAAAATCCACAGATTATTGCCACATTTGAATTGTTTGAAGAACTTACATTTGATTTCATTCTTTATTCAGGGCAGTGTAGCTCCACACGTGGATACAGCCAATTACTCTGTATCTGTTTGTTATTGGTCTAATTGGGGCTTATTTTAAAGTGGCAATACAATTCTGTAAAAGCTCCTCACAAGCTGGATGCTCCTGACATTCTTGAATGATTTTTGTTCATCTGGAGTACATTTAGCTGCAATGTCCTGCATGTGTTTATGTGTAGACATGAGAGTATTTTGGTAATTTCTTAATGATTTGTCAATTTCATTTATAATGGTATAAAATGGCACTTATTTTTTATTTTGAAAAAATAATACTTGATCTAGGCACATGGAAATAGAGAATATGGTTTCACGTGCAGACATGACCATTAGTTTACATATATTGGCAATTTTATGATGAATCGTGTTTAACATGCTTTTAAATGCGTGGTAAAACATTAGTTTTGTATTGGCTATTCTTAAGTGGTAACTGGCTGGTAATTACCGTATTTTCTGGACTATAAGCGGCAGTTTTTTTCATAGTTTGGCGGGGAGTGCGACTTATATTCCGGAGCGACTTATGTGGTTTAGTATGGTATGCTAACTATCTTCAGAGTTAGCAGAGTTGTTCATTGTTTGCCATGTAACGTTAGCATACCATACAATTATTCAGCCTGTTGTTGCCTCTATTCTATTTTTATTTTTATTTTAAATTGTCTGTTCTTGGTGTTGGATTTTATCAAATAAATTTCCCTCAAAAAAGCATTTTATGGCTGGTGCGACTTATACTCCAGAGCTACTTATAGTCCGGAAAATACGGTACTGAGACTGGGATGGAAGCCCAAGCAGTGCTGAGCCCTATTTAGTTCACTTTAATTCAACTCTAGTTTGTCTAGAAAGTCCAGTTCGTTTGGGGAGGTGTGAATATGTAACAGAACTCTGATGCAGACCAAAAAATCAAACTGGTGTGCCTACAAACCTTGGTCTGTTGGGTTGGAAGGAACTCTGATGCAGTTCAAATGCAAATGTGAACACCAAGTAGACGAGAGACCGAGAGCACCACCGCATGCGAAGAGGTGAACAGCTTTCTCAAAGGGTTTGGTTCATTTGGCACAATGCAGTATGAAAGAGAACCACAGCAGCTGAAAATGTAACAAATGTTCCAACTGAATATTTGGACTGTTTGATGGGAAAACACCTTCAGATTCAGTTTGATTCTTCACTTATTGGAAAAAACTGATGATAGAAATAATAAATTTGTAACTTTCACCAGCTGCAGCCATAGTTTCAGCTTCATCTGATTAAAGATGATAAAAAAATAAGAAACAAAGTTACACTGCTAACCAGTTACTCAAATACCTATCAAAACAATCAGCTTTCATCATATGGAAGTAACCAACATAATCAATCCTTCAGCAGAGTGAAAATGGTGGTAGTTCTGAGTTTGGAAGTAATGAAAATATTTTTTTTTCAAATCACTGCATAACAACAGCAGGTTTTACTGCCTGAAGTCACAAAGTTTGAACTCTTTGCAATTGAAGTTAGCAAAGAAGCTAATCCTATCTTATGTTCAACTCACTCTACACACAATGGAAAGGTAACAACTGTTATGGTCTGGCTCTGGTACCATAACAAATTAATGGGAAACAACGCGTGGGATAACTTAAAATAGGATTTATTTAACAAAAGTCATAACTGGTTGGAGAGGAAAAGGGAAACAAGAGGAGAGGTTGACAGACAGAAAGAAAAGGGCTATGCTAGTGAGAGAAAGGTGGTGCATTTTAAGCTGATCTGATGTCATTCATGGAGACACTGGCCAGCTGCCTCCACTTCCAATCAGCACCAATCAGAAGATCTGGAGCAGGGATGCTAAACCCCAAAGGAATAGCCTTGGGCCGTAACACAACCAATAATCATAAAGATTATCAAAGAAATACTGGGAAAAAAAAGGAAAACAACATGATCGGAGGCTTGTGAACTCAGCACTGTGAGATCAAGTTTCGATAAATTGGCATTTATATACAGGCTTCCAGAAGCTGTCAGTCTTCTAATGTTTGTGCTTCATGTAAGTGGCCCTGTTTGCTGGGCAGAACAGTCTGCCACAATAAAGGCAGAGGAGAGGATGGCAGTGAGGTAAACCCCAGGTCAGATTAGTTTTGCTGTTAGCAGGCTTTAACAAACAAGGGAAGGGCCCAGCAGAGATCCTGCCTGAGCCACTGACTCATGAGCCACGCTTCCCTGAACCGTGAAGGTGAAGAAAGGACCTTTGTCCCTCAGGGTGGTGACAGTCAAAATCACAGACATATCAGTAACTAAAGAAGGTAAACACAAGCGTCAAGAAGTCCTTGTATAGGAAACGTGATGTTGGGTAAGTTTAGTGACTCATTCACTGTGGAGTCTGTTTATGACCTCATGACTTGAAAAATAAACACACACACACACAACCTTAGATTACACCTTAGATCCTGTGTTGAAGATTCACAGTTGTTGCTCATCTATCTGTAGGGAGTTTCATACACCAAGCGGGGATCCAATTAAACTTTCATTGGTAGATGTACACATTTTGACATGCATAATGAGATTGAACTTCCAGGCTTCTGCTATTTTCTCAACAGAAACTTGATTTTGCTCTATCTCCTTTCATTATTCCTAAGAGGAATAAGGCAGATTTGAGAATCAGATATGAGAATCAGATATGGACGTCACTAGGTAGCATTTTCAGTTTCACCACAACACAGAGATCAGATAAAAGCTCAGGAGAGGCATCTGGAATATGGAACACTTGATACTCACAGCATTTTTATGTGTACAAAAGGGAGTTTTAATAGGAGCAATAGTGATAAGTCATTATTGGTTTATATACATTTTGTGTAGATTTAGGGTTGAATTGATTCTGACTTCAACACTGAGCATCATCCATTAAGATCCTGATAAAATAAAACACAAATTTGATTCTTTCAAACATTTCAATCAGCTAATGAAACAGACAAGGATCTCAGGGTTCATCAAAATATAGCAAAATCCTGGAGGAGAGGTTGTTTCCATCTGCAAGAGAACTATGGCTAACATGTTCCAATGAAATACATTGTACATGCTAATGTAATATTTGGACAGTTTCACAAAAGCAGATGGTCTCACTGGACATTAATGGCATTGCCCTAAGTGCTAAAGATAACAGAGTAATGGAATCAGAACACTTTTCTACTAATAAGATAACAAAAACAAAGAGATCTCAGACTTTTTCTTCTTGCACATTTTCCTCATTTTATCCAGAGTCCTGGGTCTGTCTTTATGTCACCCCAAGATTCCCCATAGAATTTTAACTCTGGAAGAAATGTCTTTGTTCATTCACTCATATGCTACACATCATTATCATGTTTAATAACAGCAACAACACTCTTTAGTTTATGATCAGGCTTTCATTCAAAATCTAGTGATATGTCCAAGACTTCGTGATGTCAAGAATTCTAACAAGGTCACCAGAAGAGAACCGGGCCCACAGCGTCACGGATCATCCACCCTTCCTAACGGTGACTGAGGTTCTTTTTGCATATGTTCATCCTTTAATCTACACCAACCCACATAGGAGTGTTTGCTGCTTAGAGGTTACGCAGCCTTATCAGTTCTAATTAAACTCCCAGCAGAGTTAAGTAAACTCTACATGATTATGTTACTGAAGGCAGAATAGGATATATATAAAAAAAAAAAAAAATTCTCTTCTCACCCACCGCGGGTGGTTCTTATCCTCTGAGCTCGGGTCCTCTACCAGAGGCCTGGGAGCTTGAGGGTCCTGCAGTATCTTGGCTGTGCCAAGGACTGCACATTTCTGGACTGAGATGTCTGATGTTGTTCCTGGGATCTGTTGTAGCCACTGCTCCAGTTTGGGGGTGACTGCCCCGAGGGCCCGATGACCACAGGCACCACTGTGGTCTTCACCTTCCAGGCCCTCTCCAGTTCCTCCCCTGAGGCCCTGGTATTTCTCCAGTTTCTCGTGCTCCTTTTTCCTGATGTTGCAATCGCTTGGTATTGCTACATCTACCACAACAACTTTCCTCTGTTGTTTATCCACTATGACAATGTCTGGTTGGTTCGCCATTACCATTCTGTCTGTCTGGATCTGGAAGTCCCACAGGATCTTAGCTCTGGCATTCTCCACCACCTTTGGGGGTGTTTCCCACTGATCTCGGGGTTTCCAGTCCATATTCTGCACAGATGTTTCTGTACACTATGCCTGCCACTTGGTTATGTCGTTCCATGTATGCTTTCCCTGCCAGTATCTTGCACCCTGCTGTTATGTGCTGGACTGTCTCAGGGGCCTCCTTGCACAACCTACACCTTGGGTCTTGTCTGGTGTGGTATATCTGGGCCTCTATTGCTCTGGTGTTTAGGGCCTGTTCCTGGGCGGCCATGATGAGGGCCTCTGTGCTGTCCTTGAGCCCAGCTTTTTCCAGCCATTGGTAGGATTTACTGATATCAGCCACTTGGGTTATTTGCTGGTGGTACATCCCATGTAGGGGCTTGTCCTCCCATGAGGGTATCTCTGGCACTTCAACCTCCGTTCCCTGTTGTCTGAGACATTCACTGAGCACATTGTCTGTTGAGGCTTTGTCCCTGATGTATTTATGGATCTTAGTTGTTTCGTCCTGGACAGTGGTTCTCACACTCACTAGTCCTCTGCCTCCTTCCATGAGTGGAGAAGAGCCGATTAATCCTTCTGGATTCATTCTCCCTTGTGTATCTCTTTAGGCGGCTGGCCAAGGCTTGGAGCCTCTGTTTGGCAGTTTCGAGTGCTTCAGGTATGGGCATCTGCCTGTACTTTCTGGGTACTTGTCTTTTCATTGTGCCCTTGTGGAGCTCTGATAGTTGGCTCACTTCCCTCCTTGTTACCTTGATTTTAGCCTCTAATCGTTTTTTCCATGGTGGGTATTGGGTCTCATGGTTGCTCTTATAGCCAAGCATCTCAAGGATCACTGATGCTGAGTTGTAGATCAGCTCATTGGTTTCTGTTATGGTATTGGTAGGGATCGTTCTCAATGCTGCATTCACATTCTCAATGAGACTTTCTGATGGTACTTCACTCAGCCGTTGTAATTGGCGCCGGGGAGGCCTGGTTGTCATTCGGGTCATGATTCTCTCTCTCAGGTCAGCAGCTGTCTCGTTCAGCTCTGATTCGCTCACTGGGGCCGTGTATCCCCTCACTGGGTGGGGACTTGTAGTTAAGTCCCCACAGTTCTGACTATCCAGGGTTCCTCCCTTTTGCCGTAGCATTTGTGTTGTATCTCGTCAATCTCAAGTTGTGATAGCAGTTGCCGTTTGCGGATGTTGGAACACTGAGCTACTAGTTGTTTAGCACTTAGTGTTGACTGGGGATGTCGAGTAACCATTCCTTCCCCAGTCTTTGCATGTAACCTCTCTGACTAGGGTTACTTGCGTAGTAGCATTCCAACAGATCCACATTTTCATCTCTCGCCCATTTCCGTCTTGTTCAAGTAGCCCATTTGTCATCAAGGTGCTCTGGTTCCCCAACACCTGACGCTTAGACCTTGTTTGGCCGGGGCGACGTCTGAGCCGGCATGTTATGCAACTTAGTATCTCTCATGGTATGAGGTAGGCAGTAGCTTGAAGGGTCTTGCCTAAGGACCCAGACTGGATTCGAACCCCGCCCTCTCGGGTGATATATATATATATATACATATATATATATATATATATATATATATATATATATATATATATATTTTTGTTGTTGTTGTTGTTGTTTGTTTGTTTCATTTTTTCTTAGAGGAGGCATAAACCGGGTTTGAATTGTTTTTTTTCCATTCGCAATTTGAAGCATCAGATTAGAAAAGGTTGGTGGAAACCGCAAAATTTGAAATAACGTCGTAAATTTTGCAAAATATGGACTTTTATGAAAATGGGTAATATAAGATAGTGAGGTATTTCTTTCCAAGGAGAAATTCTGTTACATTTTTATGGTTCTCTCTCTTTTATGATCGTTCTTTGTTTTGCCACCTGTGCTGAAAAAAACTACCATCTTTTGGCAAGTCTGTTTTCCACCCGTAGCATATCTCAACACACAGCCTTTTTGTTACTTAACACTTTTGGTCTTCAGCCATTAATTTAGTCAGCTTTCATCCTGGCTCTTGTCTAACTGTCCTACAATATCTAAAGGTGGTAATATTTTTCACACAAACTGTTCTGTCTGCTGTCCTGAAAATAAAACAGTTTGAGGTCAGATCAACACCTGTAGTAATCTTTGATCCCTAACTTCCTTTCAGGACACCCACAAAGCTTCTCATTCTCCTGTTTCCTGCAGTGTTTTCTCGTCCTGAACAGCAACTGCTGCTTCCCCATCGTACATTTAATGTGGGTGGTCTCAGCACTCCTGCAACCTGTCTGCTAAACATAACCACTCCCTCCTTGTTTTTCACTTGATTCTTTACTTTATGTTTGTTGTGAATTTGTCTTTAATGTGATCAAGTCCTACTGAGTTTCCCAAAAAACAACACTTGTGTAAATGTGTGTGGGTCATAACATGCTATGTCACACTTGTCCTGCAATGGTAAATAGTTCTATGGAGTATATGCTACAGTCTGCCATTCATTCACTCACATGGTAGGAAGTTATTGTTGCTCCTATCAACTGTGGTTTTTACTTCTAGACACGTTGCATACTGATGTACACTTTCCAGAGGCGCCCGACGCTGCCTCCCTAAGTCTAGCAGAGTACGGGGATGTTTGCCTCATCATTGTTATGCAATCCCATTCAATTCTCATCTAGCTTCATTATGGATTTCTCCCATTGAGATTGATTTCCTGCACTGGTTTAGAATTGCAGTCTGCTTAAATAGGATTGTTGTTTGACAACGGCAGCAGAAGATGTGAACAAAGCCGTTCAAGTCTGTTGGCCACGCTTCCAAATATTTGGAAGGTTATTTGCCAAATAACCTGCAATAAAGTCGAAGAAGAAATCAGAGCAAGAGGAATGTTTAAAACATTTGATTGCTGACAAAATGCTGTGATGTAATGTTACTGTTTCCAGTAACATTAGTGTGAGTAAGTAAAATCAAATCCAATCGTTTCAATCTTAAACAGAGTCTACGACTCCAGGATGCAATTCTCTCTCAACAGCCGAGAGACTGGATATATCACCCTGGATGAAGCCAGGGTACCGGGCCCTCTGCAGACCCTCTGGATGAGGCCAGGGTACCGGGCCCTCTGCAGACCCTCTGGATGAAGCCAGGGTACCGGGCCCTCTGCAGACCCTCTGGATGAAGCCAGGGTATCAGGCTTGTCCCCAGCCTGGTAGAAATCAGCTGCTGATGGGGGATGAGGCATTCAGAGTACAAGCGCTGCAAAAGTTGTTGGCCTGATTCCACACGTCTATTGGCTCTGTGGAATGTACATGGATCAAGCATAAAACAAGCTTCAAGCTCCTACTGCAGCTTGAAGCTTCTGCTTTACTGTCAGCTTCTGTTGTTCAGTATACTGTTACTGTATTTATTCATTACATTTTTTGCCTTTTATTTCTGTTACATGGGACTCTTTAACAAGCAGTTTTGCTTTAACTCACTTCTTCAGTTAAACAACTTTCTGCATTCAACCTGGATTTTCACAGGAAATTCAGACCTTTTAGTTTCTACATAGTTTCTGAAATTGCTAATAAGAATTAGAAAAAGTTTTTCCACACCACACAGAAAAAGAAGCATCTCTGCATACAACCCTATCCTTTTATTTTAATTTACAATGCAGTAGTCATATCTATTTATATTTTTCAGGTAAACTTCTTTAATTCTCATATGGTCTATTATCTCACCATAGCAGTGTGGTAATCTAATAAGTCAAGCTCCATGTTGATCATCTTGGTCAAAGCTGTGCTTGACTCTGAGGGCATGACTCAGGGTAGGAGTTGTGAAGAACTAGAGGAAGGTCTAGAGGTGCCTGCAGCTCTTGCTTTGGGACGACAGTTGGTGTGTGTGTGTGTGTGTGTTTAGTATGACTGGAATGACTCAGTGCTCGCGGGATACACACGCTGAACAAGTGTTTCGGAGCGGCTCGACATTCCCCGAATGCCTTTTTCAGACCCCCCAAAAGAGATTCATCTTCAGTATCATTAAATGTTCAGACGCTGTAGACTTTATTTATACAGTGTGAGCATCATCAGTGGTTTTGATTCACCCTGTTGTCATTGTGTCTGATAATCCGTGTTGGGTTTTCATCCCCCAGTCTGCATTGAAGTTGTAACCCATCAGCCATTTCTTTCATAACTTCCGTGCTTCACTTTGCCATGTTTGGTAGTTTAAGCCCAATTTCTCATACGAGCATGTGAAAAAAAAAAATAAAAAAAATGCTTCAACCGAGTTTCAGTCAATTGTTGATACCAGACTAATCTTTTTATCTGCTTTGATGTTCTCAGTGATTGTATTAGTTCGCTGAGCATGATGGGTTGTGTAATTGTTCCCTCTGTGACCTTTTTCACCCGAACATCACTGTGATGCTTTAACACACCAGTGAGCTGAAGGAAACCAGGGATCCACCCGCCGTGGGCTTTTGGGCTTTTCATTTTAGTTTAATGTTGTTTTTATTGTGACATTTCATCCAATTCAGTCAGATTGAATTTTTAAAGGGTTCCTTTTTTTAATTAAATATTGTTTAGTTGTAGCTTAGTCTTTATCAGTTATGATAGTGGTTTAAGTGTTTTTATACTTGCTGTTGTCATTTTGTGGACTAGTGTAAGTTCTGACAGGAGGAATATGGATTTGCCGTAACTTGCCATAAACTTCCTGTGTAAAATAAAAATTAAAATAAAAATTAAAAAATCTATTTCAAATCAATTCATAAGGATAATAAATAGATTCCTAAACATGAAAATGATTATATGTGGAATGTCAGTATGTTTTAGTTTTATAGTTAACTTTAATAACCTTGTTGGGGACCAGGCCAAAAAAAGATTTGGGTTTTTATTTGGGGGGGGGGGGGGGGGTTTAAGGAGGGGTGACTAATGACTCCTCCTTCTTCCAAAAGTAAAGTAAGTGGTCCAGAGTCAGCCTGGAGGTCAGTGAGGAGGCCCATTGGGATCATGCAGTGATTCCCTGGCCGGGTGGATCCTTATCTGTCTGATGCTGCAGCTGCATCATGCTGAGGCTGTGGTAGGTTCGGGGAGGGAAAAGTTTCCTCATGACACCATTCTGAGCAACAATTCTTTCATATCTCTTTTGTGAATGCTTTGAAGTCAGATTTACTCACTTCTAAGCCGGGTCATGGGAGAATCAAGGGTTGTTTGAAGCAATCTTCCCTCAAATGTAAAAAAAAAAAAAAAAAAAAAAACCCCAAACTGGTCATGTAGATGAATGGTCTTTTTATCCTGATCCACCCTTCTAATTGTTTTCATGATCATGTAGGTCACTGAGGAGGGGGGGCTCTTTCACCTTTCTCACTACTGGAGCACAGTGGGATTTCACTTTGGTGAGTATATACTGATTGTTTTTTTTTAATTTTTTAAAGTTTGCTTCTTGCTCTTCGGGGTGTGGGGATGTCATAGTGAGAACTATAAAGTGAAGAAAGCTGAACAATTTACTCCATATTCATGTTGTTTATGATTTTCTTGTGACTGCTCATTTCCCGGCTCTGGTGCTTGGCTGAGTCTTTGTTGCTATGATTCTTCCAGCAAAGTCTTAAAACAGTAACGCTGCTTATTGTCACAGCAGTTGGAGGCGACTTCCTGTAAGACACTCTCCTGCAAAGCAACATTCATTTGACATTTTCCTTCAGTTTATTTTTACGGCGTCATCTTAGTAAAGTTTCCTGTCGTCAAAGAAAACCGGAATACATTGAAATGTAAACAGGTATAATTGAAATGCATAACCATACAAAAGATTCATTAACCAGCAGATTCAGAGTCAATATTAGTAGGAAAGTACATGTAATTTTTGTAGCAACAATAGAGAGGAATCACTTAAATTTAGCAAGAAAAAACTTTTTCATCTACAAAACTTTTTTTTTTATTGGGATTTGATGTGAAATGGATAAAAAAAAATGGGACATGAAACAAAAGGTCTTGCAGATAAAAATCTGGAAGGTTTCCACCAATTAACCCTTAATTTTTGGAGATGGGCCACTGTTCCCTTTTGCTCTGCCATGAGAGAGACTTAACTACCAGGTTACATCAGCGGTTAACAATTTTAGCCAACTTAGCAACTGTTGCTACATTTAGCAACTATTGAGACGAAAAATCAGCATGAGCAAGTCAGGCTTTTGCAGCCGAAAAACTACAATCGGTGCACCCCTATTAGGCATGGATATGTATCCACCCCCATTACTCTGATACCCCGCAGTAAAACCATTTGGATTCAGAAGTCAGTGCACTACTGTCCAGCTGTGTGTACATCCAGATGAGTAAACGTGCAGCTGTTGTGTGAAGGCTGTTTACAACAAGGGTGGTTATATAACAGCATCCCAGAGTTCTCTTCAACCCAGCGTCTGAAAATAAATCAGTGGATTCAGTCAAAGTCCAGACGTAAACCCAGTTTGGAACTTGTTGCAGTTCTCTCCATCCCTTCTGACCAAGTTTGAGCTGATTTACAAACAATCAACGAAATTGCCTCTGGATGTGCACAACTTGCAGTGACATGCAGACTGGGAGCTAAGCTTCCGTTCGGAGATAAAACTGAGACAATATGTGTAAGCTGCTTTCCTGTGTAAGAGCATCCAGATCCTGCGGCTGAAAGCCAGAGTTAACAAAGCCACCTTACAGGTAGTACCTGTTATCTTTGTGAAAAGAGCTGTAGGTTTAGTCTAACCAGGATTTCTATGTCGCATGTGTCCATGTAGCTGCTCTAGGATCAGTGACGGCAGCTTTTGATGTGGCTTGAAGACTCTTTGTTCCTGTAGCCAGAGACCAAGTGGCATGAAAAAAAATTTCACCCCTCCACCAAACGTACACAACAGCCAGCAGAGCTTTGCTCTAAAAATGAAAAAAACCCTGATCAGCTTCAGATTTAGAGTCAAACGAAACGGTGATTGGAAACAGGAAAGGGTAGACGTCGAGCAGCGAGGTTTACAGCTGCTCGAAACCCAATCCATCCGTCATCTACAGCCAGAGGTGGAATAAAAGCAGACTGAGAGAAGGCCTGCAGCTCTTGATCTCATGCCAACCTGCTGCCTTTGATTCACAAACAGTGCACACTTAGGTCATCTCTTAACACCATGTGGAACATCTTAGTTCACTCTCAGCTCTCCCCCACTTTTTTCTCTCTCTTCTTTATTTTATAAACCTTCCAAATAGTTGGCAGTGAGGAGAATGCTGTAATCACATGCCCCTCTTATCTCCAGCCTAGCATTGAAGTTTCAAGCTGCGCATTCTCTCACACTTGCATAGAAGACGAGCCATGATGAAAATGTGAGTGAGGTTTCCAGCTTCGTGCCGGGCTGAAGGAGATCAAACCCAGCTGATGTGGTGGAATGTGGAGGAAATTAACAGCCGTCAGAATTAGACTCTTGTGTCTTGCTGCAAGTTCAGGCAGGAAGAGGCATCAGCAGTGGTCCAGCTTTAACCACGCCGGCCTCTGATCTAATGAAGGTTTTCAGACAGGTTTGCCTCGCATGTATTTACTCTTCTGGAGAAAAGCATCCCACAGCATCACACCACAGGTGTCCCTTCTCCCCGCCGTGTTTCAGCAGGAAACGGATCCTCAGACGACACCAGTATGATGATCAAGTTTAATGTTGGGAACTTTTTGCCGCTCTGCATTGCCTACAATGTAGGAAAACAAGAACTTCTCGTCACCAAGCTCAAGTCCAAAACAATTCTTTATCAGGAACGTGGCTTGAATAAAGGGAACTGTTTAGCTTCAGACGTTCATCAGCTGTTCAGCAGTGTGAAAATATTTGCACTTATGATTTAGATTAATGTTTTTTTACTATTTAATAATTTTATTGGGAAATTATGACATATTAGGCAATAAGGCATGAAGTTTACATTTCATTAAGCTGCCTGGCTTGAATCAACTTCAAGAAACCCCAACAAACTCTCTTAAGCTTTCTTTCTGATCTATGAAACATTCCTGTTACATCAGATTTTGGTGCTTCCAGGTATCAAGCTCTGCATGTGTTTAACAGCTGAAATAAACTACAGTTAGTTTGGTGCCTGCAGCTCCAAACTTCCCCCACTGTGCTTTCAGATGCCCTGCAGAGCAGCTCGACCTGCCAGCTCTTGCCTTCACTCTCATTTAGGTGAGGCTGAACTGCAGGAGAACAACAACACAACCCTAACCCAGCTTGTTGCTATAATTCTGCCAGTTCAAAGGTCACATGGATTTGCTTCCTTCTTTCAGCCAGTAAATGTTTTGTTTTTTACTTATTTTTTTTTCCTTCCAATATAATCCAGACCAGTTCTGACTAAACTGCCTCTCAGATCAGAGCATAGCTTTTCTGTGAACATCAGAACCATCGTTTAATGGTATGAGACGTTTTAGCTCTTTAGAGCCACAGCATCCCGTAAACCTTTCATCAGACCTGGAGATAACAGACTGTTTCTGTTGACATTTCTGTCACATCTGATGCATCATCTCAGCTGTGTTTCGATGTCTGCACTCTAACCTACAAATCTGTCAGGCACTCTGGTGTGTTAGTAATAAGGTAAACCACGCTGGTCTCAGAATCCTGAGTGTGTGTGTGTGTGTGTGTGCGTGCGTGCGTGCATGCGTGGTGCGTGCGTGCGTGCGTGTGTGTGTGTGTGTGTGTGTGTGTGTGTGTTTGGAGGAAAGGCAGGCCGTGTTTGTGAAGTCGGTGTTTACATCGGGCTGTTCCCTCCTTTTGAACAGGCTGCAGCTCGATCTGGGTTCAAGTGCAAATCGCTGACAGGGAGGTTTCCTGGGAGGAACAGGACGGCTCATTTTCTCCGTTGCCCCTCGATGTGTTTTCATACACAGGTTCCACGTGGGTTGTTTTCGTCTTGTGTTTAAAACTTGAGCTTGAGGCGATATTAAACTTGGAAGGAGGTTTTGCACATTTGATGCAAGCAGAGACATGAATTATTGCGATTTACTAACTTTAGCTGCCTTCTCTGAAAGTCTGTTAAAGGGCTGCATAGCCGTCACCTCAGTAGTTTCATAATTATGTTCTCCCAATCCATTATTTTTCTTTTAACGGAATACTAATCTACGAAAGTTAATATTTCTGTGTCTGAGCTATGAACAGTAAAGGAAGGAGTTCACCAAAATCATCATCTGTTTCTTTTAGTAAATCTCATAAAATTTGTATATCAAATAAAATTTTTTGGGAAAAGAAAGAAGCATCCATCCAAGGAATTACTTAAGCGAGACAGTATTTATTTAGATTAGATTTTTGTGTTGTTGTTGAAGTATAAGTTAAACATCCCTCCCACCCCAATTCTAATCATGTAATGACTTTATTCTGCAGGCCTCATATTCACAGTATTCACATATTTATCACTTATATATCCACATATAGCAGCTGTAATTTAAAGTCTCAAATGTCACACAAACAGTTTGTGAAAATGTATTTGGTTAAAAAGCTCCTCAAACACTGATGAGAACATCTCATTTAATATTTAGTATAAAGTTATGTGCAAAAACTGAATACAAATAACATGTTTTAATATTATCATAAAACAAAATAACCAATTAAGGCTGAAGAGATGCTTTTATAAATCATTTTTCATTGTAAATCTTCAAACTTTTCTGGAGTGTAGTGTGTTCAGGCCTTTCACATTCTGAATGAGATTTCCACAGGTCCAGTTTACTTTAAAAAGCTTCTCAGTTCCCTTTGCCTCTTCAGACTTTCTTATCAAACAGCTTACTGACACTGAAAATAACTTCTTCACTTCATAGCAACAGCAGTACTGAACAGTGTTGTTGCTCCAAACTGGTAGTAGTAACCAGTGATTATGTTCAAACGCTGGTCAAACTGAAAATCTGCTTCTAGAAGTAATTCCATATCCATCTTGGTGACCAGGATTGTATTTGTTCAAAATGATTCAAGATGGGAGATATTTTTATTTGAATAGGATCACCAGGGAGATTGTCTTAAGCCTCAGTGAAAGTGGGCTGTTAGCTTCATACGTAATTGTCAGTTACACATTTGTATTTAACCTCATTGAACTAATCCAAGATATTTGCTGTAATCCCTCTGGGCTTTTTGTAGGATTGAAAAGAACTGAGTTGTGTACAAAAATATTGATCCTCACTTGAATAAGCCTTAGCACTGTTATTGAAAGGTAAGACTTTTGTTTACTTTTAGATGACGTAAAGGTCCTGCCCAAACAGGCAGAACTTTTCTGTTGACTGCTTCTCTGTTGCTGCTGCTGCTGCAGACTGAAGACAGCAGATACGTCCCTCTGCTCGGCTCATCCGGGGCTCTGACTAAAACTTTGCTGAGTCAAAGTCTCTTAAACTCAACCGTTTGTTCACAGAATGACATGTTGAAAACAAAATGCAGCTTTTATTGTCATGTAAAGGTAGCAGTCAGAAGCAGCAGGAGGTTAAAGGTGTGTGTTTGTGGGGGTGGTGTCAGTTAAAGTTGGTGAGAAAAAGCCATGAAATATTTATGGATGTGGGAAAACAAACAGCGTCACCCGCCCCTGACCATTATGTATCCATTTTGGTCCTCTTCACCTCGTTGGTTATGCAGGTCTTCACCTCCTTTGTGTTCAGGCAGAGGCACTCAGGCCTGCTGGTTAATGGGCAGTAGCACGGCCCCAGAGGGCCCGGGGACCACCAGGGGGCCCGGGGACCACCAGGGGGCCCGGGGACCACCAGGGCTTCTTAAGGCTTTTACAACAAGCTGTGTCTCTGTTCTCACTTGCTGCCTGTTGACCTTTTCCTGATCCTGATTCTGTTCCTGTTCCTGACAGAACTGGTCCAAGGTTCCAACAGGGAGACCAGAGGCTGTTTGCATGTCTTCTTCTGGTGGCTTCTTTGCATTCAGACAAGATTCTGTGCCTGGTTCTAAAAAGCGCTGTCTCAGCATCAGAAGGACCAGTGGATCCTAAACCAGTGGACCTAAATCGTTCATCACCACGTTGAATGTGAAGCTGCATGATCCTGTGAGCTTATGCTGAAATTCAGCCTACTGTTTTCCTTCCAGAAAAGGAAACGCAGACAGAAGGATGATGCCGACGCCATCAGCGTCTGCAGCTCTGACTTCAAGGTATTGTATCAAACACAATGGAAAAACCAAGAGATATAATACTGCTGCGCTGATTCTATTAAATTAAATCATTGCATATAAATTCTAGTAAATATTATTCTGTTGATTAAACTGTTAAACTCCTCACTAGGAGTGGAGGGGCTAACGGGAGCACAACAAAAACAAAAGTCTGGTACAGAGTCCCTAAAGTTACATATAGAACAAAAGTGCTGAAATGATCCTCTATTGAAGTTTCACAAATCAAATAAAGGTTTCACAAATCCCACACTTGGTTTTAAATATTCTGCTACTGGGTGTTGTAGTTTTTTAACTAGACTAGATAAAAGCTACTGAAGGTGGTGGAAAAATGAGCCATTTCCTGAACATGAAGCTGCAATCAGAAACCAACTTCAGCTTCATGTCTCTCTTTTTTGCATGTGCATAATGTCCTCATCTGAGAAATCTCTAGACTGTAGAAAACTTTGTAAATTGTCCTCCATGTCTCTGGTTTAGACTCCACCACCCAAAGAACAAGCTGACAAATGATCAAACATTTCTCAGGATCTTGAGAAACTGTGTCGCGATCCTGTAATCTGCCTGATGATCTTTGTTTCTGACATAATGTTTTCTTTTGTAACTCTAACAACCCATGAAAAGGAGCGTGTTGAAGCATTTCCAGGCAGTTTCACTGTGTGGAAGTGCATATCCTGTTCTGAGGAGATTATCCATATTTCAACTTTTGTTTCCATTTGTTAGAAAATGATTTATCTGCTTTCAAAACCTGTGAAAATGCTGATTGTGATTTGTTTAAACTTTCCACGTTTTCTGGCTCTAAAATATATTTAAATAGTTTAACAGTATTAAATGATAAGATTGTGTGGGATCAATGGGATCAATAATGCAAAATGGTATCGATCAATGTGGTACTCTTATTTGTTTTACAGAAATGGAAGGACAGACAAAAAGATGACAGTGACTCCATCAGCAACCTCAGCTTCGACTTTAAGGTACGTCACCAGACTGACTGGTAGAAAAGTTTAAAAATATATTCATTTATAAAAACTTCATGGAGACTAAATATTGACATGGACTGATGATCTCATCGCTGCAGCACTTACCTTTACAAAGTTGACTTTGTTTTACTCTGATGGATATTTATAGAACATTTAGCAATGATTGACTCACAAGCTGTTGTCTTGACAACATAATAATCTTGTAAAGAAACTAAGAAACACCCAGGAAGTGAACTCATCATTTCTAACACATTCACTGTAATCAATGAACGTTCCAGGTCGGATTGAATAATCTGGTCTCCCACTTTTAGTTTTAGTCCAGGTTTTAATCATAGCAGCCTTTCATCATCAGTGATGACTGATAAATGCTTTACTTGGCTTTCTGTCTTATTTAAGCTGAAGTCTCTTATCTGCTGAAGCATCTGCTTTTGTTAACTGTGACTAAGCCTATCACAGGAAGGCATTTAGATTGAACAATGTGGTAAAAACCTTATTTCCTCAGTTTCAACTGACAGGAAAAACAATAACTAAAAATGATGTACTTTACATTTGTTGTACTTTTTTATTTTTTTATTTTTATTTTTTTTTTGCTTGTCTGCACCAAACATGAATCTTGAATAGCTCAAATACTGACACTGACAGCTGTCACATTGTTTTAGGGGTCATTCATGTCTGGGCGTAGACATTTAAGGGTGAGATGAATTTATGTGTGGGCATTTCATGAGCTCGCCTCCTCACATCAGCAAATACCTGTGACTGGCATTCATGTGTGGGAAAATGTTGTCCTAAAGGAACGCCTGTAGCTTCAGGCACAGTTCATTTCTCTGCCTGTCAGGTAGGAATCCAATCAGGAACCTGAACGGAAGTCTCAAATGTTCTTCAATGAAATGAAAGAAAGTCCCAGTTAATTAAACTGCTAACAATCAACCCGTATGAACCCGTCACCCCATCAGCCTTCTGTAACTCTACACACTCACATGTCTCTGCCCACATTTCAGGGTCGGCAGAGACATGTGGCCTGCATATCTGGAGCTGGTTTGATTAGCAGTTCATAGTGAGGTCAGGACTCCTTTAATCTAAAAAGATTTCTTCAGCAGAATTTCTGTCTAATCAAGTCACTTTGTTTCCTCGTGTTACTCTGATTAACACCCGGCGGCTTCTCGTGGAGGAATCCTTTCGGTTGTTAATGTGCTAGATTGTTTTTCTCAACGGTCATGTTGAAGACTCTAGAGTTATTCACATATGAATATACATGTAGAAGATTGCTTTCACTCACCTTCAGCACAATCAATCCCACAGCTTTATGCAGTGAAGCAACAGGCAAGTAAAGCAAGAAACTCAAAGACATAAAATATATTTAAAACAAAGAAATGATAAAACATTTCAAACATAACCCAAAGAAATGTGCAGCAGAGTATAATGTTTTCTTTTACAATATGTCCTTCAGTATTTGAGCACTAAAAACAGACTATTTACAATAAGTGACAACATCTGTGCAACAGCAAAGATGCATAAACACTAGCTGAGATGTTAGTTATTACAGTGAGTAAAAATGTGCAAATATCAGCATATAAGTAAACAGTTAGTTAGGAGCAGTGATGGTAAAAGTCAAAGCTGCTGGGAGGAAGGACCTGCAGTAACCCTTCTTTGTGCACTAAGGATGCAGCAATCTGGCGCTGAAGGAGCTCTCCAGTTCGGCAACAGTTCTTCTGAATATTTCAGCTTTAAATCAATGTGTACTTCCCAGAAATCCCCATTATTGCTACATTAACCTAACGGCTACAGGAGGTTACATCTTACTGGAAAATGCCTCAACGTTTTCAGTTACAAGACATTACTGTTTCTGTTTCAGTATCTCACTGGCTGCTACAATTTCTGTGGAACTAGTCAGAGTTAGTTAGGTTATTGGAAGGCCTAACCACACAAGTCTGGTCCAGTCCTTGTCCTTGTCTTTTACCAGCGACAGCAAATCATTCAGAGTAGACGTTTAAATGACGTTGATGTGGGTTTGAGCAATGTGCTGGTTTGGATTTCCCTTGAAACACTACAGTAAGAAGCAAAGAATCCAAATCTGAATTCAGATTTTAATTCAGAAACTTTCCCGCTGAAGGTGAACGTTTCTAACAGACAAGGTGAAAATGTAAACTGGTTCTGTTCCACAATCTTCCCACCTGATTGGTCCATCAGAATGTTTTGTCTGCAGTGTCCCTTTTAGTCTTGTTTACCAGAGCTTTGTTTGGTAGCAACCAGGACTGCTCTGGGTGTGAACACTGACAGAACAGGAGTAATGACTGAGTGCTCTGTAGGTCTGCCTTGTTTCTGCAGGCCAGTGTGATGATAAGATCACTTTCGACATCATGCGTCTCTTTTTGCAGTAAATGCTGTGTGGGTGGACTGGCTTCTAACGCTTCTACAGAAACATGTTTCCTCATCTGAAAATATTTCATTCACACTCTAAGACAGAAATTCTAGTCTTGACAGCTCCACTTCAGTCTTGCATTGTTAGTACCTAAGAATTGTAATTTAATGCTGGAAGTGCACACAACAGATTCCACCTAGTCATCATTTACTGAACAAAAATTACACCAAAATGGATAAGAAGTGTTATACAGTCATTCCAGAGTGTGAAATGTCAGACAATCTAACAGCAAAATGTTTAACAGGGTTTCTACATGTCCTAAACACTCTGGAAAATTATGGAATTTGCTTTTTAAATATTTTCAGGTCTGCATAAATATGGGGGAAAAAACACAAATAAAACTGGACAAGAAAAAAAAATCATTGGCTCTCCAGACTGATCTCCCTCCTTTCATTTCTAAAGGATAAAATCTAACAATATTTAATGAACGGGGTGACTTTTATGTTTTTATTTATATGACTGACCTGCTTTGTCTTTGATTTTCCACATAGAAGAAGAATTTAACACTGCACCCATTTTCACTTTGGTTTTTAAATTTCTACTCATTTCAAAATCATAAATAAATAATGTTGCTAACATTTTGATCTCAAGACAATCTCAAATCCATGTTATCCTGAAAACGTTGGTCTCAAAGTGACCTATGCAAAATGCCAAAAACAGAACTGAAATAACTTATTTAAATTACTTTAATCCTGATCAAAGTAACTGCATTTAGGATAGAATACATCAGCTCTTATTTGTAAGGCATAGAGGTATATACATTTGAACTAAATTAAGTTTATTTTAATCCAAATTGCCAAAAAGTATTAAAACAGGTGAAGTTACTCTGGGGAAAAAAATTACTTCTCAAAAAATATACATCTTCACGATGACTAAATAAAGTTCCCATTCTTGGGACATTAATGGATGTTAATTCTGGTTAAACAATCTTAACCCTGACCCCAAGTCCAAACTAAACCAAACAAGAAGTTCCATGTTAGGCTCTACAGGCGTGTTAAATGTTCTGAACGTTGGTTGTGCAAAGTGACTGGACAGGTCTGGCTTGTTTGAAGAGCTGGCAGGTGAAAACCTCTCTCTAACAACACAGCAACACAACTTAGGTTGGTGATGATGCATCTGAAGAACCACAACAATAATCATAATGTACATTATCGCATCATTCTGCTGTAATGTTTTAGACCAATGAGACCAAAGAACTGAGGAGGAGAGATTGTTTTGCAGCTGAAGGACTGCAGGTTATTACAGTTAACCAAAACTAACAAATAAGGAAAACTGAATTTGAAATAGTTTTTTCCATTAATAAAAACAATAAAAACAGTAATTAATGGGGAAAAATTATGACTCATTGGAACTGTACTATTATAAAGTTTTGCATTTGTAAAAGTAACTTACTGAAATTAGAGATATAATACCCTTAGTTTCTCTGTTTGTTTGCCTTTCAAACTGAAATTAATATTTTTCCCTCCCATGCAAACAGTTTATGTTCCATTTATGCTCCCCTGCAAAATGCTTGACTTTGGTTGTTCAAAAACAATTGAATACACTTTTTGAAAATAGTATCTTCTATTGGGTAAATGTCGTCGGGTCCGGGAATCGAACCCACGACGTCCTCGTTGACGACTCAAGGCCTCCAAACGTGGCTCCTGCCATCCCCTACGCCCCCAGTCAAAGTTCAGAAATCTATGGGGAGAATACTGTTTGACATTAATGTTCTATGTAGACATTACTGCTTATTGTGAAGTTATTGATCATTGACCCAAAACAGTGTTGGAACTGTTTAGTGCAGCTGTAGCGTCCATCAGCAGAGGGCAGCAGCTCCTGCACTGCCCTGTCGCTGTGTTTGGGGCTCCTAGAGCCTGAGCTGGCAGCTCAGTACCTGCTCCAGAGCTGTAATTAGGTTGTGTGTGCGCTGATGTGGAGGGGAAGGTGAGCTCAGCAGCCACCAGGCCTCCAGGCGCAGTCTGTCCCTGGCACGCCATGGCTTAGACAGGCGAAAAACCAGCCGCCTGTTGCCTTACTCATTCCCCGACAGCCCTCTGAGATCAGGCGGAGCGCAAATCCTGTGCTGCTTCTGCTCCAGCTGCAGCTGCGTGTGACGGAAAGCACAGGCACGTCTAGCCATGTTGTTTAGTTTTTATAGCGGCTGGGTCAGATATACAGCTGATTCAGCTCAAGTTCTCCTTGTGGTGAGTAACAGCAGCAGCGCTGTGCAGACACTCTGACAGCCCCGGGTGAATCCTCTGACTCCTTCTGCAGAGCTTTCACTCACTACGGCCCACACTGGACCCAATGACTGGGTCCGTAAACTAAAGTAACCCGACCCGTTGTATTGACGCTGATGTGGATCAGACACAGTGTCCCGTTTGTTTGCACCAGAGGAGTCCTCTAACGACCCCAACGGACCTGGTGTTAACATCTCTATGCCTCCATCAGCATCTGCTTTGTCACCACAAACTTGCACATATGCCTGAGAAGAAGCTGGTGTTATTTTTCGCACCCCCGGGTTGTCTGAACAGGCTTGTGCATTTGTCCTGATTGCAAGAACATTTTCGCACGTTGCGAAGCAGCACTCCTGCCCATTAGGCGCTCATCGGGTTCAACACCTCTGCGTCTCAACCACACACCAACTGTTTGGGTGTGGAGTCCTCAGGTGTGGCTGTTCATCTTCATTTAGGAGCACAGTAATAAGAAAAGAGACACTTCTTTGAGCGTTTCACCTGAAACGTTCTTCTAACAAGTCAGTGAACGTTTGCAGAAGTTGCATTCCCTCAATACACAGGTTTCAGGGTGAACATGTGGCACAGTGTGCCACTGTGCCCCTGGTATTGATATTGTAATCGCCCCTCCCTCCTCCACTCTCCCCCCCAGGGTCGGCTTGTCAGACTATCAGCTCTGTTTCAGGCAGACTGTTTGATTAACGACCTCATCTAACATCTGAAACCCGAGACATAGTTTGGTGGTTTGTACTTTGATTTCACTTTATTAAGTAGAATGACTCATTCACTATGCAACTTTTTAAATAACTACATACCAGACTAATTATGCTCCATCAATGTGTGCTTATTTGAAGTGTAGTTAGGATGTTTAAACAGCCTCTTAAATGCACATCAGTGATCACAGCAGTGCAGGCAACCTAAACAGAACTAATCATAAACCCATTTTAATGTCACTTTGGGCACATATATGTATATACACTGTAGGTCTGGACCAGCATGAGGTTCTCATGGTATTATAGGTTTGAGTGAAAGTAATTGGTAAATGTATGTTTCTTGAATCCAAGGTAAAAGTGTAGGCAGTGTGCAGCAACAGGTGGGGGAGGAGCAGTATTGGAGAGACATCTATGCACTTTAATACTCAGCGCGCTCTAACATTTATCAACCAATACAGTACAATACAATAATGACCCTAATATGTTGAGACTGTTGCTTATAAAGCTTTTTAAAATCCAGTTTTATTTTGGGGGGAAACTGGAACAAAAGTCTTCCAATATATTTTGGAAGAAGCACAACAATAATTTATTTCTGTACTGGGGTCACACTTATGTCATAGTAGATGTATGTGTCGGTGTGCAGTTTTATACCATTTCATTGCATTCAAATCTTTTGATAAATTATTTTAGTAAATGAATTTTTAATAGGACTCACCAATACAGATTTTAATTTTCTATTTATTTCTGCATTCTAATGAGTTTGCATTGGTTGACGGTTGATGGGTTTTAATTTTAATCAATTTGATAAGTAGAAAAAAAATGTGCTGATCATTGATCCGAACCGGAGGGAGAATCGACTGACTCTTTTATTTTTCCACCTTCAGATGTATTTGTTGCTAACTAAAAGTTACAATCTTTGCCAGGCTTTACTGCACATTTCATCCCAGTTCCATGAAATAAACCCACATTAAATGCTGTGATCAGGGTGTGAGCAGCCATCCTTGATGATCCCCTATCTGCTTTGTTTGCATCAGCTTCAGTTAGCAGTAAGATTTACCTGTGATCTTAGGAATTCTGACTAATGTTTTCACATTGTGTGGATGGTTCAACAGACCCTGCGGGCAGCTTCTCCTCACGTCCACATATTGTGTACACGCAGAGCTCCAGCACCAACTCCTCCCCTCAGCCTGACTGCTGTATAAAAGCCCAGCCCTGCTGTGTGTGTCTCAGAGCAAAGTTTAGAGTATGTGCATGAGGGCAGCTGAGACACTTGTCTCAAAGGGAACACTATAGGTAGGGAGGAGGTGGATCAATTTATTTCGACTCAACTGTTACTTCCATTTTTGTGGATTACTTGGAGCTCACTCACCAGGATTTAAAGGATTCTGTGTTTTTGCTGAAAGCTATGGTGGCTTACGATGAGCTGGGTAGCTTGGTGCCTATCAAACGGACTCTGCAAGTGACAGACTGCCAGAACCAAGCCAACAAAGAATCAGAGGTAAGGCAGAAAGTCACAGGGTACCAACACTGAGACACAGAGAGTCCTCCTGTAAATGTTTGACCAGGGCTGCTCCACATGCGTGTGTGTCCTGTGTGTGTCCTGTGTGTGAATCAGTGCCTGTCCCCGGTTTCTTATCACACTTGCGCACTGTACAGGTGTGTGAGAGGAGACTTTGACCTGTGCGGCTTCAGATTCTCTGGCGCTCAGAGTTTATCACAGTTTCTGAGTTGTAAACTTTGTATATTCCAAGTTTTCCCTTGGAGCTGGATCCCAGCAGGGGACTCAGTCTTGATGAGCTACAGTGAGATCAGGACAGTCAGCAAACTGAAGGCAGCACAAACAATGCAGCAGCAGGGAGGGGGGTTGCTCTGTTTCTACAAACAATCATAGATAGATTTTGACCTTTGACATCTGAAGGCAAAGTGTGATATCTTTACTGGAAGCCTTCCCCAACGCTGGTGTTCGAAAGCCAATTGTGCCTTTCTGTAAGCAGTAAACTTACAGCCTGTTCCTTCCTCCACATGTGGTTTCATTAACTGTAAATATCTTCAGAAAGGGGAAGCTCCAAAACGCATGATGATGCAAACCATGTTCTCACAGAATTGCTCAATTTGAACAGTTTTCACTTGCTAAGCCAAACCTAGAAAATCTTTCCCGTCATCTGCTGGGTAAATTTAGTTACATCAAAGGCCAAAACGGGAAGGGATGTTGATGAAATGGAAACTTTAAAGGCGGTTTGGGTCCTCAAAGCAGAGCTCGAGTGGCATTTTTCCTCTGATAGTGTACACACAAAATATAAAAAAAACAAAACAAACAAAACAAAACTCCAGAATCCAGCCTGACAACCTAAAACTGCAAAGTTAGGCTGACAGGAATAGCAACTTTTTTCTGCCTCTGGACTGGCAGACAAAGAGCAGGACTAGTGGCCCTTTGTTATTCTGGGGCCTCCTTCCAAAGAACAGGAAGGGCAAAACGCTCGGCACGCTTTTCCAATATTGACTTTAGAAAGCCACCACTTTTACTTGTACCGTTGTTTTCAGCCCCCTTTGTCTAGATTTAAAATGTTGTTCTTTCTTCTGATATAAAAAGGCTACAAATTAGAGGCCAGCATGTCTGAACTCCAGAGGCCACAGACCGCATCTAGAGCAGCCGACACGCTGCATCTCTTTGTTGTCGCTTGCCAGAAGTACTGGAAGTTCTCAGGGGTCTTTGCAGGAACTCTGACCACAGCAGACTGTGTGTCAACCACAGCCAGAGCAGACCGAGCTGATCTGTTCCACAGCTGTCTGCATCACCCGGAGCCTCAATGGCTGCAGTGTTTCCCACATTTGCTGAGCCAAGGCAAAACCCCACTTGGCCTGAGTCAGGAGAAAAAACGGCAAGCAGCTTCAGCACTCAATCAAACAGAGCACACCACCATGAGAACCCCAGAAGACTCTTGAAATGATTCCTCTACCGGCTCAAATCATTCTTGCCCTTTTCCGACTCTCTGATTTCCTCAGCCTGTTGTTGTTGTTGGCTTGGAGTCGAGCAGCTCTTTTACTTCTCGTAGCCTCAGGGTTGGGTGAGGAAGGGGGTGGGGAGTGGTCACCCAGCTCAGGTGTAGGATTGCTCTCACGCAAGGTTTGTTGGAGAGCTTGTCTAAACTCGCTGGTGTGTACTCTGCTCTGCAGGCCCTGACGCTCCACACTGTGCAAGGCAGGTTGAGGTTTTCTGCCGGTTTGTCTGAGCTGCTCCACACCGGAGATGTTTCCGCTGTCAGGAGCACTGAAAAAAACGAGAAGCACGTTTTCATGCATTCCTGGCATTTCTCCAGACCCCCGCCCCCCCAGCAGATGAGCAGTCTGAAGGGTCTTTGTGCTCAGTAGATTGGCTTGGCCCTCCACTCCTCACATGATGGAGCCAACAGCTGCTGGAGCTCCTTCCTCCCCAGTATTTGTGTCAGCCGCCGCTGTCTGCGTGGCTCCAGATCCTCCTCACACAGACGATTTATAACTTGACTTGATCTGCTTTGTCTCTTGTAAATGTGTTTTGAGTTTCCTGCCGAGGTTTCACAGTGAGCAGGTCTGATTGAGTTGTTCTGTCTTGCTGCACAATGAATGAATGAAGACTTGCCTTTGCCGTGACCACAGCCAGACTAACCTGTTTTCCTTCATGTGTTTGTTCAGGAACCCAGCACCAAGCGTGTCCGTCCACACGGCAGGGTGACGTCACTAGCCAGCCTCATCTCTCCGGTTAAAAATGGGGCCGTCCGGCGCTTCGGCCAGACCCTCCAGGTGAGCTCTTGTTACATCTGACCCCTCTTGCGTGCGAGGAACTTCGAGCAGCATTGCTAACGTTTACCCCTTTTCCCTGCCCAGGCCTCTTTCCGGGGTGATGGCAAGTCGTCGGTCGTGCCCCAAAAGCCTTGCAGCAAGGCAACGGCACCCACACCGCCCAAAAGAAGAAACAGCACCTTGTGGTCAGAGACGTTGGACGTCCGCCAGAAAGGAACCTTTTCCACACAGGAGATCAAGCGCCAGGAGGTGAGATTTAGCTCAGGAACACAGAAATGCATGAGACCGGGCAAAATGCCTGCACTCAGGAATCCAAACAGGAAGGAATTCTAGCAGAGTACCAGACAAGTCTCACGAGTCTCTGTTGTATTTGTTTGAAAGTAGTTAACTCCAGATCTCAGCCATCCAGGCCTCATTTTCTCGTCTCTGTAAACTCGCATAAACCTGACAAGCCAGAAACTCGTGCCCAAGCATCCTCGCTTGTCCTTCATGTGTCAGACATGTTGTTTTCATTAGCTTCCCCTCCACTGTTACAGTCAGTCTGATGGAACAGCTTGCTAACAATCTCCCTCCTCTCTTCAGGCCATATTTGAGCTGTCTCGTGGAGAACACGACCTGATCGAGGACCTCCAGCTTGCACGCAAGGTTTGTTCTTCTTAAATGCTTTCAGGCGAGGGAGGACATCTAAAAGCAAACATATTAAATCAAACTCTGGCAGGCCATCTATGCAGCCGAGCCAGAAGCTATAAAAAAGACAAAAATAGTTCCTCCGCCTTTGCCTCGTACCCCTAAAGCTCCTCACAGAGCTATTCTTAGCAGCTGCTCCGGTCAGCCTGGCTGGATGTTGAAATCTGACCCGGTTGGCTTTTCTCTGCTCCTGCAGGCATACCATGACCCAATGCTGAAGCTCTCCATCATGTCTGAGGAGGAGCTCACGCACATCTTCGGTAACCTAGACGACTACATCCCTCTGCATGAAGACCTGCTGGCCCGGCTCTCCAAAGCCACAGGGTCCGATGGGACTGTGGGCCAAATTGGGCAGATTGTTATCAGCTGGGTAGGTGTCCTCTAACGCAGTGGTCACTGACTTTGTGTTTTGGTTGACTGCAATCAGCTAAAGCATCTCTGCCTCTCCTGCAGCTTCCCAGGCTCAACGCCTACAAAGAGTACTGCAGCAACCAGCTGGCAGCCAAGGCCTTGCTAGACCAGAAGAAGCAGGACCGGCGGGTGCAGGACTTCCTGCAGCGCTGCCTGGAGTCTCCGTTTAGCCGAAAGCTGGATTTGTGGAGCTTTCTCGACATCCCACGCTCTCGCCTGGTCAAGTACCCCCTGCTGCTGAAGGAGATCCTCAGGCACACTCCACCAGACCACCCCGACGCCGGCCTCCTGGAGGAAGCTGTAAGTACACACACCGGCACTCTGCAGGAAACGGCATCTTCTGCAGAGACTACCATGATCATAACCACTGCTCCTGTTGTATTTAGATCACAATCATCCAAGGCGTTCTTTCTGACATCAACATGAAGAAGGGGGAGTCCGAGTGCCAGTATTACATCGAGAAGCTGGAGTATCTGGACGACAGACAGAGAGACCCTCGCATCGAACAGTGCAAGAGTCTGTTGTGTCATGGGGAGCTGCGCAACAAGAGTGGCACGGTTAGCTAAACATTCATTCCTACACCTTCCTCCAGGGAACTTGTCAAACCAGAGCTCTTTTTTTCAACACTTTTCTGTTTTGGTATTGATTCCAGAAGCTGCATGTGTTCCTGTTCACTGAGATTCTGGTCCTGACCCGGCCCGTCACCAGAAACGAGCGACAGTGCTTCCAAGTGTACCGGCAGCCCATCCCAGTGCAGGACCTGGTGTTGGAGGACCTGCAGGACGGGGACGTCAGGATGGGCGGCTCTTTCAGAGGAGCCTTCAGTAACTCAGAGAAAGGTACGACCGAAGTACCGACTGGACCGTACGGACTCGGCCGGTTTTCACCTGACCAGTTCTGTATAATACATTCTTTTGGAAATTGGATGTATTATACATCCAATTTCTAATTCTATATTTCCATTTCCTCTGCAGCTAAGAACATTTTCCGCGTTCGCTCACAAGACCTGAGCCACTCCCAGTCCCACACGCTTCAGGTCAACGACGTCTTCCACAAGCAGCAGTGGCTCAACTGCCTCCGCAGCGCCATCTCAGTCCACAGGTCCACGGGCGACCCCTCCACGCCAAGTCCACACATGAGTAACGTCCACTCCAAGCGCCGCATGTCCTCCGCTTCCGCCATCATCCACCTGGAGGAGCCGGATGAGAACTGCCCGCGGCAGACCTCTCAGTCCGCCCCCAGCTCGCCATGCGGCAGCTCCACGTCCAACTCCACAACATCATCACTTTCCTCTCACTCCTCCTCCTCACTGGCCTCGCCGCTGTCGGCACCGCTCTTCTCTACGTCATCACTCAAAAGCAAAAAGGAGAAGAGGTCACTGGGTTCCTTAGGGAAGAGAAAGGAGACGATGGTGTGAAGTGAACAGGAGGACGGACTCCTCAGTGGACACTGATGTGTGCTGTATACAAACAGAACAAAGAACCGTGGGACTTTATTTATGTGTGTCTGCGTGTGTTTGTATTATTCCAGCAGTGTTCTGTGTTACTGTCCTCTTCGGCAGCTATGTACTAGTGCATCCCAACCATGCTAAGTATTGTGGAAAACGTGCATGACTTGCTTTAAAAGGGAAGCATGGTGAAAACTAGAGCCAGAATTCACACATCGATCTGTGTGAGTCTGTGAAGAACGAGGTTGTAATCCAATCCTGTTTACTATTGATTTGATATTTAAACAATATTTTAGACCTATTTCGGGGCTAATTAACGTTTTACATTTTTCTATTTTAAAGTGTATTGTATGCTTTTGTAGGTATTGTAAAGCAGTACTGTTTTAGCTTGGTAAGGACGATGATGCACCACACAAAGCTAGAAATGAATCTGGGGACAGATTTGATTTGATACATTCCTGAAACAACAGAACACTGTTGTTCTCACCTGCAGAGGCATTAATTTAAACCCAGAGCAGATCTCAGTTTCTCACTGAGAATCAGCAACAACAATCCAAGGTCTATTCAGATCGTATGAGAAGAAATGATGAGTTTTGTTTTCAAACAAAATTTTGAACTGAGCCATGTTGGTTTTTTTTATAGCGGACTTTTTAAATGAAACAAACCACTTTTCAGTGGATCATCTTGCATGGAGCTTTAGTTGTGGATGCTGCCTGCAGCATCATGCATAGAGAACAATGAAATATGGAAAAGAGATGATGGTTTTTGAGATGAAGTTGAATTGTGACAAGAAGAGAGAAGTGACGGGTGAAAGTTTTGTTTTGGAACTGAAGGGGATCATTCACCGGCGATGGTGAACTGTCGGATGTTGGAAGCTTAAAGAAAGTGTGAACGATGGACGAAGTACGTAGGGGAAGGTAAAAGACGGAAGGTTTTTGTAAGTGTGAAAAAGACATTTTGGTTGTCGAGTTGTAAACCAAAGAGAAAGAGGCAAATTGTTTGCAAGTTTTTATGTAATTAAAAGAACAATAAAGACCGGAGTAAGATTTGAAAGTGAACTTTGGATTTCATGTCATTTTTATTCATTCTTGCTTCATACAGTAAAACATATGACCTAAGATTTCATGATATTTTTCACTATGTGAAATCTTTTACATATATAGAGAGAGTGAGAACCTCCCCTTATTTGACATCCAGAGGAAGCAGTGAGTTTACACTTTTTTTTCTTTCTTTATAAAAGTCCTGCTGGACACTTTTGTCCGTTATCCCTGTCTAAGCTGAATATTTTTTGAAATGCAATTGTGGTTACTGAAATTTTATCATTTTAGCAACAATGCAATTTCAATTAGCAGCAATAAAAACACTTTCTCACCAAAGTGAGCATCCTTCATATTTCTGCAAATATTTCAAATCTTTTCTTGGGATAACACTGAAGATCTGACACTTTCATGCAAAAAGTTTCATCCATTTTTTATAACAGTGTAAAGTTGCTTTCCTCTCAAAATTGACCAACAGTCATTAATGTCTAAATAGCTGACAAGAAAAGTGAGAACGACCCAATTAGCCATTTTGTCTCCCCTTGTATCATGTCAGTCATTACCATTAAAAGGTTTAATGTGTGAATGGGGCGTCGGTGTTTTCACTGTGCTGTTATCGCTCTCACTGTCTGCCTTACTGGTCACTGGAAGTTCAACATGACTCCTCCTTGCAAAAACTCTCTGAAGTTCTCAAAACAACAGTTGCTGCTCTGATTCAGTTCCTCAATTCCACTATCAGACAAACCGGCCTGCATGTTTCAGGTGCGATCCTTCTGCCACACACCTGACTTGAATAAGTGGCTGATTATCAGGCTTCTTCAGCACTTGATGGACACAGAGGAGGTCATGCAGTCATTTCAATCAGATGTTCTGAAATGGAGAAACGTATAGAATATTCTGGTCAGTGGTCCAAAGAACCTCTACTCTGAAGCCAGGACCAGAGGTTCATTGGGACAGGTTCTACTCTACAAACAACGGTCTGAGATAGATTTTGACCTTTGACATCTGAAGGCAAAGTGTGTTATCTCTGCTGGAAGCTTTACCCAACGCTGCTGTTTGCAAGCCAGGTGTGTCTTTCTGTAAGCTGTTAGTCATCCTCTTCCTTCCTCCACATGTGCTTTCATTAACTGTGAAACATATTGTGATGCAAATCCTGATCTACTGCTCAGGTTAAGACAGAGCAGGATCTGCTCCCTTTCACAGTAGTCAGAAAATGAATGTGACGAGCCATGGTGGGCGCTGACCAGAGAGTGAAACAAGTGGTGATGAGGATGATGAAGGCCTTCAGAAGCAAAACCAGTGTGAATCCACTAATATTCCTGTTTGAAGTTTTTCTCGGGATATTTGTCGCCTCAGTTCTATAACATGCCGGACAAGCTGGCATGCAAACTGACCGCTGGACAGTCAGGAGACATATGTCTCCACAGAGTGGAGACATATGGGACGATTTGACTATTTTACTCATGTCTAATTGAATCAGATAATCTCTTTTAATTGTTACTGAACGTATTTCAGTAACGATTCTGCAGTGCAGTACAGATCATGTTCCACAGGCAGTCATGCTCTGGCCTTCAGGTTAAAGTGGTAGATGTAACAGTTTTATGGCTATCAGAAGAGTTTATAGCTGATTCTTAAAAATCACATCTAGCTATTCCAGTCACCTTGTGACAGGAGAGCAATTCTTTCCTTGTCACTTGCTAGGCTGTGTCTCCAAGGGTCAATAAGAATATATTAGTTTCTCCCGTGGTGCTCAAATGGTTTCCACTGTGCATATTAATGCACATTAAGGTAAATCTGGTTTTGGAACAATTTAAACTGGCATCCATTCACACATTCAGCCCAGAGCAATTTTGTTGCAATTAATTTTTTGCACAATGTATTTAAAAGAATGTTTGCAAATTGTTCCACCGCTTTTATCTGCACAGCAGATTGTTTTATTACTGTTCTAATGACGTTGCAGCTGTTATCTCACGATCTGTTATTGGTTGAAGTTGAAAGTTCATTTCAAAGAAATGCGGGGAAATATTCCAGAACTGTTAACCGGCCGGAGAAGCTCTTCATCTGACATTTTAATGTCGCAATAAAAAATAAGAAACTTTTTACATTTGTTCTTCATCCAAATGCAAATCTAATGTTTGGCCCTGTTTGTTATTACAGACTAGATGCTTTTCTGGAAAAATATGCCACTTCTTTCATCAATAAAACAGTAGAATCAGGATCGCTCTCCATCTGGACTCTCAGCTGTGCAGCTGAAAGAGCCGTGGCTCAGACCAGTGACACAACACCGGCAGCTGAAACTGCTGTCAGAGATCCGTCACAATATGTCCTCTGACACTCTGAAATAACTCCCCAAACACACCCTGACAAGCTGCAAACTGTTTGCAGGAAGCTGGAAGCAGAAACCTCCCGGACTGGTCCGACTCGGCCACTGGTTTCTCACTGCAACACGGAGGAGGCGAAACCTTTCGCCGAACATATTTGCTTGTTGAAACATTGACCTGGACAGGAGTATTTCACCATGAGGGTCAAGTCAACATAGTTTTCCACTTGAATGGACTCCTGTCTTTTAGAGGACTCTCATAAAAGGAGCCATCTCTTTAGGTTTTGCAAGACAAGCGTTTGGAATGTGTTATGTAATGGGAGCTGCTTGAAAAACCAAACAGCCTCTTCAGTTCAATCACATATAGACTGAACTATATAAACTGATCCCAGCTATCAAAACGTTCATTGCTTTTTCAATTAGTTAAAATGTTTCAATCTCAGCTGATTTAATTAAGTCATTGACTTGCAACATTCACTCCTCCTGGACAAAGCGACACATTATCGTTTTCTCTGTGTCGTTGACTTTACAATAATCCCTCAGATTGAGCATGCATGGGGACAGTTGAGTGGAAAAACTCCCCCTTAACAGGAGGAAACCTCCAGCAGAACCAAAACCAGAACTTGGCTCACTATAAAAGCAGCATACCTGTCAAGTTTCTCGTTTTGGCCGTTGAAACTACCGTTTTTACCCCCCTTTCCTGCTCTGCTCTCTGTATTTTCCAGTAAATATCCTGTATCATGCCCCCAGAAACCCAGCTCTCACAGTAGCACCAGACGGCGACATTTCCCATTCTCTCAAATCCTAAATTTGACATGTGACAAGCAGCAGTCTGCCACTAACAACTGAAGGTTTGAGAAGAAGCAACAGATGAACTAATGTAGGATTATTTTCTAAGTTTATGAAAAAAAAAAAAAAAAAATTGCCCCAGAGAGAGAGCGATTAGTTGACGGCAGTGTGATCTCAGCCGATGCCCTCCTCCATGAAGGAGCAGCCAATCGGAAAGCTGGTCCAGGGTAAGCTTCTGAAAGAAAATAACTGAGAAAACATAAAGTTAACAGTTGAAATATCAGCAAATAATGCAAGTTGGAGAGTAGTAGAAGAAGAAAGTGAAGCTAAATGTTCAGTTTGACCTCCAGGAGCTAAAGGTCAACCTAAAAGCCTCTATTTTATTAGCTTTTTTTATATAAGTAAGAAAACTGTTTGCTGCAGGGGATAGAGCAGGAATATTCAGTTAATGTGTTAGCTTCACTTGACCTACTTCAAAGTGGAATCAGTTCTGCTCATAACAATATAATAGATTCCATGAAATTACCAGAAACTGTTGTTCTGCCCATTGCTGAAGGAGAGGAAGAGAGTGTTCCTGCCTTGTCACGGATCTTTTAATGGCTCGTTTACTGAAGGCCAGGCTAAACCTCAGAACATTTATGGGCCTGTCTGTCCACAAAAAGCTTCACCTGCAACCAGTTTGTAACAAATTGGTCTGATAAAACAACAAAGACGAAAGTGTTGCGTGACAGCAGGCGGCAGCAGCAGGTTTAATGGATCTGAGCACAGCAGGGCAGCCCAGTGTGTTCTGCTGGGTCCAGTGGCTGAAGGATGATTATATCCTGCTTTATGAATAATTAAAGCTCAAACTTTCTTGCACACACTTGTTCCATGTACAGGAATTACATATTGCACAGTGAAGACTCCTTAACCCTTCAGGGTCATTAAGACCCCATGAGTTTTTTACTCAGTGCGCAGTTTGGCAGGCTGCACTGACCCTGTGTGCGCTTTGAGTTTTTATTTATTTATTTAATTAATTATTTTGTGGTTTCAGAAATTGGCAGTTTGACACACACACACACACACACACACACACACACACTGCTTCCCTGCTGTCTGACCATGACATCATCCGCATTAAGAGGGTTAAAGCATTCTTCTGTATGAGTATTTTCAATATTCACTTGGCATTTGTTTCACCTTAGATAGAAACAGCGGTAAAAAGCACAATATAGGACCATTTTTAATCCACGTAAGTCTATATGTGGTGAGAGGCAGGGTACAGTCCATCACAGACAAACAACAGTGCATACCTAACGGTGATTTAGAGAGACCAATGGACAGTCATGTTTTTGGACTGTGGGAAGAAGCTGGAGCACCAAGAGAGAACCTACACATGTACAGGCAGAACATGCAGAAAGACCACAATCCTGTCACACATTCACACGTGAACGAGGCGTAAATCTGGACTGAATAATTCTTTTGAGGTTAGCTTATGTTGGGGAATGGGCCTGAAGCTGGTTGGGTATGGAGCAGTGAAAGGTCAGGTTTGCCCTCATGCGTGACTTCACATCATGACTGGGCCTGATAGCCAAAGAAGCGCCTGAGGAAGGCCTAGTCAAGACCAAAGGTCACAGGGGTTCATGCCCCCCTCAGTCAAAATGTGGACTCCATGTTTATGTCAAAACACGCTCTGTTCTGCTCATCGTGCCAGAGCAGGAGCTCCTTCACTCATCACTCGCACCATGCTGAAGGACCTGTCAGCTCAGTGTCCTTTCCCAATGACAAATATCACCACAAGTCTTGGGTTTCATTCTGCTTCAGGTCCCTACTTGACATATCCTGGATGTCACCTTCCAATGCGATTATGCTTTAATGCCATCTCATCATAGCTTCCTTCATGATGAAGCAACACGACCAGGCATTAATGACTGGGTCAAATCAGATCCAATCATTTCAAAGTGCAGCAGAGTCAACGTCTCCAGGTGTTGGTTCTGGATCTCAACAGGGTCCAGACCCTCTGAACGAAGCAAAGCACAGAACAAGGCATTGGTCACTTGATAGAGTGAATAAGAAAATGTTTTTGGCACCAATTTATGGCTCACAAAAATATGAACTTATTTTAAAATAATGTCTGAAAAATGCCATAAGTCAAAAGCAGAACTTCATGCTTGTTCGAGTGCCCAGCAAAATGTTTTGATATTTTCTCACATTAACCAAAGACAAAAAAAAACTGCACACATTTGACTGTTTCTGTTAGTGTTTCACTCAAACAAAGCAGCACATAGTGTTGAAATTGAGGGAAAACTATGCATAGCAATATGCACTTTTGTGAAAAAGTAAGTGTGTGAGCCCTTTACTGATGCCCCTAAACAAAATGCAGTTAAACTAAAGTCGAGCAGGAGAGTTTTTTGTGTAATCTAGTCTGAAATCCAGCTGTTCTGTGAAGGCCTCACAGAAGTTGTGGACAAATTCATAGCAGGATCACAGATCACTTGCCAGTCATTATCCACAGCTGAAAAGAATACATCACACCTGCAAACTTAGGATATTTCCCGTATGAATTTGAACTGCATCGGAGTTCACTTCAACCAAATGGAGACCTGTGAGTTTTCAGGAAGACCAGAGTTCACAATTTTGGTCTGCATCAGAGTCCCATCACACATTCACGCCTCTGCAAACCAACCAGACATTCTAGGCAGACAAACTGGAGTTGGATTAAAACCAACTGAACATGCACCCTTAGAGTTTGTCTAATCTGCTAATCCAAACGACTCATCATAAAAAAACAGGAGAACCATGTCAACTCTGGACAAAAGAAAAAAAAGTCCAAGGTACTTTTTCTCTGTTGGAGGAGCTACAAGTACTGAACTTGTGCAACACAAAGCTTCTTTAACCAATCTAATCACTGCAGTTGTATCGTCACTGATAAAGTTGATCATAATCAGATGGTCCGAGTCATGTTATCAGGTCACAGCTGGGAATTTACGCAGATTTTTATTGATAAAAAAAATCTGCGTCACTGGCAGATTGTGACATGGACATTCAACTTTGGCTGTTGAAAAATATTACCTGCATGAGAACATACAAAAAAGAAAATTGCCTCTGAATTCTTTTGTTTGCCATCACAGGCCATAATTATCTGCAGAGGTTCAACTTTTACAGCAGAATCCCTGGAGAATTAATGCTGCAAACTTCATGATGCAAACTATAAAACGGATCTCAGTCGGGGGGCTAACAAACCGACCTTTGTGCAAACAGAAACAACCAGTTCTCCAGTTGAAAGTAAATGTGGAACACATGATAAACAGTATTCACTCCTGCTGTGACACAGGAAGGCTGAAGCTTAGTTGTTCATTTCCTCATAAGGAGGCCAAAGCTTTGGATATCTGTTCCACTTGGATGCCAGTAATGCCTAAATGTCCCTCAGCTTTTCTGAAGAAGGACGTAATCGCTTTTCATTTGCTGACGCTGGCAATAACTGAAGTTATGTTTTAAGTGTCATTAAAGTGCTCTGGGTCCTTGTAACGGCGGCAGACCTCTGTTTTATATGGACTTTTAATGGTAGATGAAGACAGATTATTGCATCACTGACGCAAAAAGGATTTTATGCGGTTTAATATTTTTTGCAAATAAAAATCTGAAATGTGTCATGTCAATAGTTGGTAGTCACCTTTCGCTGCCGTTGTGCAGCCAGGGCAGAACTCCACTGTTAAACATTGCAGCCATATTGAGTTTATATTCAGACTAGTTAAAAGTTTCTTTTATCTAAGGAAACCCAGAAGATTGCATTAAAATATTGGCTGTGTTTGTATTGCAAATGTGCATAAATCTTTGTCTATGTTCTACAAATGTCGAAAAAACAAACTTTCACAATTATGGTGTTCACATTAAATCAGAAATAAAATCAGAATGACATGATTAAGCTTGTTTACATGACAAGTCATCGCAGTGATGGTTGTACATGAGATATACTCATAAATCAGCTATGATGCTAGCGTACACCATCTACCAGCCAATCAGAGGAGATGTAGGTGTCTTATTCAGGAGTTGGAGGGACAAGCCCTGCCTACTTGGCAGCGACTAGAAAATTGTAGTCGAGCATTTTATAGAAGCGTTATGGATTCATCACGTTGAAATGATACACAACTTTTTATGAACTGTGATGCTGCGAGAGCCGGCTGGACATAAAAAAAAACAAAACAAAAAACAAACTGTCATCCTCCTACCACTTCCTGTCGTCTTCTTTGTTGTTTCTGCCAGTAGTATTATCCAGCTGTTGATCATGTGACTCCTATGAAATGCAGTCATGTATTTATTTTATAAAATATTACTGCTTATTCATGTGTTCATGTAGTTTGAGTTAACATATGTAAATGTGCATATATTTATGCCTTCACTTCTTTTTATCTGTTTGTAATATTTTTAGTTTTTCACCAGAGAAACAATTTCACTGCACAATGACAGAAAAGGAGTTGAACTGAACTGAATAAAATTTAATCAAGCCAAATGAAATTGAATTGAACTAAACAGAGTTTCTCCTCTCATTCGTATCTCAGAAGAATTACAACAATCCAGGATGAGATTACATGGAGATGAACATTCATATTGATAACTGGGATCCATTGGAATCAGTGCTGGTTCTTGAAGGAATGGTGCTCTGTGGAAGCCCCACCTCCCGCTTCCCCACAACCAATTCAAATGAAGCCAATTTTCAGAATTATGTCGTCCATAAAGGAAATAACCTAATTTCCCTCAGCAGCAAGCAATAGAAATGATTCCGCTGCAAATGCATACAAGTAAATTCATATTTGTTCATGCAAAACTGATAGATGTCGCCCTGGGCAAGTGCCCCTATAAACCATATCAAAATCCGCCACTGACTGGCCTGAATGTTTGATCGGATTGAAACAACATATTTTGTGCTTTGAGCTGATGTGTATTTTGAATTGGATCCATGTAAATGAACTGAACTGAATTTTCTATAGCTCTGATACATGTTGCCCCTCATAGAAGCACTTAGCAACCAATCAGAGGTTTCATTTTAGAGCTGCTGGACTCCACATGAACCTCAGGCTCATCTATCAGACGATAGAGCTTTACATGCAAGCATGATCACATGTTCGTACTTCAGCATGTTCTCTGTGTAGGAAGCCTTGATGAGGTTATTGAAGTCTCAGAAAACTGATATTTGACGAGGAGTTTGTGGATGTTTTCAGTAACAGTAACATGTTTTTATTCATGACATCAGGGTCAAAATATTGTTTCGTTAAAAAGCACTTTTTTTTAATCAAATCAGTGTTTACCGCTGGTTTAATAAGCTTCCCACACGTTGTGTGTTTTAGGGTTTTCATATGACTTTCATCCAAATCCTCGATCGCTCAATTTATTTATCATAAGATCAGCATTTGGACCTCGGGGCTTTAGGTGATGTAACATTTGGCTTGCAGATCCAGCCAACTCCACACCAACATTAAATCATTCAAAATGGAACAAAGGTGATTTTCTATGGGAAAAAGAAAAGGTGTGAAACAAATGAACCTAAATACCAGAAATCTTATCTCTCGAACAACATTTGATATTTTTTGAGAATCTGTTTCTTAAGCCCGTACTGTATGTCTGAGTGGGGGTGCTGACATGAACTTAAAGATGGTGGATCTTTAGGGTTTTTCCCAAGACCACACAGCGGATTTTCGAGGAGGAAATCCGTGAGAGTGGCTGTTGCTTCAAGCTCCGTGTTGCTTCATAAAACCAGAAGATGATTATGGTAATTACAGGAGAGTTTTAGGACTGATCCCCTGTGCATGTTTGTGAGCGTGTGCATGCTGCTGCTGGAAGGTCATGGAGGGGAGATTCAAGCCAGAAGGTGATCCATGTCAGCTGGAATCCTGCCCGGGAGGTCAAAGGTCACTTTTGTAACACAGACAACAGCTGGTTCTACCTCCTAAAAAAATCAGTGTCAGCTAATGATTGAACTGTTTGGAGATATGATTGTGCAGAATAGACAGCAGCAAAGCTTCTTGCTACGTCACCATCAAGTCTGACTGCTGTCCTTCTGCCAAAGACAGAAAGTCAAAGTCTGTGATAGCTCTGGAATTATCGATATGGAGTGCTCCAATAAAACATAGCTCCATGTCGTAAGCCAAATTTTTAGCCAGAAACAGTCAAAAGCCAAAAAGGTTCGCTGGATGTCGTATAAGCCGCCAGCTTATAAAATGAGACCCAGAGACAAAAGGACTGCACTGCAATTAACACTTTAGTTCTGGTTGGCCAACATCTTCCTGCATGTTCTGTGTGAGTGTTTTTTTTTTTTTTCCAGGTACTCTGACTTCCTCCTTCACCCTGAGCTTTGGGTGTCTGTTGCCCTGTGATGGATGTTGACCCAACCTGTCGTCCATTGACTGTTGCAGATGAATGAGTGTTGTATGCATTTGGTTGCAGGAGGACTCCACTCAGAAAGAGCCCCAAACATGACCTGGAGTTATTTTAGTTAGCTGTCTGTTAAAATGCCAGAGAGAAACACCAAACCAACCCAACAGAGACCACAGGGGGGTGGAGCACCTACAATTACAGCAGCACCACTGCAGTATATTTTTACTCAGTAGAAGTCATCCAGAACATTACTCAAGTATGAGTAAAAATGTATTACGTAACAATGGTTCTTACAAACTGAGTACTTTTCATTTTCATTTTCATTTATTTGCTAGGCACGTTAATTAACATTTCCATAAAAGCTGGTGAATTAGCTAAAAGGCTGTTTTCTTTTGTTGTCCCTGATAAACAGAGGCTGTACAAACAAGCAGGATTCATTTAGTGAATAAATATAAAAGTATGTGCAGGTTCTGAAAATAATCAAATGAAAATTAGTACAAGAAAATATCATTACAAAATAACAAATAACAGAAGAAAACCATTTCAAATCTTAGTTTTTCAGAACATAAAACCTTTGAAACTAATACTGACAGTAAACACGTCTGCAAGTTAGAATAGAACAGAGCGATTCCAGAGACACCATGTGCTGTTTTCTTTTTTTTTTTTTTTTTTTCTTGTGACCTCCAAACAGCCTCATAAACAGTTATGAGGTTCAACAGACAAAGTAAAGTTAGAACAGGACAGCTTGCTTACATATCAGGAGTATTAAACATTTGTTCATCTTTAAGGATCGATGTGAGAGACTCAAGGAATGGAATTACTTCAAAACAATGTTACTCAAGTAGAAGTGGAATGCAGAGGATGTTTTATGTTTTTTTATGTTTTGCATATTTTTTTTATGCAGCGTCACGGATACGTCAGTGCAGATCATGCAGTTCTTTAACAATCTCCAAAGCAGTTATATTTGCTCAGTCGATTGTCTGCAGGTTGTGTTTCATGTTCCTTCTCAAAGGGAGATAAACAGAAAAAAAAACCTAAATTGATCTTTGAGTAAAACAAATAGCATGAATTTAAATTTTAGTTGAACTTAGCAACAGGGCATTGCTGTGAATGTTTGTGAACTGAGTTGTGTGCATGTATTCCATAAAGGTTCCACTTGGCGTCCATCATAAAGCCAACCATGGACGTCCAATCCCCCCGCAGCCCCCCTTCCCGCTCCCACTCCTCAGCCGGTCATAACAGAAAGCCTGTTAGCCTGGACAGTGGAGCAGCAGTAGGAAACCAGCAGAACAATGTTGTTCTATTTGCTCTCCACCCAGACTTCATCTGCATACACTGGCCTGCTCTGTGTAGTCAGATATTAGGACATTTACATTTTAAAGTCAGATTCTAAGAACTGAATAATTAATATCTGGATACAAGCTCGACATTGTAAACATTGTAAGGGTAAAATGCAAAAGATGTTTTTCACCCAGACCAGCCATTTCAAATGACTCAGACGTTCTTGTCTTTAATGCAAATTTGGACATGCAGCCTTTAAAAGTAAGCACCACCTTTCCACTCATTTATAAGTCATTAATAATCACTTTAAACACATTTCAAAAAAAAAAAAAGAAAGTAAAATCCTTTTCTCCTTTTGAAAGCCATGTACCAACATGATCCATGTTTACTGTTTCAGGTTTCTGGGTCATAATAACTTGAAAACCCAGCCGTTGTTTTTCTCCACATCAGTCTTTGACCTGCAGTCTGTTGACACCCTTTGTGTATTGTGTGTGTTTTAGCATTTGCCATCCTTCACTACGTTGTGAGGACCAACTTCTCCTTATGGGGCCTGAAGGTCATGACCTGAGGAGAAGTGGGTTCGGATTGAATTGATTTTACGTTACATTTAGAAAACCATATTTATGTATCATCTCATGGTGTTTTGGTTAATGACTTGCTTGTAATATACCAACTGGTGTCATTCTAATATTAAAGGTCAGAAAGCAGCTAGTAAAACAATCAATGTGGTTTCAAATTGTAGAATTAAAAAGATTATTGTCTCCTCAGACAAATTAACTTCTGATTGAATGAAAATCAGCCAGATTTAAGCTTGACTGTTTTACATAGCTTGTTGACGTGAAACATGTTTACAGCAATAACTAAATATATTGATATTGATTATCAGTGACATTATAATCATGGGAGTTTCTGTTGGTTAACTAAAAACCATTCTGACGGTTTTGCAGACGTTCAGCAGCAGACAGCTCTCTTGCAGCCGAGTTGAGACTTAATGGACCACTTTTGCAAGTTTGGCTGAAACAATGTCTGCGAGTGAATAACAACATATCATCTGCATGCAGGATGCAATCAGCTTCAAGGGGCAGAACAGAATGTTAACACAAAGACTCACTAAAGAGAGACCAACTGGTTGATCCCTGAGGAACACCTGCTGACAGATTGACTTAGATTTGCTGTTGTTAAATGAAACAATCATTTAAATGAGATTCAATCTATTTCACTGCAGTAATTTTTCTGCCAAATTCACCAGCTGCACAATTCTTGTTAAATAGTAAGTAGCATTTCAAACGAGCAGAAGAAATCTTATGTTTTTTTGAACAGTAACAATATTTGTTGCTAATCTGTTGCTAAGAGACAAGCGTGTTTTCTGGTTATGAACTGCCACGAACTGTAGACCAGATTTTTACATTCGTGTTGAATGATTGTTTTATAATATATTTTCCACCAATGATAACATTTCCACTTTTCTGCCAAATTCACCAACTGCACAATTCTTGTTTAATACATGGTAGTATTTAGTAAGTAGTACTTGAAAAGAGCAGAAGAAATCATGGTTTTTGAACAATAACAATATTTGTTGTTAATCTGTTGCTAAGAGATGAGTGTGTTTTATGATGACAAAATGCCACGAAGTTAACGTGATTTTTGATGTTGCAAAATTGACCTACTGTAAATTTCTTGTGTCTAATCAGATAAGCAGTATTTCAAAAGAGCTTATGCTTTATAAACAGTAATATTACTTGTTATTAATTTGGTGTTAAAAGATGAGCATTATTTTGTTCTGGTAACGAACTATAAACCAGATTTTTACTTTTGTGTTGAATGTCTGTTTTATAATATATTTATCACCAAAACAAAACAACTATTCACCAACTGCACAATTCTTAACATACTGAATGGATGAGTCCATGTTACTCAACATGCTTGTGATTCTCCACATGCTATTGAGTGCACCGTCACTTACTTTAGCATTGATGCTAAGTTTTAGCATCGGATCGCTGGGTTCCAACCAATGGGAACACTTTGGCAGGACCTGTTTAAGTTTCTTCACAAATTTTCTAGATGCATTTGGTAAACTAATTTAGTTTTCCTAATATGACTTTCAAACTGCAAAATGAAAGTTTTCGCCTGAGACAAGCAGGATGTGCATACTTAATTCAAAACAGTATCTTTACAACCAGATACTGATTCTAAAGATATTAAGCTCACTGGTTAAAGTCCTGCTAGCTTTCGGGTTCCTAAGCCTAATGATGAAAACCTACATCATTAGGTTTTCTTTAACCTTGTTTAATATTTTGTCTATTGTTGTCATATTTAGGATGAGCTGAACCTAGGCAGGGCATAGCTATAAATGTGGTGGAGAAAAAAAAACCAGGAAGTTACAGACACAGAACAACCTGTTTGAAAGGAGATAGTTGAAAAATATTCAAGCGATACTGAATGTTGTAGAACCACAGCTTCTATCACACATCCTCTGTCTGTATTGGTTGTTTCCCTAAAACAATAAAATGGCCTTTCAATTGAGCAATGTCTTCCAAATCAAATCTAAATTACTAACCGTAACTTCTAATAATGACACAAGGAAACCAAACACTGATAAACCCTGCAGGTTATGATTGAATTTGTCTCTGTTGAAGCTGAAGCTTGTTGAGACATACTGATACTCCCAAGGTCCAAATATACAATATTTTCACATGAATATTTTTCATTCTAAAGTCTGTTTTGGATATGTTGTCTTTAGGTAAATACTGAAAGTTTTTTTTTGGAGCGTGGGAAAAACACTAGCAGCCTCCTGCATGCCTGAAATACAGATCAGTCTTTAAAGCCTGGCTCTTCTTCAACCAACCCACTCACATGAAACTGTCTGTCTGTCTGTCTGTCTGTCTCATGGAATTTAGGTATGTAAGACACTGGGACATCTGAGATAGCATAATTAAAAAGGTATTTCACCCTCTTCTTGCATGTTATTCAGCATTGCAAAGGGTGCCAAAACTTTAGCTTGAAAACATGTTCCCACAATCACATCCTGCAATTTTTAGAGCAAGATAACAAACCACAAAAAGTGGTTTGAAAGAACATCTCAGACTGACAGCATCCATATCCCTAGCATTAATTTCTAATGCTGTAATAGTTGTTTTTTCTTTACTTTGCTTTAACACTACTAATCCAATCGTTTAATGCGTTTTGGGTTCTTAATGGTGATTTGTAAACAGAAGTATTTTAGAGTCCATTCTCTCAGTGGAAGACTTTAGAGCTGGGTGATGTTCTCTATCTTCCTGGTTTTAGTCAGAACTCCAGCAGCAGCGTTCTGAATCAGCTGCAGCTGGACGATTGATTTTTTTAAAAAGGCAGACCTGTGAAGACAGTAATCAGTGCAACTGAAGATAAACACATGGATGAGTTTCTCTAGAACTTGTTGAGACATTGGTCCCGGGAATGTTCTTCAGTTGACAGAAGGCCGACTTTGTAAATATTTTTATGTGACTCTGAAGGTTCAGGTCAGTGTCCATTACACATCCAGAGTTCGGGTGTTCACAACAACACCACTGCCAGGTAACTAAAGACCACCCCTGACTTAAACATGTCTTATATGGTTATTGCCATTCATGGAGGAAGTCCAACATCAGCAAATCCACTTCCGCCTCCGTGAATCTGGTCCTACCTGGTGCTCTCCTCCTGCCTACATCTCCTCAGGGGATGTATGGCATTACTCACACCTGGATTAGTCAGGTCTTTACTCCTCGGCTCTTATAACAGACTTGAAAACATCTTTGTGCAAGAAAAAAAAAAAATCCACCTCACAGGAGGAGATTCATGCCAACAAACACGCCTCTTGCCTGCAGGGTTCAGGAGAAACAAAACCAGACACTCTGATCCGACCGGTGACACAGACACGTAACACACGCAACAATTCACCAAGAAAACACTTATGTAATTTTTAAAACAAACAATAAGACATGCACTGAATAAAATGCCCAGACAAAAGGAAAGGTATTAGCTTTCTCAAAGGCTCTCACACAATGTGACGACAGTAACATGAAGCATGTCACTCGGGTCGCTCACTGCACAGTCAAACTTCTGTTAATAGAAAAGAAAATGACTAAATACTTTTCCAGAATTCTTATTTGGCCAACTCTGGATATTTTATCTTGGTTTGTGACATTATCTGTGTACTTCCTCTGCAGCAAAACAAACCTACTAGCTTTATTTTTCAAAGCTGGTAGGTATGATACATTTAAAAATGTCTGTAGAGATGTGTCCCTTAAAACAGGAAATTAGCCCCATATAGGGAGTCAATATAATTGCTGGTGCTTAAAGAACACAGAACACAGATCTCAATGAAGTGTCTCTGTATCAGTGCACATAATGCAAATGTTTACCAGCATTCAGATCGAAATAGATTTTGGTAACATCTGTCAGTACAGCATAAATATGCAAATATCTACCAGTGTTCTCTGAATATTGGGCTCTCAGACAAAAATAGAGTAATTTTCTAATCACTGATGTTATCATTACAATATATCCACTCAATAATTCAATTAGCTTATAAAACCAGACACGCTGTATTTGACGTTTATATTATCCAACATTCATTGTTGGATAATATAAACTTCTGTGAATCATATCAGATTTTACTTCTAGGTCTGAGCTTAGCCCACTGTTAGTCTTGAAAGTTTCACCCTGTTTTATCAGAGATGCATCCAGCCATAAAATTACAAACAGCAGTAAAAAGTGTCTCTGATTCATGTCAACACGAGGGCTTCTTTGTGGCTGAGCGTTGAAATCCAGTCTATTGATCACTGGATTTTTACAGTTGGAAAACTCTCCCATTTATTTTTCAGGTGATTAATTTGACAGTTTTGTTGCAAGATAAATATGGATGTTTTGTGGCCAAGTTTACTTCTAACGGAACAGAGTATAGGTGACTTTAAGGGACCATTACTGTTCTTGGTTATCTTTGCATAAAGTAAATCTGAGTATAGAGAAACGAGTTTTGTTGTGTCTTGAGCTAATTGATGTACTGAATGGGTTGTTGCTCGGAGCATCACTGAGTGCACGCTGTACTTGCTCCAGGAAGTGTTTGCTTTTTGCTGCATGTGCTGATTACACAGGGCTCTATTTGATTGTTGATTAAGATGATAAATTTTGATGATCTGTGGATCAAATCGAACCGCTCATAAAATAAATAAATAAACTAGCCTGAAGGGATGCTGATGAGGCAGATAGCTGACTGATCTCACGGAGAATGTAATGAGCTCTGATGGCTGTCAAAATTTGTACTTTGACTTGTATTTTTGCTGTTGTTTTCTTCGCAGATTATCAAATCATAAAACATGTGGAAACATTTGTTTAAAGTCCAGAAAAACTTTTGTTTCATTATCTTGTGTTTGTGAACTTAACCACCTAAACAGTTTTTATTTGTTGGTCTTTGATGTCGATGGAAAGCCACTTTTTGTTCACACTAAAGCTTCTGTGATGGGTTTTAACATCTCCTTTGTCCATCAACAGACTCACCAAATACTCATCCTATCTGAAGAGATGAACCCAGGGATGAGATAAGTGCCAGGAAGAAGAAAAAGAAAGAGCCAGAGATTAGCTTGAGAGGAAGTCAAGCATCCTGAGGTTAACCAGATGGATGCATGTTGTGACAAAATGTAGCTGGTGGGAAAAATAGATGCTCAGTAAACACACTTTTAGCTTGAAAGAGTCTGGGATTTGCTTACTGACGACTTGACGTCAGACTGCAAACACCGTTAAGACTTTTTCTGAAACTTACCCAGGTAATCAGGTAAAATACAAATGCAGGAAATTAACAGTAAATGCTGTTTTTAATAATTACAGGTAATCACTGCCATTGGGCATGACTTCATCTAATGAGGTTTTAGTTAAAAACAGTCCTGCAGGTTTATGAGTTTACCCCCATGGAGGATTAATGACATGACTTCATGCTGCTGCGCAGGTAGACAGGAGGTCATTGTTGTGAGACCAATGGGAAAATTTCCTGAGATTATTTTCATCTGTGTTTCAGCTTCATAACTGCCAAGTGAGCCCAATTACATATCTGTTCTGCGTTGTGTTAATAACGCAGTTGCAAACAACATTTTACTGAACTGAGGCGATGGAAGTTATTCAGCTACTTGTTTGAGTAAAGCAGGGAGTTCATGCCTGTAAACACAGCAGGAAAGCAGTGGAAGCTGCTCTCCTTAACTTCCATGAACTAAACAGTGAAGTTCTGCCCTTTTGGCTCCAGTGGCCTTTATTTGAGAGCAGTCAGATGGGAAGGTGGGTAGTGAGAGAGGGGGCAAAGGTCATCAGGCTGGGACTCCAACCTGCGACGGCAACTTTGAGGACTGAGGCCTCCATACATGGGTTGTACTTTACCGCACACAGAGCCGTGCAGAGACCTTTGGAGGGGCAGGGGCTCAAAGCACGACCAGCATTCTCCCCCACTACCAGGTGGTGGTCAGTGGTCACAGCTCCGCACCTCTCTTCACCCAACTGTCCAAGACATACGGCCACAGATCCTGAAAGAATGACAAGTCAATCATCGAACTGTGGCCTCGGGTGTCCTGGTGCTACGTGCACATATGGACACCCTTATACCTGAACATGGTGTTTCTTATGGACAATCCGTGAAAATCACAGAAGTCCAACAACAGAACACCACTCGAGTTCAGATTGGGAGAGTTCCTCCCAACCACGCCTCTCCAGGTCTCACTGTCATTGCCCACATGAGCATTGACGTCCACCAGCAGAACAAGGGAGCCCCCAAGAGCGGTATTCTCCAGTAACCCCTCCAAGGTCTCCAAGAAAGGTGGGTAATCTGAACTGTTGTTCGGCCCATAAGCACAAACAACAGTCAGGACTCGTCCCCCTACCTGTAGACGGAGGAAGGCTACCCTCTCATTCACCGAGGTAAACCCCAACGTACAGGCACCGAGATGGGGGGGCGACAAGTATGCCCACTCCTGCCCGGTGCCTCTCACCATGGGCAACTCCAGAGTGGGAGTATGTCCAGCCTCTCTAAGGAGACTGATTCCAGAACTGGATCCATGCGTTGAGGTAAGACTGACTATTTCCAGCCGAAACCTCTCAACCTCACACACCAGCTCTGGCTCCTTCTCCATCAGAGAGGTGACATTCCACAACCCAAGACCCGGGTTGTGGAAAAATGGGTTGTCTCCGTAGGGTGTCAAAATGCAATAAAACAAGAAGTTTTAGACTCACATCTGGGCAGTTGTTTCCCCTTCTCAGCGCGACATCTTCCCTCTTCATTGCAAATGTCGCAGCCAGGTAAGATTGCTCTTTCTTGGTCTTTTCATACGACCAAGAAAATATCTCTTTTCTTGGCGAAATCGTCTCCAAGGACAGATTTCTTTTCTTGGGTCTGCTCTTCTAACGTTGTTGTCTTCAGAACAGAAGTAGAGTTTTTAGACTCAATGGTCTTTTCAGAACAAACATTTGCAGCTGGGGAAGTTTGTTCTTTTGCTAGTACAGATCTCTCTTCATGGGTCCAGTCTTCCAATGCGGCTTTCGTCAGAAGTCATTGTCCTCTGACGCTTTTCATCAGCCAACTCTCTAGACTCGACTGTCTTATGTTCCCCGGCCAGGGAAGTTTGCTTCATAGCAGGAGGAGGGTTAAAAAGATAAGCGTCAAATTCATCATATTCCGTGCACTTTTCCTGAGAGGTACTTATTTCAAACTGGAAATAAGTAGTTTGTAGTTTGTTGAAAACTCCTGCAGTAATCAAATATACAGCACCAAAAGTCAAAGGAAAAATATTGTGGCCAAAACCTGTTCCATTCTAAAAATCCTTGTAAAACACAGTGCTAATGGTCAAAGAGCTACTTGTTTACTACCTGATGTTTTGAGATGAAAGCATTTATAACCTCAGATATTCTTTGATCTATGACATGGATCTATTTCATAGACAAGCTACAATGAGCTCACTGTAGTCCTGGGGGAATGTCTTGCTTCTGATCGTTGCTATGGAAACGGTCAGATCACTTCTGCATGACTCAAACTATTAACCCTTTGCAACTGCGTCACTTAATCATTTGCGGCAAATGGCTTAATCATGACGGACGTTGGAAGTGCATATTTCAGGAGGCTGGGGACTAAAACAGGGATTTTAATAGTTAATATTAAGCTAAACATTAAGTTTAAATTGACAATGGTATACTAAAACCATTAATTTAAGACACATTTCTTATTATTCTATCAGGTTTAAAATTTGAGCAGGTTAAAAATGAAGAAAATATTCATACATTGGTATGAATATTTGAAGGTTAGAGGGCACATATGTTGTAACATATAAATTACATGAAAACATATATAGTGACCTAGTTGTGATTACAATATCACAACTAGTTATCAGTATATACACAGATGTGGTCTATGGTGATATTGGAATATTCTGGGCAATATAAATGCTTAATCTCATATATGGGAATGTATTCCTCAAGTATTGAACAAGATTTTCCAACACATTGCAATATATTTTTGTTTCATAAAGGGCATCTGTCAGTTAACTATTGGAAATGGACTTCACTCCTCATACTCACCACTCAGATCATAACCAGAGCCATGGTCACCACTGCCTTGTCCAAGAGCGCAATATGTGACAGGAGTCAAACTCTCTGATCCCCAGTTGACTATTTTACTAACTGATCCAAAGACCAAACCTTGAATTCAAAGAAATATTTCTCATTCTTATTACACTTTCCACAGTTTGTCATGTTTCATCCTCAAATTTCAGCGCATTCTATTTGATAGACGGATAGACGTCATATGAAAGCATTTCATTCTGAAGACTCAGCACGTCTCAGATTTCTCACGAATATTGCTGCATGAATTTGTACGTGTAAAACTAGTGCTGGCTCATTTCCAGCTGGGATGAGTTTTTAAAAAGTGTTTTAATTTATGTTTTGCACAAATTCCCAGTCATTTTTTGTAGAATTTGACTGGGCCATTTTAACACACAAATAAGCTTTGATTTAAACTAATATATATGAAGGTCAATTAATTTATAAAACATGAGGTGGAGTTCTCCTTTTTTATATTAATTGGTTCCTTTAAAGTGTTTGGGTTTTGTTAGAGTTCATACATTCTTTTATTCACCTTGCTGGGTTTTTTATTATAATGCTTCTCTGGCTGCTTGCTGTAAACTAGTGGAGGATTTGACTATGAAACGACATGTCAGCTTCCTTTAATCATTTTGTGTTTGTAAGCCATTTCTGTCCATTTATTAAAATGTTTCCAGCTGTATTTGAATTCTTCATAGCTGGTTAGAGATTGTATCAGGTTAAGATTAGGATTCAATAGACCAAAAGACAAATAACCCTGGAATGCCATGAGTAACCTTACTGGTTTACTTATTAGCAGTGCTAGCATGCACATTCTTGAAACGTTAGCCAGCATCATCACCTGAGACCAAGAGAGCTACCCTACATGTTGTATTGTTCAGTTGTTGGACTGGACGTTCTTCCCCCCAAGTGTGGCCGCTGGTCTAACTTTTCGTGCCACCTTTATGTGTGAGCTGTCATTTGCCTAACTGCTAGCAATGAGGCTAGCAGTTAGGCAGCCTGCTGCAGCTGATCTGCAGTCCCTGCAGCAGTAGGTCTGTAAGCCTATCCTCTGCTCTGATATGACCGCCGTGAGAAAGGCGACGGGAAAACTCCCCTTCCTACCCGAGCTTTATCGTCTCCGGTGGGAACTGACACTGGTTCAGCCCTGCAGCGGTGGCAGACATATCTGTAGGAGTAAAGAGGGAGAATGGAGCTCTATTGTTAAACTGATAAGGAGTGTTTGCCTATACATTGGCAAGGTGAGGTGTATTGTGTCAGTGGACAAGTTCTGACAGTGTTTGACTTGGCTGTATCAATGCTTCCAGATATACTGTCTGCTACGCAGCATTATCACCTCAGACTGCTCTGTAACAATCACCTGGTATCTTTTTGCACAACATGACCCCGATGCCTTGTTTGTCCGAACCACTTTGCCTCACATTCACAGAATGAATCTCAGTAAAACACCGGCTGTTTCCAAAACTCTTCATATCAACAGCCATTGCTATAGCAACCCAGTACAATCAAAATGAGTAGGTTTCCTGCTGTAAGATGTCTTACAGGGTTCAAATGAAGTGTAATTGTAGGTTTCAAACAACACTATATGGTTCAAATCTCCAGTGTTCACTAGCTCAGGTCGACACCATTCATATCGGTTTACTCTGTTCTGTGAAAAAGTATTTGCATCTTAAAGATGTAATACGTTTCAGATCATCAAACGCATCAGATGCATCAGAGGATTTTGGAGCATCGACAGCCTGGTCCAGTTCATGTTCAGGCGTCTCAACGGGGTCATGACTAGTCCAATCCAAAAGACCATTCAGAGACAGAGTGAGTGCTTTGGCTGCTTTTCAGATTCAAATTCAAATTCATTGACAGAAATACTTTATTATACTTTAAGTGAGACAGAATAATAATTGAATAATTCAATTGAAAATACTTAAAAATACAGCTCAATATCTGATGATATGTTGCTATTGGCCTTACAGGTTACAACCTGGTGGTCAGAGATTCTCCTTTAGGATTTTCTGATGGAGACCAGAGTTTATTTTTCCATCAATTAGTCATTTGGGCTCGAAGCTGCAAATCTGCTCCAGACCATCACATCAACTCTACTGGAAATGCTGTTCATTTTATGCCAAACCTTACAAGAGTTCTCAGGTTTCCCCTCTAACTGTTCCTCATGGTGCCTGAGAATCCTGCTAAACACCTCAGACTTACTAACTTTGAATCAGTTACTGTTGTAACTTAATGGAAACGAAGAGGAAATATCCTTCTAATCTGCTTTTAGATAGTATTTCATGTTTGGTTAAAACATGTGCCTTTTCCCACAAACAGACACACGACCAGACCCATGCACGTCCAGCACATTAATATTAAACAGATAAGGCTATTATTTATGCTCTTGTACTACTGTTGACTTTCATTTTCAATATCTTTACACATCCTCATCTGATCCTGAAGATGTCTACAAAAAAGTGTTGTAAAAAACGTCAAACTGTTTTTATATGAAGCAGTCGGCTCCATGTGAAAACGTACAATCTTGAAATAGTGATAATGTCATATTTTTATTGCTATTAGGAATCAACTCTTTCTTTAAAATTTCCAATATTTAGTGACTGGCACATTTTCAATAAGTAATAAATCTCCATGTGTCAAACTCAAGGCCAATCTGGCCATTTCATTTTACTGACATTTTTCCTCATAATGGGCCAAAAACATTGGGCAGCAGCTTTACATCATGTAAGGCTGCGTATTGAATGCTGAAACAGTGATTTATTGATATTTTATCAATACACTCTGGCACAAACGGCCCTTAAAGAACATTCAGATTTTTGATATGGCCCAAAATGAAAAATGAGTTTGATCCACCTGGTCTTAGGGATTGTTTTCCTCACAGATAAAAGAGATGATGAAACTATACGCTGTTTCTTTTGATCTGGAACATTTAGCAGCGTCTGTTGTCACATCGCTCTGCTTGAAAAATCAGCCAATACGCAGAAATAACTGGCTGATGTTTCACTGGTTTAAAGCATCAACTCACCTGTTCTTAGAAAGTAAAATCTCTAAAACACCAAGACCTTAAACTATTTCTACACTGACTCATGAATCGGATTAATTGTGATCAATTACTGTGATTACCTCAGCTGCTGAGGTTGAGGGGTTACTTTTCTGAATATGCATCTGCACTTCAGCATTTACCGAATTTTGGGACTAAGTATTATTTTATTCTTTCAGCAATTTACGGAGTAAGGAATAAATCCTACATGATTAGAACAGATACCTCCACCAATATGTTTTTGTCATTGTCATTAAAAGACTTTGAATTTTTTTATTTTGCATGAGACAAAAAAATTTGCCAATTTAAAGTTACACCTCCTGTCTGTAATCGAGTATCTGTGTCTGCAGACACAGAACGACACACAGACGATACCTGCAGGGTCACTGATGTGTCAATAGAATCTGACATTTGCATTCATCACATTTCTCAGAATGTTGAAGTGAAAAGCTGTGGGATCTTTTCTCTGAAACCAAAAGGTCATCAGCTGCTTGGATGTAAACATATCATTCGTTTAGCTGCTAAACATCCATCCAGCTGATGGAAACGTCCCACATGTAGCAAACGTGCGTCACTGAAAGTTAGCATTGCATCATTTCACTGTACAGCGAATAACTGTAAACATGAGGTGACGTTCAGGTTGAATGAAAAAAGTCTGGATGACAAGCAGGCAAAATGCCAAGTCTGTTCATCTAGTAGCAGTCGGTGACATTTAGTGGTAATCCTTTTGATTATGAATTTAAAGTAGTAATTTTGTTTTTGGACTGATATTGAGCCGCAAAAACACACAAAATCAGAAACAGAAATGGTTGAAATGAGAAGCTCAGGTTGGCTGTGATCAAAAATCAGTTTGTTCCCTGTTGCTCTCATTCATCCAGTGGTGTCAGGCGGTTTCCTCATGATCCATGAAACACAAAACTCTCTCAGCTGCTACCTGCACAGATTTACTCAGGTCCATAAAATATAAAAGCCTAATATTAATATTAGCTCAGGCTGAGCCCACCATCCAGTAGTACCATAACCAAGATCTGATAAAAAAAAAAATAAATAAAAATCTTTTTTCTCTCTAAACTTAATTCTGTGATGGTTATTTTTAAGGCATATGGTCCATATTTTTATTTTTTTTAATTAAAATTCAACATTTATAATGGCATATAGAGCTGACAGCCTCTGGGCTTCTGAAAGATCCATCAAAATCTCAGCTCACATGACGATCAGGCTGCCTGAGCATTATAATCACAAAGCTCATAAACTTAAAGAAGTGATATGATTGGTTGATTTTAATATCATTTATGACTGATCTCCCACAGAGTTAGTTTTGCAGAGTTCAATGTAAAACTCCAGAAGGCTCAATGTGACTCTGTTGACACATCAGTAGTCCTGCAGTCCTTAGTCTGCCTAGCAACAGACTAAATTCTGATCTTCCAAGTTTCACTACTTGAGCCTTTAAAAAACATTAATATTAGATATAAATACATCAGGTATAACTATGAGAGCTGAGATTTTTATTTTATAGTCTATTCAAGGAAGCATAAAAAATAAATACCTTGGCAGTTCTCTGTCAACTTTCAAAGATATTTGCTGAGTAAAAGAATTATGCTAATTCAGTTTATAATTCATTTTGCATTCAATAACAAATGGAAATGCATATTAATTTGCACATTTAAAGTATCATGTGGAATCATTAACACTCATGGGCCTTTTTTATTTTTTCATGAGAAAACCTGACGGTGCTGATAACACCAGCATCAGTAAAATGACACTGTGCTTTGGTGAGTATTACACACTTTATCACACACTAAATCTCTGAATTTGAAACCTGAAGCCAGAAAGAGTCTGAGGTCAAACAGCTGAACATTCACACACTCACGATTCAAGCTTTAGACAATAATGAGCAATTCCCTATTGAGTATTAAAGTGATACCAGTCTGACTTCTTAAACATAACTAAACATAATATCTGGATTTGACCAAGAGATCCTGCTCCTTTCTAGGAGCCTCAAATCCCATCTGAACTCATTAGGTACAAACTGGAATTTACAACAGTAGTTTGAAAAATAACTCAACGTAATTCTCCTGAGTTACATGGTTTCATTTGAAATTAAGTAACTTGTAGTCTTAACCAGTACCTTTGTTACTACCCCACACTTTCTTTTAGCAAAATGCTTTGAAAACCAATTTTTAATTGTGATGTAAAATGGAAAAAATAAAAACACTTTCATGGAAACTTTCAAAGGAACTGCATTTGAACGGCTCTTTAAGTTGAGACATGAAGTCACGCTCCAAAGATTTTGACAAATACGTAACTTTAGATACATACACAAAAACAACAATCTGGACAAACAGGCCCAAAAGCAACGACTGCTGGCTTCAGAAAAATAAAATGTCATCAGAATGTACAAAAGGTTGTTTTTGCCCATGACATCACTTGTCATAGCTGATATTTCCAGTGGCATTAAATGTCACAGGTGAAGGTTACTGAGAGTGATCTGCTGATGTCACATAGGAGAAAGACAAAACAACCCCCATGAAACGAGAAGAGGAGCCAATCAGGCCATCTAATCATTAGATAAGATAAGCACTTCCCGTTTTTTTATCATGATCTTTGCTCACAGTTAACAGACAGTCACAGTCTGGTACGATCTGGACAATCCCCACATGGGATCCTTTCTTTATTCATGTTTTCTAATCACCTCGGAAGTGTTAAAGGAAACATGATCAAATACCAAAAGGGGAAAAAAAATATGGTTTTCTTACCAAAATTACAGTCATGGTACTGAACTGTTTCCATTGTTGAAAGATAAAAGTCAACAGCAAATAAAAGCCATTCAATGGGGCCTAAGAAAATCATGTTAGCAGCTACACAATGCCAAGACACTAAAAGGGATATTTTCAGTGTTTAAATGGCTTCATGTGGTGGTTTTGTCCCGGTGAGCCCCTCTTTTTGCCAACACTCTCACTGTCAACTACTACTAAACACCGGTCTAAATGATCTAAAAATCAGAAGATAACTGATCTGATCGGATGAATGAATGATCATTGTTTTGGAGTGAGCAGAGAATCTCATTTTTTCCAACACAGGCTACACAAACTGTGTTTTTAAGGTCCGTTGATCACAGTGGAATCCTGATCCGTGAAGTGTGCTCTGTGCTCGTCTCAAGCAGTGGTGGGCCTAATCTTGTCTATGTCTTCATAGGTTTCATAATGATTCAATGTGGAATTATTCAGTAGAGACCTGATCTGTCGAGAAAAAGTTCAGTACTTCTGAAAATAATGACAACTGCACCCAGGCGGATGTCCTTAATATTGGCATCAAAAAAGTGATTATTTTATGTGACAGCATTGCCTTATGTTCTGGTATCAAGGCATGTTCAGGGTTTGGATAAAATAACATAAGTTTCCATAAAAGTGAAACATAACCATCTGTTTCCAGGTGCATAGACTATGCATATATTCTATCATTCACTCTGAAAACACATTATATTTTGATATGAAGTGACATGTATTCAGAAATTCAACTGAATTCTCTGAAAAAAAATCAAAAAGAGGCAATAAGTTGGTGGTGTAGGTTAGAGTCTATTTGCTTCTCTAGTAATGTTTAATGTTATTTCGCCTAAACCATCATCCCTGAGAGACAAATCCTCCCAGATTCAAGATGCATACAGGCATTTTTTGATATGTTCCCCACACTGTCATTCTCTGGTTTTTGGTTCTAACGTTTTGCGTCACAGCTGCACAGCCCAAACCCACAATACGACCACAGCTGTCTGGCTGCTGCATGGGAATGGGATTATGGAGAAACAGTAACTGCTCATTGCCTTATTTCATCTTGATTATACATTCAGTGAATACAATGCCGATGGTCTGGACCAGAACAAGGGTCGAAAGACGTGAAGATGGCTGAAAACCGGTGATACTTTAACATCCCTGGGTGTTCAGAGCAGTGGAGAAACAGAACTGAAGTTATTGTGTCTTCATAAGTGTTTTAGATATGAAGGAGCTGTTCTAATGGACTCAGCTTAAACTAACACAAACCAGTTCATGTGTCAGAAAACTGCTTTCTAGAGACGAATGTCTCTGCTAGTGAGCTCATGTCTCAGTCAACAATATGTCTATTGTCAGCTTTTCTTGCTGCACCAGTTCATATCTATTATTGATAAAGAAGCCTCTTGTTAAAGTGCAGCCAGAATTTCAAGATAGAAAGAGCAGCAGCGGGCCACCACAGTCAAAACACTGGAGCTGAGAGCCACACTAGGAATGCCTGTCAGCCCATGTGACCATAATTTGCTCATCAGTCATAGATCATAGATCATAGATAATGTCCATCAGTGTGTGCAATCTAGCACAACTCTAAATTGTTTGGGAAAGGCAGCAGTCTCTTCAGGAACAGACAAATCATCTCCACTGGTTTCCTCTCTGTGTCCAACACTATCCTGCAGCTTAGCTTCTTAAATTTGAAGACACAATCTGAAATATATATATATATATATATATATATATATATATATATATTTATATATATATATATATATATATATATTTTTTTACTAGGGCCAGAAATATAATTGTATCTATATAATATAAAAAATCTACATAATTAGTTAATTACATAAAAACATTCTTTATGCAGTAAATAATTTAACATATGATGGTTCCAGTCAGAAACATTGTATTCTCGTTTCCTGTACACCTGTAAATGTGAAGTAAATGTGAAAAAGAAATCCTCAGCGCTTTGCTGCTCAGACGTGATTCCGCCGTCCTAAAAGCTGGAATATATGGACTAGATATACCTGAACGTGATGATTTCACACTGATTACCGATTAATTATAACGGTTTGTAATTTGTAAAACCCTTCCAAAAAACAAGAGAGATAAGTGGGTAAATAAAATGAAAGGATTCTCATTAAACATGGAACCTGGTCACACTTTGTCAATGGGGAGGAACAAAACAACACATTAAAAGACAAGTTGCTGGGGTTTTTTCTCTCTCTCTCTCTGGCTGCTTCAGTTCTGCTCTGCCAGGCTGCAGTTCTTCTGCAGCAGCTGCTGGATCCATTATTCTTCCCTCTCTCCCTTATTTCCATCAGACAAAACAGGGCAGCTCCCTTGATTAAAGCACTTCCTGTCTGACTGGGCTGCTGGATCAAAGAGCTGGGCTGTGACCCAAGTATTATTTTACCCCTCTAGTTGGGAGTGAAAGGTTCCTCACTGACCCCCCAGCAAAGAGCACAGCTGAAACTGAAGAAGAGGCTGTTAGGCAGCTGTCATAATCAAGACTCCCAGTGAGAGAAAATGAGTTTGGTCGATGTCAGATGAGATCTGGTTTTTGTTTATCAGACTGAAAAACATTCACAGATTCAAAGGAAAATTGCCTTTTTACTTTGTTCTTGTAAAAAGTCAAAGCTCAGTCAGAAACCACTTAACGTGAGACTCCAGTAAAACTTTTATAGAGAAAAAGAATAATTGTAATTTACAAGCTGCTTCCCTGGTTAAATAACACACGTAACCTCATTATGTAAGAGTTGTGTAAGAACTTAAGAGATTTATTTTCTGCTCATTGCTGTAATGATGTGTAATCCCTCCTGGTTTTAGGGAAGGCTTCTCCCTCCGGCAGTCGGTCAGATAGGTAGAGATCTGTTTACTCCTGGCTTCAGCCACTGGAAGCCTGGAAAAATAAAAAATGTCCAGGGATTTGTGAGCTTGGCCACTTTAAATGGGCAGAGCAAGTTGAAAATTGAAACTCAGAAACCAGAGAAGTTGTGTTTTTACTGCAAAATGTTATAGCCTGGCAACTGGCCAAAATGTCATCAGGCTCTGTCCACAGAGTCATCCTTGAGTGTATCTTCCTCCCTAATGTCTCAGTAAGATCTAGAGAAACTCATCCATCTTTAGTTGCATTGATTACTGCCGCAGTATCTCATAGGATTGCCTAAAAAATAATCAATCCTCCAACTGCAACAGCTGAGGTCTTCTGGTTCTGGTTCTGCTCTGCACCCAGAACCAGAAGCAAACATGGAGAAGCAGCATTCAGCATTCGTCCTCTGGAGCATTCTCATTCTCCAGAGGAGAATGCATTCTCAGCATTCTAGAATTTCTATGCACCACAGATCTGGAACAAACTTCTAGAAAACTGCAAAACAGCTGAAACACTGAGTTCCTCTAAATCAAGGCTCGGACCAGCCTGTTCAGTCATTGAGCCACAATAAATGAAACATTGACCAACATATCTGACGCGTTGTGATGATTGTGATGATGGTATTTGACTAAATCTAACTTCCTTACTGGTTTCCACAGTTGTTGACTGTATGATGAGTTTGTGATGTTTTCATAATGTTGAGCACTTTGAACTATCATTCTGCTGAACTGTGCTTCAAAGATAAACTTGATTGATTGATTGATTGATTGATTGATTGATTGATTGAGTCCTTACCTCACCACTGTTTTGGTGATATTTTGATTGTTCTTATTTTGAAGTTTGCTGTTGTTATTGTATCACCTGCACCTTTGGTATTAATGCATCATGATGAGAGGGTTTCGTTTAAGAGAAGGAAATGTCGTCTGGAGAATATGACTTCACTGAGCTTTTATGTAACAACTGATGCTTTTCATTAGAAGAAGTTTTATAATGGAGTTTATGAGATGCTTATGAGGCATTTACTGGCAACACTTAAGTATAAACAGGGAAGCGAGATAGAGGGAAGATAAATAAAAAAGATTAACAATAGGTTCTTTTGTAAATAACTACATCAATTTCATAAAACCCCACTTAAGTCTGCAGCTCCCTTCTCAAACATTTGGGAAACTCAGTTGTGTCAGGTAAAAGGCAAGTCAAATCCTGCTTCCTACTTTGGGTTGAAATTCTTGCTGGGGACATTATAAACCTTCTGCACTGTCCCACTGGTGCTTGTGACTGGTTCCAGTGTGCTGGTACTGGCTGTGGTCTGGCTGAGTGAAAGAACATACCAGTCTGACAGCAGGCTGGGCTGCCAACCCAACCATTAAGCTGGTTCTGTCTGAATGGGAAATGCAGAATGGAAACCCCTGAGGATGTTTTCCTTTTTTTCTATTATTATTTTCCAGTGAAAAGCATAAAAACATGAGCAATATTTCTTTACAGTGCTTTGCAAATGTATTCACACCCTTTATTCCGTCTTATTAGGATTTTGTGTTGTTGTGCGAATCAAACAGGAACTGATGCATGATTTTCAAAATGAGTAAACTGAAAAGTGTGGCATGTGTTTTCATTTCATCTACCCGAGTCAGTCCTCTGTAAATGATGTGAGATCCTTTTGGCGAGCGTCTGTGCCACAGATTCTGGACTTTGACTGTAACACAAAAACATTTGGATCAAAAACATTCCTTTGCAGTTCCTGCTGTACGTTTGGGTTCATCGTCCTGCTGGAAGGTGAACCTCAGCCCAAGTCTCGAGTCTTTTGCAAACCCCTTCAAGTCACTGTGTCGAAGTTCAATAAAGCAGCATATCGCTGCTGTAAGGTTACAGGGAGCACCAGAAAGCCCCCAGATAAACCCGCTGTAGGTTGAACCTTACTGCGTAGCACCGGGTCAGATCAGGCTGAACTTTAAAAGTTACCTGATAAATCCCGTTTCATCATTGGAGGATTGAGGGTCTGCTTTCAGCCTAAAGCCCCCTCCTCCCTCATATCAGCAGCAGATAGTGTCCACTGGGTCTTACTCAGCTTTCAGTGAGTTTAAAGCGGTGCAGTGAAAGCAATATTCTGCTGTAATCTCATCACTGTTTGATCAAAGCAGGCTGCAGTCTGGCATCACCGTGTGCCTGTAGGTCCTGATCTCACTGTTTGTAGAAATGTTTTCTGTTAGTTCTACTGGAGCCTGGCACCATATGTGCTCTGAAAATGAAACTTGATCCATTCCAGTTGATCCGTTTGGTTGCTTATGTCAGATTTATTCTATAAAGTGGTTGCATTAGAGAGGATTGGCCGAATGAAAATAGAAAAATGTTTGAGAAAACTCAGCATGGTGTGCAAATATCTCTAAAACAGATTTCTTTAAAGGGGCAGGATTGTGTAAAATCAACTTTTTATAGTTTTACATCATGTTATAATGTTATTCCCTCATCAGAAACACAAATATAGTGTTGTCTTGATTCTTTCATGCATGTTTGGAAAATCCTTTACTCTCCCATGGCAGCCGTTCAGCTGGGTGGACCTCGCTCCAGCTTGGAGGACGAAGCTCCTCCTCAGACCTGCAACTTCCAAGCTTTGAGCTTTCACCTCACAGAGCAGCCCTCCCACTCAGCTCCTTCAGACTAGCCAGCAACAATTAGCAAACACCTGGTGGAATTGAGGATCTACTGGTCTCACTCTAATACTTCGTCCCTCGAGGATGCAGAAGAAAAAAGTGCTTACTCGTCATTCACATTGAAACATTTGCTTCATGCTGATGTGAGAATTTGCTTTTTAGCAGAGTGTTTTACAACGGCCAGATTTGCAGAATGTGTGACTTCTGCCTACCCCCGTGGAAAGCCTGGCCCACCTGCGCTGTGGATCTTTGCAGCTTCTCCAGAGTCACCACTGATTCCTTGGCTGCTTCTTTGATTACAGCTGTTCCTGTCTGGCCTGCCAGCTCTATCTACATGAGATTCAATGACGAAACTGGGTGAGACGAAAGCAAAGACAAAGCCAAATCAATGCTTCCTAATTTTTCAGGAAACAAACAGAATCTTGTTTTCTAGCGTCTGCTGTGATCATCAACAGCCCACATAAACTTATCTTGAACAGTTTTCTTGGCTGAAGCAGGTGACATCATCTCGCTCTTTAGTAGATTAGCCTGCTTGTATTTGACTGCTGTCAAGGAACAGTAGGCTCCAGAGGACGAGGCGTCCAACACACCCTCATAAGTACAACCTCAATGTGACTTCATTGTCTGTAACGAAGAGGCTGTGGCATGTCGCCTCTTTGTCAACAGGCAGGACAAGTTCCCCCGTCCTCCTCTGCTGTTCCGCCGTCTGCTCCTTCACAAGCAACACTCCTGTCTCCGGCCAACCAGTCAGGTTCTCCCAGCGGCGGCCGCATCAGACGGAGCATCGCTACGGCAAGGAAATGAGGGCGAAAACACAGAACTGTGATTGTCACCTGAGATCATGTGTCGAGACAAAATCAGAGTTTAGACGCGTCTGATTGTTGTCATAAGATAAAAGATTTGTGTAGGGCCACTCACCTACACTGTGTTGGGTTCACCAGGCACGGAGACATCTGCACAATCAGATGAAAAGGTTATGCTTTCATATCTGGCATCAGTATCAGACGTCTTTGTGAAGTTTACACAATGCAGTGAGGAGAAGACACAGAACTGAGACGTTCACCTGCTGGAGGCATCGCTACAGGATGATGACGTACTGAAACTGTGCGGCCGGGTTTATCTTGTTACTATGGCTTTTCAGTGATACATACTGTTACATTATGTTGAGAAATTTTCAATCAAGTTAATTCCAGGGTCTTTAATTACTTGGACTTATTTAAGTGCCTCACATGCCTTCATCATATGAAAAGACCAGATTCACATGGATCCTAGTCACACCAGAATACAGCAATGCTTTTTTTTGGTAATTGCTGTGGTTTAAAATTATTTATTTTGCAGCACTTTAAAAAAAAAAAAAAAAAAAGTTGCAGTCAACAATGCAAATTTTTAAGGTTTTATGTTTTTTTTACATGAAGGTTTTACAAAAATAAAAATTCAAATAGCTGCACATGACCTTCCCAAGAACGGACAGTTTTAACGTAGGTAATAATTAAAGTGCAAATAAGGTTTTCAAGAACCTTCTTGAAATAGCAACCTTAATATACGTAAAATCATATCAATCATGTTGTGAGGAGTTGTTAAAGTTTAATAGTTGAGATGTTGTGATCATAACTTCCTGGAGGGATTCATTAGATTCACATTCCTCACCATCATGGTGGTTTGATGAGGTTTTTATACTGCTATACACAACATTTACTGTACCTATTGGGAGTTTTTTGTGTCTTAATCAGTAAGATGAGCAGTAATTTGTGAACTAGGCATTAACTGGTTGTTGTAGGAAGGTCTAATGAGTGTAGCAGGTTTAAGGAGGCAGGCTAAGCTGCTATGAAGCTGCAGAACTCCATGCCGAGGCCAGAGGGTCAGTGAAGTGCTTTATGTGGTTGACACTGTGGCCTCATGGAGTCAGAGAGGACAGGAACAGCTGCTGGTTTCATCAAGAGCTTGAACGCAGCTCTGACACTCACATAGTGTTTGTTTTGTAACCTGATTCAAACAGAAGCAGCATGGACAGATTCTGTGTGAACACTGACCGACTGCAGGGACAAAGCTGGAATATTCATTAAGATCCCAGAACAATTTTGTTTGCTGTTGTTGCTCAGAAGTATTTTTATTTTGGTAGGTGAACTGCATGACTTCCGGGTGTTCATTTAATATAAAACACCTGAATCAATTCAGAATGTGCACATGTGTGCAACATGTGCACATGTGCCTAATAGGTACGGAGACCTATTGGGTAAAATCAGATCCAATCGTTTCTCAGCAGCTGAGCATCCAGACGGTCTGGATGGAGCAAAGTGTAGAACAAGGATCTGTTTTTACCAGACTAGTTCAGAATATGTCAGCTTGTTGGATTGTTAAAAAGTCAAAAACTTCCATCAGCAGGAACAAAAATAACCCAGTGAAGACACCTGCAGTAACATTTTATGAAGACATTATATCACAGTTCACTATAGTAATGAGCAATTTCAAACTAAATAACTGAAATGTTCATTTGCTTTTACTGACCACAGTGTGTGGCAACAAGTACAGCGTCAGCGTTCCCTTCAACATCCAGCAGCAAACAGGAGGAAACGTGTCAGATCTTGCAGCAGAGCTGTTTTCAGCCGAGTTTTCTGTCTTTCACAGACACCGGGGCGTTTGCCTTGTGGGTTTAGTTCTCATGGAGAAGTGACACAATACACATCTGAAAGCCTCTGATGACAGAAAGTACACTGCATTAGAGCTAAAAAACCTGCTTTGACAGAAGTCAGTGATGCGGTAAGAACTGGGTTTTCTTCATGACCTCATTAATGGACTGACATCTTCTAAATATGGCTGTGTGTGTTTAGCATGGAGGGCCACCCATTCAGCATGAGACCGCCCTACTTTACACACTTTAAGATGCACTATATATTTATTAAGTAAGTGTGTATGTAGTTATGAAATTGATAATTCAGTTGTACAGGTTATGTACAGAATGATTTTAAAACTAAAAAGCATGTATTCATTTCATTCACTTTACCATCACTCACAATTTTTGTGTGCAAAAATAAATGAAAATTGATTAAAAAAAAAAAAAAAAACACATTAAAATTTGTGGACATAATGTGAAAACCTGCAACAAAAAATCTAAACCTGAGTGAAGCTGGCTCCCAACCTCCTTCAAATCAGACTAAAATGATGTCAAATGTTTGTGCTGGTTTGTGCTGCAACATTTTTTTTTTTGTTTGTGCTGCTTTGGCTTTGAAGAGATTCATAAAATTCTGAAGGTCATTTTGATTTTGCAAAAGTGTGGGAGAGGGAGGGGGGGGTGGTTGACCTTTTTACATTGGGGCAACTTCACTCGGGTAAAAAACTGAGGGGTGTCAATACTTTTGCAAAGCATGGCAGCATTACGGTGCATGCAGAATGATGTCACTTCATTGCAGCGCCTCTAGTTAATGTGGGTTTGCTTCACCTTTGCATAGAAGCACATGGCACATGGCTGGATGGCGCTCCTGCAACTTTTCCACGGAAAGAAACGACGCACAGGCAAATATACAGAACTTAAAGCCCGGCTCTACGCTGACATAGTTTACCTGTGGATGATAAAGCTTCTTTTGTGCCTGTGTTAACACAGAGGAGCTCATGTGAGCAGAACAGACAGTCTTATCCCTGCAGGGGCCAGTAAGGTATTTATCATTCATTTTCTGTCATTCATTTTTTGTCATGGTAAGAGGAAGGTGAAAGCTGTTTTCTCTGAGAGGTGAGCTAACAAGACGGATATTATTTTCTATACTTTTGAAGAATTTCTTCCTCCCAGTGGAGCGTCTGTCTGCTCTCTGCACTGCTGCAGAAACTACAAAATCTGGACTTTTCTGGGTTTTATATTGAGACCAACATAAAATAGGTGTATGATTATGAAAGGTAAAGAAAAGCACACATCATATTTTGAAGATCTGATACAAAATTAGAATATTTTTGTGAGGTACAGAGATCACTGTAAAGAAGGGGTTCAGCAGTGATAAAGACTTCAGATCAAACAGTTCAGCTGAGGCTTTGGTGCAAAGAGTTGATTAAAACTTACCTAAAAGTTTCACTTATTGCCTTTTTCGTACAATAATAAAAGAATGTTTAAACTCTTTTTAACTCATTGTTATGATTTTCCAGCCAATAACTTGAATGTCTAGCTAAAATATGACTTTTGGCCTAAAAGTCTGGCGCCCAAGCAAAAACCTGTCTGGTGGATTCTCTGGTCGAGGGAAACATTCTTTCCCTGTGGATTTGTCAGAAAAACCTTTTGGTTATTATATGCCAGGCCCTCTGTGCTATTTTTCACTCATTAATATTGCCAGTCTGATAGGAAGGTCCCTTTATCATCTCATAAACACACCTTAAACAATTATAGTCTATAATAAATTTGTCTCAACAATAACAATTTGCTCTGAATATGAACAAAAAGTAAACTGTGGAATTTGTAGAAACTATCTGGAGACTTATTTACTAAAATAACAAAATAATGAAATATAAACAAGAATGACTTCATTTGTAATTGAATATAAAAACAGGACTAAAAATGACTCTAAAAGAAATAAAGTGATCAAAAGTTGTGAGTTGATTTTTTTAATTAGGAAGATGTGATCACACATCATCAGTGGACGGCGTCAGATAAACAGTCAATATAAAGTTTCAAAATGTATTTTGAAGGGTTTTCTTTTCCTGCTGCCACTTTCAGCAGTGCTGTAAAACACTGAAACGTGTTTTTGCTTCAGCACACATGTACAAGTTGTTACCATACTAACGTATACAGTTCTATTATTTCTTCGGTTGATTTATTTAACAAAACATACAAGCAATATTCGTGGTGGCGCTGGCACTTTGCTTTCAACATGCAATAATAGATATAACCATTTATCAACCGGTTTGAACAGAACCATATCAATAAGATTCTTAAAGTAAATGATTTTTATTAGAACTGTTTTGTGGCCACTATTTGCTCAAAGAGTTGTGATGTTTTTCAAACACTCAGCTGGTTTATGCAGTACAAGAAAAAATGAATTCATCACTTTCCAGAAAGTATCGTAAAAGGAAACTTTTACGATACTGACACAGTTCGATCTCTAATTGAACTGTGTCATAATACGCAGATGCAAAGATATGGCTGAGATAAGTCCACTGTTATGAAGAGCAACAGTGTGCAGCTGCACGTACGACCTGGAGACTCACCAACACCACGTCTGTCTTGTGAGCTGAATGCAACAGTTTCAAGGTCTTTTGGCCCAGTTAAAGTCCAAACTGTGGTGAACTACGCATTCACTTTGTGTTTAGATGCCCTTGCACTCTTTATTATGTTGACATTCTATGTATATCATCATGAAATCAGACCCTGGAACTTTTGCATTTTTAATTTTAAAGTTAAAGATATATCAGACTGTACAACACGGTTAAACTGGGCTGGCTCTGCCTCATGAAATACAGTACTCACCCTGGAAGGCTGTAGTCTGTAGTCCACCTTATATGTCTAAATATGCATAATAATATCTCTTTATGCATTGCAATATGTTGCACTGCAGCACACATGAAAACACAGAAGATAAAATTATAAAGATTATAAACAGCTGTGGTTTTACTGAATAGCGAGATTAACATAAGGCAGCAGAAATCCATGTGCAAACTCCATGATTTTGCTGACACTGCTGATGCCTCAATGAAACAGTGATGATGACGGACACATATAATTTTGTTAGTACAATCTTCCTTCTCTTCTTCCTCCTACATATGAGCCAGCAGGTCAAAGTTCAGAGCAGCTGACAGGTATGAGCTCATATGAGCGGCTGCTTCGTCGCATCCCGTGACTGCAGCTTGAGCAAGAGGAGGAGTCCAATCCCTGACAGGGGAGGAGAAGAATCTGCAGGAGACTCCGCTCAACTTCTCAAAGCCTTGGCAACATGCGATGAAGAGAAAGTAACCATTTGCTTTCAAGGCTGAGTTTCACAGCAGCGCCAGGAACCAGATCAAAGTGGTGCATTTCTTCAGACAGCAACAGTAGCAGTGGGAAGACGTGGAGCAGACTGATCTTTTCACTCTCTTTCTGTCTCATCTGTTGCACTGTCATCGCACGGTGGCAGTTTCAACAAATATGGTAATGAAATATTGTTGTGAGGGTTACAAACTGTAGCTTTAATGAATGCTTGACCATCTCAGATTGAACTTCCAATGCTCTTTGCTAAGTGGCCAAATATATTTTACTGACCTATTTATTTATTGCTAATCATAAAGTAGGCCATCCTGTCCTGCTGTTAAATAATTAACCTTCTGAGAAGAAGACAGAGCATCTGCATATTGACACATGGGATTACTGCAATTACTGACATTTGCCATCTCTACAAATACCTGCATAAATTTATCATAGTCAAATAGATGTGGCATGTATGCTATCTCTCAGCTTCCATCACTAATGTTTAGTATTTTGGACTCTGCAGGTGCTGATTTGGGTTCTGGTTTGGGTTCTGGTTGGTAATCTTTCACCTTGTTGCTTTATCACTTCTGGCCTTTGATTACTTGTTTCTTCACAGGGCAGTCATGCTCAGTTTAGTTCATGATTACCTCATTTTTATACTCTTGGGTCTTCACATTAATTTGTCATTTCTACAGTTAGCTCTCTCAGTCGTTGTTTCACTCACAGCTCTTACACAGCAGCATTGAATGAATCAGTCGTTCCAGCAGTGACTCTTCCCAGTGTTTAATCTTCCTGGTTCTCTGTCACTCATTGCCAGATCCTCCTGCTCTTTTCCCATCACATTTCCCTTCAGCATTTTTTTTTTAGCTTGTTAATTTCTTACCTAATTTATTTGTCAGGATTGTGAGTCTGAATTGACACCTTTCACATGCAATGCCTACCAGTCAGCATATCTAGATGGGCCCCATATGTGATAAACAAGGGCAAAAGGTTTGATCTGTGGTTTCCATGGTGACCCTACATGGAGGCAGCATGGCTTTGGTCCATTTCAACTGCTAATATGTGAAGTGGAACAAAATAACCATTACCAATGGTCCATTCTAAATATAAATATTTCATATATTTCATATTTTTTTTCTCACAACTGAACTTCTGTCCCCCTCTATTTGTGCTTCTGATGCACAGAAAAGAGTTTTAATAAAGTTGTGAGTCACTTGTAGTTCGTGACATTGTTGGTGGTTTGATGTGTCTTTAGAGAGACCACAGAGCATGACTTCTCTCTCTCCACAAAAGCCTGATTATGAAGAAGCCAAAACTGCTGTTATGTGAAATGGAACAAAAATAACCATTACCAGCCACTCCAAATATAAACATTTAATATTTACCTTTAATTTGTTTTTTTATCGTTCTTGGTGAACCACTGCTGATCTTTTAATGTTTCAATAAATCATTTACAATTCTTGTTACTGTGGGTTTTACTTTGCTTTCGTCATTTTCATGAGAACAAACTTTTACCGCTTCTTTTATTAAGCCTGCCTTTCTGAAACACTTCAGCTAGAAGCAGCGTTTTACTCAGCATGCATGTGTTTATGTGTTTGAGTGCTGCAGCAGGTTGTGAGCACACAGTTGTAGCACATGCTGGAATAAGCCACAGGCTAATTGTTCAGTGTTAAAACACACTGTTAAAAAGCAGCTGTTATTAGAGACTGAGCTCTTTCAAAATGAAATGTATGTCTGAAGCCCCCTTATGAAGCTGCGTTCCTGAATAATCCAGATAAGATTTGCTCCCTGCAAGCTCACCTCAAACACTCCTGCCAGGGCAGCAAAACAGATTTGGGGAAAAGTACAGAAGCCTGCAGGGTCAATCATGAGCCGATTTGATACGTACATGCTGCTGATCTTAAGTAAAAGTATTCATCCAGAACCTTGTGGACATTTTCTACCAAAGACTGAGGCAACATGGCTTAGCTTGGGATCAACCTGTGGTTGATGCAGTGTTGCCTGTGTATGAAGGCCGTGTTACAGGGTGCTTCCTAACGCTTTTGACAAGGGAGGTTTTAGTTTTAATGCTGTATTTAAAAGTCCTCTGTTAAGCCAAACTGACAGAAAAGTTCGAATTCTAGACAGAGAAACATTCCATGAATTACTCACACTTGTTGCCTTTCTTTGGACCAAGTTCAGTGAACCCTGTTTTAGACTTTAATCAAAGAAGCGGCTTAATGGCTTTGACACAAGATCCCTGCTTTTATCTGTTCGGTGCATTCTCCCCGGCTTGGCCTTGCTTTTCATCGATACTCCTGCCTGTGATGTTGACACAGCAAAGCCTCCCTTTGATTTCCTGTCAAAGTAGGCTAAAACGCACAGGCAAAAGACAGCAGGGCAGAGCGGAGCATGGGGGGAAAGGGCGGACTTGCTTGGGCTTGTGGAGTTTATGGTAACAGAAAGACAAGAACGGAAAAACTGAGGGCTGACGAAGGTTTTAAGCTGATACCTGAGCTGCTTCCTCTGCAGCTCCTCTAGCAGAAAGCTTCTTGTTAAAGAGGTACAAACAGACAGGTGGACTGCACACCTTGAAAATAAGGCCGCCCACAAAGAGGCTAGTCAGCAAAGCCCAGACCACAGCTTCATTCATCGACGACGCTTCCTTACGTAAAGTCAGAAAGGATGGTGAATTCTCAAATCTTCATTTAAGACCCTGAGATGTAATCTGGCGAGGCGCCCTCTGTCTCCTCTCTTCATTGTGAGTTGTGAGGTCATCAGTTTGCTGTGTTTGGCCTAACTGTCACACCTGGGAGCTGGAAAACTGAAGGCAACATGGAAGCATTGTGAGTTGCCTTTCCATTACAAACGTACGCAAATCTTTGTCGATATTCTGCTAATGTCAAAAAAGAAAACAGTTTCCCTGAAGGTAAAAGCAATATACCTTCAGGCTATATTGCCTGGGTATATTTGTCAAGACAAAATTATTTGTCTTGACAAAGAAGTTTGACTTGACAAACGTCTTCTAAGAAAGAGAATAACAAAAAGCATTTTTTATCTAAAAGGAGCATATCAAGCTGCACAAATAAAAAGAATAAAAAGCCATAAAGCAAAGCAGTTTCCCTCGATACAAGCAATACATTAAAAATACAAATAAGAATCACATGGCCAGTGCCTTTATATTTTTGATTATCTAAGAGCCACTCTTTAAAGTTAGTAGAAAACGTTCTGATTTCTTGAAATCGCGTGAACAGATTTTCTGATCTGAACTGTGGATCAGTTCAACAAAGTCTGGGGTACAGTAGGAAAAAAAAAGCAAACTAATGCATACGGTGTCATTTTAAAGGTGAAGGGTTAGGGTTACACCTGCAGCTCCTCCAGAGGCACTATGGAGATGTTTTCCACCTCTGATTAGTGCTTTTCTCAGCCAACCTGTCAGCTGGGTGGACGGCTGCAGCTGTGCCATCATTTTTTATGTTCATCTCTACAGCACCATGCTGGGTTCCTTGTCTTTGTCTTGATGTTTGTTCTGTATCAAACCTCTGAGGCCTTCACCGAACTGCTGGGTTTGTGCAGAGATTTTATTTTAATGTAGAAATATGCTGCTGAATTTCTAGAGACTCTCCTAATCCCCCCACCCGTCACCCACTTACATCAACTTGCCCACTCAGCTCTGTGAGTTTCCATTGGCAACATATATGGGTGTAACAGTTTTGGCTCATTACTCCATATAAGTCCTTAAGCAGCGAGCACAGATGTAATGCCATGATGCTCTGACAGCGAGCTGAGCGTTGATTGGTTCACTGACATTCATATGGCAACCTAACAATGGCTGGCAGCAAGTCCTCTGGTGTACTCTCAGTAGTTAAGTTCCTTTGCGTGTGTGTGTGTGTGTGTGTGTGTCGTGTGTGTGTGTGTGTGTGTGTCGTGTGCGTGTGTGTGTGTGTGTGTGTGTGTGTGTGTGTGTGTGTGGGTGTGTGTGTGTGTGTGTGTGTGTGTGTGTGTGTGTGTGTGTGTGTGTGTGTGTGTGTGTGTGTGTGTGTGTGTGTGTGCGTGTTTCATCTCTTGTCGGGGTGTTTGGGAAAGTGTTGGACTGACCTGAATCGTAGCTGGAGAAAGATCTGCTAACCTGAGAGGCAGACAGACGGCTCATGATGAGGCAGCTATTATCTCTGCTGTAAACATTTGTAGATTTGTGGTTGTTAGTGTGGGTAAGCCCCCGCTTCTGCTGATTTCAGCTTCATTTCACTCCTCTGTGTTGTTCTTCCTCCACAGCACACCCTGTCTAAACACAGCCTGAGCTAAAAACCCTGACACAGCCTAGTTTGACTGCCTGTTAATTTCCTTTGCAATGGAACCATGAACATATATGGACACACACACACTCACACACGCACACACACTCTGTGCTGGGTCATGGGTTATTTAATTGCCCTCATTTTGAATGTGTGCAGCAGTCTGGCAGTCCCACTGGGTAATGTACCTCATAGTGATCTGAGAGCGAACTAGAGGAGGAGTTTCAGCGGTTCAGCCGTTCGGTCCTATTCGGCCACGCTTCCAATTATTGAGCAATTAAAGACGGAGCAGGAGGAATGCATAGAACCTGTTATTGCTGGCAAAGATCTTGCTGGGGTTTGCATTTCTTCTTTCACAGCGGGGATGGAAGACCAAATTTGAAACAATTCAAAACAAAGGCAGAAATAAATACATTTTCTTCTTCCTACATGCATTGCTACTTCCTGTCATTCCTTCACAATCGAGCTAACACAACTAAACTTTAGCGATTCGGTAAAATTAGATCCAATTATTTCGAACTTTAACAGAGCCCACTCCTCCAGGAAGTAATCGTTTCTCAACAGTGGAGGGTCCAAATCCTCTGAACGAAACAAAGAGTAAAACTAGTGCCAGCTTTACCAGGAGTAATAGTACAGTATTATATTACACACACATGCACACCCATACACATGCACACAAGACTCTTGTCTAAGAATCAGTTTACTAATTTTTCTGAATTAGCAACCTGAAAACTAAAGGAGGTTTAAAGGATCTTTAAATTGTATAAGCAGACGGTCCACAAATTTTACAGTCTTGTAGAGCGAAGGCTGTGCTAAGAAGAACCCTAATGAATAAAATGGTAAACTGCAGCTTTAAATTATGAAAACCATTTCTCCTAGATGAAAGCTCGCAGGCCCGTCCATATGTCTCTGAGCATTCTGCACCTCGGTGTTGTTTTAGCGCTGCTGTTAGACTCCAGACTGAGGTGCAACGTTCTGGTGCAAAACGCTGAAAAGGCTCCTTTGTCTGGCCACCCCAGACTTGTCCAGCATCGTGTTTCTAATGGCCTCTACTGGAAGTCTGCGCGTGTGTCTGATGTAACAGTGAAATTAAATGTCTCGCCAAACCAGATGTTAGACAGAGGATGTGCTGTGAGGACGCCTGACCAAAAGGTCTGGGAAGAAGTAAACAGGTCTTAAAGTTGTTGGATGGGTTGAAATGTTAAACCGGAAAGAACATTTGGTCATATGTGTGTTTCTATCCTGAGTTTTGTCAAATTATTTGTTAAGAAATCAATGAAAACATGAAGCAACCGTTTTCAAAAGTTAGAAACGGATCATTGTCATGTGTTAGAGCCAGAGACAGTCAGACCAAATAGATCAATGGTCTGAAAATCAGATGATTACAGCACTGAGTTTGTTGCTTTAACAAAGAAAGTAAAATGTCTCTGGTAGAAACTGATCAGCAAACAGAAGTAGAAGTTGTGAACAATGAAGTTGATTTTCTGCACAGTTCTAGTCTGACAGCTGTTTAAACAATGGCAATAATGGAAGTGAAGGAAGCCATTCACTCCGTGTCGGTCACACCTCCAAATGTTGGATTAACATCAACAGGCGCTGCATTCTGCTCAGCTCTTCTCTCTTTGTAGTGCAGGATGGTTGTTTACAGCCAGGAAAGTTCTGGTTAACTTCTTAGCATTGAACCGGAACCAGACAAATGTTAGAGATTGGGTAAAATTTAAAACTTCATCAGAGTTCACGACTCCAGGAAGTAATCGTTTCTCAACAGCCGAGGCTCCAGACCCTCTGGATGAAGCACAGTGTAGAACAAGAGGCTGGTTTTTACATCCAGGTAACCCTAGGGGGCGCTGCAGAGTGCCTAATGGCAGCAAACTCCATTATGCCAAACATCCAGTGTTGCATAGGCACAACTTTTATCTATGCAACTTATGTATTCTTTTCATAAGCTGAGTTGCAAAAAGGAAGGACAGACATCCTGAAGCAAGAATAGTCAAACTATGATCCATAATTTGACTAAGGACCAGTCAAACATTTTCCAAGAGAGACAATGATGGAACATCAGCACATCGTTCTAACAAATATCCAATGGTGAGTTCTCAGTTTCCATGGCAGAAAACCAAAAAAACTTTGGTTTCAGTCATTATCTTAATGAAAAAAAATATTGGTTTCATAACTTAAGCTCATGAAAATTGCTGCTGCAGATGTGTTTCGTGATGTCGGCCTTGCTTAGGGTTTCAATATACGTCTCCAAAATCCACAGCTCTTGTGGCAGATTCCTGTTGTCACCAACCAGAACAGTCAGTCTGGCTCAGATTGCTAAAAAAATGGGGAAAAAATGTTGGTTCCTTTGATAACTGTCAGAATATGAGGCGCATGGCATCTTGGTCTGTCATTTTGCAACACTTAGCTAAGCATTTCTTCAAATTATGCAACAAATCCTCAAGAGAGTTAGAATGGTGGTCATAGAATTATTGCAATATTGTTTTGATTATGTAAGCTGTTACAAACGACATGAGCTGTCAGGCTGAACGGGAGAAAGTCCTCTGGTAGGGAAGCACAGTCTGACAGGCCTAATGTTCCCAAAACTGTATGTCTGTTGTATGTCTGTTGTGTGTGTGTGTGTGGGTGTGTAGGTGTGTGTGTGTGAGTATGTGCAGAATCATAAATTAAGCAATAATCTATTGATCAAGAGAGCTGAATATGGATGGATCTGTTTGCAATTTGTCATTGATTCTGTCCAGACAAGAAAAGAGTGAAAACCGGTGGGGGGGGGGGGGATGCTGGGAAATTCAGGAGACAACCAGCTGTTTTCCATCTATAACATATGGACACAGTGGAAAGTGGAGGGATTGAGCTGTGGAAATACTAGATCAGACAGTGAGGGGTGTGAGGCCAGGAAGGAAAAACGAGTCCCAGCGGGAAGAAAGAAGTGAAATGTCAACAACCGACGGTGAGAAGTTCATAAGTTTTGCTTTTTACCTTAATGTCAGAAGCAGGAAGAAAATAATTTGATAGTCTAAAAAGCTAAAAAAAAAAAAAAAATGAAAATAATAATTAAAAATAACTCATACATAAATGCTATACAGAATATAGCAAATCTGTTAAGCTCTCATGCAGGACATGGAAGAAGATATTACAACCTGACAGCATCATCTGCAAGAAGCAACGATGAGATCCTGAAGTTCCCAACCCAGAGAACTCTTCTCTTCTTGACTACACGTCCAGATCCTGTCCATGAGGATCTGGACAGACTGGACCAGACCAGGGACAGCCATGATGGAGTGCAGCATTCACTGGAAATGACCTTGACCTTTTGTCAAGAATGTAAATTCAGAAAGACCCGATAACCATGAAAGAATCCCTGGGGCCCCAAGGAGCCGTCTCTCTTCTGGAGAACAGGATCAATATGCAGACAAGAAAAAAGGGCAAAAAATGAAAACAATGCAACAGTACATAATTAATCATCACTTTCACTCAATTGATTCCAAATAACTATTTTACCTAGAAGGAAAGAAAAGACTGGTCTTAGATACACACACACACACACACACACACACACACACACACACACACACACACACACACACACACACCCCCACACACACACACACACACACACACACACACACACACACACACACACACACACACACACACACACACCACTGGTGAAAGAGTCAAGCTAAGATCTTTTGCTCTTTGTCTGCAGAGACCAGAATAGTGTTGATGACCCCATGCATGACCTGAGGAGAAAATAAAAGGTTAAAATGTCTCACCTGGGTGGTCTCTTAGTCTGCATGACACAAACACACACACTCACACCACAAGGTTCTGCAGACACAACACAGTCCCACCCCAACAAGCAGACAGCTGCTTTCTCAGTGTTAGAAAAGATGGATGTGATCAGAGCCTGCAAACAGGTGAGATCCTTCATCCAGTCACCTTCCTGTGAAACCATGAAGTTTTCTTCTGGTGGTTTGTTTTTTATAAACATGACAAATGTGGGTTTGCCATGTTTGTAAAATATGACAAATTAATAAAAATTTCTCACGTATTATTAATTTGACGTATTAAAAAAATGGACTGTAAATCCCATTGAAACGTAGAACATTATCTATATGTCATGTACACATTGTTCTCCCATCTGCAGAATTTACCCAGTGAGTTTTGTGAAAAGAAGATCTGACTGGGAACACAAAGGATCAGAAAGAGTTTATTATTCTTTTGAAACAATAATCATCTCTTTTTGTCACAGACCCAGGACAGAACACCTGCCTGCCATCCCTAAAACACACACTTCATTCAAATATGATGTTCATATTTGCTCTCTGCAGATCGGTGTTCATGCAACTCATCTGCATCACAAACTCCGAAGAATTTTTATTGTCTAGTCATTTTTGTGATAAATATATAGTGAGGGCTTTTCATCAGAGCTGATGCCGGCTAATAAACTCGCTGTTCTCTGTAATGCAGTCAGGTGGCTCCAGTTAACGTCCAGCCCTCAGCCTCGCTCAGTCTGCAGACCATCCAACTCACCATTTTAGACGCTTTGTTTCATCAGCACTGACAGCATCACCTGCTCTGCAATGTCTTTACCTCCGTATGAAGCATAAATTAAAATAAATGAACTTCTCAGAAACTTCTCAGAACATTTTACCTCCTGTTTCAGATCTACTTGTAATGAAACATTTCCATCCTAATCATAAGGTAGGTCTAATGAAGATATTCTGAATTTTTTTTCTCATTTTAAGGCAGATCAACATGCCATGTAAGAGACTGTAGCCACCATCTTTTTGAAAAGTTGTATGTTTTTCTTTATCTTAAAACTTTTGGCTGCTCTTTAAAAATTACAACAAACTTCATGTAGTAGATATTTATCAGGAATTATATGATGTCTTTTTTCAAAAAGTCAGGGAAGATTTGCAGCTCGAAGCCTGTTTTGAATAAGCAGGACTGAGGGAAAAATGGCTCTTTGCACAATAAAGGCTGCAGTCCAATAACCAAGCTGAACACTTATACTTGATGGAACCAACAAGCACATGGTTAAAATCTATTTGAAGGTGTAGCTTTTTGAAAAATGTTTATCCTTCCATCTGAGATGACAGCGGCTCGGTTTCCTATTCCACGCGTTGACTCTCTGAGCGCTGCAGACGCTCGGCTCCCTGCCTCTGTTGGAAAACTGCGGTCCGCTCACATCATTAGCTCATATTTTGGCTCAACCGACCCCAACATCACAGACCACTGCGACAATTGCATTAGCAGACCACCAGCTCTGCCACAATGCAAGGAATCCAGACATTACCCAATGTCCAGAGAGAGTTGAGGGGATGTGTGGCTGCTTGACAGGTCTGTGGTTTACATTCACAGGACAGACAGACGCAAATCACACAACCAATCACACAGTCACATTAATATTTACTGGACGGGAGAAAGATGACAGTAAATACATGTAAGTCTGCACATGTGTGTAAGGGAAAGCTATGCTTCCTTACTGGATTGAACTGACTTTCCTTATAAGGTGCCTTATGATATTTGTAGTGAATATATAAATGAGCTGGATTTATTCATGAAAAAAGTGTAAATAGTTTTCAATATCAAAATGGAATAAAAGCCTCTTTTTAACAATCAATACTTAAATTCCACCCCTTTGTTACGTTTTAAAATATGCTAGTCTTAGTTTTTGTCAGAAACAAACTTCAATGCAAGTCACTTTATTTCTTAGCGTCAATTAACAACAAATGTCTCTAAAAGCATTTTACTAACAAGTGAGTTTCAGTTCAGACACTCCGGCTGATCATCAAACAGTCAAAAAGTTTCATCCAACAGCTTCCTGGTTGAATGAAAATAATATTGAATCTAGAGTAAATCTCCTTGAGGTGTGAAGGAGGACATGATTCATGTTAACGTAACATCAAACGCTTCCCACCAGAGCCTAGGAAGCCTTTACACTGCCTCACATTCTCTTCTTCCCATGATGCATCTTGGTGTCATGTGCACCCCTCACAGTTCTTTCAGAAAATGTAAAAAAAGAAACAAAAAAAAAATCATGTCTTTTTTTAAGTAGCAGTATTTATCAAGTACACAGTCAAGTAGTTAAAAAATTTGAAGTTAATCAGTTCTTTTAAAAACTTTGTATATCTCAGACATGACATAAAAGACACCTTTTCAAATGAAGATATTCTAACAGTAAAAGAAGCAGCTTAGACTGTGACGTCTGTGAGGATTTATACCTAAGTCAGGATAGAAATGTGTGAGAAATAATGTAAGTAGTTCCATACTGGTGCCTGCGTTAAGCTGCTTCCTCTGACCTCCTGATGAAATAAAGACATTGTGAGAAAGAACGGCTGATCTGGTCTGAAGGGGGACTTCCAAAGCCATTTTGACGGTTTCTCTGCAACATTCCGAGCTTCCTTCTAATGCATGCAATATGTGTGTGAAAAGAAGAGCAGAGGCGCTCTACAGTTTCTATGACCTTGAAGCATGTCTTGACCCTGTCCCGGCTGATTTATCATCATACGGTTCCTAACGTTTGTGCAACTTTGAAACCGTCGCAAAGTAAAGAAATTTGAACAACGACAAAGCAGTGCAGCGTTTGGCACAGAGCACTGCTGGGATTTCTGCGATGCTGAATGTGTGTAGCATCAATACAGGCTGCTTTAAAGTCTGACGAATAAATCAGTCACCACACTTTAACTTAGAAACAAACAGAATCAATAGGAAAATTTCCTTTCTCACTTCTACATTTTGAAGACAAGATAAAGCTTCAGAATGATCTTCTAAGGTTAGAACATTGTAAATCAACTACACTGACTGGCCAAAATAAAAGTCGCCACCTGGATTTAACTAAGCAAATGGGTACCAGCCTATTTTAATTATTGGATAATTACTGCATAAGCAATTATCTTTCAGCTGGCAACAAGTTATTTAACCCCAGCTGATGCAATGAGTAACTCCTCATTTCTCAAACAACCATGGCAAAAGACACATCCTGTGGTCGTGGAAAAGATGTTAGTCTGTTCAAGAAGGGTCAAATCATTGGCATGCATCAAGCAGAGAAAACATCGAAGGAAATTGCAGAAACTACTGGAATTGGGTTAAGAACTGTCCAACGCATCATAAAAAACTGGAAGGATGGTGGGGAACCATTGTCTTCCAGGAAGAAATGTGGTCGGAAAAAAATCCTGAATGATCGTGATCGGTGATTACTTCAACGTTTGGTCAAATCAAATCGAAGAAAAACAACAGCAGAACTCAGGAGTATGTTTAATTCTGAACCCAAAAGCATTTCCACACGCACAATGCGAAGGGAACTCAAGGGGTTGGGATTGAACAGCTGTGTAGCCGTAAGAAAACCTCTAATCAGTAAGGCTAACCAGAAAAAAGAGGCTTCAGTTTGCTGGGGAGCATAAAGATTGGACTCTGGAGGAATGGAAGAGAGTCATGTGGTCTGATGAGTCCAGATTTACCCTGTTCCAGAGTGATGGGCGCATCAGGGTAAGAAGAGAGGCAGGTGAAGTGATGCACCCATCATGCCTAGTGCCTACTGTACAAGCCTGTGGAGGCAGTATTATGATCTGGGGTTGCTGCAGTTGGTCAGGTCTAGGATCAGCAACATTGTGCCCAAAGAATGAGGTCAGCTGACTACCTGAATATACTGATTGACCAAGTTATTCCATCAATGGATTCTTTCTTCCCAAATGGATCGGGCATATTCCAAGATGACAATACCAGGATTCATCGGGCTCAAATTGTGAAAGAGTGGTTCAGGGAGCATGAGACATCTTTTTCACACATGGATTGGCCACCACACAGTCCAGACCTTAACCCCACTGAGAATCTTTGGGATGTGCTGGAGAAGGTTTTGCGCAGTGGTCAGACTCTCCCATCATCAATACAAGATCTTGGTGAAAAATTAATGCAACACTGGATGGAAATAAATCTTGTGACACTGCAGAAGCTTATTGAAACAATGACACAGCGAATGCGGGCTGTAATCAAAGCTAAAGGCGGTCCAACAAAATATTAGAGAGTGTGACCATTTTTTAGTGGCGACTTTTTTTTGGCCCGGCAGTGTATATCAACTATAAATCTGTGGGGTGTTGTACTGGAATGAGAATAGTGGTGCAAAAAATAGATTGCCATGCGCTGCAGAAATCCTCCTGATTCCGAACTGATTTGTTTTTTGTTTTCAGTTTGCCTACAAGGTTTACAGAAGACCAGGAAGGGAGGAAGAAAAGCATTTTTTCTTGAAGACCCACTCAGTTTCGTTTTACTTTAAGTTATGTAGTAAGAAGAAAAAAATCAAGATGAGCCAGGCATAAAGTGAAAATAGCAAAAGAATAAGACAATTATGCCAAACGACATGCAATTTTACACAATTTGTTCAAAAAGGTCTAGGTAGACGATATAAGAGCTCATGATTTCCTGTCCCTCTGATACTCATCAGCATACAATCATTTTAACCTCCAGGTCAGTCTTAAAGTACTCCTGCATTAAATGATGCTCAAACCTCACATTCTCATTATTGAAAGCACAATTCCCCACACAGTATTAAGATCAGTAGAATCTTTAGTCTCTGAGACATGCATCCTATACAACATGTTTTCCAATAAGCTCCTTTTCATACAGTTTTAAAAGCTGGTTTACATTTGTACTTTAAGCTCCTCATTTAGTCCATTCTATGGATCCGCCCCAAACGCTGACACACAAAAATTATTATTGGTTGTTGTAACACATTGGCTTTTTTTTTTTTTTCGTTTCCTTCTCCTCTTAAATTATGACCCCACCACCTCTCTCACAAAATGGTTTTTGAATACTGTGAGTTTCTCACTTTGAACATGTACACTTTGAACAGTTGCTAAGGTCCCTTAGCAACTTGCAGCCTCATGTTTGTTGCTAAGGGATCGTTATTCTAATGCAACGGACAAGACAGTTCGTTATGTGGGATGTCAAACCCACAAGTGTCCAGCCGTTCAGCTCCAACTGCACCGGTATGCAACGGCTCCAGGACGTTTTCTGCCTGAAGGGCTCATGCTGCTGGCTGTCCTGCCCAGCCTTTCAGAAGCCTTGGACACACTCCGCTGCTGTAGCTTTTAGCAGGGAGGTGGCAACAGAAGCGATGCTGTGCGAATGTACTGTGAAAGAAGACCGGGGGCTCAGAACGCTGATCACTGCAACTGTGAGCCAAGACCACTGGTCTGATCTCATCTGTCCTAACTTTGATATTCTTGAAGTGTAAAATATATCTAAGTAGCCACAACTCGACAAACTCCAACTTCCAGCTCATAAGTGATTTTTACTACTAGTAGCTACAACTATCATTTTCTTTGTTTCTCTGCTTAAAGTGTTTATACCATCAGCCTCTCCGTGCTTCAGTGACATAATAGCAATTAATATACAACTTTAATTGGGCGCACAACAAACCCCCCAGTTTTTACTTTTAATGCATGTGTTTCATCTCAGACCATTACAAACAGACGTTTGCTTTAATCCGACACAATGTAATTACAATCTAGGGTTTTTGCTAAGCGCTGTTAAGTTTACATGTGACACAAAACCCACTTTAATAGACGTGTTTGGTTCTGTAAAGACCTTTACAACATGAACACAATGTTCAGCTCCACCTCGCCTTCCCAGCCTCACCACACAGTTAAAGCTTCTGATGCCACTGATGCTGAAAGTGTGCCAAGATCGCGGTGGAGAAGATCTAATTAATAGCTATCAGGTACAAAAATGTAGTTCAAAGCAACAGCCGTACCGTCAGAACACTGTGTGCTGTTCTTTGCACATCAATGAGATGCAATTATCCTGGACTGACTGACAGAACACACATTTACACTGATAGCAGGTCAGAGTCATGGTTTCTACTTCTAATTAGACTAAATCTTTCCAGTTTTATTTCTTCTGTTTGCTGCAATAATGACAAATAGTTTTTTGGGGAATGCTTTATTGCTGTCTTCAACATTAGAAATTGACATACTTTAAGCCTTTTAAAGATAATGTTTTAGTTTTCAAAGCTTCATGGTCCTTCCCTGACTCACTCTGTGATGCCACAAAACCAAAAGAAAAGATTTCAGCCAAGATATCAGGAAGAGCCTCAACAGATTGGTTTGATTACATTCCAGATGCCTGAAGCTGATGTGTTCACCTTCAGGCATCCATGTTGGCTATAGCACTGCAGGGCCCAGCTCAGGGTCAGGATGACCAGAGAGTGGAGAGGTCCAGTGGGAAGTTTCTCCAGTCAGTGTATGTCATGTCACCTGCTGGTTCTGGTCCACTGGGTTCTCTGAAGTCCAGTCAATGCAACTGTGTAGCAGGACATTTTAGAGTACTTCATGGTTCCATGACAAATTCCTGAAAGAGATTTTATTTTCCTTCATTTCTGTTTAGCCTTGTCTGTACCATCCATCTGTTAAAATCCGCTGCTGACCGAGTGCAGGAAAAAAAAGCCAGTGGTACCAGTTTGGGGGCAGCATCTATGGTAAGTTGTTTTAACATAAAATCAGCTTCATCACGCTTACATCAATCACAGATAGTCAGACGAAACCAATTTCAGGTTAGAATGGTCTGCCATTCAACAGTAGCAGCTGATGGGATCAACCCACCAGTGCTGTGAATTAATACCAACCTGGAAAAAAAAGGCCCAATTATCAGAGCAGCCCAAAGGGAAATGTCCCAATCTCTCATACTGAGCATGCATGTAACCAGAGTAGAAAGAAAACTCCCCTTTACCAGGAAGAAATCCCAATCAGAACCAGAACACGGCTCTGTGTGAGTGGCTATCTATCATGACCAACTGGGGCTCTGAGAAAACAGAGCAGAGACACTGAATGTAGACGACCATCAACATCTCGATAGAAAAAGATGAGAAACAGCAGAGCCTACAATGGAGATGGAGTGTTTGAATTCTCTGGTACACATTTGATTCACATTTGACAGAAAATGAAGTGACAACCTGGGAGCTTTTCGTAATCACATTCTCCCTTCTGCTGCTTCCTCTGGGTTTGACACGACATTAACTGGGAGGATTTCCAGTCAACCCGTAGCAGATCTTTTGAAGTCTGAATCGGAGTCATTAAAGTTGTCAACTGCAATGGATCTTCAGACATAACTGAAGCGTACAGTATCTGGGGTTAGAAACGGGCCATTTTTACTTCTGGCACACGTCCCTATGAATGAGTCGATGTGCACAAACCTGGGAATACTCCACTGCACTAAATCAGAACGAGTTTAGTCATTGGTTTTTCAGAGGTGGTACTGCTTAAATGCAGACATAAGCAGCTAAAGAACAAAGGAAAGAGGGGAAAATGTCTGTTCAGTTCATTTACACTGCGACACACACACATTTGAGACAGGGGACGTCTGCTGCAGGGGACTCCCTCCAGAAACTCCAACCAGATGTCTCGGTCCTCTGGCAGCTTTTGAAGTCTCCCTCTGTGTATATGTGTGTTCAGCGTTCTAATCCAGACACACGTGAATGTGATTTTCTCAGACCAAAGCAGTCGGACTGTAAGCGTGGGAGCAGACGATGGGCGGAGGCCGAGATTCAGACTTTGGAAGTCTGTCATTTCACTGTGCAATCAATAAATCATCACTGCAAAAGGGGTAATCTTCAAACTTGATGTTCACCAGGATCTTTATGGATATCTGTGTGCTATAATTTAGGAGATCTGAGCTTTCTTGACCTGTGTTGAATGCTTTTCTCATTCCCTCGCAAGTACAGCTGTCACGTCAACCTCTTTTGATTTCGTTTTTTTTTTTTTTTTTTACAAATTTCCGACCGTATAACATCAGGGAAGATCTCAATTTTAATATTGTAAATATTATATTTAACCTTCATAAGAATGTGGATGACTCATATTTGAGGATGGAAAATAGCATTTTTTTCTCTCTGCAACTATATGGCTTTTTTAATGTCTGAATGTTTTTTGTGTGTGTGTGTGTGTGTGTGTGTGTGTGTGTGTGTGTGTGTGTGCGTGTGTGTGTGTGTGTGTCTTTAATGGTCCTAGCCTTCTAATAAACTGAACATAAATGCAGCTGTTCTTTGAAGCCCTCAGAGGTTTGCCAGTGAACATTAATAAACAATCAGCATCATGAAGAAGGAACCCAGCAGGCAGGTCAGCGAGGATGTTGGGGAGAAGCTGAAAACAGTTGAGGAATAAAATCATACACTGAATGATGTTGTGGATAAAACGTTGCTGCTGCCCTTCAGAAACCATTTATCCACCTGGTGCCTGTCTTCAGCAGCTTTTTATTACTTCATACGGAGTCAGGGTACCATCTTTGGGTGAACTAATTCTCTATACTTGGTTCTAACAAACCAAATTGTCTCTTTTTGGAAAATAACAGAGAGAGAACAGAAGAGCGGTTCTCACAGACCAAAACTACAACATGCCATTCTCTCCTTCCATTTACTGATGTTTAACCACGCTCAGTTAACTTAAACATTTCCATTAGGTTTTTCACTATGAAACACACGCATGTATATAACACGTATACCACAATCCATCTGTAGTTAATTTCAAAGGGGGTGAGAGGTGGGGGCTTTTTGCAGCCATTGTATCTGATGGAGGAGCATGGCACTGGACCATCACACCATCCAGCACCATGTTTATCCCTCATTCTGAACCAGGAGCCTCTTACTTCCTCCATGCTCCCCTCTGTATGCCCACACACCCCAACACTCCCATTATAACCAGTGTCTAATTCTCAGGCGGTAGATGAGCGATGAGAGGAAGGCAGCAAGGTCAAGTTAATCTCTACCAACTGCTTTAGTTTTATACATCAGTTTGTATGTCCTCCAACAGCAAATGTATTCTGTTGATTTCTTTATTTCTGGCACCACCTAGTGGCAGTAGAGTACAACTGAACTGGCAGTTACTTCGTAAACACATTCCCCTAAAATGTGTTGTTTCAGGTGAATCAAGAAGTTGGAGGAACATAAAGTGTTTCACCGAAGCGAAGCATATTAATAGAAGGTTAAGCAGAAAAAGCTTTAGGCGAACAGAGATAGCAGAAGATTTAAAAGGACTGTAAAATAAAACCTTTGGTGAGATATTTTCAAGGTTTGGGATTGCAGTTGGAGTCCGAGTTTCACAAACCACCTCAAACGGCCAGATCCAGGATACGAGCAACAACAGTCAGTGGTTGGCTCTTACCTGGGCTCTTCATCAGTTGTTTATTTTGGGGGGGTTTTTTTTCATTTTAAAATCAAGTTTGGATGAAGAATGCAGCCAGACAGAATAAACACAGCCTGAGATTTAGAGTGAATGTTCCACAGTTACTGAATGTTCCAGCAGTCATCTGCCAAACTGAAATCTACGAGTCATAGTCACTGCATTTATTTGAAACAAATACCTGAAATATATTTGTGTGTGTGAAATGAAGATAAATTATGAAAACAAAGATATTTTTCAATGATTTTCTGTGTGAGAGTACATCTCACACAGAAAGTCTGATGTGAGATGGATTCTGATGTGTGCAGAAACATCAGCAGTGATATTCCTAGAATCATTAGATGTTTCTGGCCTTTCATCAGACACCACCTTCCGGGTGAGCTGTCCAGAGATGGTCAGTCCCCAGCTCGTGTCCAGATGGCTAACTAGCTCCTCCATAGTTCTCCTCTCTAAAGCCACAACTATTTTGAGCCAATGTCTGCTGCTACAGATGGCTGTCCTTCTGTGTTCTCCCTCGATGCCAAAACTATTCAGGGCTCTGGCCAAAGAGCGAACCACAACCAACCTGCCCACTTATGGTCACTGACCAGCTCTACATATGCAGTGGTTTGCGACGTACTTCCCAGTTGAGGTTGGTTAAAGATGTGTTCCCATAATAATGGGCCGAATGCAAATGCAGAAGCAAATTTGTTTTTTTTTTTTTTTGTTGTTTTTTTTTAACATGCATGATTCTTCTTCCACTTTATACTCATGTGCTTCTATAAGTTTATCTGTTATATAAGCTGTTGGAAGTTTTAGTCTTTTAGACAGTGCTTCTGATGGGTTTACCTGCTTTTCATAGTTTTGTCAGAAGGCAACACTATGTGTGTTCCAGATGTAAACCTCATCTGTCTTTTTGAGTTATTAGAAAGCAGGACATTCTTTCATACCTTCCCCTCACTTGATTTTTTTCCGTTCCCCACTGTAGCCTGGAGGTGTTTTTAAACAGAGCATGTTTTCCACCGGTTATTTTCAGATCTGTATTGGAGTCAGACATTTTATTTATGCTTAAAGACCCACAGATCTCCTTTTACAGCCCGAACTTTATTGTCTTGGACTACTTTCCTGAGTATGACTAATAGTCAAAACATTTTAACTTGGCTAACGGTAAACTTTCATAAATTAAAATATGGATGTATTCAGGCCAGATCTGTACAGCCCAGGCAGGTTTAGGCCCCCATCCACATGAGAGAGTGAATCTAGAAGCTTGGACAGCAATCACAGACTAAAAATGAAGGGCGTTGAAAGCTTGGCGCAGTGCCGCCATGCTAAATATTAAAACACAGGTGCAGCTGAAACAGGCTGAAGCTGGCCTGTGCAGAGGAATCATGCCCGCCGCTAGCTGCAGCCTGAAAGACTAAACATCAAGCACCAAAGAATCCTAACAGGCAAACTCAGTAAACTGTACTGAAGAAAGAGGCAATGCTCAGATAATCTCAAAAAAGGGCTGAAAAAAGGTGTCACACAATTTAACTGTTTCAAGTACTTCTATATATTACCTACACACATATGTACACATACACACACACACATATATTGTATATATAAATTCAGTCCCAACATTTCCTTCCAGGTAAGTTTGTTCAAGATAATTACTGCCACTCTAAATACATAATTACATTTTTATAAACAAATTAATAGACATATGGACATAATATTTTATCATTTAAGCAGTAGATTTAATGTAATTAAATGCTTCTATTCAGTTTCCAATAAAAAAAAAAAAAAGTAAAATGCAAAAAAAAATTATCTCTGTACACTTCCAAACATTTGGCATTTTAAGAACTTTTTTTGCTACCTCATAGTGAGCTGACTTCAGTGCCATTATAAAGCAGCAAGTATCACTAAATAATAGTCCTCAGACTAACTTGGAAACTTCTTATAATAATTACCATTACAAGTCTCACGTGACAAACAGTAAACATGAATTAAGACGTTTTGCAAATATATATTTAACTTCATTTAAATAAGCAACAGTCAATATTCTCTGTCCAAAACTTTCACTTTTAGACCAAAACCAAAAGAAAATAAAACTTTTAAGGTCATATACTGAAGGAGCTGAACAGATGCAGAAATGACTGAAAGTACAAAGTGCAAGAATCCTAGCGCTACAACTTTAACATGCTAATAGTAGCATTTTAGCTAAAAATAGTCAGGATTAGCTGCTATTTTAACAGCATCTTGTTCCAGCATTAGCTATAATGCTAAAGTCAAGCAGGATGCTAACTTTAGCATGAATGAACTCCACCATGCAAACAGTAGCTTACATCGTTTCATTATAAAAAATGCTAACATGAGCTAACATGGCAATTTTAGCCCACTGGCTATGTAGCATAGTATATATACTCTTAGCATGGTATGCTAGGAGCGTCTCAGACGCCAACATTGGATTACAGTATTAGCTAACAATACCATGTTAGTTAGCATTGACTACTTCTCTCTTCTATTCTAAAATCAGACCATCATTAGCTAAAATGCTACCATTAACTAACAAACTGTACTGAACCTTGTTAGTTACACTTTAGAGTATTCACACAATAATAAAGTGCAGTATTGGACAGAAGCAGGTATTGATGTGATGCTTGGCACCATGTTGACCAGTGTGTGTCTGCGTTCCAGACAACAGGTTTGATTTCAGTCTGGAGCCCACTCTCCCAGCAGGTATAATGGTCACTGATAGCAGAGGTAGCTGATGATTAGCTTTGGCATGTCAAGCTGAGCTATGGCGTTCAGAGCTGTTGTTCCCAACTTCCTCCTCACTGCCAACCTGCTGAGCTGCTGCAGAGTCATGGGGGTTGCTATGGGGGAGGACAGGACAGACTTAGCTCCTGATGTTTACAAGAACACATTCATAGATTTAGTATTTAAATCTATGGATGTTTTCCACTTGTTAATCTTACTAAATGGTCTTACAAATGGAAATTGCACCTTAACTATTCCCAGGTTGATGGAAAACAACAGTTCTGTTTCATTCACTTCTCTACAAGGTCATTCCAGATGTCCTTCTCTCTTGGCATTGTGCTAACGATGGGTGGAAGAAGACCTCTTAATTACAGCCAGTGGTAATAGTGACTCGTTTAATTTCTATGGAAGCATCTAGTTTTCACACACTCATTCTGTATTTATCCTTATCTTTGGTTTAAAAAATGTTAACATGTTGTAATTCAGGTGTTTTTGTAAGGTATGGTAGTATTTATCAAGCATCAAACAAAATATTTCAATCATGTTCTGCTATGGAAACCTAAGTGCTAAATAAATAAAGGCATATATGCCTAAAAGTTTCTAAAAATATATATTATAGCTGTTTACATTTAGATTACAAGTAAGAATGTTCTATGACAGAGTCTAAGTCTGCCATCTTGTGGAGATTCCCTGACACTGCATCCTTTATAGAGGCTGTTTGTTTCACTCAATGATTTCTTAACACGACACTCAGGAGGACTGTGGCAAATGTCACTGTTGAGCAGACCGTCCACTGGTCTGATGGAACAGCTCACAGAGTCAGTGGGACCCTACCGGATCGCGAACGGAGTAAAACCTAGCGGTGCCTAAATGACCCCATCTCTTAAAACCACAGGAGGATTAAAACTCACTCTCATAAAACTGCAGACAGGCCTCAGAAGGAGAGCCAGGTGTGGTGTAGTCCACCGGTTTCCTGTTGTGCTGATCTCTAGCGTAGATGTTGGCTCCAAACTCTATAAGAACCTCAATCATTTCAACTCTCGTGTGTTTCGCTGCGTGGTGCAGCGGGGTCTCATGTAGCCTAGCAGCATTGACTTTAGCACCTAAAAACAAAGGACAACAAGTCATTCTCCTTTTCTAGTCAATAAACCCCTTGTTGTATTTTTTGAACATTGGCAAACATCCTAATTTGATTTTGTCCATCCCATTTAAAAAATCTGCTTTGTCGTGACACACACCTGCATTAAGCAGAACTTTAACACACTCTGTATGTGCATTAACACAGGCCACATGCAGCGGAGTTCCGTAGTAAAGATCGTACGCTTCCAGGCAAGCACCCATGGCAATCAGCAGCTTCACACAGTCTGAGTTACCTGTGAGAAATATAACTTTCCCCAGTTTAAAAACATCCTTCATTTGGGTTAATAAAAAAAAAAATCTGGTAACACTTTTTTTGACGGGTTGTGAATAAGACTGTCATGACACCATCATAAACATGACATGACACCTGTCCAGAACATGGTTAAGTCTTCATGAATATTTATGACTGCATTGTATATAAAAAGATTGAGAATGAAGTGTTTGCCTCCCATGCAGGCCTCATGAAGTGGGGAGGCGGTGCGGGAGGTGAGGGCCGGGTTGGCCATGGCTCCGCGCTCCAGCAGCAGCTTCACACACTCCAGACTACCAGCTGAACAGGCGTCACACAGCGGCGTGCTTCCATCCACGTTCCTGGCATCCACCTGGAATCAAACATGGGACGCCCAATGTCACAATCTAAACGCCTATCTTTTCCTGGAAGAACTCTACTTATTATGGCTTCAATTTTGGGGATTTGTATTTATTGTACTGGTGTCCCGACAACATTTTCTCTTCAGATATAATACCGATATTTTAGCGTTGATTATTGGACGATACCGATACAATATCAGCACCAATCATACATATTTTTTATTAAATATCTTCTAGTGTGCAATGTTAGAAAAGGCTTGTTCAAGTGATGTTACTGAGCTAACAACAGTCAGCAACAATAGCAATAAGAACAACTGATTAGTTTATTATTAACCAGTGGGTCTGCTGGAACACAGACAAAAGTTTGTGGCTGTAGCTTAGAAGAATCTGAAGAAGCTCAAATGGTGCAAATGCTTTTTCCAGGTACTGTAACCTGTCATAAGTTAATTGTGGTGGATATGATTTAATGTCATTGAGATCTCACCTGGGCTCCAGCGTCCAGCAGCAGCTGCACACAGCGGGCCTGTCCCTGGAGGCAGGCCTCGTGCAGCGGCGTGATGGAGTCCACCGCCACCACATTGACCGAAGCTCCGCCCTCTATGAGGTGCTGCAGGTGGGAGGCGTGGCCGAGAGAGGCTGCCTTATGCACCTCCGTCCTCTCCGCCCAGCAGCCTGAGGGACAGAGGGGGCAGGAGGAGATTTTCCAACCACAGGCTGCTGTTATCCATACCAAGTTAAAACTAATTCATCTCATCCAGAAACAGTCATCCATCCTACTGCTGAATTTCCTAAAAATCTATTATCCCTTTCATGTTCATGAAAGGGATACCAGCCACTGCTTTTTATACATTTGGCATCATAACTCTGGATGGAGTCAGCTGCTTTTTCATAGCTGATTTTCCAAAACGTAAACTCAGATTAATTGATGAAATCAATGCATCCCCAACCGCAGAAGAGCCTTCATCATTTCAATATTATTGCTCAAGAATCTAAAACAGAACTCTGCAATGTTTCAATCCAAGGAACTGTTTTTCATCCTTCCTCAAAAAATACACATTTGGTAGTGCAACAAAATTTATTTTTGCCAGAAGAAAAACACATGTCAAGTGTAATAAATACACTGTTAGTTTTGAAGAAAAGTACAAAAAATATTAATTGCTTAGTTTGAAGAAAGCCATCTTTTGTGGAATGAGGCCAATAGGGTCATTTTCATGTTTACAAAGGAATAAAAACAAAACAAAATAAAAAACAAACAGGTAGCTCATCTAAAAAAAAAAATTAAAAATTAAAACTCATAGAAAACTGGACCCAACTAGTTAAAAAAAAAAGAAGAATGTAAAAAACAAACAAACAATTGAATTCATCTTCCTAAAATGCTTCAGTGATATTGCATAAAGCATGAAGAGAAACTTCTAAATCCATGATTCCTTTTATCTTTTAAGAAGATAAATTGCTTCTGTTCAGACCTGAGTGGTTCCGACCTGCCCAGCATGTTGTTGGGCTCCCTGCTGCAGAACAGCTGATTTCAACCGATTACCAGGCGCAAGTGACACTGACAGCTGGATCAGGTTGGTTTTGCGTCAAAGCAGAGAAACAACTAAACACTCAAACGGTGCGCGTGCTCCACCACTGAGCGCCCCGCTCGCGCAGCCGGGGCGAGGAAACACTGTGTTAAAGACTCTGAGGCCCCCAACAGAGACCTGCTGACGACAGCGATACCCAAGACAACCTGACACAGTATTCCTGGTGTTTATGCGCTTGGCCGCCCGAGGAGGTAGCTTTGGAAACCAACTAGCGGTGCACAACCTGACACAGTATTCCCGAGCTAGCTAGCCAGTTGGCAGCCGTGCCAAACACGTCTACGTCAAACCGGGTCGGGACGAAACAAGCGGAAGTCTCCCCGGAGCTTCTGCGTACTCACCAATGTCCCCAACGTAATACGGTTGAGAAATCTCTATTTCCATCCTGGTTGTTCTCTTCCTGTCACCAGTGAAGCGGCGTTAGAAGGAGACACAGTTATGGTTGTTTGTAAACAGCCGCGTCTTCCCTGCTTGCGAGCTTCCATAGTCACGTGACATGACTGGACGCCGATGAGGAGCCTGGTACTTGTAGTTTTTTGTGAATATTGACGTCGGACAAAGATATATCCAGGATTATGTATCCATGTATATCAATTTAATAATTCAGATATTGGCCTGTCGCCTGTTTCAGGAGTGGCCAGATCACAGCATGACAATAAATAACAGTGTACATGTAGATTTCTGATCTTGGCTGCCTGGATATAAGAAATGAGATGCATTCAAAAAGAACACAAATTCAAAAATGAGACTCACCCAATTTTTCAAGGTGTCTCATCCAGAGGGACAGAGGGGGCAGGAGGAGTATAAAAAGCAGTGGCTGGTAATCATCAGATCAACTTGTCTGTCTGTACCTACCACACAAAAATCCAGATAAAACAGTGGAAGTAATAAGATAACATTACTTCCATAAAAGTAAAAAAAAAAAAGATAAAAAAATAGGCAGTGCAACTTGATGTCTACAAATATCTTAAAAGAAATTTTGACAAGTCAAAATTAAAGGTCCAGATATCTCTGATTTAGTTTTACCTAATCATCATTTGCTTTCCAGAAATTTGAAATTTAATTTCCACTTGTCAGATCGATCTACATCCTACCTAAAAGTACATTTAAAATATCTAGAATTACAGTGTATTTCAAGATAGCTGTAGAATTATAACTAACCAGAACAAAAAGTGAAATATTATATATATATTTACATTATGACTAGCCACCGTGCAATTGTTGATACCTGAAATAAATGCTTCAGATAGTTTGTAATTAATTGTGAAAATGTTGAATTTCAGCCACCATACAAAATAATGGTAAATTTGAATAGAATAAACTTTATTGATCTCCAAGGGCAAATAGCTTTTTTTGATCACAAGCAAGTAAGTGAAACAAAATGTAGTATCAAATATTCAAACAGGGACTTTGACTAGTTAAAATATAAGTAATGATATCTTGATTTACTGATATGTCTCGTTATAAACCAATTTCAGATATCTGGAATGGAAATGTGATGAAACCAAATTTCATGTTGAAACTGTCTGCCATTAGCTGGGTGTATGAGACATCATGCATCACCAGTGATGTCACATATCCCTTTGATATTTGACGTTTTATACATCATCAGAATTTTCTGCATTCTGCTAGCAGAAAATTCTGACATTTTGCTTCATTTCTAAACGGCAAGAAAAATTGTTATCAATTTTTAAGCTTCAGACAGCAAGAACAATTTCAAAATGTTTACAATTTTCAAGAGAACGCAGAGACCTGTTTGTGTCGATCTTGAAGAAATGCGCAAAAGGAATAATGAGGCAATCCAAGAACTGTTGGAAAAGAACCAAAAGCTGGAAAGCAGGAGAGATCTCCGAAATCCAAAAAAAGTGATGAAAGCTGAGATGGATTTGAGCGAAGAATGTGAAAGACGGATTAGGAAGTTGAATCTGGAGGCTGACAAATGGAATGCAAAGGAAGAAAAACTGATGTATTTGGACAGAAGGAGGAATGACCTTTTCCAGACTTTGGAAAAGACGAATGAACAATTAATTGAGAAACCTGTGTTAAAATCTTACTTACGTGGGGCTAAAGAACAGCAGAAAAGCCTCAAACGTCTTAACACTTGGTTAGCGAATCATGTTAACATCTTGACAGACCAACTTTCATATCAAACTAAAGTATTTGAGAAGTACACAAAGTCTGCAGACAGTAACAAAAATTTGATGAAGATTCAAGAAAACTGCATAACAGAGATTATGGACAAGTTGGAAATATTCAACTTGGCGGCTTTGAATGACAAAAACATGGCAAAAGATGAAAACCTGGATCATTTAGACAAAAGGAATAATAGTCTTTTGCAAAAGCTTGAAAGTTTGAAACAACAGCTAATTGATGTGCCTATGATGAGATATCACTACAGGTGTGTAAAACAAGAGTGCCGAAGGCTCACACAACTGAACCCTAAGTTAGAAAAACTGGTTCAGGACCTGACAGACGAACTGTCATATCAAACTGCGCTGGAACGTGATTACAGAGAGGTAGCCGATACGATCAAAGAGCTGGAGGAGATCAAACAAAATTACCTATACAAAATAGAGGATTTAAAATCAACGATGAAACTTGGGATTAAATCGAAGAAAAAGGACAAAGACAACCTGGCAAAACACTTAACTTCCCTTGTGCTGAAACTCAATGATCTCAAGAAAGAATTTGTTTCCTTCCAACTCGACATTGAGAACATTCTTGGAGATAATCAGTCTTTTAATGCTGTGAATGTCGGAGATAAAATTCGTCCAGCAGATCAGAAGTTTACCAGAGAGCGTTCTAATTCAGCAGGAGAATGGAAACAAATTTCTTTGGATTCAGCATTATCTGAAGGAGAATGTGTGCCTCCTTCCCGAGGAAACCAGAAACAAAAGGATTTTTCAGAGTCAGAGGATGAGGCAAGTGATAAGGTGTTGGAAAACAGCTCTTTAGAAGAAATGACAACTGAAGAGGATTTACAAGGCTTAAACAACACAACTGTGACAGATTCAGACCCTCAAGACCTCCAAAGGCTAAGAGAAAAAAAGAAACAACTTGATATTTCAGAGACGGAGAATGAGACAAGTAACGAAGGGTCAGAAGACAGTACTTCTGAAGATGAAACGTCTGACGATGACTTAACAGAATCATACAGCACAGCTATAAATGAGTCATTTCCTCAAGATCTCCAAAAGCGGAGAGAAAACGAGAATGAAGAGAAGATTTCAGAGTCGGAAGATGAAACAAGTGATGATGAGTTCGAAGACACAACATCTGAAGATAACTCAACAGATTTATGCAACACACTTGTGAAAGAGTCAGGCCCTCGAGACCTCCAAGGGCTGAGAGCAAACAAGAAAAAAGAACACTTTTCAGAGTCAAAGGTCAAAGCAAGTGATAAAGAATTAGAAGACAGTACTTCAGAAGATACAACGTCTGACAATAACTTACCAGAATCATGCAATTCAACCGTGAAAGTCTCAGACCCTCAAAACCCGCAAGGGCAGAGAGGAAATGAGAAGCAATTAGATTTTTCAGAGTCAGTGAAAAAGACATGTGAAAAAGAGTTTAAAGATAGAACTCTGGAAAACACAACATCTGAAGATAACTTAACAAACTCACACAACACAACTGTGAAAAAGTCAGACTGTCCAAACCTTTCAACCCTGAGAGGAAATGAGAAACAGGAGGATTTTCCAGAGTCAAATGACAAGATACATGAGAAAGAGTTAGAAGACAGGACTTTGAAAGACACAAGATATGAAGATGACTTGACAGATTCACATAACACAACTGTTAAAGGGTCAGACTCTCTGGACCTCCAAAGGCTGGGAATGAAAGGGAAACAGGAGGATTTCACAAAGTCAGAAAACAAGACAAGTGACAAAAAGCTAGAGGAAAGTCCTTTGGTAGACATGACATCTAAAGACAACTTAACAGATTCACACAACACAAGTTTGAAAGAATCAGACTGTTAAGACTTCCAAAGGCTGAGAGACAGACATCAACAATCCACTTCAGAAGAGGACAACACAGCTGAAGACCGAGACCGTTCAGAAGAGTGATACGACAGAGACAGAGAGATGGTGGGCAGCGCATGTAAAAACCAGAACCAAGCCAGGGAAAACCATTCGGAGTGAGACTGGACCAGATGAACCCTCGCGCTTGAGGTAGGAGACATATTTTCCCCCGCTGGCTGGGCCAGTCAGAAGAGGAAACATGCGTGGCACATGTGGGAAGGAGGGAGGGAGGGAGGGATGGATGGATGGAACCAACTTGGGCCTGCAGCTTCACAAACCAGGCAAAAATAAGTCCCTGGTCTAAATTATTTCAACATACATAAATATGACTTTGTCTTCCAAGACTTTGGAAGACTTCCAAAGTCAAACCTCACATTTAACTTCCCTTGTGCTGAAACTCAATGATCCCAAGAAGGAATTTGTTTCCTTCCAACAAGACATTGAGAACATTCTTGGAGATATTCAGATATTCAAGAATGGATTCAAACCTCACGTGGGAATTGTTTGTGTTATGTTTGCATGTGGTAACTATGCATATGTGGCTTTTCTCCAGGTGCTCTGGTTTGCCTGTATTATCCAAAAATATTGATACTATATTTGCTATGGTATCAAATAGAACACATTACACTCAAAATAAAGCATACATTATAAATAACACCTGTACATCACTTTTAGTTAAAGGAGAAGTTAAAGATAGAAGGACGCATTAAGCAACATTCTAAAATTTAGATGTAGACATATCAAAATTATACGGAAGAGGAATAGGATCACTGAAAAAAAAACTGATTAAAGTCAGAATTCTTTTTTTTTTCAGAGGCTCTAATCCTCTTCCATAAAACTAAGAACTGTTGAGGAAATGACAACAAATGAATGACATATACAGAACACTTATTTGAACAAATGAGTTTTAATTGAACAAATACATGCAGAAATTATTCTGAGATTCATGTTTGATGGCGGGCTTCACAGTTGGTAGCGCTGTTGCCTTGCAGCAAGAAGGTCCTGGGTTCGATTCCCGGCCCGGGGTCTTTCTGCACGGAGTTTGCATGTTCTCCCTGTGCGTGCGTGGGTTCTCTCCGGGTACTCCGGCTTCCTCCCACAGTCCAAAAACATGACTGACCAACATAATTGGTCTTTCCAAATTCTCTCTAGGTGTGTGTGCATGGTTGTTAGTCCTATTTGTCTCTGTGTTGCCCTGCAACAGACTGGCAACCAGTCCAGGGTGAACCCCGCCTCTCACCTGGAATGCAGCTGGAGATAGACACCAGCAACTCCCAACCCCGTTAGGGAGAAGGATGGTCAGACAATGGATGGATGGATGTTTGATGGCAGAGTTCATCCGGAGTTTTGAGCGAGAAGCGGGGAACACCCTTGACATGTCGCATGGCAGAGTCTAATTCTGATTTTATTAACAGTTCTACATCCAAAAGGATGTAGAACTTTTTTTTTAAAGCAATAATCTTTTGTGGTGCCAGTAGCAACTGTCATCAACAAAAATTTCAAAAGAAAAAAAAAAACGTGAGTCTGCAGCTAATATACAAAATAGCGCCCCCTTTCGTTCCGGAGTTCACCCAGGTATACTTTGAATTAACAGCCTGCATAACAGTAACAGGGTCCAGGGTTCAAAACTGGTCTGTATCCTTTTCTGCATGATTTTTTTCTGACTATTTGCATTTTCTGTACGTGATTCCTCTTGTTTGTGTTGAGAATTTTTTATTTTTTCCAAACTTTATATTTCAATGATGATGTGAGTTCCTCATAACATCAACTTGAGTGGTAGTTGCAGTTTGAGAGTAAAAATAGGCTTTCACGTTTTCATGGCTGTGCCAAGTTTTCCCCGATCCACTGTGCAAATTAAAAATAATAAATAACAGAGTACGTAAAATTACGTACGTACTACAAGGTAATATTTAAAACTCATCTGATCAGACATCTTTAAAAAGCAAGTGTTTACATCAACATTTCTAAGTTTCTCGAAACTCCCACACTGCACCCACCTGAAAAGGGAATTAAAAATGACAAAAAAAACTTCAAAACATTTATTTTAAGAGAATTATTTTCTCACCCAATGAATAAATTTCATTAAAATTTTTAGTTTTTAAAAATGTTTCTACAGAGTGGTGCATTTATATTAAGTTTCTCTTGTCACAAGTCTTTAACAAGAATCCCAATAAATGTGCATGACACATTACAGTTATTTAAGACACTTTATTTTTAAGACTTTCAGTGGATAGGAGAGATTCAGCAGTGGCCAGAGAACTGGATGTAGTCACAGATGCGTGGAGAGACATTCAGCTGGTCCATGATCTCTGAGGCTTTGGTACCCAGCAACCTCCTCAAAACAATCCTGCAGAGCTGCTGAAGGTTCAGGGGATTACCTGTCAGGAAGAAGACGTCTCTGTTAATTCACTTTTTAGTTTTTCAGCAGGCTGCAGCCACTCAGGCCAGCTGCTGCTTCTGGCAGAATTCAGCTGAAATTACTTTCATAAAACTGGAGGCAGGTGTAAGAGGGAGAGCCCGGCGTTGTGTGGTCCAATGGCTTATTTCCGCATCTGTCACTGGCGTACACGTTGGCTCCAAATTCCACCAACAGCTCGATCATGTCCACCATGTGGGCTCGAGCTGCGTGGTGCAAAGCTGTGTCGTGAAAATTCATTGAATTCACATTGGCACCTGCACAAAGGATGAAAACCAACCTATTCAAATCCTGGAGTCAATGAGCTCACGTTATTTACAGTCACAAAAAAAGTATTAATATTATGTTCAACGTTGTGTTCACAAACGGAGGTGACTTTTTTTTTTTTTGAGAACGTTGCAATGACTGATGCAGTTTTTGACATGTGACTTGCCTTTATTTGATGGTGTGTGCACACAAAAGATGTGCACTGAATGATTTTACAGACACACTTGGGTGTTCATTCAGAAAAGAGACAGAAAACAGTTTCTTTTCCATTCTCTTTACGGTTGAAGGTAATCTCTTCAGCTTTAAATATCAGCATTTCATCTCATGGCTTTTGCTAACTATTAAAACTAACACACTAGCTTTAGCTGGTTGTTTGGAGTGAGAGATCCTGGATAGCAGAACAAAGAAGCTGCAGTTGCATTCTAGTCCACTCAGCCCACCGGAGAGTGTGCTCCGATTATAGAGGGGTCACACTCTTAAGCCTCGCTGGCAAGGTCTATTCAGGCTATTCTATGCTACATTTTTAAACAACTCTTTATATTACATCCCTTCCAATTCACTTTTGTACACTACATTGTTATGGTGGATCACATGCAACCTCAATAAAGATGAGTGAAGTTTGTGGTTGCAGCTCATGCATGGATCTGTTGCAAGGCACTGGCCTGGACTTGGTTAACAACCTGCTTTCAGCAGCACCTTGACACACTCCACTTGACCTTTAGCACATGCTATGTGAAGCGGAGGACCGAAGTGGACGTCGAAGGCTTCTAGTTTGGCACCGCTGGTTATCATCAGCTTCACCACATCAGCATTACCTGGGAGGAGATTGGAACGTTACTCAATGAACACATTAGTTTCCCCAACCTATTCCCAGAGGGCGCACCCTGAATGCAGGCCTCATGGAGAGGAGATGCAGTCAGTGCCGTGAGCGATGGGTTCACTGTGGCGCCGTGCTCTAGGAGCAGCTGGGCACACTCCAGGCTGCCAGCAGCACAGGCGTTGCAGAGAGGCGTGCTGCCGTGGATGGTCCGGATGTCTACCTGGAACAGCCACACACACACCAGGCGCCATCTCACCACCACCTCTGCATCTTTGGTGCTGCTGAGCCTAAACTCACCTGAGCTCCGGCCTCCAGCAGGAGGCGGGTGCAGTTGGGACGGGCCTGAATGCAGGCTTCATGGAGCGGTGTGATGTTATCCGTGGTCACGGTGTTGACAGAGGCTCCGCTCTCTATGAGCTGCTTCAGCTGGAGGGCCCGGCCCTGAGACGCAGCTTCATGCAACGCCGTACGGTCTGCCCAGGAACCTGACGCACACACCAGCAGGGTGACACACAGCACAACCTGACAGAACACTGGACCCAAATGATACCACAGATAGGGCTGTCCATTTATCATTAACTGTGACAAGATTCTCACTCATCTTGACAAGAATTTTGATTTATTGTTGTCATGATAAATTCCTAATTGTGATGTCAAAAAGAAAAAAACTGTATCGTCAGAATTGTTAATTTTACAATTATCTCCACTGTTTGTTCAATGAAAGTATCAATAAATATCAATAAATTTAAAATATATAATTCTATGCAGTTACTGTGTACAGTAAGTGATATAAATGACATTTCTTTAAGTGGCTGGAGTCATAAAGAAGCAAATCACACCTGGATATGTTTTTCAAATACAGGATTTGACAGCTGTCAACTCAGCAGTATTTCCTATGACTGTGTGGCGTAAAATATATGTATTGAAATTAAATTTGATTGGTCTTACGTAGCTCATCTTCTGACAAACTACATTTTGCTTTGAGAGAGATTTTCAAAAATAAAACATTTTTACTGCGTTTGATGTCGGTTCAGATTCACGACAGTTTGACCTGACTTGCTCTGTCCGCGTTTAGCCCGCATGAACCGCGGCGGTTCTCCGCTCATAAACTGTTGGGCTCACCAATGTCGCAAAGAAACGAGCGACGCGCCGGAGTCACCTCCATGATGATCCGGACGGTAAATCAATCCGACCAGAACTCGCACAGCGACGCTCTGGTGAAAGAGGACGGTCCAGCAGGGGACTGTGGGAAGTGTAGTCCGCAGGTGGCTACTGTCTCGCTCGCTAGGTGCTAGCTAGACAGTGACTCTCTACTCAGAAATGGTGCTAGAAAATGACCGATACTCCCGGTAGTTTTCTAGGACCATTGCTGTCCACTGTGTAAAAACAATTTGCCCCGGGCCCGTTTCAGAAAGCGGGGTTAACAAGCTCTGAACGTGCTTGTTAACTCTGAGTAGACCTACCCAGCTCTGGAATACTCCAGAGCTGGGTAGCTCTGGAGTTAAGCTTGAGCGCGAGAAACCGTCATTAAAGGGACGGAAATAACACTGTTCATCATGGAAACGGGGGAAATGCGCATTTGTCGCTAATGGAATTAGAAATGTTACCATAACTAAGCTACTTGTGCTTGATACCAATCATATAAAAGAAAAATATCTGATCGAGAACACCTGCTGTGGATTGAACCCTAGAGTCCTGTCCGACTAGTAGACATGAACCAGGAAGAATCGACTGTGACGAAAAACAGCGACGGTCGAAAACAATCCGGGAATCATAAGATCTAGTCGCGGTGTGATCACCAGATTCCTATGGAGATTTGTGCAGAATACTACTCTCCATCATCTTCACTCACCATGGAGAGGACACGTCATTCTGACACTTTCCTTGCGCCAGGTTTCAGCTAAGAAGTAGGAGAAACTCTGGGTTTGGATTGCAGATTGCATCTGCAGTAAAAAATAATTCAACATGTGAAAATCTGAGCCCTTTCTGCTCCACGTAAGACAGTGTAGGGCAGATCATTTAGCTACTTGTTGGATTAATAATTGGATAGCAAAAGGTACAGTATGCATGCATGTCTGTTTACATATGAAGTAATTTTAGCTTTGTTACTGCGAAGTCTGTATATTGATCAAACGCTAAACTAGTTTATTATTTCAATAACCAACTCATCACCGCTAATCAGGTAAATCGTTTCAGTTCTAGTTGGAACACTTGATATTAATCCTCCTTCGTGTTAGAATACTTTAACAAAAACTCAAACTAAATCTATACATTTCCATAAAAAATGAACAAATACAAGTCACTTGTTTTATTTTTTTTTACTTTGCAGTACAGAAATCATTTGAGCCCAGGCCAAGTGTTTTTCTTTTACAGTTGTTCAAAACAGAGACGAGGCTCTCATCAGTTCCATACTGCAGGAATACATTTGGTCCTTCTTAAGTAATTACAGTGAACCATATTTGCAATCCGCCATCAATTTTTGGATCGTTTTACCAGGCATAGATCCAAATGTCTGCTGCTTTCTAGGAACTCAAGCTGTTGGTAGTTTCAGGTAGTTTTCTCTTGAGTACGGTCATCAGCGTGACTTTGTTTACAGTAAAGCATACTGTCTTGGCAGTGTGTCAGAGGTGAGACCCCGTCTGCCGCAGGTCTTTATTTGCTGAAATTACGACACCCTGCAAAGAACAAAGTTGCTTACAAGATTTAATACAAAAAGGACAAAGCCACCTCTCAGTCAGACATGGAAAACAAACACCTGCAGAAACAACATGGTGTTGGAGATATTGTACATCTTTTAGAACCTGAATGACAAAAGAAAAAAAAAAAAAAACTTGGGCCCCATCCACCCTAAACCCCAGAATTAGTTTTTTTAGAGATACTGATCAATTCTTTTTCTGATTCAGGGTCTTTGGATTATGCTTCATCTAAACATGATGACTCACAACAGTATAAAGTACTGACTAATAGGCATAAACTGTATTTAGTGCAACATCCACCTGAATGAGATCTGAAAAAGCAATGCTCCCTTTCTGAACCCTATCCAACAACACTATTTCATATCTTTCTATAAATCATAAACTTTCAGAGGGCAAGCCGAATACCTGGATATCTGGTTAGCCCACCCATGAATACATATTTCTGTAGTTTATCTATTTGTTTTGTTTTTTTAAGAATTCCGTAATTGCCATCTTTGATAATCTGGAGTACTGTGGATGTGTCGCCTCTACTCTGTGGCGTCGCCAAAGATGTCCTGCTTTTTGCGCTCCATTTCAGCAAAGTCAAAGTCTGAACCAGTCATTCGCTTGTAGATGTCCTTGATGTCAGCACAGGTGGTCTCGAAGTGAGTCGTGGCATCATAAGAGCGGGAGATGAAGACCTGGAAAAGGATGAGGTGATGAATATTTCTGACTAAGAGAGAGGTTATGAGAACAAAATGCCTTAATGCAATAAACTAAATCTATAATAAAACAGATGGTTTGTTTCAAGAAATTTGAATGTCTTACTTACACTTGAATATATTCTTATATATGTTTTAAGTTATTGCGATAAACAACAATATTGTTCTTTTGAGACTATTTTCAATTAAAATAATGGCAATGGCATAATAATGCAAGAATACATTCCTAGAGATCAATAAACTTTAAATGCTAATGAACATTTAACATTGGAACTGGAAGACATTATTAATATTCAAAATAAATAACAGAAATAAATCTCTTAACAAAATTGTCCTTTGAAAAAAGGTCTAGTTAAAACCAAAGTACCAGACTGAAGACTTCAGTCACTGAGTTTGATTTAATGTTTTTTGTAGCAGGCCTGCTGACACTGATTTCCAGAAAAACTAATTTGGGAGTGTGTGCACTGAATTTGAACAGAAATTAAAAATACAGAGATAGGGAAACAGTCCAACGCTAGCTGGAGTTAATTCCGGTTCTGCCACAAAAACAGCAATGAGGAAAACCAGAGCCAGGAGATCAGAGCAATGTTTTCAAAGACTTTGTGGAGCTGTAGTGGTAGATTTATGAGCAATAATATTGAACTGACTGAGCAGCCAACCCACCGGGGGACCCAAACATTTGCATTTCTTTTCCTTTGTGGTAATCTTGTCTATGATGCAAGTTCTGTATTGTGCAGGTGATGATCAGAGTGGTGTCTCATTAAAATGCTAATGGAATCTCAAAATACAATGAATTTTTACTGAAGCATGCTAATGTAAACAGACAGAATGGGGACCCCCAAAGCAGAGAAAATCATGACATACCGTAATAGTAGGTGTTCACAGAAATTGTTACTGATTTTATTTATAAGTAATGATAGTGATTTCTGTCCCTATGTGGTCGCTTGTCTACTTGACACATTGAAATGAGTGCGACATTGCGCACAACAAGGCACATCACTTGCTTAGCTTGCACGAGCTCATCGCAAATGTTCAAAAGTGCCAAAGCTAAGGTAGGCAAAAACATGCCTACTCTGTTACAGACGCTCACGCGCTGAGTCAGGTGCGCTCGTCTACAAACGAAAGCATTTTCCTGTCAGCAAACAGAAAAACAATCGCCACAACCTGCAAAATAGGGAAGGATATCAATTTTTTAAAAATGCTGAATTTTGCTTTAATTGCCACAGCTTGTTCTCCAAATAGCAACAGGAATAACTATTACTGCTGTTAGAAAGTAGGCATGCATCATTGTGGTTTTCTGTCCAATCACAGTATGTAAAATCCTGACTCATTTTGGCCTACACCGATTTGTTTCTGCAACAAATATAGCAAAAAAGTTGCAAAGTTGACAGCAGTAGGAAGACCATTATTGAACACAGCTCTCTCTCAGGCCTTTGCGGTAGTAGAGAAAAAAAATATTGGTTGAGATCAATTTCACATGCAAGTATCCATAGGTCATCAATCACCCAAAATCAAAGAAATTGGGCGATCAATCTGCCTGCCTCACCACCCGCCAAGACATGTTCCTACTGAGGAAACAATTTGGAATATGCTCTCACAAGGTGATGCTAGATCCATACTGCAACTACACACTTGTGGACTAGAAAGCAATAACAGTCTAGTCCTGCTCTGGCTTCTGTTCTACCAAACAAAAGCCTCAACAGCTGTAACCACTCCTACTTAAAACGATACCTTGTCTCATGCCAATACAAACAGTGCTTTTAATTGTTGCCCGTTTTTTCAGAACCAGAATGGGAAGCAGTCTTTAGCAGTAGATTTACCCCACTAAGCCTACCTGGCTTTCAGTGCCCATGTCGGTGGGTTCATACAGATCACTGATGCTGACAAACTTCTGCTCGATGGGCTCCAGGAGGTCCATGGCCGGCTTAATTTCTTTCTCTGGTTCGTTCGTCTCCACCGTGGTGCTGGCGATTGCGATGTATTTACCCGCTGCGGCCACGTTGTGAGCAAAAGAGATCATACAAACGTAGATGTCTGTAAAGAGAAAATCCAAAGTTAACGTTTGACAGATTCACTGTGGAAATTAAATATTTCCTGAATTTCTGTTTTAATCGAAGCAAGTATTTCCTCTTCACATGTGAACTCACCGTGCTTCCTGTTAACCTGATTCTGTGGGATGATGATCTGGCAAGAGTTAATGTCACCGGTGTTGGCGATGGGATGACTCAGGATGCAGATGACTCTGATCACCTGGCCAACTTTCTTCACACGATCCATGACGTAACTGGGGTCGCAGATCAGCTGTTTGCACCTTGCAATCTGAGAGGAAGCAGTGAAGAGAAAATTAATAAAAAGAGCACCTGGGTTTTAGAAATAAAAATGTAGGTAGTTAGTTTGAAAATATGAAGTTTGTAGTGGTGCTTAATTTTATTCCAAGTTTTAAGTCATCTGTACTGACTGAACTGTTGCAGTCAGAATTAATGGATCCAAGACATTTGAGCTGCACCTAATTGTGGGTTTGACTGCTGCCAACAATTGGTTGTAATGTTGAATTAACATTCAGCTAACCAACAGAACAGGCCCATTTTCAGCATGACTGTTTTCTCCAACATGCTGACAGTCCTGCACTTCTTTCAAGAAAACATTTCCATGATAAGGTAATGTTTTTGGAAAACTGACAAGCAGATGACATTTTTTCCCTGCTACTGTTAGCGAAATAGCAAAAAACATATGCAAAATATTTCTAATATCTTGTTTGATTAGATTTTTTTGTTAATTGTAAGTAATGTCCATCACATATCTGAGTAGAAGTTTTTCTACAAATAAAATAAAGTGGAATTACTGAACATCTGCTTCATAGACTAGATTCATGAGTTTGTCACCCAGAAGCATTCCTCATGTTCTCAGCCAAGATGTTCAAAACATCAGTGTTACATTTAGTGTTGATTAAATGAATGAATACAAATATGCTTTATAAACAGCATATAAATATGTTTTATTTTTTGTTTTTATTACATAAATCTTTGAGCTGTTTAGTGTCTTGTGTGGAAACACAAGGACGTGAAAACATAAACAGTAGAATTCCTAACTAAGGTCAACATTTTTACATTCATTCCATTTCTCTGCCAAACAGTGTGGGCTGAAGTCTGGAAGCCAAGCTTGTACCATTTACTGTGAGTAAAAACTGTGATTCAGATAACTGTGTGCTCACTTCTCCCTCAGACTTGACTCCCACCACCTTCCCGTTCTCGATCACGATCTCCTCTATGGGCTTGTTCAACATGTACGTCCCACCATAGATGGCACTCAACCTGTGATAGAACCAAACAAGAAACACTGCAACACAAATTAAAGTTTCACAAAGCCTTCACTGACGTTCTGCTAACTGAATCATTTTTTAGCTCTTCTTTTATTGCCTTAAGGAAGAAGCGTTTTTCTCTTCTTCAGGGTTACTTCATGACAGTGATGCAACACTGATATTAATTACTTCATGATAGTCAGTGTTTCACAGACAATTAGGGCCCCGCCAACAGGACCGGCCCCTCAACTCCAATAAGATGGCTATATATAGTAATAGAAGGTGGTTATGGTTACTGATACTACTATTGATTTTATTAGCCTAAGTAAAGTCAGATCACGTCAAGAGCCATTTCTGTCCCATGTGGACGCTCGTCTACGTCCACCTCCCAAACTCACTTTATAGTTGATGCACTGAACTAGGTGAGAAGGTGAGAAGATGCCACACTGCTTGCATGAGCTCATTGACAAAGACATGTACTTATGGTGTGCAGTCACCAGTGGACAGTGGACCACAAGGATACCAGCGGTTTTTAGACGTGCTGAATTTCATTTCGCTGGCAGCAGTTTGCTCTCCTGGAAGTAGGAACAATAGTAACTCTCCTACTCAGGAGCTCAGTTGGGTTTCATGTTATTTTTCTTTTACCTCTCAGACTGAAAGTGCTGAAACACAAAGAAAGACACCGGAGTGCAACCAGTAGAGGTCTGAACAATAAAGTCATTCAAGTGACTGGTGTATCTTTGATGTTAGAGAAACATCTGCAAACCTCAGCTAATGCACCATATTACTGGTTAAATCATCATGGCAGCACGCCTCTGCTGCCATGGAATTTAAATCAACAGAGGCTGATTGTTTTTGACAGACATCACACGATGCCATTTGTTTTGTTAGTTCACACCCTATGTGACTGCATCAAGTTTCAAGAAGCGATTTGCTTCAAAATCACACTGCAAAGCAATAGCTGGTTCCATGGGGGCTTTCTGAGTACGAAGGCGGCTTAAAGAGGGGCGGGGCATTACAGCCATATGACAGAACTGTCATGATAGTTGTGCTACTTGGTAGAAACAGGAAAGTTAGAGATTCACCAATCAATCGGCCAGAAATGGGAAATAATTTTCAGCTCTGATGAGACATCAGCAGATCAGTGCTGAATACTGAAAAGACGCCCTAAGATGAAAGATTCAGATCAACTTGCAGAACGGATGATTTAAATCAAAGCCAATTTTAAATTATATAAAATATCATTTGCAATTTAAGATAAAAAAGAAAAAGATTACAGTCAGAAATCAAATTTGGTATAATTTATGCAGAATCTCAAACAGAAAACATAACTCCAACCCAATGTCACATTCTAAATTGCAGTTTTCCTACTGCAATTCACACACACTGAACCCCTGGAGGAGTGTGGTACCTGGCGAAGCCCTGCGGTAGCTCTCCCAGGCCGTACAGAGGGTAGAGGTACGGACTCTTGCCGTATCTGGCCAGGGACTCGCTGTAAAGCTTTATTCTGTTTATTGTGTCCATGCAGGGTTGATCCAGGTACCTGAGGGAGGACGACAACACATTAAGCCTCCAGATGAGTGCATAGAAGACCAGAAAACGTTAACCAGAGGCAGAACTGACTCGTCTGTGCGGTAGAGTGCCAGGGAGTGGCCAGTGAAGTCGATGACTTCCTGTCCCAGGCTGAATTTCTGGAAAATAGCCCTCATGGTGGTCTTTTTGGGATCCACGCCTTCCATGGTTTTAGGGTCATTCTCGTCAAAGTTGGCAACAAAGACCAAGAACTTCCGGAAGCGTCGCTTCTCAAACAATCCCATCAGGCCTTTAGCAGAAAAGAACAAGCTGTGAGTGAAGGAGCTGCATTAATGAGAGCAGAGATCACATCCCGATCAGTCAGTACTTACTGGATGCCAGGGCCTCAGTCTCAGTGGAGGGCACTTTGTAGATCTTCCCTCCCTTGTACACATAACTGCCTTCAATCACCTTGAAATCCAGGTAGCGAGTCACCTGTGTGATCAGCAGCATGCGGACCAGCTGGCCTACAAACACACCAGCATTAAAGCTGAACAATGTGCCATTTTTTTTTTCTGATTCATCGGTTATTCATCAAAATTGATAGAGTACTCTATTGCTAAGACAATCGTTAGCTGCAGCCCCAGAGCAGTTGTTACCATTAGCCATGAGGAACTTTGGGACGAGGTCCACATTCCAGTCCCGTCCCTTTCCCATGGAATCAGGAGGGCTCCCAGGCAGGTGGAAGCGCTGGTAGAGCTGCAGGGAGGAAGCAGAACCCAATGAGACCCTCAGCTTACAGGCCCCACTTCTGAAACCAACAGCATCTCCAACGATGCAGACACAAGGACAAAGCACTGTCTGTCTCAATACTGATGGGAGGTTGACACTGGTTTTAGGGCGACTTACATCTTCCAGTGGTGTGATGGAAGCGCTCTCAGCTCCATAGTACGAGTTGCGGTCCATGTGAAGAACCTTCTTCCCCTTTACTGACATGATGCCTGATAAAATGCATTCCTAAAAAACAAAATCAAAGCACACAGTTAAAGACTAAAAGTCAAATGTCTTCATAAAGGTTTTATTCTAATGTATCAATAAAGCTCACAGAGGTTCCATAATGAAGGGAAGTATGCATGTTCCTTTATTCTGGAATGTATGCGATTATAGAAGCAAGTTTGCAGAACTAAGTGGGTGTAATGTACATCATGTGACCAGAGACTTAAAACAAGTTTCCTACTAAGCGTGAGGTCACTTTTTACAACTTCCTGCATCATCGTCACACAGAAAATGACAGGCTGTGCATGTTTCCTGTTTGTCAGGGAAAAGCTGCCCTGAAGGAGGTAGAGCAGCAAACACCTTTCTCATATAGAAACAGGACGACTATAAGACTCAACTGAACACCAGCAGAAGAGAAGACAGATCAATTGATGGATTTAAATTATTTTAAAAACTAGTGGGAAAAAACTTATGACTTACGTTTGTCTCACAAACACACCGCCTGCGTGAGCTAAGATGTTACAGTTTCAAACCCTACAACCTCTAATGATACTTTAAGCATTACAGCACAATGTTTAAAGCAGGAGTGCCCCTCCTGCACCTGTTGCTGCACAGTGAAGGTCTCCTGGCAGCTTACACCTTTGCTTAAAACTAGTCTGCTGCTCTTAAATAGCTTTGATCAAGAAAAACCAGCTTTCCGGGCTGCACAGTGGCGCAATGGGTAGCGCTGTTGCCTTGCAGCAAGAAGGTCCTGGGTTCGATTCCCAGCCCGGGGTCTTTCTGCAGGGAGTTTGCATGTTCTCCCTGTGCATGCGTGGGTTCTCTCCGGGTTCTCCGGCTTCCTCCCACAGTCCAAAAACATGACTGTCAGGTTGATTGGCCTTCCCAAATTCTCCCTAGGTGTGAGTGTGTGTGTGTGTGCATGGTTGTTTGTCCTGTTTGTCTTTGTGTTGCCCTGCGACAGACTGGCGACCTGTCCAGGGTGAACCCCGCCTCTCGCCCGGAACGCAGCTGGAGATAGGCACCAGCAACTCCCAACCCCGTTAGGGAGAAGGGTGACGGAAAATGGATGGATGGATGGATTTTGCCACAGAAGCATGCTGTAGCCACTATAAGGAATGGCAACTCAACATATGTAAATCCAACCATACGCTTGCATTTTTGGCCATCATTTTTATTGTCACTTCTTTACTCAAGGATCTTTCTTCAATCCCAGTATATTCTGGGGTTAAGAGCCACAGCTGATTGTGAAGAGCTAAAATCCACAAATCCTTGATACATCCTCTAAAAACACTTATAATCAAAATATTTTAATTGTACAAACAATTTACCATGATGCACATTAATCCACACAGTGGAGACCATATCAGCACTACTGCAGAAGTTCATTTCCATGGTCATCCTTGTGTCCACTATTGGGGATACAGCCAACCATGGTCAAAGGAAAAAAAGACTGCTCCTGGAATGGCTGCTTTACAAACACCAATCAAATAATAAATATATAGCAAGTACTATATTTAATCAGTTGGATGGACTTTAGTGTTCATTATTTCTGTACCTGAAGACCTTAGTGATCGAGATTAAAGGACCAGGGAGAGTGGTGGCAAGGAAAAACAGAAAATACACCATAGATGCAGCTGATAATCACAATATCCTACAAAACCACCACTAGTGCACAGGCTATTGTGCAGCCATATTAGTAATAATTTGTTACTAAGGTAGGATTTAATTAACTGGATAAATATAACAGAACAATAAATTAATAAACTGTTTGGGACACATTGTTCTGACTGGTCTAACCTGCAAAAAACAATAAAAAAATTAGACCACATTTTCAGTCGATGTTAATGACTATTATCTTCCAGTCTCTGTCATTACTACTCATTTCTATTTATTTATGATAACTAAATGCATAAAAACTAATACTTCCTACTATTGCTGGTCTATAAATGCCTCTTCTTTCCTGCCTCTGGATGGACTCTGAGCTCAGTGAAAACCAGTTCAAGGTAAGTGACATTAACATGTAGAAATCAGAGGTCATCTCATAATTCCCACATTTATATTTGGATCATCCAGGAAAGCTCTCTCTCCAGCTGATGTTACACATCACACACGATGGGCTGCATGTTATTCAGCCCAGTAATTTAAACACTGAAACAAAACAGATGTTAAGACACCCAGCGATATCGATAACACCTGTGACATTTTTCCATCCATAAATTAGCAGTTTAACCCAAAAAGAGGAAGGTGGTAGATGTAGGTGAAGTCACTGATTTGAATCAGGAACTGAAACCTATGAAGCGCCACCCCCCTCCCTTCATACAAACAACAGTTTTAGTCTGCGTGTGTTTTGATTGGTAGAAAAGCTCTTATTGAAAGTGCGATGATCTTTCAGTTCCAGTCCTGTTGAGTCCACACCCAACACTCATACAAAAGTTCTATAAAAATACATCAGTAGTAATTATTTCTTTGGTTTGTTTTGCAGTGACACTAACGTGGAAGTGTATTTTTAAAAAGCGTAGGTAGATAAAAATATATAGATATAGATTAGCATTTCCTTTTACAGTTCAGTTCACTGGGTTGAGGAGAGTGCATGCGAAGTTATGTCGTTACTCATATATAGCACAGAGCTGCTTATTGGCCTGCAATAAAGTCATCACAGGGTTTCCATGGTATGCTTCAGCCATTAAAACTGCCTGAAAGTCAGGAGGCCTTTAGGATTCTAACGCTCTCCATAAAGTGGTGGAATGGTGAATGTGGTTTTGGAAATCCTATGAAAGAGTTCCTTAGTGTTACAACACAACATAGTGGAAAAGATCAGGAAACCTCCCAACAATAACCGAGGCAGCGACTCTGTGCGCCTCTTAAAAGCGTCAAACTTAAAACACAGAAGGGTGTGCAGTTTAAACACTTCACTTAAATAAAGTACTAAAAGTGTAAAGAATGAGGGACTTCTGCAAAAGTTTATGACAAGTCTCTAAATCGACTTTGAAAGGTTGCTTGGTGTTGCGATTAATTTCATCCAGAGATTCAGAAACTAGTCAGACTGAGTGAAAAGTGGCGCAGAATCAATAATTCTGAATTCAAACAAGATGCAGAAAGATGCGCGAAGGAAGCGAAATCAAGGGAAATTAGTTTGCTCAAAGTGGCCTAGCCAATGCTAGCGGACTTATCCGCCTTTTAATCTCGCCTTGGCAGAGGAAAGCTCAACTAAAGTAGCGTTCTACTTCAGATGTTTGGTGAAGTTTATGCTTAAAATAACGTCACAGGAAATACATTCTGAATGATTACTAACTTGCTGAAAGGTCAACTACTCTTCTAATGCAGGTTTAGCGATTCTGGATTAATCTTTCCATTGACAGCACATAGCATCATGCTAAGTGTTCGCCTTAGCTGCTTGGTTTCGGGTTTCCATTACTTTACATTACGCCGCCGCTCCCCTTAGCGGCTAAGCTAGCTACTTAGCTAATTGGGCCTAGTTATCTCGAAGCCAAGTTGTAAGCCAGCGACTGCGCTAGTAACAGGTTGCAAATCAAGTCTGCACTCTGATCCACGTCATATTCCGCTTTCTCACCGTAAGCCCAGTGCCCAGGACGATTACGTCGTACTCTTCATTCATTTTGCAACGCTTTTCGTCTTCTGCTCCTAGCTATCGGGAAATAAGAAAATGGAGATCTGTAAAGACTGGAAACGAAAAGGGGCTGCAGCTCAACGTCAGGCGCGTGACGCAGGGGGCGGGACTTCCGAGCTTGTCAATCTTTAGCGGAGAGTCGCAGCGTGTGACTGGCCTCCGCAAGTTTACCTGTGGGGTGAAATAATAGTGGCCATTTGGTCCAGCACAGGTGCAATGAGCATGAACACTTTTGTTCTGTTCCTTCAAAAGCAACACTATCCATCCCGGGGGGAATATATCCGATTATATTTTCATATATATTGGAAATTATTCAATCTGTATTATGTTTAAAATAATTTACATCTAACAGCAATCGTGGAAAACACAACATCAGTTTTTGGCAAGCACTGTTACGCCACTTCATTTGCTTTTGCCGCAACTCTTTAAATTAGCATGTTAGTATTTGGCACTTAGCATTTTTATTGTTCCATATAATGACAAGACATTTTGAAAAAGTATGGGTTGCCAGGAGGAATGAGTAATTATATAGACCTGCAAAGTTGCATTGACATGAGTCTTGATGTGTCCTACTTTTGACTGAACTAGATTTGTCCAGTCATAATCTACATCACTGGAGAAAATTAAGCTGTAAATCAGCACAAACTCCTCAAACCAACCAATAAGACAACTTTTGTCTTGGGTTTTTTTATTGCTAATAGAACCTGACAGTAAGTATTGTATCAGGCTGACATCTAAAGACGAACTAGATTATATCAAGGGAAATCTTCCTAAGTACAACAGCAGAACAAGAGAAAGGCTGCAAAAGATTAGTTAATTTTTGCATTAGCCCAGTCAAAGTCCAGGACATGACCTTTTTGAAATGCTGAGGTGGGTCATTTTAAGAGCTGGGCAGAAACAAAACTCAATCATCTGAAGCAAAAAGGTATAGAAAAATGGGTGAAATGTAAATGATAGGCAGAAAACAGAACACTGATGGTTCTACAAGATGTTCAACCATTAGGGGGACTTAGTTCTTATCATTCCCCACATTGGCATAAACTTTAATACATCAAAATGGTAAAGAATCTGTTTTCATTTTGAAAATCTGAGATTTGAACATTTAGAAGCTTGATGAGATTAGATTATTTTTTACTATTTACTAACAAATAAAAGTCAAGAATTGAAAGAGCGTGTTCTTTTTATGATGCCTGTTAAAACGTTACCGTCCTTACAAAAAATGTAAATTATGTTTTAGAACCTAACCCTGGTTTAAACATCTAACAGTGTTCTGTCTGACCTGTCTGCTGGGTTAATGCCAGAAACAGGACAGCTGCATTTATACTGACATTAAACTACACAAGTGGACTGTATTCTACTAATTACAGGCAATTTATTGAGCAAACTTAGCATATCTCTAGTAAGTGGGGTTGAATATAAAATGCTTGCTTCACTTTGGAGGATTTTATTTGCAAAAGCAATAAAGAATATTTTTTATTCAACTTTACCCCACAACATTAATGAATTTAAATTCCGAAATTTATTAACATTGTGATGTGCCAAAGTGTGAAATGTGTATGAAAATCTTCACTCAGTGAATGAAAACCTTTTTTTAAAAAAAAAAAAGAAAAAAAAATTTACTGAGTAGATTTTTATAAAAAGTCTTCACAGCCATCTGGCAGGGAAAAAAAACTCATAGCAAACCTCTAAATAAATATTTTTCTGTCGTATTTCCGCTTTCCAAGGAATGTCATGAGCAAAATGGAAGGTCATAATATCATCAGGATGCTGTCAGATAAAGGAGCATGCTGAGACACAACCTGATCTCACAGCATCTGCTCATATGTAAAGTGAATTCCACCAAACTGTCTCATATTAGCTTCAGTCTCTGAAGTGTCAAGGCTTCAAAGTGACAATGACAAACGTGTGTTTGTTTTCACGCCGACCCTGCGTGTGTTTCTGGCGTGTCACGCTCAAACAATCGCAGTACGTCCCGCTTCCTGGCCAGCTGCTGGGCTGTTGCACCGGATCCGTCCTCAGAGTCCTGCAATCCGAGTAGCAGCAGCGTCCGAACTGCATCTGCACGCTGCCCAATGCAGGCCATGTGGAGAGCTCAGAGAGGGAGGACAAATGAGGAGCATGTGGAGGAAAAGTTATTGTTCTTCGCAAAGTTACATTTATCCAGCTGCAAATGAGAGCACATGATGTCTGACACACTGCTTACCGGTGCGTCCTTTTTTGTCCTGAACGTGAAGATCTGCTCCAAGTTTCACTAGTGTTTTAATTACGGCAGTGTGGCCCTCCTGAAAAGCACCCAGCCTTATTAGTCTCAGATTGCACTGCTACCACTTTTTATAAAGGATTTATAAAGGATTTTGAAACATTTTTAAACATTTCTTGAAGTCACAGTTTTTAGAGGGAGTCAGTAACTTCCCTACTGTAGATATGTTTCCTAGTGTATTTATTTCTTTTCTAGAGGCAGGATATGTTTGACCAAACAACTTTAATTTCACAAGTCCAAAAGCAGATTTTTATGCACAAACTTTATGACCAGCATAATAGATGATAATATTCATAGAAATCTATGGCTCTTTTAAAAGAAGAAACGTTTGTCTGTGATTCAAAACAATTACCCTCTAATGTCAAATATGCAAGACCTTAAAGTGTACCTGTCTGTTACAGAACGGTTTCAAAGTTTTTTCACAAATGTTTTGTTGGGTCTGGACTTTAACAGGTCCATTCCCCAATAGGCCTGTCGATTTGGATATAATAAAAGAAGTTAGTGTTTAGTTTATTTAAAAATTACATGAGAAAAAAAACCCGTCAGCTGCTGCATTGTAGATGCATTCTCAATAGAACTTATACACTCAGTGAGTCAGAGATGAGAGTTGAGCATTTTACCTCCAGTCGGCGCTCATCTGTTGGTGATTTCAAAAGATATTTTATCAATGTGTGACATACATCAAAACTAAGATATTTCACAAATTTAGATTTGTAACTACACTAACAAACAGCATGTCTTAATGCACCTTACTTAGAGTTTTATAAAATTCAGATAAAGTTTTCTGACCTGCTTTAAAGTGTAGGGTGGGGTAATCTTAAATTTTTTTTTTCATAAATGACTTAATTTATTTTTAACGTGTCATGTTTGGCAGTGTGGCTCTCAGGATTGATTTCTGAGTCCCAACAAGTGGAGGATCATGGCTTTCGTTGTAATTCCCCACTTTACATGTATAATAAAGACTTGAGAGTAGAAGAGAAAAGGAAGAATAAAACGAATATATGCCTTAGAAGTCTGCTTCTACCTGCAGAAAGAGAGAAAAACAGGACCGAGAAGCAAGGTATGCATATGTAATAACATCAGTGTCACTGCATGCTATAAATTAAAACTAGATGTATTTAGTTGCAACAACAGCCCAATATAGAATATCTGAATCGTAACACCTGTGTGTGTTGTGTGTGACTCCTGTATTAGCTGATGGTTTCTGCAGCACATCTCGTTCCCTTTCCATGTCGTAACCCTAACCCTGACATTTCACAATTGGTAGAAATTGCTTTTTTCCAGGAAAAGCCTGACTGGCTTGATTTAAAAGTGAGCTAAAACATTTTTTCAACAGGATGTCTGGTGGTAAAACAAAATGAACCAGTGATATAGAACCATGTGGTGAGAATGTTTGCAACATACCTACATTTAAACTTTGTTTTTTCCTAAAGTTCACTGTCAACTTTCAGGAAGAAAACCAATCAAATGTACTGAGAGGGAACAGGTTTGGGTGCTTTGAAAGTCTCTCGTCACAGACTTGTCTTTAAATGGAGTTTCCATCTGCAGTCACACGTAGCAATGCAACGGCTCAGTGAGGAAGTAGGAAACCAGCTGTGGTCAGCCAGCGAGCAAAACAATGACTCAAACCCAAGTCTCAGCAGCGCTGCTAAAGCAGAAGTGAACATGCTAACTACACATGCTCCCAGCTCATCTGTTTTTAAAACATTCATTCTTTCTGTAAGTTCCTACTCTAGTCCTAATGTGCAAATGTGCAAGAACCTCAACCTGATAGCTGCGGCTCTAACCTTTGCAGCGTAATGCAACGCAGTGAGTTGGATGTCAGTGGCTCTCTGGTTTACATCCACAGCCAGGTCCAGCGCCAGAAAACGAAGCGCCTCCTCCTGGCCAGTGACAGCCACCTGGTGCACCGGCTGAGCCCCGAGAACATCAGCTGCCACTGGAGATGCCTGCCAAACAATCACAGATACTGTTGTGGAAAAGTATTCTGATTTGTAATACGCTCCTCCTCTAGTCACATAAAGAAGTGTGATTTGTATCACTAAAGTGCATACATATTTTCAGATGTAAATGTAAAACTAACAATCCCAATAATATGACCGTTTTGGGAAGTTTGAAATATCATTAATTGGAATTAATGTTATTGAAACATGGGGATGTGCACAGCTGGCCAGGAACTGGTGAACAGAAAAAACCAGCAAACTCAACCAATACAGAATTAAAATATATATTTATATATCCCTTCAACTCTTTGCTCCACCTGGTGTTTCTCTATGAGCAGCCTGGCCACAGGGAGGTGTCCGTTCCTGACAGCATCCATGAACGGCGTGACTCCACAGCTGTCAGCGCTGTCTGGGGTGTAGCCACATCTGGAAAGATGCAGCAGAGCTGAACATCAATGAGAGCAGGTGAGCGTATGGGCTCACAGTCTGGCTGCAATAGGATCCCAGGTTGTTACACATTTTGAACCTTTTGATCCTATGATACATAGTTGATCTAAAATGCGTTCCCACATTATGGTGCATCCACTATGATGCTTCCCAGTGGGGATGAAGCCTTCAGTGTGATGTGTAGTGCTAATTGTCTAGGAGAGGAGAAAAGGCTCAGTTCTGGTCTCCTGCAGAGCATTTACTGCCACGTTTGTGGACTTTTCTAACTGTGATTGTCATGAATAGTGTAGGAAGATTCTGGCTTTGCACAGTATGGAACCTTCCAATGCTTCACGTGATTTAAAGCTTCATATGGTTACATTTCCCCCATACCTCTCCAGCAGGATGCTAACCACCTCCTCACAGCCATGCATAGCTAGAGGGAGAGCAGAAAAGATGTTAGTAGACTGCTATGTCAAGATAATACTGGATTCAGTCTTAAGGGAGCAGTATTATGTGTGTTCCAGGCAGTTTATACCATGATCAAGTAACTATGTTAATTTCAGTTGTGATAAAAATGATGTATTATGTCACATATGATTTTCAAAGAAATTTTATTTGTAAATTAGTGCCTTGAAATTGGGTCTCTGTATGTTTAAAAACTCCTGTTCTTTGTGGTGATTTTCTGAAACTCTGCCTTCAGGAAGCCATTACAACATCTCTCCTCTATTAACTCCTTAACAACGTTTTTACCAACTTTAAACTGAGAAGTAGCTCCTATAGTGAACTCAGCAGATGTTCACTATAGTTCCAACAGGTGTTTGCTAATTGCTGCTGGCTAGTCTAAAGGAGCTGAGCGAGGAAGACATGGGGCTCCCGACGGTATAACATTATAACAAGACGATTTTATGTAATGCTGCCCCTTTAATTAATTTGTAGACAAAAGCATGCTCCACCTGCAGTGTGCAGTGGTGTTCTGCCCGTCGTGCTCTCGCTTCTCCAAACGTCTGGTGCAGCTCGAAGCAGCAGCTCTACGACCTGAGGGTCACCCTCCCTGCAAGCGATGTGGAAGGAGTTCCAGCCGTCCTTGTTTCTCAGCGTGGGGTCTGCGCCGTGGGACAGCAGCTTCCCTATCACCTTCAGGTTCTTTCTGGTGCATGCCATCATGAGGGGAGTCCTTTGAGAGAGGAGTCACAAAACATGACGAGAAGCTGACACAGCAATCATTTTAATTGTTTTATGATGTAATTGTTGTAATATTTGTAACCCTATGGCAAGCGCTTTTAACATAAATTCAGTTTTACCACCTGTACATTACGAGGCAATTTGAAAGTTTAAAATTTTTACAATTCAAAATGATGAGAATGAATGAATATAATAAAACACGGTTTTTAAGAATAACTCCTCCTCGGGCTGCCACCTTATCGTGGTGGAGGGGTTTGAGTGCCCATATGATCCTAAGAGCTATGCTGTCGGGGGCTTCATGCCCCTGGTAGGGTCACCCAAGGCAGACAGGTCTTAGGGGAGGGACCAGACAAAGCGCAGCCCGAAGACCCCTATGATGCACAGAAACTTTGGACGTAGTGTTCCCTCGCCCGGACGCGGGTCACCGGGGCCCCACTCTGGAGCCAGGCCTGGAGGTGAGGCACGTTGGCGAGCGCCTGGTGGCCGGGCTTTTACCCATGGAGCCCGGCCGGGCTCAGCCCGAAGAGGAAACATGGGTCCCTCTTCCAATGGGCTCACCACCTATAGGAAGGGCCATAGGGGTCGGGTGCATTGTGTGATGGGTGGTGGCCGAGAGAGGGGGTCCTGGCGGTCCGATCCTCGGTTACAGAAACTGGCTCTTGGGACGTGGAATGTGACCTCTCTGGTGGGGAAGGAGCCGGAGCTGGTGTGTGAGGCTGAGAGGTTCCGGCTAGAAATAGTCGGTCTCACCTCGACGCATGGCTCTGGTTCTGGAACCAGTCTCCTTGAGAGGGGCTGGGTGTACTTCCACTCTGGAGTTGCCCACGGTGAGAGGCGTCGAGCAGGGGTGGGCATACTTGTTGCTCCCCATCTCGGCGCCTGTACGTTGGGGTTCACCCCGGTGAACGAGAGGGTAGCCTCCCTCCGCCTACGGGTGGGGGGACGGGTTCTGACTGTTGTTTGTGCTTACGGGCCAAATGACAGCTCAGCCTACCCACCCTTTATGGAGTCCTTAGATGGGGTACTGGAGAGTATCCCTACTGGGGACTCCCTCGTTCTGCTGGGAGACTTCAACGCTCATGTGGGCAATGACAGTGAGACCTGGAGGGGCGTGGTTTGGAGGAGTGCTCCCTCCGATCTGAACTCGAGTGGTGTTCTGTTGCTGGACTTCTGTGCTCGTCACGGATTGTCCATAACGAACACCATGTTCAGGCATAAGGGTGTCCATATGTGCACTTGGCACCAGGACACCCTAGGCCGCAGTTCGATGATCGATTTTGTCATCGTTTCATCGGATCTGCGGCCGTATGTCTTGGACACTCGAGTGAAGAGAGGTGCGGAGTTATCCACTGACCACTACCTGGTGGTGAGTTGGCTCCGGTGGTGGGGGAGGATGCTGGTCAGACCTGGCAGGCCCAAACGTGTTGTGAGGGTCTGCTGGGAACGTCTGGCGGAGTCCCCGTGAGACGGAGCTTTAACTCCCATCTCCGGCAGAGCTCGAACACGTCCCCGGGGAGGTGGGGGGACATTGAGTCTGAGTGGACCATGTTCCGTGCCTCCATTGTCGAGGCGGCTAATCGGAGCTGTGGTCGCAAGGTTGTCGGTGCCTGTCGTGGTGGCAACCCTCGAACCCGTTGGTGGACACCTTCGGTGAGGGATGCCGTCAGGCTGAAGAAGGAGTCCTATCGGGCCTTTTTGGCCTGTGGGACTCCGGAAGCAGCTGATGGGTACCGGCGGGCGAGCGGCTTGCGGCTCTGGCGGTTGCTGAGGCAAAAACTCGGGCGTGGGAGGAGTTCGGAGAGACCATGGAGAAAGACTTCCGTATGGCTTCGAGGCGATTCTGGTCCACCATCCGGCGTCTCAGGAGGGGGAAGCAGTGTAGCACCAACACTGTTTACAGTGGGGGGTGGTGTGCTGCTGACCTCGACTCGGGGACGTTATGGGTCGGTGGGCAGAGTACTTCGAAGACCTCCTCAATCCCACCAACATGCCTTCCATTGAGGAAGCTGAGCCTGAGGACTTTGGGTTGGGCTCGCCAGTCTCTGGGGGACGAGGTCGCCGAGGTAGTTAAAAAGCTTCTCGGTGGCAGGGCCCCGGGTGGGACGAGATTCGCCCGGAGTATCTCAAGGCTCTGGATGTTGTAGGGTTGTGTTGGTTAACGCGACTCTGCAGTATCGCATGGACATCGGGGGCAGTCCCCTGGATTGGCAGACTGGGGTGGTGGTCCCCCTGTTTAAAAAGGGGGGATCGGAGGGTGTGCTCCAATTATAGAGGGATCACACTCTTAAGCCTCCCTGGCAAGGTCTATTCGGGGGTACTGGAGAGGAGGGTCCGTCGGATAGTCGAACCTCGGATTTTTGGAAGAGCAGTGTGGTTTTTCGGCCCTGGTCGTGGAACACTGGACCAGCTCTACACCCTCAGCAGGGTCCTGGAGGGTGCATGGGAGTTCGCCCAACCAATCTACATGTGCTTTGTGGATTTGGAGAAGGCGTTCGACCGTGTCCTCGGGGTGCCCTGTGGGGGGGTTCTCCGGGAGTATGGGGTACCGGGCCCTTTGATACGGGATGTCAGGTCCCTGTATGACCGGTGTCAGAGTCTGGTCCGCATTGCCGGCAATAAGTCGGGCTCGTTCCCAGTGAGGGTTGGACTCCGCCAGGGCTGCCCTTTGTCACCGATTCTGTTCATTACTTTTATGGACAGAATTTCTAGGCGCAGCCAGGGTGTTGAGGGGATCCGTTTTGGTGGCCTTAGGATTGCATCTCTGCTTTTTGCGGATGATGTGGTCCTATTGGCTTCATCGGGACGTGATCTGCAGCTCTCGCTGGAGCGGTTCGCAGCCGAGTGTGAAGCGGCCGGGATGAGGATCAGTGCCTCCAAGTCTGAGACCATGGTCTTGAGTCGGAAAAGGGTGGAGTGCCTTCTCCGGGTCGAGGGAGATGTCCTGCCTCAAGTGGAGGAGTTCAAGTATCTCGGGATCTTGTTCACGAATGAGGGAAGAAAGGAGCGTGAGATCGACAGGCGGATTGGTGCAGCGTCCGCCGTGAAGCAGGCGCTGTATCGGTCCGTCGTGGTGAAGAGGGAGCTGAGTCAAAAAGCGAACCTCTCGATTTACCGGTCGATCTACATTCCTACCCTCATCTATGGTCATGAGCTTTGGGTAATGACCGAAAGAACGAGATCGCGGATACAAGCGGCCGAAATGGGTTTTCTCCGTAGGGTGGCTGGGCTCTCCCTTAGAGATGAGAAGCTCGGTCATCCGGGAGGGACTCAGAGTAGAGCCGCTGCTCCTCCACATCGAGAGGAGCCAGTTGAGGTGGCTCGGGCATCTGGTCAGGATGCCTCCTGGACGCCTCCCTGGTGAGGTGGGGCCCGGGGGGGCCCCGGGGAACCCAGGACGCTGGAAGGACTATGTCTCTCGGCTGGCTTGGGAACGCCTCGGGATTTCCCGCAGGAGCTGGAGCAAATGGCTGGGGAAAGGGAAGTCTGGGCCTCCCTTCTTAAGCTGCTACCCCCGCGACCCGACCCCGGATAAGCGGCAGAAGATGGATGGATGGATGGATGGATGGATGGATGGATGGATGGATGGATGGATGGATGGGTTTTGGTGTAAAGTGTAAAATATGAGTCACTATTCGCTTTATTTGCTATAAAATGCAGATATACCCGTGCTAAAATAAAAGCTGAACAAGTATATTATAAATTCAGATAAGAAAAAGTCGTTCCTTCGAGCCGGATTCGAACCAGCGACCTAAGGATTTCAGCGTATAGCCTCTACAGTCCTCCGCTCTACCAACTGAGCTATCGAAGGGAACTGCCAATCCCCCTTCACCATTAAGCTTTTAATCCGACAACCGGCGTCCTACGTCATGGGAGGTTTTCATAATGATTTTCATTCGCCTCTTACCAGTCTGCCCTCTTTAGGCTGTCCACGTTAGCTCCTTCCTGGAGCAAGAAGTCGACACACTCCTCATGGCCCATGGAGGCAGCCTCATGCAGCGGTCTCTTGTAGTCGTTATTGCACGCTTCCACGTCTGCGCCAAGCTGCTGTATTAGGAACGTCATAACGTCCAAGTGTCCGTGTCTCGCTGCGTAGTGCAGCAGAGTATCTGCCGAGCGTCCAAAGTGTTTGCCGCTGATAAAAGCGGTAGGTTCAGAGCTCCATGATGCGATGTGTTCCTGCAGACAGAGCAACCGTCCCTCCTGAGTTAGCTTCACAAGCAGTTTCAAACCACCTTCATCCATGCTATTTAGAACAAAATGAACTAAACTCCGGGGATTCAGACGTGTTGGGAGAAGTATTCTCTTACAGGGGCTTTTCTCAGAGGCTGTAAAATTAGATGGCCAAGCAGAGGTATTTACGGAGATTGTCTCTAATCCAGCGATGTTTATATTATCCAAATTTTCGCATAACTCTTTCTAACTTCAGTCGAACTAAGCGTCCCAATGTGAATCAGTGAAATCTGACGTTACAGCACATAATACTTACTTTAGAATATGGTTGCAGAACTAACAGACATCAAAGCTATTTCTTTGCAATATCTTCTAGCCTTTCGAACTAGCTCTTTAATGTAAACTTTACAACTTTATTGCAAATATATAACAAATTAAACAGTTGACAAATAAAACAACATTTGGAGTAAAATGTACAAACAAAACTGTCTGACGCGAGGATCGGGCTCCGCATTTACTGTCCTTTAAACCAGAACGAAACACCAAGGATTATGGGAAATGTAGTTTTAATGTGTAAAGTGCGATTCTCCGCTCACTGATATAAAAAAATAGTTTTTTTAAATTAGTTATTTATTTCAAGAATATAAGAAACATCTCATTTAAATGTCCTGTTTAGAAAGCACAGCTTTGTTTTTTTTGGGTTTTATTTCTTCTCCATCAATGTGGCTGAGATGAAACTCTGCTGGCAACAGGAAGCAGAAAGCCATGATCCAGCCTTCTCTGCCTTCTCTGCAGCAGAGAGCGATTAGGTAAAGGCGCTGGTGAACAAGACGGGTTAGACGGTGAGAAGAGGAAGATGAATAATAGAGAAGTTTAAAAGAAGGAATAAATGAATACATTTCTTCTTGATTTGTTTTACAACATGAACTGTGAAATCCAGGGATGAGACTGTCAACATCTCTTTACTGGTGAGTGTAGAACATTTTAGAAAGATTATTCAAGATGCTTACGATTTGTCTAACACTCAATGACTAACACAGTGCCTTGTGCAAAAGTATTCATGTTTCCTATACTTATTAACATTTTAAGTTACATCCACAAACTTGAATGTCTTTTGCTGGAATTCAGTGTTATACAAGAACACAAAACAGAGCAGAATTATAAAGTGGAAAGGAAAATGATAATGTCTGTTTTTTTTTTTTTCTTTTTCATGTTAAGATGTGCAAAATACTGTGTGCATTTGTATTTATGCCCTTGAGTCAGTTCTTTGTGGAACTGCCTTTCACTGCACCACCTTTGCACATTCAGAGACTGAAACATTTGCCTGTTCTTCTGTGCAAAAAAGCTCGAATAGATTGGATGAAGTGTGTCCGTTAACAGCAGGTTAAGTTAATTCTCACTGAGATTTAAGTCTTGATTTTGACAAATGGACATGCTTCCCTATGGCATGATTACTTTTCTATAACAGAGAGTACTGTCAGAACCTCTGGTCCTGCCGTGGCAGATGGCTGCTCACACCGAGCCAGGTTCTGGTTCTGCTGGAGGTTTTCTCCTATTAAATGGGAGGACCACATTTAACAGGAGTTAAATCACTGATTGGATGTAATCTCTGGATTTCCTTTGATAGAAAACTTTTTAACTAATTGGAACAGTAAAAAGAACTTGACTCCATTCTTTGATAACAGGATCAAGTGGAATAAATATATTTGACTTGACTTTTTAGTTGTTATTGTAAATTGGCACTATTTACATACGCTGAACTGAATTTAAATTAAAGGTTTTCCACAGATAATATTTTGCAAATAGGACAAAGATGTCAATTTTAGCTTCAGCTGATCCACAACACCACATAAAATCCAAATGAAATATGATTGTGATTGTAGTAGGGTGAAAAAGGAGAAGGTTTAAGAATATAAGAATACTTGTGGATGAGTCTGCGATGTGCAATGTGATCCAGAAAGATTTGAACTCATCACAATGGATGAGTTCAGTCTGGTAGAATACCAGCAGCAGGACTTGCTCAAAAGTAAAGAACATCCTGTTTTTATTTGGATTTATCCAGTCTGTGTGTTCCTGTCGCTGCAGCAAGTCTATGACCCAACAAGTATTTCTGGTAAAAAAAAAAAAGAAAAAAAAGAAAAGAAAAAGAAGAAGAAGAATATGGGTGGAGGAATGATGTGGAGGAAAGATGAGTGCGCTGTCATGCATAGTGTCCAGAGTGGACTTCTAATTGTTCAAATCTAGAACAGAAACAATGAAAAGTGTGTCTGCAGCCAAATGCTTCCAGATATGTGGAGGTTCTCTGAACAGTGACAAACATAACTGAAACAAATGTGCTGTGTGAAACGGACATGTTTAATTTCAGCTGACATCGGGCTGAGTCATGAAAACTCTCTACAAAGTTAAAGCAGACAGAAGAGGAAGAAACCGGCCTGTATGTTTACCTTCGGTTGTTTCATAAACTCACATTATTGTCAGAGCTCCTGTGAAGGATCTCAACCCTTCATTCAGTGACATCAGCTCCAGCTTTAAATTCATAGAAATCTCTGTTTGTTTAGTCCACCAGTTCAATAAGTTTGACTTTAGAGAGCTAGAATGCAGACAGAGTTTTTTCTTTAAGCCTGGCATCAGGAAGGAAGGGAGCCATGGAAAACAAAATCAGCCACATGTGTTGGCCAGTTTCTCTTGGCTTTGGACGACCATAAATTTCCTGCAGTTCAAATCACAGGATTAGTTTGTTCAAGTCAGAGGGTGTTGCTCCCCAAAACATGAGACAAAATTCTCCTGAAACATATAAAACATATTTAATGTTAGAAAAATAGCCTTAATAAATACAAAAAACAGTTTTCAATTTATTGTTTTATTTCATAAAGAAATATAAGGGGAAAAAGTCAATCTGGCCGTATATGAGAAAAAGCATTTGATTACTAAACTTAATAAATAGATGCGATCGCTAACTGCCAAGACATAACTAGTACGTTTTTAACATCGCCATGGAGAAATTCTGGTCCCCTCTTCTCTCCAGAATTCAGTGGTACTGAGTGGGATTTATAGTTCTATCAATTATGACCAAATGTCTTGAAGCAGCAAAGCCACCCCTGACCATCACACCACCTCTTCCGTGTGTGACTGTGAATCTGCTGGGGTTTTTTGTAAAATGCTGTGTTAGCTCCACACATGTGAGATTGTTCTTTTTGCTTTGCAATGATGTTGCATTTTAAACTCTCCCATGAATCCCATTTCTTATCCAGAATCTTTCTTATTGTTGAGTCATGAACATGTACTTTAACAGTGAGAGGTCGTTCTGGGGTCATTTCGGACTGCCTGGATGTGCTGTCCTGAACTTCAAAATCCTGTCCATTGTTCCTTTTGCAGATTTTTTTTCAAGCAGTATTTGTTTTTGGAGAGCTTTACTTCCAGTGACATGCAATCCATGCCAATAAAGTCCACAATGACAAAGTGTCAGTAGAACTGAAAGTCGTTCTTTCTCTTTTATTTCATGTGTTTTGCAGATACTACTTGGAGGAATTATGAAATATGCCTCTCCTAAAAAAAAGTAAGTGCTAAGTGAGATCCAATCAATGCCGAAGAGGAAACAATTACAAATGACAATGTCTAGTTTGCCATGCATGTGCACGTAGTTAGTTTTTAAAGTGGAAGTTTATCAGAACCAGCTGTTGCCAGTGACAGACTTAAGTTTTCCTCCAGGGAAAGAGAGCAGGAACTGTGTGAGCTGTGATGAACTTACCAGATGACACAAGTCTGTATGGAGTTATGTTTTTATGAGTTTAGTCACATAGAGAACAGCCAGTTGGATTGTGCAAACATCTGGAAACTGCTCCAAAAAAGTAATCACAATCAGCACCATCCTGATTCTCCCCATGTCTTTTCGACTAAGTGCGTCATGTGTGGTGCTTGTTTGCAAACTGTGAGGCAGCATGAATCGCAGGCCTCCAGCTCAGCAGTGAAGTCCTGCCAACTTTCTACACTGACACAAAAAGAAATCCTCCTACCTTTGGCAGGTGAAACACAGCAGAACTTCAAAAGTTCATTGTTTGGTATTTAATGGGCTACTTACCTCTCTGCATTTTTATGGAAAAAAGACTAGGGCCACTGAAAGAAAAATAAAAGAATTCAGACTTTTGACTTAAATAAAAAAAAAGTCAGAATGAATTGTTTATTTATTTATTTGAAGATAAATAAATTCTCTTCCGAAGCATTTCATTTCTTTTTGTTAGTAATAGTCGATTGTGGAAGCGATGCATAAAGACAAACCACATAGACTCCCATAAACCAGATGTTAAAAAGGGGAGCACAGAGTTTATTTCAAATAATTTGGCATTCTATTTCTTTCAGTGTGTCTGGAACAAGAGATTTTGCCAGAGGCGTTCTGTATTCTGAAAGCATTCTGAAAGAATCGTTCAATTGAAGAGGACAGAAGTGAGATGGTCTGAGGCAAAATAATGCCAAGATAAACAAACCGCCAATATTTGCTCTAAATCCTAAAGATAGGACCATATATAACCTGTTTAGGTTTTTCAGCAAAACAAGTTGATTTGATGGTGAATGTCACTGTAAGCACAGCAGGTGAGGTATGTCAGTCTTTTCTGTGGTTTATTTAAATATAAGAGCAACTGAACTGGAACTGAAGTTCCAATTAAATCAAATAATTGCGATAAAACATTATAGGATGACGACTCAGTCTACAATGAAATGAAAGGTATAGTACTTCAAGAATCACTTGTGTTTTCTTTTTTTTTTTTATCTTTGCATTTTACATTTCTTTCTATTGTTTTTTTTTGTTTTTTTCAGGTCCCTGAATTGTTTGTCTTTGATTAATTTACCTCTTGTTACAGAATGAAACTTTAGATGTTCTTCCAAGTAAATGTTGACTCTCAACTCTTTCCATGTGCCAGTCAACCAGGTTCTTATTGTGCTGCTGTTGCTGCTGGCATGTTTGCTTCTCCATAGTTCACTGAAACTCTCCACTCAACAAAAAAAAGGTATGGCAGCTGAGATGTCTGATTTTCTGCTCTGAGCATTAAAGAGGCATTATTATGCACATATTATACAATCAAGCAACTATGTCACATCCAGTTGGTATAAATATCACTTCAAAGAAATTTGCCATGAAATTGGGCCTCCGCCTCTTTAAGAAACTCCTGCTCTTTCAGAAGCTCCTCCTTCATGAAGTCATCACATGGTTTCTCCATTAACCCTTTAGCAACATTTTTACCAGTGTTGCACTAAGTACTTTGTATAATAAGCTCAGCAGATGTCCAGCTCCACTTCTTGTACCCTCAAAGGCGGGGCTAGGTCCACCCAGGTGTTTAGCATAGCTGAGTGGTTGCCATGGAGATTAAAGGATTTCTCAAACATGCATAATAAAAAATCAAGGCAACACTCCAGGTATGTTTTTGCTGAGGGAATGACATTGTTACATGATGTTAAGCTAAAAAAAAGTTGATTTTGCACAAGACCACCCCTTTAACAATTCCACTCAGGGTATCCCAACCAAATCTAACTCATCTCCACTTTCCATTCTTGGTGCCTCTCAGCATACAGGCAGAGCCACGGTTTAACAGCTGACCTCCCTGCTGAAGAAGCTGAAACAGATGATGTTGTTCCTGTTATCATCTGTGCCTCTGAGGAGCGTACTGGGGCAACTATGGCAACTATCAACAGCATCATCAGTAACACAGATTCCAGTATTTTCTTCTACATTGTTACTTTGCGTGATGCAGTCAAAGTAGCAAGGTCTGTCACTGTCTTCAGCTTTAAATCAAGAATAAAGGCTCCTCTCACACCTTTCAGAATCCAGGTATCACTGTTTGTTTCTCTCAAGGAGGTATATAGAGAAGACCAAGCTGAAACGCATCCAGTATAAGATTTTAGAATTTAACCCTATGGTTCTAAGAGGAAAGGTGAAGCCAGATTCTTCTCGTCCTGATCTTCTTCATCCAGTGAGTTCTCAATTTTTACTCCCAAATTATGTCATTTGCACAAATGCTAATCTACAGTCAGCAAAGCGTCTGTTTCAGACACATGGAATAACTTCAACTGTGTTTTACAGCTTAATTTTGTCAGATTTTACCTACCTCTACTAGGGATCAGCCACAGGAGAGTCATATATGTGGATGACGATGTCATTGTGCAGGGTATGTGTTTAAAAACAGAATCTGCTGATACATTTCACCATTTTAGTATCAATAGAAAATATAATTGACTACACAGACAGACAGAAGACAGACAGATACACACATACATGGTTGGACGGACGGATGGCTTGAAAGATAGATGATGTTTGATTTTGTTTTTACCTTCTCATACTTTTATGAGTTCTTAAAATCTTTTCCAACATCCTGGACTATCGATTTCAAATAAGCTATTGCGAAGTCATTTACATTTTTTAGAACAAAGTGCTGCACTAATTAAGTTTAAATAAAGCTTTTGACAGACAGACACTCATTATATTATAATAAGTCTCTATAATATTATATATATATATATATATGTATATATAATAACTTTTGAAAATGTACAAAACAAATATTTGAAAATAGTTGTGAAATAGTTGTCAGTGTTTTGCTGTGTGCTTAACTGCACTTTCACTGGAGAGTCAGTATTTGTGAAAGTTCTTTGTTGAATGAGCAACAATAATAATCTATAAATAAAGCACTGCTCTTATGTCATATGATCAGCGATGTATGGCTCTATGGTTGATTAAATGCTTATTATTTTCAGGTGACATTAAGGACCTTTACAATGTAAAGCTGAAAGCAGGACATGCTGCTGCTTTTGCCTCTGACTGTGACTTACCCTCCACACATGAGATGGTTCGAAGCATTGGCATGCAGGTGCATTTCTATGGTTTTTAATAAAAACCACATTACACATTATGTAAATACACATTTACATAAACTATCCAATATTATGGGTTGTAGAGTGTAAGACAGATGATGGAGTTTATGTTTGTAACTAAAGTCTGTTGTTTTCTGACCTGGTTCCTCAGACCACCTACATGGGATTCCTGGACTACAGAAAGCAAGAAGTGAAAGACTTGGCCATCAACCCCAACCACTGCTCCTTTAACCCCGGAGTGTTTGTCGCAGAAATCAAAGAGTGGAAGAAGCAGAAGATCACCAAGCAGCTGGAGAGATGGATGGAGGAGAATTTCAGGTGAATGGGAAACATTGTTCGTACAACAATGTTGTAAGAAAGTTACAACATTGTAACGTCTTCACCTTTTTTCTTCTCCTGGCAGAGTAGGATTCACACACTAAAAACATAGCTGACCTTCGTAGTGGTAACAAAGGCTACATTCACACAGCAGGTCATGATGCTCTATTCCAATTTATTTTTCCTTTTTTTAGTGTGTGTATAGCATTTTTTAGTGTGTGTATAGCATTGGCTATATATACGCCAATGCAATGCTATAAGCATTGGCCAATGCTATAAGCATTGGCCATGCTTATAGTGTTTCATGACAAATACACAGTGCTGGATCCTCCAGTAGAAATCCAGTCCTCCAGTGGAGACATTCTGCTCATCTCCTTTTTGTTCCATTGGAGTCTCTGGTGCAGCTGAGATCACCAGAACCCAAACAGAGGATCATCACTGGTCAACACTGACTGGGCAGGGAGGTGCAGGGTGGGGTTGCTAACCACAAGGATGGTGTTGTGAGTGCCAACAAATTCATCAGAAACTGATGAATTTTCTGATGACAGCAGAACCAAGTGGTTCTGCTGTTGGAACCACTTGGAGCAGGAGGCATATAGAGCTGAATGAACCTTCATCAGGGCAGAGAGAGTGTCTGCATAGCACAGCAAGAGATTAAATAATGTAATTATCTGGATATTGCTGTGACACTTGGGTAAACACTGTAATAGTTCATATATGTGGAATACTTATAGCATCTCACAATTGTGATACTGATGCCACAGAATTATTCTGTGTCAGCCTGGTTGATCTGGAGATAGAAATAAATCTGATATAATTTCAGGTTTCTCAAAAAGGCAATGATGGTTTGTTATTTACTTTTAAGATGTGTAGAATATTCACATTTCATATGATGTATATGTGTTTTTCTTTAGTTCACTGTATCATTTGGGCTTATTAAGAATCATTTATAGATACATAGAAATATAAATTTGGCTCTGTTGGACATTACAGAATCATCCAACTCCTTTTCTTCTGTTAGCGTAGCCGATCCACTTGGAGCAGTGAACATGTAGAGAGGGAGTGAACTGATGAATGCTTGAGGTTTTTTAACACAATGATGGAAACTTCTATTAAGAGTTTGTACAGCTGGTGAGATGCAGCTTCTACTTCAGTGCTTCTGTTTGGATGTGCCTGATCAGTCACCCATCCCTCTGTCCAACAGGCAGAACATTTACAGCAGTGCTATGGCAGGAGGTGTGGCCACGCCGCCAATGCTTATAGTGTTTCATGACAAATACACAGTGCTGGATCCTCTTTGGCATGTCAGACACCTGGGTAAGATTCTAACTAACCTTTCAAACATGGTCACACCAAGAGAAGAGAGAAAATCAAGATCAGAAATAATATTGCTATTTATGATGCATCAAATCCAGACCAGAGCTGGTGAGCAGCAATTAAGAATATGTCGTTTTATGAAAGGGAGCATTTTAGTGATTAAGAATAGTTTTACACATGGTACCGCCACATCAGACTGAAGGATTTGTTTTGTCTTCAGGCTGGAGCCCTGATGCACGCTATGCAGAGAGCTTCCTGCAGGGGGCACAACTGCTGCACTGGAATGGCCCATTCAAACCATGGAATGACCCAGCCGTCCACTCAGATCTGTGGGAAAGGTGGTTCATACCTGACCCATCTGGAAGATTCACTTTGACTCGGCCTGGCAGTGACGGATAAGGCCCAACGCTGCAGGAACTGATCCACTCATTTCAAAAAGGCAACGTTTCAGTCTGCTCCCACTGACAGGCTGCCTTGTGTCATAACTAAGGAGGCTTCTCCTCCTCTCATTTTGTCCTTGTCTTATAAGTTTGTCTTGTGTCAAAATGTGAACTTAACATGTGGAATCAAGGTTATACTTGAAAACAATCTGAATTATTGTTCCATAAAGTATAAATAGTGAATGCAGCTTTTCAGGTGATAAGTTTGATGTGTTAGGAGTTAACCACTAAATAAACTTATAGAAACGATTCATGGCAGAGTTAAGTTTTATGCATTTACATCTGTTTGATTTCATTTAGGAACTCATATTGTATACATATATGCCTTTAAATTAGTTATTTTCTACACAATCTTATCAATTCTAGAATGTATTAAATGTAATTACCAACAGAGTTTAAATAAATAAAGTTGTAAAAGAAACAAGATTCTGGTATTTAAATTTTATGAGATTTGTTTTCATTGAAGCTATGAGAAGAGAAATAGGGAATCGTGTTGAATATTCATATTTCCTGTGGTGTATGTATGTTTTTCATAAATTCTCAGTATTATTTAGGCTTATTAAGAATCATTTACAGATATACAAATACAGATTTGGCTGAGATAATTGAAATGTATTTTAAAATACCATCTCCATTTTGTATGTATTTTAATATATACAATAATATTATTTATGATTCTGCTGTGTGGGGTTGCCAAGAGATGCCTGCATAAAAGATGTTTTTTATTGGTATTATTTATTCTTAACATTTTCTGAGACTGAATTTTGTGCTTCCTTTAGCTGAAACAGAATCTTTATAATTAATGAAAAAAACCATTTGAAATACACGATCCTGGGCGTAACGACTAAAATGAATATATCTTTTATTTCCTGGGTGAACTGTATGCCATCTGGCAAAGCTGTATTGTAAATAGAAATACAAGCATTGTTTTTTTATTTTTTATGCCAGTTTACAGCTGAGTTCAACCATGCTGTGTGTAAGCCCCCAAATTTACTTGGAGCTCAGATTAAAAACCTAAAGTCATGAGTATTTTAGGGATGACTGGTTCTGATGGTACTGCCGGATCATTTCTGGGTTCAACCCACATACTTTACTCTGAATGCATTCTCCTGACAGATGAGGCAACATTGAAAGAGAAAGGAGTTTTTTTCCATCCCTGTTTATAACAACAAAAAGAACAGACATTTTCTTCCTTTTTGTTTTGCTTGTTTTGTTAGTCTGGAGACTAAACTGAGTCAATGTCATGATAAAAACGATGAGCTGATGTGTCTTCACCTCGGATTGAAACATTGCAGCACGGAGGTCATCCTGTGCTGATAGTTCTGGGTAAAATCGGATCTCCAGCCGTTTTGGCTCCGTTTTTATCCTATCCACTGATGAAAGTGTCTAAATCTCACTCCCATTTTTGTTTTATTGGTCTGATGTAATATTCTAATCATAAATGTGACATTTTCATCAGCTCTAAGCAGAAAATATATGCTTAAAGCATTTGGGGGCTTACACACAGTGTTGTTGAGCTCAGCTGCAAACTGGCATAATAAAACCTATATAGATAGAAAATCTACGTACAGACATAAATTGCTTGATTTGTCGAATGACAGCAGAAGTGCTATCTGGTTTTGCCTTCCTTTCAGATGTTGATATGATCTGATGTCTGTGACTCTCTGATAGCCCTGCAGTTTCACTTTACATTCTTCACTGATCTTCATTCACTCATCTGGACTTTGTAATATTTATTTGAGCTGTTCATTTTCTTGTGTATATGTTTGAATGTGGATTTTTCACACAGTAACATTATTCACATCTGCACTAATGTTTGTTTTAAATGTTCCTTTAGGAAGTTGGACCTCAACACGTTTTCTGCAGCCATCAGCAATTTCTGTCCCAATACCAGCAGCATGTTTAAACACTATTCTAATCAGCAGAATTAAAATGAGGACTCAAACTTTTGCAAACTGTTTGGTACTTTGTAATCTATTCTAAAACCAGTTTTGGTCTTTGAGGATGTTTGTCCTGCTTCTGCTGTTAATCTGAAGGAGTTTTGAGAATGTGGCTGTAAAATTGTTCCCATGCTTATATAGACATTGTTACATCTTCAGTGAATCTCTTTCACTTTTCAACTTTTCTGGCTGTTAGCCAATCTAATGTGTGTTCTCAAACAATTTACCACATCCTCAACCTGGTCAGGATGGAATGTATTCTATGACCTTCAGCACCTCTTAGTGATACATTTATGTCCAACTGTTTAATGTACATAAACAGTTCAGTTCTCACTTAATAAGGCTTTTCACTGCCTGGTTAAAGTTGGTTAAAAACAAGGAGGAGGTTTCATCAGCTGATCCTGCAGATCACACAGAGGAAATTCAGGCAGGGGTTTATTGTAAATCACATGTCGACCAGGAAATGAAAGCAAAATCATCAGAGCTTCAGCTGACTGAGTCTGCAGACAACATCATCCAAGACCGACAACGATTTTACGTTTTGTTCTCACATCCAGCCAGGCCTTTGTGAGCCATCAGTAGGTGAGTGCAGCTATTTGTGTTTAGAAAGAGGCCAAAGGGAACTGAAACACAGCAAGTATGTAAAGTGAAACAGCAGAGCGATCAGAGAGTCACAGACGTCGAGTCACTGTCGTCTTTGTTTAGATTTCTGAAAGCTGGAAGCTTTTGCATCATTAAGGCTTTGACTTTTAGTTCCTGTGGGCTTCCATCCTTATTATACAGTAAATATGCAGATACAGCAGAAATAAAAAGCTTGTTGCAAATACAATGTGATGCATCGATCCTAACTTCCTGGAAATATTGGAACTGAATCTTGAACAATGACACAGAGTGCAGTCATTCACCACTGTTTGTGTTTGCTGCAGCGACATCCTCTTTGTGTTTTTTAAGTGCATTAGTAAACATTTTTTTATTTGAAACATATAATCATGACAAATAGAAGAAAAGCGTATGATAAAGTGCATGCATCTGTAAAGCATTGTAAATGCCACAAGGCTTCAGGGTTCACCTGTAGGCTACTTTAAAATAAATATGTTTTCATTGCTTTAGGACCTTCTTAAATCCTTGTGTTTGCTGAAACTTGTCACTGGTTCTGTTGTCAGACATGACAGCTGCTGGGCTCTCTGAGGATCAGCCACTCTGCTCCATCTGCCTGGATGTGTTCACCCAGCCGGCGGCTCTGCCATGTCAACACCACTTCTGCTGGACCTGCATCAACAAACACTTGGACATCGCTGACAGATGGCGGTGTCCCCTGTGTAACAGGTGCTTCACCTGCAGACCAGAACTTCAGGTCAACATAGAAATGTGTGAACTAAGTGATCAGCTGAAGCTGCTGGCTCAACAGACTGCCAGCTGCAGCTTGGAACCACTTCCTGATGCAGAACGGGTTGTGTGTAGCGTCTGCACCACGGAGGCCCAGATGTCCTGCCTGGTGTGTCTCAGCTCCTACTGCAAGACCCATCAGGTGTTCCATCAGAGGATGCCAGACCTGAGGAGACACACTCAGCTGGACCCTATGGAGGGACAGGAAGACAGAATGTACAACAAGTATCAAAAAGCTTCAGAGAAGCTTATGTGCCGATGTGGGCTTTTGGTGTTGCTGGCATGTCTTATTTTAATAATTGCTGTGTGTTCTTTTGTATTTATTTAATTTGGTTGTATTTATTGAACTATTTCTGATTTTTCTGGATTTGTTGATTAGATTCTTTTGTGGTTATTTTTCTGTCCACCGTCCAGAAGCTCCCTGCTTCTATGGAGACAGAAACCTGCCATGATGTTCGTCATTCACTCCAGTTTTTATCTTATGGAAAACTGTTAGCCGCCCGATTTTATGAAAAGTGCCCTTTAATTTTTAAAAGGCTCAGTTTTGCTTCTTCTGAGCATGTTCGACCACTAGAGGGCAGGATGTTCTTGAGAATCTTTTAAACTGTAAATTGTGTTTAATTTGAGTAGCCTTGCAATTCTTCTACATATGTAAACTTAAACTATTCTCTAGCTGGTTTCTGATGTGGTCTAGCACCTCACAGCAACAGGAGGCCAGATCAGGAGAAGTAGTGCGTCACGTCTGCGTTGAAACCAAATCAAAATCTAGGAAGTGTGTGCACTTCAGGGACAAAAGAGAATCTCGGGGGCAGGAAGAATTGCACCTTTTTGGAGCAATTCTTCACAGACTCTGATCAGTTCCAGCACTTGGCCTGACTCTCAAGCTTGTTCATGTTTTTGCAGCAGTGTCCAAAGGGTCGGCCATGTTGGCCAAAATCCTCAAGCTGAAAATGTAGAAACGAAATGTGTTGTGAATTCTAAATATAAAGTCCTCAGAAACATGGAGAGTTTTAAATGAAAGGATAATATAGACACATATGTGTTGAGAAGAAATGTGTACATTTTTATAGATTCCCAACGTTTAACAAGTGTCTAGTGTATTGCCCTTTTAATAACAATTACCACATTTTTGATGTTAAATATGTTTTTGTTTGTTTGTTGTTTCATCTAGGAAAATAAGCATGACCCATAAGAACAAGGGTTATGTATTTCTTTCTTAGGTTTATTTGAGTAAAAATTGCTGCACTTTGGGTTCCTTCTTCCTATGAAATTAAAATTAAGACATAAATTGTGGTTGAAAAATAAAATGAAAAGCCATACATTTCAAATCTTTTGAAGAAATTTCCATTAGACAATGAAAATATCTTCCTGAAAGATTTAAAAACAGTGTGTTCTTCATCACCACTTTATGCAGAGCTTTAATAAATACATCAAAGCTTGTAGCTGCAATGAGACAAAACGGGAAAAGATTAAAGCGTCAGGAATTTTGAAGGATTTTTTTCAGTTGTAATGCATCATGTAAAATTAAAAAGAAAAATTACAAATGTGTTTGAGGGAACTCAACTCAGAACTCAAAGTAAGAACATTAGAGTTTGGTTGGTTACTTTTTGTAGCAAAGCTTCTTGGTAATATATTTCTTTAATTTGTGCCACACATGTAAGGAAAATGGGGCAGTGTTTAAATGAATTGACTGTGTTGACCTTTACATCATGCTATAATGTTATTCCCTCGTCAAAAACATAGCTGAAGTGTTACTTTGATTCTTTCTTGCATTTTTGAGAAACCCTCTAATCTCCATGGCAACCATTCAGCTGTTCAAAACGCTTGGACAAAAACTTTGGAGCTGCAGTCTCCAGGCTTTTGATGTTCCCCCTCACAGAGCCCCCAAACCTCATGCCTCCTCCACTCAGCTCCTTCAGACTAGCCAGCAACAATTAGCAAACACCTGGTAGAACTGAGGATCTGCTGAGCTCATTATATGATTTGTAGTTGGTTCTTGGCTCACTCCAAAAATGTAGCAGAGTGCTTCTATCCACATGAAATTTTAGATGTTGGCCAATTTATTATATCAATATCAGACAGGACAACAATAAAGAAAGCACCAGCTGACGACAAGAAGTCCTGTTATAACACAAATAATAAAGTGCAAATGTAATAACTTTTCTTGTGAAATGTAAAATATAATAAAAACATGTAATGACTGTTTATGTTCTTGCACCCTCAACCCTCTGATACACAAGTGACTGACTGACTTCCATGAGTGTTGTTTTTTTTTGACCCCTCAATGGTTTTTTTTTACCTACTTTTGTCATTTTGATTCAAAATAATTTTTTGCATAATACTTTCTACTGCGTTTTATTTCACGCAAGAATTATTTCTTGGTTTTTTTTGTATTTCATTTTTCACTTTTTAAAATGTTTTTAGAACAATTTGTAGAACATTTTTAAAACAAAATGACAACAACAGCAATTTTACAACAGCAAAGATAAAATGTCACTAATGAACTATGTCAACATCCATTATCTGTGTGTGTGTGTGTGTGTGTGTGTGTGTGCGTGTGTGTGTGCGTGTGTGTGTGTGTGTGGGCATGGGGGGCTGTGAAAGACTATGTGTCTTTTACTGTCTGCATTCTATTATGCTATGTGTATCATGCAGGTGAGTGTATGTATGTGTGTGCATGTATTTATCCATCCATGCATCAATCTTCTCCTGTTTATCCAGGGTCGGGTCGTGGGGGTAGAGGCCTAAGTAAGGAGGCCCAGACTTCCCTCTCCCCAGCCACTTGTTCCAGCTCCTCCAGGGGAATCCCTCGCCGCTCCCAGACCAGCCGAGAAACATAGTTCCAGTGTGTCCTGGGTCTTTTCTTGGGTCTCCTCCCAGTAGAACATACCCAGAACAGACAGGCGACTAGGAGGCATGCTGACCAGAAGCTCCTCTCGACGTGAAGGAACAGCGGCTCTACTATCTGAGATTCTCATCCTATCGCTAAGGGAGAGCCCAGACACCCTACAGGGAAAACTAATTTGGGCCACGTGTATCCGTGATCTCGTTCTTTCGAACATGACCCAAAGCTCATGACCATAGATGAGGGCAGGAACGTCGATCAACCGGGAAGTCAAGAGCTTCCCTTTTTGGCTCAGCTCTCTCTTCACCACGACAAACTGGTGCAGCGCCGGCCTCACTGCAGACACTGCGCCAATCCACCTGTCGATCACCCGCTTCATTATTTATGCATTTATTAATATTTCTATGAATTTTTATTTTATTTATTGAGATGATAAAAGAACAAACCTCAAACACATTGATCAAGAGGTTTTGCATGTCATTCAACACATTTGGTTTTCTTATCCGGGGTGTCAGACACACACAGAGACAGAGACACACACACACGCACACACACACACACACACACACACACACACACACGCACACACACACACACACACACACACAAATAATATACATGCACAATAAAGTATAGGTGGTAATGTTAGCTAGTCGGTTAGATAACTAGTGATAGCTAACTTTGAAGAAGGCAACAGCAATTGATGTTGATTTGTGACAATAACACTGTCACAGTACTCATGACTGACACACACACACACACACACACACACCTACACACACACACGTAACACACATTTGTGAGGTAAAAAAATAATGGTAATACTTATGGGTAAGAGTTGTTGCTGTGTAAAATATTATTCATGGGTGACACTTAGGACTCAGTGTGTTTGGTTCACAACAAATGTTTTCCTGATCATCACAGCTGGTAAGAAACTAAGATTCCCATTAAATTCCATAGGAAATGAATTTAATTTTCAACCCACTCATGGAAGAATGGGGTCATAATATAAAACATAATATTTCTTAAAATATATAAAAGTCAAATGAAAAATATGAATAGCATGATATCAGTAACATCTTCTTTTAGGAATACCTGGAATATGAAGTGATGAAAACTTTTCATTACAAAGATATTGCAAAAAAATTGACCTCACTGGGTCAAAAAGGACGCAGAAGGTTTAAACAACACTCTGCACATATTTCATCCTTCTGTCTTCTTCAGTGGGAGTCCATCAGCCTCCCACATCTCTTACCATGCTCGCGATTTCAAAAATGTGGATAAAACATTTTGTGGCACTTGCTGTGTCAATAAGACGACTGAAATCCGCCCTGCCTGCGTCAGCGAGGGCAGTGCGCGGTGTTTCCCATCAGAAGCAGATCAGAGTTCAGCTTCAGGCTCCTGTGGCGTTGTTAGACCTTTAACTGTTTAGGAAGAGGCCACACCCACACCAAGGCAACGGTTGAAAGAGAAGCCCAGGGGGTGTCTGGAAAAAAATAAGAAAGTTAAAAACCTTTTTAGATGCTAATTGGAAGCACAGGGATTGAAGTTCATTGATGTGATTGTAATGTAAAAGGATTAGAAAGCTCCACATCAGCAGCAGGGATCAGCAGAAAATCCTCCTGGTCTGCTGTGAGAGAAAGGCTGCGAGGAGACGATGTGTGAAACGGCACGTATGCTGCTCACAGCTGGCAGCCAGGAGGGGGGGAGCACAGCCTCAGTGTGTGTTCGTGTGTGTCTGGGTGGGAGTGTGAGCATAAAAGTTCTACTGTGTGTGTGGAGGCAATACAACAGATAATTGCTGGATGTAGGTAACAGGTCAGTTAGGATTATTAGTTTTAGGTGTCATCAGTATTGATGTAGGTGTGTGTGTGTGTGTGTGTGTGTGTGTGTGTGTGTGTGTGTGTGTGTGTGTGTGGGTGGTGTGTGTGTGCGTGTGTGTGTGTGTGTGTGTGTGTGAGTGGAGTCACGTTTAGCTTTGAGGTGGTGTGTCATCACTGAGCCCAGCTCAGTTTTTCTTTCTCCTGAAGTTTCACAGTAAGAGAAAGTGAAGAAAGTGAAGAAAGCTTTTTAGTTTTTAAAAATGTGACAAAGAGGTTTGTGAAATAACGACGTTAACTCAAAATGTCTCCGAATTCTGTCTTTGTCTAAAGTCCATTAGCAAAACAAAAGAAATGTAGAAAATATTACCAGTTCAAAGTTACAAAGTTCAGCTTTCACTTTTATTTTCTGGCCTGAACAGGAACGACCGCATCTGTCCTTTTGAACTGAAGTAGCAGTTCAAAAGTATTCACAGCACTTTTCCACAGTACAAACACAACCTGTGTTTGTACTGTGAAACTGTACAAACTGACACATAAAATGTGTCAGTTTGTCACATTTTATGTGACAAACTGACACAAAATAATTGTTGTGAGGAAAGAAAATGGTAAATGTTTAAGAAAAAATGTTAAAAGAAGAAAAATTAGGAAAGTTTACAAACAATTATGAACATAAACCTCACCAAAAGAATTTCAGGGAATGCAGGGAGCCAGAGGAGAACGGGTTCGGCCCAGGTTCAAATCCCAGGTTCGAAACCCGTCCTCAGTGCCTTTGCTGCATGTCTTTCCCATGACCCCTGTCTATTGGGATGATATAAAAAATAAAGGTCACTACTGCCAAAAAAAAAATAATAATAATAATAATTTCAAGAAAAAGTAGCTGCTATGGTTACATGTAACTGTTGGGCTTGGGGTGCACATGCAGTAGGAGGTAGAGGTACGTTTTTAGACTTTTAATGAGGCAAGGAATGAATAACCAGACAAGGAACAGACAGGAAAACACAATAAACGCAGAGTGGCAAGAATGAACAGGACAATCCAGGACTGAACTGGAGAAAGTTTAATACAGGAAGCCTGATTACTGGAACAGAAACAAAATTATGAACAGGGAGCAGCTGAGAGGACAGACCTCAGCAGACTAAGGGGAAAATGCACAATGATCAGGTTAAAAAGCAAAGAATCAAAAAAACTCAGCAGAAAACAACAAAGTGAATTAATGAGAAATAAGCTGAGCATTAATGTAAAAAATCAAACTCAGGAAAGCCAAAGCCAAAACATAACTTCCACTAAGTCCACATTTCTGGTGTAATCTTTGAATCTTAAATGTAATGTTAGCATCAGAGGTGAGCAGAAAGAGACCTGAACACATTCTGTGCGGAATGAATCTCTATGACTCACTTAGTGATGGAGTTACTGAAATAAATGAAATCCTAATTAATGAAAAGCACCGACTGCATGGCGGAAGGAACACGGCCACCCTCTAGTTACCTCAGAAACTTTCTGAAAGTCTAAATTTAGTGAGTATTGTTTCAATTAGTCGAACTCCACCTGCTGGGATGTGGGGCAGCAGGTCAACGCTGCAGACGTGCAGACTGGTCTGGTTTTCTGCAGCCCCAGTCGCCCGTGGGGGGGGAATCACTGATTGGAAAAGGAAACTGTTTTTTTGTGCTTGTTTGTTTTTTTTTGTGCTTGAGTCCACCCACTCCTCCTCGGGCTGCCACCTTATCGTGGTGGAGGGGTTTGAGTGCCCCAATGATCCTAAGAGCTATGCTGTCGGGAGCTTCATGCCCCTGGTAGGGGCATGAAGGCAGACAGGTCTTAGGGGAGGGACCAGACAAAGCGCAGCCCGAATACCCCTAGGATGAACAAAAACTTTGGATTTAGTGTTCCCTCGCCCGGACGCGGGTCACCGGGGCCCCCACTCTGGAGCCAGGCCTGGAGGGTGGGGGCACGTTGGCGGCGCCTGGTGGCCGGGCTTTTACCCATGGAGCCCGGCCGGGCTCAGCCCGAAGAGGAAACATGGGTCCCTCTTCCAATGGGCTCACCACCTATAGGAAGGGCCATAGGGGTCGGGTGCATTGTGTGATGGGTGGTGGCCGAGGGAGGGGGTCCTGGCGGTCCGATCCTCGGTTACAGAAACTGGCTCTGGGGACGTGGAATGTCACCTCTCTGGTGGGGAAGGAGCCGGAGCTGGTGTGTGAGGCTGAGAGGTTCCGGCTAGAAATAGTCGGTCTCACCTCGACGCATGGCTCTGGTTCTGGAACCAGTCTCCTTGAGAGGGGCTGGGTGTACTTCCACTCTGATGCCGGTCAGACCTGGCAGGCCCAAACGTGTTGTGAGGGTCTGCTGGGAACGTCTGGCGGAGTCCCCCGTGAGACGGAGCTTTAACTCCCATCTCCGGCAGAGCTTCGAACACGTCCCGGGGAGGTGGGGGACATTGAGTCTGAGTGGACCATGTTCCGTGCCTCCATTGTCGAGGCGGCTTATCGGAGCTGTGGTCGCAAGGTTGTCGGTGCCTGTCGTGGTGGCAACCCTCGAACCCGTTGGTGGACACCTTCGGTGAGGGATGCCGTCAGGCTGAAGAAGGAGTCCTATCGGGCCTTTTTGGCCTGTGGGACTCCGGAAGCAGCTGATGGTACCTTAGGATTGCATCTCTGCTTTTTGCGGATGATGTGGTCCTATTGGCGTCATCGGGACGTGATCTGCAGCTCTCGCTGGAGCGGTTCGCAGCCGAGTGTGAAGCGGCCGGGATGAGGATCAGTGCCTCCAAGTCTGAGACCATGGTCTTGAGTCGGAAAAGGGTGGAGTGCCTTCTCCGGGTCGAGGGAGATGTCCTGCCTCAAGTGGAGGAGTTCAAGTATCTCGGGATCTTGTTCACGAATGAGGGAAGAAAGGAGCGTGAGATCGACAGGCGGATTGGTGCAGCGTCCGCCGTGAAGCAGGCGCTGTATCGGTCCGTCGTGGTGAAGAGAGAGCTGAGTCAAAAAGCGAAGCTCTCCATTTACCGGTCGATCTACATTCCTACCCTCATCTATGGTCATGAACTTTGGGTAATGACCGAAAGAACGAGATCGCGGATACAAGCGGCTGAAATGGGTTTTCTCCGTAGGGTGGCTGGGCTCTCCCTTAGGATGGGTAGAAGCTCGGTCATCCGGGAGGGACTCAGAGTAGAGCCGCTGCTCCTCCACATCGAGAGGAGCCAGTTGAGGTGGCACGGGCATCTGGTCAGGATGCCCCCTGGACGCCTCCCTGGTGAGGTGTTTAGGGCACGTCCCACCGGGAGGAGGCCCCGGGGAAGACCCAGGACACGCTGGAGGGACTATGTCTCTCGGCTGGCTTGGGAACGCCTCGGGATTTCCCGGAGGAGCTGGAGGAAGTGGCTGGGGAGAGGGAAGTCTGGGCCTCCCTTCTTAAGCTGCTACCCCCGCGACCCGACCCCGGATAAGCGGCAGAAGATGGATGGATGGATGGATGAGTCCACCCACACATCTGAGTTTGAGACAGAAACCAGCTCAGGTCTAAACACAGACTCAGGTAGTGTTTCCCAGAAGCCTTTGTGTAAATTACACAGCTGAGGGAGTTCTCTGCATGTTCCTGACTATATTCATGTTTAAACTGTTCAAACCCACCTTCTAAACCCTCTTGTCTGCATATGGCGACTTGCTCTTGCTCAAATCAGTTTTATTTCTGTCTCAGCAAGAACTTAGTGAGAGCAGATAAAAAAACAAACAAACGCAGGACGTGATTTCTGAAAGCAGAGTTAGAATTGAAGTAGGCCAAAGGCCACAAAGGCTTTTGACAGGTTATGAATAGAAATGAGGTTAAGTGTGGAGATTTATTTTTGTTTACTTCTCTGTCTACTGTTTCAGACCATTTGAGGAAGTGTTTAATTTCATAGATTATATGAAAAATGAAATTCAGGCGTTTTTTGTTTTATTTAACTAAAAAGTTTTGTTTTCCCAGAAACAAACTAGACAATCAGCTTTTGCACTCAAAGAGCCAACTTTGAATTATTTGACTTTGTCATTTTAAAATAATGCAAAGTTGGCATTTTTACTGGACTTTCAACAACCTTTAGAGCAACTTTGCATTAAAAGGATTATTTTTTTACTGAGTGACACTTGATGACTCCTTCATAATCATGACAGGTGTCATGTCAGTCTTATTCACTCCCAGTTAAGTGTTACCAGTTTATTTGCAAAGCACATTTCAGCTGCTTGGCAGTTCAAGGTGCTTTACATGAAAAAACATATAAAAAATCAGTCATTTTCATTCAACTTAATTAGACGCTGCTTTGTATTCTCTAAGAAATTTACCGCCCCAAATTTCATCAAAATTGTAATTGTAACGTGGCAATATGTGGAAGAACCTCATGGAATATGAGTAATGAACAATATAGGGTTGATGCAATATAGAAACTTGAATATTTATTTAGTAGAATAGATTTTCTAGTATGTAAAGTCTCTGTGAGCTCAAGCAAAGGGTCCAATCCAAGTTTGCATGACATGAACCGGAGGCTGAGAATGCAGAGGTCAGTCTGAAAGCCTTGACACAATCTCTTATCATGTGACTGTTTTCAGCTTGCAGGATTTCTGCTGTGCATGCTTTTCTGCATATCTAAAATGTGTGGGTCGGTTATATTTGGTGTCAAACAGCAGAACCGCTGCCAGGGCACAGGTTTTTCTCATTAGATCATCCACAGACAAGCAAACACAATGTCTGAACTTGAAATTCATCTGTTAATGAGGATAAATACGCAACTCTTCCTCCTGGAACTGTGGTTATTTCAGTCTGATATGAATGGAAAAACAGTTTACTTGTCATAACATTATCACTTAATCCATTAGAAATAGAAAAAACATCACATCACAGAAATAAAGGCAGAGATTTGAACGACAGGTATTATTATTATTATTATTATTATTATTATTATTATTATTATTATTATTATTATTTTTATTATGTTATGGAAGGAGTTGTCTCTGGATCTGAAGTAAGCAATCTAGGTTTTTTTTTTTTTTTTTTTTTGTCATTCCCTGAATCTTCCAGCCTTTATCTAATGTTCTAAGAACATTAAACCCATAAAAAAAATTTTTTAGAATTTCTTTAACAAGAAAATTTTCAATGAAATAATGCCAGTGGTCAGAAACATTCTATGCATAGAAATCCAAACCATTCAAAGGCAGCATACTCAGTGTCAGTGTACACAATCATTTATAATAATCACAGCAGAATATGTGAAACTCTTGCCAAAAAAGTTAAAAAAAGAAATAAAAAAAAAAGACAAGTCTGTTGGTCAAACAGAGACATTGTTCTAAAGAGCATATGAAAAGTTAAAAAGGTTACATATCAGCTGAGGCATTTAAAAACGTGACAAAAGTTGCTGGTGTAAACTATTTACAAGCATGACAATTATTGATCTGTTGCTTGAGTGTTTGGACAGAAAAAAGATGTGGAGGGTTTTGCTAACACAGTACTAAAATATTATATCTAACTTGGACCCAGAGTATAATATTGATATTCTAAGGTTGGGTGTGATGTCATCCCCTTTTATTGTAAAAGTCATAAAATAACAAGGCGACATAACAATGACCCTATTTGGATAGGTAAGATTCTAACCTTTGGTACTCAGATATAAACGTTGGTAGTCATGACCTCGTGCTATGAATCAGCAGTGATAAGTGATTTTGAGGGTTTTTTTTATTTAGTTTACATAGGCTGATACAGAAAGCTTGTGGTTAGCTTTCCCAAAAACTGCTAAAGAATGGGTCAATGAAAACATTACATGAAATGAAAACAGCTTCCAAATTTCACAGATAATAATTATCTGACACTCGATGGGATTTCTGGGAACCACACCCACATCCTAACATCCGGATCCCAACTGTTCCGGTCCACATTTCAGTTCTAATGCTTCCCACAGAGACTGGATAACCCAGCTCACCTCTACCTTCAGATCACCAAGCACAACTGCTAACCAATCCTGCTGTTAGCTTGCAGCTCATTTGGATGTGATGTCGTTCCCAGATTTCTGTTTGGACCTGAGGGACTGTAAATTTGTGTTGGTCGCTGTCCAGGTTTTTCTGTGAGGCATTCAGTAATGTTTGAGAAAATGATTTGAATTTAAGTCACAGGTTCCAAGTTTCAGTCACCGAGGGACAACGTCACCTTCTGTGGTTCAACACACCTGAGTCATCTAGTTAGGTCATTACAAGGCCAAACGATAATATTGTCATTCTGAGACCATTTCCCAGTAATATAATGGTAACGGCATAACAATGCAAGAACACATTTTCATTGATTAATAAACTTTCTAATAAATGTTTAACACTGGAACTGGAAGATATTTTAAACATCCAAAATAAATCAATGAAACAACAGAAGCGTCTAGTTGAGAGCAAAGTTCCAGATTGAAGACTTGTAACCCAGTTTTTGGTAGAATAAAATGCAAATGAAAATTGTTGCGCTAGTTTTAATTTATCATCGTTTTGTTGCTTATTGCGACAGGCCTGGTCATTAGCAGGACTTTGCAGTACTTGAGTCCATGATGAGGTAATTCAGTCCTTTGAGTCAGGTGTGTTGGACCTGGTCTTTGAGGACTGAAGTGTCACACCCAGTCTGAAGTATTTTTTGAGGCGTTTCTTTATAAAAACTTTTGAAGATCTTTTGAAAGATTTTTTTCCATCCTTTTTCCAGTAGCTTATTACCCAATGCGTAACAAGCTGCTGATGGAGTTTATTCCACTCTGACCCGGTGTTGCTTCAGATATTCCTTTTTGACTCCTTCTGCTCTGCGCATAAATTCCATCTGCATCCTACATGACCGAATGCACAGCACATACATGTTGATCTCTCTCCAATCTCAAGTGTCTTTGTCAGAGACAAAATAAACTTGGGGGACAGACTGAGTCCGGTGCTGAGTTGGTCTCTTGAAATGTAAATGTTAGGATGTTTAGATGAAGTGAAAGTGGTCCAGAGTCCTCTGCGGGCAGGGACAGGAGGTGTGGACAGTGTTCTTGTCTTTGCAGACTGGAGATGACCTCTGAGAAATAAACAATATGTTTAAGTAGGAAGAGAGTAGTCTTTATTTTTCATTAAAATCATCATAGGTTTTATATGTCACAGGGCTGACTGTAGGTTAATGTGTGTGAGGTGAGTGAACCCCACAAGTTGCTGCTAGAGCCTCTTCATATGCATGTATTTGAGCTCAAAATCCTATTTCAGCAGCAGGATAATTACGTGCTTCCCAAAAGTACATTTTTTTCAGTTAGATGACGTTTACAAACTTGAATGTCTTCATTGAAACTGTCTGTCGCACAAAGAAATGCATCACTGTGAGGTGGAAGGAAAATTATATCTGGTTGTCAATTCTTCTATTAATGAAAAATTTCAAAATTGTGGAATGCATATATATATATATATATATATATATATATATATATATATATTCAGCCCCTTAACTCTGTTTACCCTAAATAAAATTCAATACACTACCTCTGTGTCTTTTCACCTCAGAATCAATCCAGCTGTTTAGTGCAGGCGAGTCAGAGAACAAGGTCAGGGAGAAGGATATGGAAAGGTTTAAAGCAAGGCTAGAAAAAAAAAAAAAATCTCCCAGAGAAACAATTTATCATCTCTAAATAGAATAGTTATGACACAACTGCAAACAAAATTTAAGAGCTTTCTTGTCCTAAAAGGCAGGAACAGACCAGGGCTTGCAGAAAGAGCTTCATTGTTCTTGCTGCAGTCCATTTTTATTTGGATGACCTTGAATTTTAAACTTTGTTGTTCTTGTTCTTGCTTTTGCTTTGGTTTTACATTAAACCATTTGGTTTAATGGTAAAAACCAAAGCTCAATGTAAAACAGTGTGCGTTTGAGCTTCATGGTATGTTTATGGGGAGAAGAAAGATAAATTACAGTTCTGGTCTTCTTTCAGTCGTTATTGTGGTTGGGTGAGGATGTGATTTAGATTTTCCTTCTCAACTTTATCTTTTGTCTGTAGCCTGATGGTGACCTCAGGTTGGAAACTTTTCATACTCTGATCAAAAAGTGACCCAGCTCCCAGATGTGTGTGAGGAAGACACCATGTTCACTTTTAAAGCTACACTTTAATTTTTGAAAAAGCTCGTAGTTGAAGTGACTTGGGTTATGCTCAGTTATTGTTGTCTTGGCTGCTGGCTACATTTCCTCCCTCTGCTACTTTCTTCTACTATATAATTTTGTATAATTTGCATTTTTCTCAGGTTTTAATTGAATATTTTCTACTTTTTTCTTTTCAAAAGAACAACACCTGGCTTTGTGTTTAGCTGTAATATAGTTTTGCTATGTTCTTTTCCCACTGTTTCCAGGTAGCTTTCTCATCCATGTGCAGAATCAACATTGAAAAGTAAATCATGGGCTCAGTTGCAGGTGCTTTTGTTATCTGCCTTTGTTCTCCTCGCCTTTGCAGCTGTTGCTGATCCATTGATTTGGAGCGCGGACTATTTGAACCTGACTGTCTCCGTCTTCTGGGTCGTCTTTTGCATCCGCTCTGCCTCTTGTGGTACTCTGCTGCCAGGCCTCTGCTCCCCTCCTCTTGCACATTTGAGTTTGTCTTTGTTTTTTGCACCTCAACACTTCCGTATTCACACATACAACACATCCAAGCATTTGCACTACGCCACTGATACCGACTTTCACAATCCATTGTGGTTTTTGTTAATAAATATTCCTTTTTCTGCACCTTAACCACTGCATGGTCTCCCGTTTTGGTTAGATGAACGTCTGACCTTGAGCCAGACGTAACAACGTATCATAGGCAGGTTAACAGATATATCTACTGGAGAAGAAAACAAGTCACCCAGAAAAGGCTGATTATCAGGGATCATCCAGCGGCTCCTTCAAACCCCAGCAGGTGATCAGGTGATTGCAACCAGGTGTAACAGACTTTGACATTGCTGATTTGCTGGAGTGCAACTTGCTTGAGATGTGCACTCATCTTGAAACCCTTACTTGCACTAAATTGGAAATAATTTAGAAAAATACACTGAATTACAAGACTTTACAGAATAATGTGCTATGGTTAACTTTACATAAAAGATTGTAATTACATAATCATAGTAATAATAGGTGGTTATCGAAAGCTGGCTAGCCTCAGGCGTGAACTGAGTCTTTCTCCATTCCTGGTGTTGCATCAGTTGGAAGACAGAGCAGGTCGAGTTCAACCTGTAAGAAAAAGAGAAACAAACATGGCTGTATTGAAGGGATCGGTTTAATGATAAGTAAAAAAGTCAACAGCTTTATCTTATAGTGCACAGACTTGTATTAATAGGTTTGCAGGTAAGCCGTTTGCAGATGTCGTCCCAAGCAGAACTCTGTGAGCCTCAGACATTCTTTACAAGCTGACTGAGCTTTAAGCTGTTCCACAGCTTTACCTCTGATTGCTTCTTGGTTTTTATGATGCTGTTTGACTCTAACAAATCTTTGAGTCCTTCAAGGAACAATTGCATCTATACTCAGATTCAGATGCAATGTGTTTCTGCAAACATGACTTAAATAACTGCTTCTTTGGATTCATGTGTTTAAAGAACCTTGTTCCAGAAGTCTTGTGGTTGGCTGAGATATAACTTTTCACGCCAAAGTATTGCTGTCATTTTCTTCTTGGAGAGGAGACAATCATCCTGGGATCTGTTCTAGACAAGCAGCCACCATGCAAGTCACAAGGGTGTACTTACTTTTTGCACATACTTATTCCATTGTGGCTTCCTCTTTGTTTTATTAAAGGATGACAGTGTGGAATCTGGCATGTATTTTTACATACTTGAGGTTTCATTGAAATAACTTTAGCTACTGGTAAATCACATTTACAGTGTGTCAGCATATGACTGGGGTTTTTGGGTAAATGTTGGTTAACATGATGATTACTTTGTTCCAGAGAAATATAAAAACATTTTCCAATTCTTACCGAACCTCAGTGTTTAAGTATTTCCCCTGAGGAAATACCTCAGTAAGCATTTCCAGCTAGAAAAAGAAACAAGTTCAGCTTGGTGTGTGATCTGTGTTCCAGAATATACAGTATGACTTCCAAGACACAATCAGAGCAAAAACTAGTTTAATGAAGTTTTTGAAAATAGAACAGAATAGAATAGAATAGAATAGAATAGAATAGAATAGAATAGAATAGAATAGAATAGAATAGAATATTTCTCATTTGTCAAACTTGAATGTTTCAGATTGTTAAACACCTTTTAATCTCAGGCAAAGATAATATGAGAAAAAATAAATTCAGTTTTCAAGTGAGAATTTTTATTAAATGAACTTTTCCAAAACAACCTGGCCCTTCATAGAACAGTAACTACTATCATTGTTAAAACATTAACTAACTATAACTAACAATTTTTTTTAGAAATCTGAATTGAATTTAATTAACTCCTCAGATGTCCAGTGTAAGAAAAACCCAATGAAATAGAACCTGTCAAACAACAAGGGGAAAGGATTTCACAAAGCTGTATACTAGACTTAAAGAAACATGAGAACAGATGAGAAATAAAACAAATGATGTCAATCAGTCTGTGTTATTGCTCTGTGATTTCACCCTTATTCCTAAACTAAGTGCTAAGTAACAACACTGAAGACAGTTTGACAGTTTGTGAGAATATCTTCACTTGTTTGCTTCAGAAGAACATGCTTTTCAAACATGCTTTGTAAACATGCATGTTGAAGAACATGCATGCTTTAATCCACTAACTGCTGTGGAAACTTAACAGGAGTAAACCTTCTGCAAATCTACCATGTGTCAAATACTGTTTGGTTTCCATTAGGCAGCCAGGCAGCCTCCCTGAGTTTCCACTGGGCTGGAAATCACTGCAATAAGTCATCTATGCATGGGATCACAAGACCTGACCAAACCCTTCAATGACATGCAGTGGGGGGTTTGATCTGTTTTCCTGCCTGGCATCACCTGCAAGGACAGGAATTCAGCCCTTTTTATTACTTTCCACTTTTTAAAGTTTAAATGGTAAAAGAAAGTCTCATTTTAAGACCATGGTGAGAATTGGCATTTTCTACAATTGTTTTCGCTGGCAGACATGCATCCGGGGTGGACACCATGACAGACTGCTCGGTGGACAGACTGCTGTCAGTCTCTTTGGTTTTCAGTATTTAAGAAGTGATAAAACTTCAGAGCCAGTGCTTTTAATTTGAAAAAGGCGTATGAAGCTGCCTTTTTTTGTAAAAAGCAGTGTTGCCTAGATGATTATGGGCATGGTGCCTTCAGTTTAGGGTTAGTTTGAGTGAGTGTGTCAGTCCATGGTTGTTTGTCTCATGTGTCTGTCCTTTGGCAAATGAGAGACCATGGTGTTCCTTGACTCTTGTACTATAAGCACTGGGAATAGGCACCTTTGTGGTTTTTTTCTCTCTTTTTTTTGGATGGTAATAAAAATGACTGAAATAAATGAACTGTTCCTCAATCTGCAGCTGTGCAGCAGCCAACATCCACATCTCTAAAAGATCCTGAACGTGATTCCTTCTTCATACAACATGGCTGTTCTTATATTTCTTTAAGAAACAAAAAAAATGTACAGTAGCATCAGTGGATCTTCATTGTATCCTCGCACTTAGGGACTTACTTTCAGGTCATATTTTCTATCTGCCACATTGAATTGAATGTAGGAGTCTCCATTGGGGTCACAGCAAAGTGTGAGAGTGGGTACTTCCATCTGCTGCAGGTTTCTATCAAGGAAATGTCTTGTTCAAAATTCATCATTTCCAAATTTACAGCTAAAGTGGATACCAGCTCAGCTTTAACATTTAAAGTTAAAAGTAATTCTTCCAACAAGTGCAACTTCATTTGCTGTGGAATTTGAAAGGTCAAATTTCATTTACAATATGTTTAAAATATTTAGAACGTATAAAACCTTAATAAGAATCATGGGAGTCATGCGTTGCAAACATGTGACGTGCAGTAGAGCAAGGCAGGGATTTGACCTCTTGTGAAGAATTAACTGGACTTAATGGAAAGTGACATCCACCTTCCTAAGCATTTGGCTCCAAGAAATATGTCAAAAATTACCCTTTCAAGGACCTATCAAGGGTTGTCAAATTCATTCGTCCCATTTTCCCCTTCAGCACTCTTCCTCTGAACTCCGCCCCCTCTGGACACCAAATCCTGGTCTTGCTTTTGGTCAGACTCCCTCCATCACTCATTAACCCTGTTCCGTCAGACGTACTGATGTGGCAGCTATCAGATCATGTCCTGATCCCTCCATGTCTCATTCACAATGTCCAGTGCCCTCCATCAGCTAATGATTGACCATAGTTGCAACATTTGAGACGTTGTTTCCAGGTCAAAGGAGTAGATAAATCACATCCTGTATGATGTTATAGTGGCTTTCAAAATCAGTCACAACTCTTAAGCTTCCATTAGATTAAATGGTGATGAAAAGATGGATGGAGCTAAGGGGCAACCCGAGAACAAAACCTGCTAGATGTTGAAGATTTGAGACTTCAGCTTCCAGCAGAACCACCAACCTAAACCTTCAGCTGTTAGCTGTTAGCAGATAGCTAATGGCTGTCAGAACCTAATTATGTCTTAGTACGGCCTTGTCAGAATTCAGACCTAAAACTAACTGAGAATTTGGAGCCAAACCTTAAAGCATAAGTTTATTGTCACTCCTCACTCAAACTGACGGAGCTTGAGCTGTTTTGCAGAAAAATGGGCAAAAATGTCAAGTTTTAGATGAGCCAAGGGTTTTATTCATAAACTCTTCAAATAACATTTTTCTTTAAACTTAATAAGGTGACATGAAAAACTAAGAAAAGTTTTGCACAAACATTTAACATACTGTTAGTACTCTGTCACTATACACAGTATGGTTCTTTATTTTAAAGACTGAAGAACATGGTCAAACAGTAACATTTCAACTACAGTCACAAACTTTATTCCCACCATGATAAGGAACAATGGAAAAGACAAGATAAATAGTTTTTTTTTCTCTGTGACATTCAGGCATTATCACACAAGATAAGTTAAATACTTAAATACATAACTTTCTTTAAATACAAAATTATTAACATATATTCACGGGAGAATTCAGCACTCCTCACATCACGTACATCTTCACAGACACAAACACAACTTTTACAGGAAGCACCTCATCCTACCGTCACTAACTCTTCAACATTGAAATTCAAGTTGTAAAAAAAACTGTCAACATGATTTGATTGCATTAAAGTGCTTTCCTGTGACCCTAAAGAAGAATACGTGACACTCAAATGTGAAAACAAGAGAACAAGTCTGACGAGAAACTAACAGGAACATCACTGAACTCCTATGAATCTTAGTCATGGATAATCTTCAAACACTGTCCCTGGTCTCGAGCCAGAAGCCGTCGACTGCGGTAAGCTTTGCTAACGCAACTCTGTATGACGCAATGTGTGACGTCCCAAAATCATACTGAAAAAGCAAAACAGTGATAAGGCAAAACTCATCCAAAACACATAGAATCACTGAAAATTTACATTTCGAGAAAGTAGAGAGATGTTCTTGTCATTTTAAAAGCCGTTTAATGATCTGTCACGAGACAATGATAAGCTCTGTTACAACAGAGAGAAAGGCACGATTTTTCTTAGTGAGGCTTTGAACACATTAGAGTTAAGACCAAGGAATCACTGGCTACCATGATTTGACCTCTGGTCTAAAAGGATTACAGCCAGGGAGGAAAAAAATAGATGGAAGAAATAAAGACAGTGGAAAATACATTAAGAACATGGTATCATATCATGTGGGTCACATACTGCAAGGCCACTCAGTCAAGTATTTCCAGGTATTTGGTGAGATTTAACTATTTCAAGATTACAGAAAACAATAGAAACTAAATATCACACAATAATACAATAATAATAATAATAATAATAATAATAATAATAATAATAATAAGTGACTCACTTTCCGACTCAAACATTACTCCAACACTACTGCGTATAAAGGTTTAGTAAAAAGTTTACATCTAATTTTAATACTAAAGATGCACCAATCAGAGTTTTGCTGGCCAACATGATTTCCAGTTTTGATTGAAGTTCAAATTTGAACTGATTCTAATTTTGATTCAAGCTGCGTCTCAACCTTATGATTTAGGTAATATGGTGGGTGTGGTAACATGAGGATTATAACCTTGTTCTCATGATGGACTGGTGACTTCTCCAGATTGTTTTCTGCTACTTGCCCAGTTATAGTTGGCATAGAGATCATATTCTATGCCAGCTCTATGACATAACCCACTCGCTTGATGGTGGTTTTCTTAAACGGGATTAAGTGAGCATAGAAAATGGAAGGCTGGATGGCTGAGAACTTTAAGACCCAAACAAATTATACCATGGTGGACCAACAAGACCTTGTTTCCCAGCGATTCCTGGTCTATCATCCGCCCACCATTTCAGAGGCAGACATAAATAGAAGACAACAAAATGTTGGGGCATGCATTATGCTGCTGCCTGGCTATTTGTGTTTATATTTGAAACTAGAAACTGTTACAGCTAGCATTTTGGTCAGCGTGGCTTTTGTTTCAAACCCACATCGTAACACCATATTACATAGTTGAAAGTAATAACAAAAGTAAATGTGTTTTACTAGGATGTTTTATCTATTTCTGATTTGTCTACTGTTGCATCGTCGCTGCAGAATCAACTCTGATGACATAAGTGACTCAGGGATTTAACTTTTAAGTTGTTGAAATCAGGAAGCCTAAAATCATCTGCTAGTCCACTAAATAAAGAAGCTTGTTGAGAAATGTTGAGTTATTTTCTGATTTGAGCTCACTGCTAAAATATTTTTTAAAAATTGTTTCTAGGGATTTAACAAGGATCCACTCAAACAATGAAATGCTATTCCGACTATAGCGTTAACTTTTATTTTCAACTGAGTAAAGCACAAAATTGAAACAGAACTTTTCTTGACTCATTAACTAATCCCTGCATGCTGACTCTTATTTTCATTTTCATGGTGTCTTAAATGACAATGTTTGTGTAAGTCTTGGCTGTGGATGATCTCAAATCAAGTTCAGCTACAAACTCAAGGACTGTTGTGGTGATCTCCGAGTTCATGTTAGACACAGTGTATGAACTTCAAAGCTGACAGAGAGGTGAAAGGGTTCACTTGACTGTTAAAAAGGTATTCAGAAACTCATTGATTTTGACAGGTCTCAATGTCATGGTGCAGCTTCTAATCCACATTAGAGGCTTTAGTGTGTGATCAGTGAACAGCAAAGGATCCAAGGCTATGAAGTTCAGTTGGCAACCAGAAGTACTCCACTGAACGGCACTGAAGACACAGCTCAGTTCTTACTTTATCCAGATTAAGATGTCCCAATGTCAGCTTTTTTCTTCCTTTTGTTATTCAAGCTGAAGAATTCATAATGTTTTAATGTCCATATTTTCCTGTGATGGAGATGGTCGATCCTTGGAGTTCATTTGGTCCGTTATGATCTTAAAATGTAACTTTAAAATCCACCAATCAAGTACAAACAGTAAAAGCAGAAGATTTCTAAAATAAATCAAAGCTGACTGCGCACTAGATTAATCCTAAATGCAAAAACTACTGTTAGATATTTTTTGGTATTATCATTTTGTTATTACTTTAGTTCATATTCAATCTAATGTTAATCAGTATTATTGTGATTTTTAGTTTAAAGTGTTCTCTTCCTTATGTGTGTATAAACAGACCTGGAGGTTACTGCTGTCTGTTTATCTTCATGTGAGATAGTCAAACTTTGTGGTTCTCAGATCCTAAATTCTTCTCGTGTTTATCTACCCATTCCTTAGTTGATAGTTTGACCTAGAGCTGAACTAGGCTCAGATTGTAAATTAGATATCACACCTGGAACTGAATTGATGGGTTGTTTAGGTTAAATATTTTACGACCTCTGTTGTTTCCTGACTGCCCCATGTGACTGTTTTTCTTTGACAATAAAAGAAGGAGCTCACGTGAAAGCAGATCAGAACTCTCTGTGAACGGCTTGAAGAAGTTGTTTATGGAGATTTCTCCTTTTGCAAAAGCTTGACCATATAATTCATATACGTTGTCTGTAGTTTATTTTTTGTAGGTTCGAGAAAAATACCTTACACTACAACCAAGACATTAAAAGACAAATACCGACAGAACTGCTTTAGGGGCAACCTAACTCATCCAAAACTATGAGGGCTCCTGGGGTTAATGGGGGATGATTCTTCCCTGCCGTTCTGACCGACGAGCTGATGCAGACGGTGGCTGAGGTTCTGTACTTGGCAGGTTCCCAGGACACACCCCACTCTCTTATACTGGGGATGCTGGTGGTAGTTTCTTCCCCCTTTCGAGTGTGCGTGGACACGAGATCTCTTAGCTCTTTTCTTGATCTGAAAAGCCTTATCAGGCTGTGCCCATGTCAGGCCAGGAGATGCCGTCTTCAAACTGGACGCTGGCGGGTGTCTCATGAGGCTTAACATCCATTTATGGAGTTTGTTTGCTGCTGGAGATGCTGGGACAGTGTTGGACTGGCCTTCTGAGGGAGTGGAGAGCTCCTTTTCCTGATCGATGGGTTCTTTGAGATTATTCAGTCTGGAAAGGGGAAAAAAAGAAAAAAAAGCCGGTAAAAAGGTGTTCTTTTATGTTTTAGAAATATAAGTGGATTAAGCAAACAGTAGTGGATGAACAAAAGACAAAATGCAAAAATAAGCAGGTAACATGTATGCAAGAAAGATATATTCAGTGAATCAGAATCTGAAATGGCCAAAATCAAAACACTTTAATGCAGTGCTAGCAAACCTTGAATGCAGATATTCATGTAAAACTTGCCCTTAACTTAAACATTTCAGCCAACTGAGCCCATCCACTCCACTAAGCCAGCGGTAGAAGTTTCCTCAAGCATTATGGTGCATTATGCTAAACCACAAAAAATGCTAGGAAATATTTTGAGGAACATTACAAAACCTCAAAAACTCCTCAGACATGGACAACGCCTCTTTATGGGTGGTTAAACTGCTGCCCATTTTCTGTACTTGCTAAGTCCTGTTAGCTACACTGGGGAGACGGCAATACCATCAAGGAAGGTCCAACCCTAAACATGATCCCAGTTTGTTAGAGACCCAGAACAGAAACCCCTTTCATTGTGCGATGTTCTTGACATGTTGTGATCAACTGGAAGGTCCTCGCACAGAATGAGGAGTTTAAGTCATCCCACTAATATCAGTCCACTGTGACACCTCGAAAAGTACTTACAAGCGAGTAACAACTACAACCTGCAAGGGATGATTACAGATTTTTGAATGACTGTGATGTATACTGTTAGAATGCAAAGCAAAGCATTCTCGCACACACTGAGGGTGATGGTCCAAAGATACACACAGAAGCACATCATCAAACCAAAGGAAAGGAGACCTGGAGATTCACCCTCCTTTCTGCAACTTCAAATCCTGTCCACAAACAGACCAATCACAGTAGAAACTGATTAAGAGTTATGCTGAATTACAAACACAGCTCATAAGATCAGTATATCTTCCAAACTACATAATATTTTATATCACTGAGTAATATGAATGGGTTTCTTTTGAAATAAGTACAAATTTTAGGAATGGATTTATTCTCCTATTGTTTTCTTTTAAGGGTTAGGCTCAGCTATTACTGTGAAACTTTTAGTAGGAGTACCGACATCTGTTTATCTTTTGCATGTGAGCACAACTTTGTATATTTCAACATGCCTGTCTCTTAATTGGGGTATAAAAGTAAATTGCCTTTTGATGCCTTGAATAGCATATTCCTGAGTCAGCCTGGGTTGCTACCTTTTTTATGTTGCCACCTGATTATTGTTGGCTTTTTTGGTAAGCAGGCACGGGATCTCATTATCAAGAAACCTGATGAGACTTGTTTCAGTTCGGCTGAATGGTTCCAGGGTAAACAGAACGAATATAAATCAAACCGGTGGAGCTCTAGCGAATCTGTGCACAGTAACGAGTTCTTTCAAGTTAAGAAGGGTCTGTTTTTTATTTGGAGACTGACATTTCATTGATCCGTGCATAAAACGCGTTGTCTGGAGCGTGGACCTTGGGACAATTTCTCTGCTGGAAAGGACACGGTCAGCAAATCAAGCAGAATGTACTGGCCTCTCAGTAACCAGTAGCAACATCTCTACCATCTGTTCATTGTTTGAACAATGAGTATCGTTCTTTCAACTTGACCTGATGGCTCATCAGTAAGAGTCAAGCCACTGCGTGTCGAACTTAGCACCACCAATGGAGAAAGGGTTGGAAAAAAAATGACTACACCTGGTAGACGAGAAGTAAACCTTTATAATTCTGTTGAAACACTACATCTGAGGAAATGCATCATATGTTTGCTTTTCCAACTACAAGAAAAATTTAGCACCAAGTTGTCTGTGGCAGATACCACAGCTGTTCTAAATATACTCAGTAAAACGCTGACTCAACACAAACACTCAGACTTTACTCCCTCTGAGTGGCTGAAAACTGTGTACCATTGAGATGTTGTACAGTAATCTGGCACGAAATGGAAGGTCAATCCTATTCAAACAGGTACGGTAGCCTGACGAGGACTCAGTCGCCAAAGACGAGGCTGTTGCTGGACAGTCAGTTGCATAATGTGATGCCGCAGACTATTTTCAGATCGGATTTGGTGTGCCATGGTGCCACATCACCCGTCTAAACAACAGGACCAGTATTTAACTTAGTGGACGCACGTCTTGTTTCTCTCTAACTGTAGTCACCATTGCATCTTGACACTGAAGTTCATTGTGGATTTAAATTGGTAATATTTTGTATGACTCATACACTGACTCCACTGTTGCACAACACAGAACTATAATCTGCGGCGCTGATGATTCTAGCCCAGTGGTTTTGATAGTTGAAGTCAAAAGTTTAAATAGGAACTAGCATCTGAAACCCCGTGATCAATAAACAAAACATTCAACCACATCATCAGATGAGTGCTGCTCCTCTTACATACACAGCACATGTAAAGTAACCCCTCTACAAAATGGGTTTCCATGTGGAAAACACAGCTCTTTACGGATGCCAGAGTTGGATTTTGGTCTAAGACGATAATCCAGAGTGGAATTCTCCCCGTTTGGTCACTGCTTTCACCTTGCTCAACTGTAACTGTTCAGTCCCAAGAACCCATGCACAGAAACCTGAGATACCTAACTTCAAATCCTTATATTGTTATTATAATTACTAGTTATTAGAATAATTACTATGCTAATAGTGATTATTATAATTAATAGTTGTAATAATAATATTACACACCCTGTGTGAGATTAAATCTGTCTGTTTCTAATGGTTGTCTGTAGCTCACTCCTGTTTTTTTCCATTACTGATTTAATTGGACAAAACATAACATCATGTGACCTCATGCTGCTTAAACAAACCTGGACTACAACGTAAGCACCCAGATTGAACCGTCATGTTATTGTGCCCTGACGCGAACACAGTGAGACCCAAAAGGGGTCCAAGTGAAAATCTGTGTGGCTTGTCATTGATCTCAAAACAGTGAGTTGTTAAATCAGGAATCTGTATTGTAAAATGCTCAACAACCAAAACACAATTCAGTTTTGGTGGCACAACAAAGATGTGTACTGTTGCTAAAATGTGGGTGAAAGGTCATTGTTCTTAGCTAGAAATATTAGGTAAAACGTCCAGATTTTGACATATTTTGTTGAGATGAATAAAAATAAAAACTGGTTAACCTAAAAAAGAAACGTAAAAGAAAAAATATAGCCGAAAATGAAGGGTATTTGCTGCATGTGATCAGAAAACCATGCAATCGCTCCTAGTTTGGCAAGCGGCAGATCTGCATCTTAAGGACTTCTTTAGCATTACCTTATCAGGTTACAGAGACAGAACATGGAGACAAACAGAACATGAAAGGAATGACAGAAATCCACCCAGCGTCTAACAGGCGAAAGAAATGTAGAATAGTTATGTCTGCTGTTATTCTTCAGTCAGCATGTGATAGTAACAGGACATCATGTGCTCCATGGAACTGGGAGTGAGAATTTATTGTCATAATAAGAAAGCAGTGGAACATTTTGACCAATTATGTGTTATGTAGCAGACTGGGTCAAATTGGGAAAAAGACACATCTTTAGGGATGACGGAGGGATTAGGACTCTCTTGTTAAGTGGAGACGAGATGGACTGAGGGGATTAAGGTGCTGGGCAGGTGAAGGTTTCAGCAGCAGGTGTTCAGCGCTCGCTCACACACATCAATAGGCAACGACATGAGATGGTGCTGTGTGATCATGCGCTGCCTCAAACAGAGGCAGAGCTGTTAGATCATCAGCACAGATCTTAGCTTTTTTATTCTTCCAAAACCTCTTGCTTTATTGTGTCAGGCATGTGACATATGCATAGTGATGACGTGATTTTTCTCCAACTTTTTAAAATTATTTTACAATTACAAAATAATTGAACAACATAAAAGGAAAAAAAAGATTGCCCTAATCTGGAGCCTATTGACAAATAAATAAATACACAAAGTGTATTTATTTATATTATATATATATATATATATATATAATAAAAATATTATCGATTGCATTCCATGCCCACAAACAATGTAACTTCTGTAACCTTAAAAGGAATGAGCTCAGAAAATAAACATTAAATAAAACTGAAAGCATAGAGGCTTTTTCTCTAATATTTCTCATAATATTTAATGTTACACTTAGGTCTATCACTTTTGAGTTGCCTTCTTGACTCACAAATGGATGGAAATTCAGAAAAGTTGCCTCTAAAGAAAAAAAAAGTGCAGCTTCTTATCAGGCTCTACCAGTAGAAGGCGCCATTTACACTCTTTCATCTGCATTCACATGCGCGACTCACTGTGATAACATTGCAACATAAGTTTGTATGACTGCTGTCCCCGCACACATCAAACTGGGTCTACTGGCTGTTACTGGTTGTTGCCCAGTCTCTAATGGCGGGACTTTTTGACTAAAACCCCTGCAGTTTAAAAGGGCGGAACAGAACAGGGATCATTTAACGTCACAGTCACAATAATCCGTTCTGGGGCTCCATTCATGAAAATAAACTGGTTTTCCCTCCTTGTGTAAAACGACGTGGAATATGTCAAACATGCTTTGAGGATTTAAGTGTGGAGCAATAGTTAACTTTAACTTTAAATTCAGAATGTGGGTCATTTTTTTAAAAAATACTGGACCTGCTAAATTGTAGCTTTTTTTTATTTCACTTCAGAACTTAATCCATAACCTTATCAAACGCTGTATAATGTTTATAATATTCATAACCAGGAGTTTCGAACTATTGTGCTATTTTACATTTTAATTTTCACAATAATGTAAAAACATTTCAAAAAGTGTTTTATTGTTTACAGCCTTTGATCTTGTAGAGCTAATTGAATGAACTGCAGGACAGAACAGCAGCCGCATCCAAACACTCCCGCTCATGTGACTCTTTAGACACGCAGGCAGAAAATTAGACTGAAGCAAACCAGCTTTAAAAAGCTTTACTTAAAGTTCTAGATCCGTTATGGACCACCACACCGGCAGAAAACTTTTCAACCTCTTAAATCAAAAACAAGTCGACTGCAGAAGCCGCTTGTTCCAACACCATTCAGGTTTAAGGTTTCCGACTTGCAGCACTTCCCCTGAACTAATTTTCCGTAAAGTGGCAGGTGACTGAATGTTTTTAAACTCAGCCAATCAGGTGTAGCTTTGTTTTATCGTCTAAAACAATTGTATTAGTGTGTTATACCGACAACAGGAGGCGGAAGCAGTAGTAAAACGTTATTAGATTAACCGGTGGTTAATCTTGTCCTACCTGTTTCCGTCAGGACGCTTCCCGGCCGGTGAAGCCGCCAGCTGCTGCAGGGAGAGCAGGCTGATGCAATACACGACAAGCGGGAGGAAGGACCGCATCTCCGGATAAGCTTCAGCTTTGTAGAACCTCTCTCTGCAGGAGTTGGAGGGGGGCTATATACCTCACCGACTCTCAGACCTCCAAAAATGGAGGGAGAGCAATAAATAGATAATGATAATTTAAAAAAAAGTTATAGCAAAACGTTGAAGCTGAGGATTCCCACTTGGGCAAACTGGAAGAGAAAATAAAAGAAAGTCAATGTTTCTTTTCTTTTTTTTTTCTCTCTTAAGACAATGATGGTTAAAAAAAAGTATATTTAAATGTAGGCAGATTTTCTTGCCTTATACAAACTTAATTCTACAGCAGAAACAAAATAAAAACAGAAAATCTTTGTCTGAAAGATTACCTATTTACACATAGTCCACACATTATGCAAAATAAATGGTCTTACTTTAATGTAGAGCTCAGAGTATGCAGTCAGTCAAAAGTCTTATTCCCACGATTCCAATCCTGTTGGTCAAGAATCAAGTTCCAATGTGAAGCTGACTGCTGACTAACATAGTGGATTTAAATAGAGTGGGTGGAGTTACAACTAACCAGTATTTAACATCCTTAGAAATTTTACTATTCTGCATTGCACTGATATAAATCCAAGAGATGCTATAAAAATATCATAAATTGCACTCCATGCCCAAAAGCAATGTAACTTCTGTAACCTTAAAAGGAATGAGCTCAAAAAGTAAACAAACATTAAATAAAACTGAAAGCATAGAAGCTTTTTCTGGAAAAAATCCCCCCAAAACCCAGCACAATAAAATAGTTGTAAACAGAGCTAACGGTTGAAACAGCTAAAACAGAAATAAAAATTCTGTGTGTAGCACTATATAGGTTTTCTTTGATTTGATGCATACATTTCAGAATCCTTAACATATTTATGTACAGGCTACATTATGTGAAAAGAGACACCTTTTATAATTTTATAAGCTTACACCTTTTATTTTTTATGGGATCATGTATTTTTCTGGTAAAGAGAGATTGCTGTAAAAGTTGAGTGGTAGAAGAAGCTGAAATCAACTTCAACAGGATCTTAATGTTTAAGCTTTACAGTTAATATAGCTTTGTGAAATTGCTCTAAACTGAACATCAGCTGTAAAGTTCCAGTAATGAACTGCAGGTAGCTTTGCTTTGTTGTTGCAGGTTGATAGTGAGGGGCTTGTCGTTTATCTCCAGTGGTCATTGGATGAAAGGACAGAGGCCATATTCCCGGTTCAAACAGTGGTATATTCCTGAGGACTTTTTGCTATCATAATCCACCATGTGTATGCGTATGAAATCAAGCTGTGTTTTCAAGAAATTCAGCCGAACCCCTCTGCTGTCTGTTATCATTGCCTTCAGCCAAGTGTTTAGCACAGATATGACCGGATGCAGGAGTCTTCACTACCTCCCCCTGACGCCTTTTAGTGTAAGTCATGAGTCGTTGAGAGGTGTCACTCTTAAATTCCCACACACAAGCATTTCCTTCACTGCATGTGTTTCATTGCTGTTGTCATTCTTGCTCAGTGGTTCCTGATAGGAACTTGTCTATTGTTAGTATGATTCAATACTATAAAGCATGGAAAATGTTGTTTGCATGCTATCTCACTGAGTCATTCACTAAGACAGGTACGGTACAGGTCTAGACACATTTTTCTCTACTTTAATTAGTGACTCAGATCTCATATCGGCAGAAATTTTTTTGTTCTATGTCCAAAGTCTCGTTAACTGGTCTTTGTGCGAATTATAATATCAAGTGCAGCGTCACAGGCTGGTTTCAATGGTCTAGTCGGTGCAAACCTTTTCATTTAACTGAAATAAAGTAACATTGATGGGTGATCAACAGACTAACCAGTAGACTCGTTAGTCATAATCTACCTTATTACTCTGCTGCTAAACCAAACAGGTTTGTGGACATTAGTGACTGATCAGACAGTCATGTTCTTCATCCTCATGTTCTTTACTGTAACTCAGGAGGAACCGGTGCAAAGTCAATAACCCGGTTCAATCACCTGGAGTTCCTCATTATGGGAAGCTGTTTACAAATTATGAAAACAGCTTGAAAGAACTGCCATAGAATTGTAGTGAATGTGACTGACTTTGACTCGCTGTACATTATTGAAATGATGTAAATGATTCGTTTGTCTTGTAAAGTGCCTTAAAATTACATTTGTTATTATTTGGTGGTGCAATATTAATAAACTGAAAGTTTGAATATTTAAATCCAGCAAAGATAAAGAATCGTATGCTCAAGTAACATGACAGAGTGGGATACTCTTTCCATAATCTTATGGTGAGATCATATTTTTCTATGATCCCAAGAGACGCGATTTCAATGCTGATGTCGTTGCCTAATGCCCCCAAATGATCAACAGAATGAATTGAAATGACATCAGACTGATGTGGAACTTTTGGGGACATCAATTTCCAGTGAAATCAGTTATTCTCATTTACACACACATTCACACGCTGATGGTGGCAAGATGCAGCTGGACTGGGGCAATCTGACAGACACAGAGACTCAAACCGGCAACCCACTAAGCACAGGACAAACTCCTATCACAATCATCACCACCACCTAGTCACTGAGGACACTTCAAGCATCCAATGGATGAAGTGGTTTTAATCAGTGTAGACACAGCGACTGCATCAGATTAACATTATTTTCAGGCTTCAAAATGGTCAAATTAAATCTGACATAAAACCATAAAAAAACACAGATTTCTGAAAGTAAGTCATTGGTCAGTCAGAGCTGGTTGAGAAAATAGGCCACTTCTTTGCTGGTTCTGTTACTGATTCATTTATGTAAGCGTTTCAGCTGGAGACTCAGAATCCTTTGAGCGCTGAACACATGAATCCTCTTCACAACTGATCTCTCAGTCGTGGCCCCCTTTACTGTTGTTTTTGGCAGCAATTAGTGAAAATGACTCAATACTCTGTGAAGCAGACAATTATGGCACACAGTCATTTATCTACAACTATGGAACTTGCCAGAAAAGGAAAAGCTGAGAGGATGCAGTCAGTTGATCAAAGACCTATCAAATCAGTCCTTTATCTCGATCTTTTTGTTGTCTCTGTTGATGTGCTTGAGAACAGCGAAGAGCTTTTGAATGTCAGACAGTAGAACACGGCTGACTTCATAAGATGGCTGAAAATGCAAATTAGTTGCTTCATTGAGTGCAAAAGAGAGCCACTGGAAAAAGTGGAACAAGTTCTCACATGCATTACTGCTATGGAGCAACATTCTACCTTTTATTGATCAACTCAAAAGAAATAAAATAAGTTTATCAACAAGAAAAGTCTCATCCTATTTTAGTAACTATTTGTGTATGTGTGAGAATTATTGAGCTCATTGGTCATGAAGTCCAGGTTACATTCCTCTTTGCTGAAATGATAAAAGTATGGATCACTTTCTGCAATTTAACTGACAGTGTGGTTTATTTTTTGTTAATAGTAAACATCTTGGGGAGGATTCTGATGTGATCAGACAGTGTACATGTGAGGGTGGCAATCAGTTCTGCTGAATGAGAACAGGTTCAAAGCAAGCAATCAGCCTGATGGAGGAAACGTGGGGTGAAGAGGACGAAGCTGAAGGGTCCAGAGAAAGAACATCTGCAGCTCTCAGGAGGGAAATGGTTCTTCATAGAGGACACTGAGTTCCTCTGGTTTTCAGCAAGAAACTCATTTACATGTAGACAAACGCTGAAGATGTTTTTGTCCTCATCGGTCCTTGTTTATATGAAAACATTTACAAGACCTGCAGTAAATGAGCAGCATGTGTTCAGAGTGTATCTTGCATCCTGGCTGGTTTTGCTGTTGTGCTTTGTGGTCTTGACTTGAACCAACGTTCATGTCTTTGTTGATTTTTATGAAACTTCTCTAAACGTGTATATTAAAATGTCAAATTAAAGTTAGTTTATAGAAAAAGTGAAACTCATTTTGTGATTTTACTTGTAGAATGAAGTATTTCAGCTTCATATTTCTGCCAGTTTTGATGATTTTGGCTTAGGGCAAATAAAAACCCAAAATTCAGCTTTTAAAAAAATGGCTTTACATTAGACAACAACAAGAAGAGAATTTTAATACAGAATTATGACCCATACTGAAAATACTCGTCTGATGTTCCCTTTGCATCAGGAAGTCTCCCTCACTGTTATCTAGGCCGTAACACACTCATGATTTAAAATGATCGCATTCAATGTTATTTATTTTCATTTCTTGCTTCTATTATGTAATATTCTTATTTTCTGCTGAAAGGCAGTTTTTGGTTTGTATTAGCTGAAACCCAAAAATCAAAAAAATGAACAGAAATAAATGCTTGAACTATGTCCCTCTGTGTAACAAATCTCCATATGGATTTCAATTTTTAAGCTAAATTTCCAAAAGAAAAAATGTTTTTGATCATGTTTTACATTAATATATATATACCTGTGTAACTAGAATATCAAAATCTAAAAAAATAGCTGGGTAAAAATATTCATCTTGCGATGCTCAAATTATTTTAGTTTTAGTCATTTAATGTTCGTCTTCATGGCATTTTTCTCACAGACCTGCTTCACAGCAGCAGAAGCCGCTCTGTGGTAGTCTAATACTTGCTGCCCCCTAGTGAACCTCATGCTGCACTAGCAGGAGACACTTGGTGCTGCAGCTGGATGAGAATAACATGAAAATAAATGAACACAAATTCTTTGTGTAGTCCAACAAGTAGAAGCTGTATCTCATGCTAATGTCTTGAATTTAAAAATAGCTTCTCCTACGCCAAACATTACATCCATGTGAAGATTCACTCTCCCGCTGTTATCTTGTTAATCGTTTACTTGGCAGCGTCAGTAAGTTTTATTGACATTATTTTAGATATTATCCAGATAGGTTTGTTTGGAATGGCTTAACACAAGTATGAGTGAGAGCAGAAAACTATCAGGACAGTGTTGAGCACACAGGAGGGATTAGATTTCACTGTGAGAAAGAAGAGAAGGAGAGAAGAGAAGACACTGGAGATGGAGGTTATTAGCAACAACTGCAAATACAAACCAGTTCTGCACATTTCTGTTTATTCACCTTCCATCTGTTTAAAACACAATGTAAATTCAGAGAAATTTGTATCAGAAAAATATATCATGTCCATATAATGCAGATCTAAACAGTTCCGTTTTTTTCTTACAGTCACAACTGATAGTTTCAGGACACTTTGCAAGTCGAACTCGTCAAATTCATATGCAGTGAAACAAAATCCAATTCCATCTAAATTCAGTTCATGTCCATCCAGTTTTTTCCACACTATGTAAAAAAAAAAACTTACGTTAAGATAGATTGACGGAATTTTGACATATTTGTACAGTAAAATTTTGCCCGAATGAATGACATAAATGACAGAAATCGTTTTACAATGCTGTAGATTCTCATCAAATTCAGCCCCAACTGAAAACAACCCAGTTTGTTTCTGATTATAGCACCAAAAGTTACGATGTTGATATTCAATACTATAAAGTCTAATTGATCATGTAATGCCTATTGGTAAAAAAAAATAAACACCCATTCAGAAAACTTTACCCAAATAATCTCAGTAAATACATTCGCAGTAATCCCTTCTCCATAGCAAGTACATGGTGACAGTAGAAAGTAAGAATTCTCTATGAACAGGAAGAAACATCCAGCAGAACAGAACCTCAGAACTGAAGACAAAATGTTTTATTTAGTTACTCAGTTAAATGCTAGTGGACACATAAGATCAGTCCTCAGAATATTATATCAAACATCGGTCACAAATGAAAATATCCCACAACAGCTCACATCTTAAGGTCTCACTAAATTGTTTTTACTTTTTCCATTTCCTTTTTTTTTTTAAAGCTAATTAGATCTTTTTTTTTCCCCACATGCCAGTCAGGAAAAAAACATGACTGATCTATATCTTGCCATGCCAAACAAAATTATGGTTGTTATTTGCAGGTTTTCCACTCAATCAATTTGTTCTCATGCAAAAATACAATAAAATACTAAATATTGCGGCAAAAATAAAACAATACGAAAATAAACTGTTAAAAAATATATAAATAAATAACTTAAACGACCTTGTTTCTACAAGACTTTAGAAGGTAAGTACAGCAGCCAGTGTTGTGGTCCAAACAGTGTGTTCTGTTTTGAGATTCTTCCAGCAGAAGGCCTCTTTTCTCCCAAATGAACCTGGTGTTATGGGTTCGGTCTGCATAGTTACATTAAATCAAACTAAAATACATCAGAAGTATTTTAATATTAATCTGACAGTACAATACAAGTCAGCACAAATCTCCCATCATTGTTGTCAAGCAGAGAGGAAAAGGTCTGGTGATGTGGGCTGGTTCTGGTGCCTCCTTGCAGTCATTTGTCCCTTTCCAAAAACACATCCAGGTAGAACTTTTTTGTGTGAGTTTTCTGAAAGAATGTACTCCACTGCCATAAGGCAAAGTAGTAACTTTCCCATTTGGTGGTCCGAGGGAATGTTTTAATAATTTAATAGTTTGTGTGACCAGTAGGGCCAGGAGGTGCTTTATGTGGAAAACCAAAACACAAATAATGAGAAGAGCTGAATCAACACAAAGAAAACTAAAACGAAAAAGGCAAGATGTAAGAAAACAAACAAGAAAGAAATGATCAAAACAGAAAATTATTAAGGTTAAATGTCCAAACAACAAGCGGTCATAAGAAGTGATGCTTGGGCCAAACGTGTCCATCCAAACACTACAGCAAATTCACAATGTAGAGTCTGGGAAAAGGGGGGCAAAAAATCAAGATGTTATGATAGCCTAATCAAAGTCCAGACCTCAGCTCTGGATGTTTGACCAAAATGGGTGTCTGCAAATATTGCATTGAAAAGGTACTTTCAAAAATATAAAGAACAGGGCATATGTTTTTAAGCTTACCCATAATTTGATAATGTCAAAGAAACAATCATCACTTCATGAATATTTCTCTCATGTCTCTCCTTACATGAGGCGATCAGCACTTTCATGGAGTTTTTTGTAATAATTGCAAGTTGCCACATTACTTGTGTGGAGTGATGCTGAAAAACTTCAATCACCACATTCAGATACATCACTGTCTCTCTTAGTCATAGTTAAGGAAAAATACACCACTTTCTGGAACATAAATGCATTTTTTGGAGATATGCTTCACCTGAGCAGAAAGGAAGATGGCTGTTAGAACGGGCCTGTTTAGAGCTATGATGTGCAGTAGGCCTTCAAACCACTTCCTGTCTGTTGGTTAGTCTACAGGAAGTCACATGACTGCTGCATCCTGCTGAGAGTGTGTTCATGCTCTGATTGGGCTGCATGCTTTATGACTATAAAGCCTGAAGAATCAACGATCGGCGGAATAGAGAAGCTTTCTTTTCTTTGATTCCTGGAAATGAAATCAGTCAGAAAAAGGTGCTGTACCAGAGCGACTGTAGCTGCTTACTTTTAGGAAGAAGGTTGAATATTTATTAAAATTTCTAGTCCTTCAATTAAAATCTATGCTGACAATTCTTTTGAACACAAAGTTGGGAGTTGTGCAAAAAATTTCACTTAATATTTAATTAATAGTCAATTTAAAAATTGACTATTAATCCAGCACTATACAACTTATAGAAATAATACATTTTTGCACATTTTTAAAAACTGTCACCATGTCTTGAACGGATACAATATGAGACAAATGTTCTGTGAAAAAAATTGAGCTCCTCTGCCTTCTCTCTGTGGTCCAGAGCAAATATACTGCTCTGATAGAAACTGCTGCTCATACCCCACCCTTTCTTTCTGTTCTGTTTCATCATAACAGAGGCTGCAGTGGATGTTCAGGCAAGTTATCATAGCCATCGATGACGGCAGATAAACATCTTTCCTGGAAGTTATGTCTCCAACATTAGCAAGTTTAGCAGCATCAAGACATGCCTTGTGGCTCTAATTGTTAGTTTATGACAGCAAGCGGTGCATTTCTTCAGAGAGCATTGGCAGCACAGGGGAAGGTGGAGGAGCTCAATCTTTTCACAGATAATCTGTCTCATAATTTTGAAATTTTACCCAATCACTAATATTTGTTCGTGACATATGTAAAGTACCAGTTCATTACTATGGAAGCTAGCCAGAAGTTGCCTGCGCTGAAAGCAGCCATCCTGCACTGTAAAGAGAGATGTGTTGATCCAAACCAGGTGGGTGTTATTCACCAGGTTAGTTCTATTCACCAACCTGGTGAATAGAGTAAGACCATCTAAAATTACAAGCGCAATCTGAAATTGCCCAGTCCAGACACAAACCCAACTAAATGTGGGTTTGGGACTTGAACAGAGTTGTGCACAAAAAAATTGTCTGTATATCTTACTGGATTTAATTTTGCACCCCTTTTAAAAATATGGGAAATTAAAGTATTGTCACAGAATGAAAGGTTTAGAACAGGATGTGCATTTTTAAACTCAGCTATTTCCAATTATCATTTTAAAAAGCAGCCAGCACACACATTTTACTGTGTTGCCTTTATCTCTGTGTTATGAGTAAAAATACATCCTGAAAAAGGGTTAGTTGGTGTTTATTCTACTAACAACAGCTTGCTACATTTGGTGCAGGCTAAGGGTGAGAAGATCCAATTACTTCACCAAGACTTGTCACTATAACATTAAAACCAGTTACAGTGGATGTTATCTCCCGCTAGTGCAGCATTGGTCGCATCTATTGAGTAATGGTCTATTTTTTTAACCACTGAGCCCTCAGTTACAGATAAATGTGACAAAAACAGACAGTGTTGAGTTTTTAGTGATCAGTAAAGGGGAAAAAAACATTTATAAAAAGATTTATATCCAAACCTGGGGATTGTTTGTAACCAGAGTGTAAGTCTGCAAGTGTTCTGGATCAAAGGTCAAATGCAGGAAGTGCTGGATATCTCCTGAGTTTATAACAAAGCTGACAGCCAAGGACAGGCCACACGGATATGAGCCATGAGGCCTTCCTCTCACCCCACTCTAATGTTATCTGCACATCCAAGAGTGTAACTCCACTTTTTAAGAACTTTACATAACTTCAGTTGTTCTTGAACAAAAAGTCAAGCAAATTTTCTGTTATTTTCAAAAAATGCTGCCAGAGGTCACTTAGCAGCACTGAGATACAGTTCATTGTATTTCAGTGAACTGAGTTACTGAAATGCATTAACTTTCTAATAATATTCATGATTATCCATCCATCCATCCATTTTCCGTCACCCTTCTCCCTAACGGGGTTGGGAGTTGCTGGTGCCCATCTCCAGCTGCGTTCCGGGCGAGAGGCGGGGTTCACCCTGGACAGGTCGCCAGTCTGTCGCAGGGTAACACAGAGACAAACAGGACAAACAACCATGCACACACACACTCACATATTCATGATTATTTTAATGAAAAAAATACTAATGAATGTTTACAGAGTAAAAACTGTCTTGGATTTAGCTTCAAAATGAGAAACTTCCATTTCTTCATTATTTCAATGGATTTCTTAAAACGTAAATGTTTAAATTGGCCTGTTATTTGTTATGAATTGTATTGGATTTTTGTTTGTTTGTGCATAATTTATTTTTTAGAGGATTTTATTGACATGAATGTGAAACATAAATTTGGGTTTTTTCCTTTTCATTTAAGTTTAGAATAAAGTGTCCCTATATTTATGATGTTATCTTATCTTTATGATGTTATCTTATCTTTATGATGTTATCATGACCAGGATTTTAGAGGAAGAGATGGTGGCTCTCTGTAGCCTGACTATGAAAGGTTACTTTTATGTTGAGGTATGTCTATTTTTGGGTTTTTCCACATTGAAAAAGTACTTCACAAAGCAGTTGTGGACCTCTTTATAAACTAGACAGAGTTTCAGTTCTTTAGTTGCATCACTATTCGCTGGAACCAACACGGAAAAAACCTTACAATGGCAGAAGCTCATCATTCAAGACTGAAAACATTAGATTTTTGCAGATTTACCAAAAAGGTCAAAAATTAAATCTTCAGACCGTTTTTCTAATTTAATTATCTATATCTATTTATTTGTTTCAAATCTGCATTTAGCATTTTATTTTGTTATATGTGCCAGATAAATGAGTTACTCTACTCTGTTGTTCTAATTGTCATGAACTTTTTTTTTCTTCTGTAGAGAATTGTAAATAAAGCTATGCAAATAAACTTGTCTTATCGTTTACGGGTTCTCTTTCTTTAGAGGCTCTGAAACCCGACATTACCCCTCACCTCTGCATCGCTGGTCTAGTTGAAGCTGAACCGGTTTAATCATAGGCTTTGGTCAGACTTTTGGTCTCTTAATTGGTTCGGCTCCCCACATGGGACATTCTTGCAGAACAGCCCCTCCCTAGTAATCCCTCAGTGCGCAGGCGCACGGCTCTCGGCTGTCAGGGCAAGGCAAATTGACAGTATGGCGGCGGAGTGCAGCTGGAAGGATGCTACTGTCTCCCAGGATGTTTCTATCGCCGGCAGCACGTAAATGGACTATTGACGGCCCAGAAACCAGAGGATTCAGTGAGAACGGCCTGTCGCCCTGAGCTCTGAACATGGCCAGGCTCGCGGACTACTTTGTTGTGGTCGGTTACGATCTCGACAACCGAGGTTGGTGCTCCAGTTAGCCAGCCTTGTTAGCTTTAACGCCGTATTATTAGCTGTGAGTAAATAGGAGGCGGGTAAGGAGGCGGGGACCGGCCTGTACGCCATTTACAGCTGACCAATATTAGGCGGTGTCAGCAGCCTAAGCCGTCAAATTGAGGCCGGGGACTCGGAGGCCTCAGGGGGATTAGCGTACTTCAGTGCGACGCTGTCAAGTGTTGACACGCATTTCTGACGGGAGAAGCCTCTGAAATCACAGCTCTGTTGGAAGACTTTGCCTTGAAACAGCCTTGATCATTGCTAAAAACAGTCATTCTTTTTTCTGTAAACTTGAGGTATCTTCATTTGCTAAGAGCTAACAATAACCCAGCTGTAGAGTTGAATATAACTTAGTTCGCATTCATTCACCATTTCCCTGCTGTGTGAATGTTCAAGCATCACTTTGCTTCACAAACAGCAGGGCACTTTCAGAAAGAAACGCTCGAATTTAACTGTTGGGAGCTTTCGGTGCTGCTGCAGACAGCAAACCGCTACTGCAGTCAGCCCAAACACAAACTTCTGGAAATCGATGCTTCTTCTTGTCGGAGTTGATTATTGTTTTCTTTGTATGTGTTTGTGTGGATTAACCTAGATGGCTTGGCCCCTCCCTGACCCCCTCCCGCGCCGGTGCTCTGCTCCCTTGCGTTGTTGGGACGGGGCTTGGACCGTTATCTGAGCCCCCCTCCCTTCATTCAGTCTTAGCCTTGGCCTAGATCTCAGCAGTATAATGGACCGTTTAATCATAAAATATTCAACTCGCCCATCCCATGGAAGAATACAACTTGTAACATGGTTAGAAGTTTCCATTGGAGTGGAGTTTTTTTTCTTATGATTTATTAAGTGGCAGATTGTAACATGACAAGTTCCCCTGTGGCTAAACCAGTCAGAGGGACTGGCTTTTATCACGGTGATGCAACAGCAGCGAGCATCACTTTCTTGGTTGCATGAGGTGACGTTTTGCCTCTTACGCTGTAGTTGTTACAGAAGGGGCTGAACACAGGATGTTCTAAGGTGGACACTGCAAGCGCTGCAGAAACTTTCCTTCCTGTTCTACTCAGCTTCAAGGCAGTGCGGCGTAGAGCAAGCCTGTTAAAGGCATCTGGGAAGCATGCATTAAAAGCCCCAGTGGCCTTAATGGAGAACAGCTTTCAGAGCCTGTAAAACACAACACTTATGGTTGATGATGATTGTTGGCATAGTGCTGCTGCTGCCTCAGTGTTTCGACTTGCTGCACTCACTGTTAGGTTTCTAAATCGCAGCATTATGCTGTGGTTCATCTGTAGTTGCGGGGAGTTTTGTATGATGTGGAGATCAAACCAAACTGATCTGCTGTTTGTGTCAGACACAATGTGGAGAAATGGTGCTTGGATCAGACATGAGTTACAGATCCCCAGCCCAGCCACCGACTCCAGCCTTGATCCTGTGAGGCTGCATGGCCTAATGTGGCTGATTTTGCTTTGGAAGTTTACAGCTACTGGACATGAATTCAGTCAAACTCACTTTGGAGTCATTTGTTTTGCTGTTTCGTTCTAAAATATATATAAGAAAAATTAAGATAAAAAAAAAAATACAAACCCAAACACAAGCCCCTCTAATGACATCACAGCATAGTTTTTTTTATTTTGCTGATTTATTATTTGGTGACACTGGTGTAAATACAAGGCTGCAAGTGTAGCTGGTAATAAGTCTGTCACAATACGAGATAAATCAATTAATCACATGATAAATTAAAACAAGCTCAATAATTTCAATTTGTCTGATTTATTTTTCTTTTTCCCTCTCTTTTTTTTTTTTTTTTTTTACAAAAAACATTGTCAGTCCAGTTGTATTATTCTCAAGTAATTCTTCGTTTGAGGGACCATTTTGTTTACAGACTTCATCATACTTTTAATTTATTTCTGATGTTTTGATTATTTATTTTGGATATTTACAATGTCTTCCAGTTCCAGTGTTAAATGTTCATTAATCATAACCTGGATTAATTTTTACCATCTTTTATGCTGACAAAGATGTGAATATATATAGAGTAATTCTGAGACCTACCATGTAATTCACACTGTTGCAGATATAAATACAGCTGAAGCTGTGAGGGCAGATTGTATTTGTAGAGCTGACCTTAGCTCCAGTTTATTTAGCGTTGCCTCAACAAAACCAGGACAAAAAGCAGTGGAAGAAGGCCTGATCAGGTGATCAGAATATGTTTGGACCTGTTGATACTTATATGTACATTTATGTAAATGTTAATTGGGGAATGTCTATATTATAATTGTTCATGATGGAAGAGATGAAACATGCTGATATTTTAATTGTGAAAGCATGCTCCCAAAATATTAACCAGGATTTTAAAAAAGGACTTCACACACACTTTGACCCACCTTTTGGTATTTTGCTTGGAAAATATGACATGTATTGTTCAAGGCAAGTAGACAGAATGATAACCTTGTTTCTTAGCTTAATGAAGGATCTCATTTATGGTACTTTTATTATGAGTAGGCCTATCTGTTGCTCGGTTTTAGACATGTTCTGCCTCTTCTGGTTATTAAAGTTAAGTCTCCAGTAAGCCAATCAGTGACTGGTGGTCTTTCATCAGGTGTTTTTCCTTACACTGCAGTGTGCCATTGACCTGTCAGCTGCTTTTGCAGGCTGGTGGATAAAAAACTTTCTGTATGTTTTTGGATTCATCTCTTGTTCTTGTGGTGCTTTTTACTTTGAAGGTGTAGACAGGAAATGGTTGGAGAGAGAAGAGGGAGGGCATTCAGCAAAGTTCTGAAGGTCTGGATCTCTACCTTGTGCCTTTTCATAGAGAACTACAGCCCATGTTTATCGGAGCTGACTCTGTTGTTCAGCCGCCACTCTGCCTTTTTTTTTTTTTACTTGAAATACTGATACACACAGGGCTGCACTTTTTTGGGAAAACATTCAATATTCAGCAACTTTATTGAATGTCTCAATTGAGGGTGTGCAACATATTGCAAATATGTTGTCATGACTTAAGGAAGATTTGTTGACTATCTTGCCTACGGTCTTACTATACTTGTTGATATTATAGTTGATCATGTATTGATTCTGTTAGTCTGACTTCCTGATACAGGTGACAGTAGCCACGGTGTGAGGAAACATGGAAACATTGAAATGAGGAGAAACAAAGATGTCACCATCCCAATATTCAACAATAGTAGTGCTTCCACATGCCTTTCTCATATTGTACTGCTAGAATGTTAGCAGCCTTTGCAGATACTGTAAAGATAAAGAAACATTGTGCTCATTTCAGCCTCACTCACAGCTGCTGCTTAGGCAATAAATCACCTTCCAGTGTTGCATGCAGAACCAGTTCCATAATGGCTTTCAAAATATTTTTGTAACATTCTTAAAATTAGGACCTCTAAATATTCAAGGATTTTGTCTTGTCATACCACCTCGCTAACTCGTGGTCTGAAATTTAGACTCAGGTCCCAGATTAAGAAAAATACCACATAGAAAATAAATAACTTACCTTATTAAGTTATTTGTTTAAGTGATAAATTTAAATATATTTGGAATATATATATTTTATTGGCATATAGAACATGAACGTGTAGTACAAATAAAATCAGCTAATATAATATTGCAATATATTTCTGAATTAGAAATATATTCAGTAGTCTTAGTGACAGATTTGACTGAAACATGGATTTCTGGTTTTCGTTGAGTTCTGACATGTTGATTCATGTTGTTACCGACTTAGATTTGTTTTCAACTAAAGAATATTCTACTTAAAGGGGAATTAATGTGCTAATTTCTTCTTAAATTCATAAAAGTATATGCTTTTGGTTTAAGTGCATAGTTAATAAATGATAGTGCAAAAAAATCCTCCAACAGCCAATAATCGCTGCATTCAGTGCCGTGGCAGGGAGAAGCTTTCTGTTAATGCTGCTTTAAAAGTGAACAAAGTGCCTGAAGCTAAAATTACCAATTGGTAGTTTGCCAAGACTTGTTGTTTGAGTAGAAAACAGATGTTCTTAAATTTTGTCATTTTATACTTTGACTCATAGATTGCTGTGTAAGGATGATGAAATGTTTAGAGCTACTGTAGAGTACCTCTGCTGTGTTTTAGCAGAGCTACTCTGCTAAATCAGAGTACATCAACATGTACAAACTCTGTACATGTTAATGTTCCTTATGTACATGATAATATTCATTAACATGTACAGACAAATTTATATCTGTACATACAGAAAATATCTTTGTTTTTGTAATATTTTGACATTCTGAGGTGTGTTCTTCCTAAAATCACTATAGTTTTTTTTATTATTTTTTTTTCCAGCCGTTTTCACCACAGGTCACTTTTAAATGAACAGGTAGATTTAAGATAAACACACTCCCAGGGGTTTCCTCCAGAAGACTTGCTGGTGGTCAGGCCGCCATGTTTTTCTATTATGAAATGTTTAGTTGGCAGGAAATGTCAAAATATTATTGAAATCCTAATCTAACCCGCCCAAGGCATTAATGAACTAAGCAGTTGCTTAGACATAAAAGCTAAAATTTTAACACAGATCACTGTTTAGTAACTTCAGGATTGCAGCTGTGAAGGTACGCGAGGCGGCCACCACATGAGATGCCAGCGGTTTTATTGGTGACCCCACACTCTCTGCTTCACTCCCTGTTTCAGTCATGTCACCATGAAAATGAAAAACGATGGGAGTGACACTGAGCTGCAGTAGAAGGAAAAATGAACAGGTTTGCTTTTGATTCTTTCAGTCCAATTAAATGAAACAACAAAGAAGTAACAGTGAACTCAGAACCCAGAGAAAATTAAGTTTACAGCCAAATGCTTTTTGGTATGATAACCAGAACTGCAACCAACACAACCAGGTAACATCATCAGGTATCCAGGGTGACATCATCTGTCTGGACAGGAGCACCATCCTCCACATGGCTCCTGTTGTCTCAGAAATAACTCCTGCTTGCATCCTGGCTCTAGTTCTCATCTAAGCTCCAGTTTTCTTAGAAAGCTCTTGTGTCTGTGTGTACAGCCCATGCTCTTCAGAGACCTGAAGCCATTTTTCTGCTGCTTCCTTTTCCCTGTCAGATATACATTCATTTTCTTCAAATCTTATTCTTAGGCTATAAACATGCCCAAACTAGTGAAAGTGGTTCATGGCTGTGAGATAAAGCCTGGCAGAAAGCAGCTTCAAGAGGGAGCTGACCTTGATTCTAAGAATATGAGGAATTTTGTCCGTTCAGTTAAGTTTCCGCTTGTGCTTCAGTATTTCAGCCATCCTGTCCCAGTCTTTGTGTGTGACTGTGGTTGCTGATTGTCATCCAGTGGAATGTTTTACAAGTGTAGGCGCTGACAGCTTCACAGCTGACGTCATCGCCGCTCTGCTGCTGCACTGTGGCACAGCTACGAACAGGAACACAACTTCCTCTGCTCATTCTTTCATTTCATTAGACTAATGTTCCTGTCTGATAATAATAATTGACATAGCTAACAGCTGGGCATGAGAATGTATGACATTTCCAAAAGACAGAAATGTGAAAACGTTTCTTATTTCTTAACTTAAAAGAAAGAACCAATCATTTTATTCCTGCTGTTTCTAAAATAATTAAACATATTGATTGCTATTAAGTATTGCTTATTAAACCTGTCAGGGGAGTTTTCCTTTCTACTGTCGCTGTTTGCATGCTCAGCATGAGGGATTGCTGCAAATTTGACGACACACACAGTGCACCTGATACCTGTCCAGATGGAGTGAATGCTACCAGTAAGATACCTGGTTTGATAACTAGCATTAACTTGGAATGAGCTTAGTTGACTGTTAATTTTATTGCATAATTAAATAGTATTTACTTTAAAAAAATTCTTAATTTGAAAAGTGATTTGAGACATTTTCTGTTGTGAGTTGGAGTTGAATTGAAAACTGTATTGACTAGACTTGAAAAATTTATATTGCGGGTTTTTAAATAGAAATGGTAGATTTGGATAACAATTTTGTCTTCTGGTCTTTAATAAGTACTAGCATATGTTCCTAAACAAGGGTGGGCATTTATCAAATTGTTTATCATTTATTCGACTAATAAATTATGGACGTTTCTACTTTTGTTTCATTCATCAAATGCTATAAAAATTGTTTACATTTAGTCATTACTTTAATATACACTGTGTTCCAAATTATTATGAAAATTGGATTTAAGTGTCATAAAGATTACATTTTTTGTTGTGCTATTAAATTTATAAATAGTATTGTGTGTCGGGGCTCTTTGAATCACTATAATTAATTTTAGAGTGCTGGGTTGATTAGTTTATCTGGTGAGCTCAATTATTGGAAATCTACTTAAGAAGGATGTTCCACATTATTAAGCAGGCCACAGGTTTCAAGCAATATGGGAAAGAGAAAGGATCTCTCTGCTGACAAAATCATCAGATAGTGTAGAGCCGTATGACAAGATATGAAAACATTAGATATTTAATGAAAACTGAAGTGTTATCATACTGCTAAGAGATTTTTGTCTGATTCAGAACAATGATGGGTTTGTGCAGACAATGAGGAAGGTTTCTGTTAGACAAATTCATGGGATTAATAGAGCAGTGGCTAAAATGCCCTTACAAAGCAGCAAACAGTTATTTGAAGCTGCTGGTGCCTCTGGAACCTCAAGGTGGAGGATCCTCCAGAGGCTTGCGGTGCATGAACCTATATTCAGCCACCCCTAACCAGCTCACAAGCAGAGATGGTCGCAGTGGGCCCAGCCGTTCATATAGATTCATTTTCAAACAGACTTGTTAACTGATGACTGCTGTGCAACCCTAGATGGTCCAGATGAACACAGTAACTGTTAAGATGTTTTTGATAGAAATAGCTTTTGATTTTAGTACATGTGACCACTTAATGCTGCACATTCAAATTTTGAGTTTTTTATTTTTGACAAATACTGTTCTTATGAGGAGCTTTGTTCAGTAAAATTCGATTTATGCTGTTCATGACTTGAAAATTATATTGACCATCATTTGCATTGACCATTTAAGAAAATCTGAGAAAATATCACTTGCATAATAATTTGGAACATTATGTAGAAACATAATTGAGCAAAAAAAAAACAAATGCCAGTTAGTTTTTTAACTGAGAGCGTTTCTCACTTTGCAGTAGAATCCTTACTTCAACCAGCTGACCAACATGTGCAGCAGCAGGTGTGGGAGGGGCAGTGCTGTGTTTACTGTCAGTTGAATGAAACGCTGCTGTCTCAATACTCGATAAAGACTTCAAGATAAGGGAGTGGTAATTGGGAACATTTTGGTGGTTTGTAGCTGTTTGAAACGTTGGTAAACCTCAAACCAGTAACCTGTTCATGCCTGCTGTGAGTTACTGAGCTGTCGCCTGGGGGTCAGAGCCTCTCTGCATTTGTTTTATGCCACTGAAGTGTCATGTTGCTGCTTACATTGTGCTCAGCCAAGATACAAATATCTCAGCAGTGGATTTTTGGACCCGTCGTTGCTGCCTGTGGGTGGAGGAGAGTCCAAAGTTGCCAGGGTGTTGTCCTCCTGCAATAGTCTCTTGAGAAACTCTACAGCATGCCTGTGTGTTTTGACAGCGATTCGTCCTTTGTTGAGCATCCAGTAGCCAATTGGATTTATGGTCTGAGGCTGAAACAGGAAGCTGGGGAGAGGACTCCAGGGAGACTTGTGTTTAAAGCGAGGATCCAGATTGTCCCCCTGTGCTTGCGTGGAAAGCAGGAAAACTGAGTGTTTGGTTTGTGTACTTGTGTGTGAGGCGCTGTCTGCTGCAGCACTGAGCCACTCACACACACAGACAGACAGACAGACAGACAGACCACACCTCCATCTGTGAGTTGTGCCCTGAGGATGATGGTCACTGTAGTTTCATCTTGACATTGGTTGATATAGTTGTGCTTAAAACTGCTACCTGTGACATGAAACCCATCAGGATGCTTCTGATCGTGTAAATGCTGATTGTGTTTAGAGAGCAATCTGTTCACATACACATTCACACAAAGAACTCCAGAAATTTTGAGTAAAATAACAATTATTCTCAGATAGTGATGAGTCTTAGGCTTTTCTCTGTAAGGGAAAATGTTCTTTTTCTGACAATGAGATGCATCAGTCAATGTGGCTGGGATTGAATTTGGCCCATTTTCTATAAGTGCCTCACCAGATCCAATGCTGAAAAGTCTGAGTATTAAATGCATCAAACTAAGAACTGCAATTTTTGCACTTTACGTACATAACCAGGGTTTTACCCAAAAACCTTGGTAAGCCCACCGTGTTTTTGTATTAAAAACACGGTATATTAGTAATATATTACTACCTAGTAATATATGTAAGCTATGTTTGTGGAAGACATTATTGACAATGCTTAAACACACAACTAGAGACTTAAAAACAACAAAAAATGCAATAAAATTAAATAATATAAATTATTTGCACTTCCCAACGAAGTCATCAGTCAGTGGATCTTAAAAAACTTTGTAATGCTGATCACATTTAGAGCCCAAGCCATAATTGAACCAAACAGCTGCTTAAGGCCCCCAGGACTTCAGGGGCCCCATAAATGGTTACATTTTCACACAAACCACATATAGAAATGTAACATTTGTTTATTCAGAATATCAATGATGTTAAATTTGATTTAATAGTTTCAGCATAGGTAAATTAAAAGGCTTTGAATAGTTTAGTATTTCAATTTAAGATTTTAATGAGCTGACAACTTTATTTTGTAAAAGTGCAAATGTTAATAGTTAGATTTTGTTACCATAGCTACAAGTTTAATCCTTTCTGTTTGAAGTCATTCTGTTCACAAATGCATCTAAGCAAATTAGTGACTGGATTTAAGCTCTAGAAAACAACTAGATTAGATCAAATGTATGTGAGCTTTACACTTTCACTATACAAAAATTATATTCAATTCAATAATAAAGAGGCAGGTTCACAAATATCCTTATAAAAAATGTTCATACTCTTTTTGTTTATGTATTAATCGTCAGTCAATTTAATAGATGAACTCTCACCTTGCCCAGACATTTATAGCTTTTGTGTTTATGTTAGCGACGGAATTTGAAACCTCTACCAGCTCCGTGCCGCCACGACACGCACTGCCACCCATTTGTTGAGACCCAAATGATATGAAATCAATTTTCCAGTTTGTCCGTAAAGGTACACTTACGTTAATTATCTAATGTACAGTACACATCTATATAATCTGCTCACCTTCAGTGCTCTTCCCCGCACTGCAGAGGAAGAGCACTGCCACCAGGCAGCAGCTCAGGGAGGAGAAAAGTTGCCATACTCCAGGCATCATGGTTATTGATGCCTTGAGTTATTTTAGTTATTTTAAGGATTCTTATTGGTCCCCCAAAAAATGACGAAGACCTGGACATTACCATCAATCAATAAAATCCTCCCAGGCCGAACTTGAAAAGGAATTTTATTAATCACAGTACTCGAATCAAAGAATCGTTTCAGCCCTAATACTGCCGGCCCTTCTTGATGAGCTACAGTTGATGAGAGACAAACTTGGTTTTGATTTATCTGGCACCACTACGGCCTGCCAGGCTTATGGTAAAGTGGAGGAAACCCTGCATAACCAACAATATGTGCTCTGACTGCCTTCTTTAAGTTGAACAAAAGTCCAGAACATGGGTACATGTGATTAAATGGACAATAAGTTCAGCTCACTTTATGTAGTGAAGACAAACAAATTGACTTATGCACAAATGGAGTCAATTCAATCTACTGTGCAGATTCTTGGCTTAAACCAGTGCAATCAAGCTTAGTTTCTTCCATCAGTGTGTTCAAGTAGTTTTCTATGTGAGCCAATTCAGCCTATACATTGAGTCATTGACTTTGCAGTGGTCTTTCATACCCAGCATGCATGTGGCAATGGTAGAAAGCAATGACCCTCCAGTTGAACCCAACTCAGTGTTAGCAGCTAGCTGGTTGCAGTCTGAGAGGATGGAGCGGGGTCACAAAAGAAACACACAGAAGCTTTTTTAAAAGGCTCTGCATGTAAGAAAGAATAAGAATTTCTCTATGTAGATGTAAATATAGATGAGTCTGATATGATAACTCTGAAAGCAGACTGTGAAAAAATGAATCTGGACACCAATCAGCCCTGCAGTTATTTGTCAGGCTGTCCCAGGTCTGATTGCTCCGCCAGGCCTGCAGCACTTACAGAGCTTCCTACATGATGATCATTGCATCCAGAATGCTGCCACAGGTTTTGCGCTTGTTTCTTTATTTTGTACTTTGGTTCTAAAAGATGAAATCATAGGAAGTTACAGATAAATGTTCTCCAGACTAACAAAGGAAATAGAAAGCTTTTTGCCTGAAGCCCTGGCCACTGGGGTAATGGTGTGTGTGCGTGTGTGTGCGCTGAAAGTGGCCAGCTACTTCCTCCTCCTCTTCAGAGCAGGGCTGCAGCTATTCAGGCCCTCCAGAAATAATTCTCACAGTGAAGCTTTGATGGGGACAGAGTGGTGCTGGGCCACAGCCATGGTTGTGCTGCACAGATGTCGGCTGGCAGGAGCTCTGCTCAGATGGGCTGCCTGCTTGGGCATTGCTGGCAGCTTGACACACACTCTTGAGTATTTACTGCTTTACCTTGGTAACCTTTATTTACCTCACACATACAGAGTATAAAATGCAGCCATTTTTCTTTTTCATTTCCTCTAAAAGGAAAACTTGTTCCCATTTCATTTTTGAGATTAGTAGAAAAACAATTTCTAAAAAAGCAAAAAAGGGAATTAAAATGTCATTTTTAACGATGCAGCTTTAATCTTAGAGTATGTGTTGACCAACTATGTACTGTAGTGTGTGTTGTAAACAAGGGAGATGAAGCCCAGAGCGCCACCCTCATTCTTTCACACACATGCAGAGGAGAGGGCGTCTGTTGGCTGCAGGATGGATACACACTCTTTAGTCCTTCACGCAACATCTGCATTTATACCAAGATCAGGCGGCCTGTTCACTGAACCAGTTCATTTCCCTGGTTCTTATTAAGGAGTAAAACGGACTTCAATGCCAGGCTTGAAGTCCGTTTTACTTCAGGCCTGGTAAAAGGGTTAGGGTTTATCATAACTTTATAAAGTTATGATAAAGTTCATAACTTTATCATCCAGTAAAGTTATGAACTTTACTGGATGATAAATTGTCCCTTGAAGTATATGAAGTATAATCTTAATGTTTTGACACCATTTTGTTGGAACCTCATGTGACTCCAGAGGGACACGCCTCATGAACAATAGATATATCAGTTATATGATACATCATATAACTGATATAACAGTTACTCACGTACTCTCAAAGATCAATAAACTTTCATTTCTAAAGAACAGTTTACACCAGAAGTGGAAGACATTTTAAATATGCAAATAAAAAAAACAACAACAAAACAAATCAAACACTTTAAATAAAAATAAACTGAATTATGAAGTCTTTGTAAACAAAATTGCCCTTCATTAGGCTCAGACAGGTAAGAAAGGCAAAACTGCCATTTAGGACTTTTGTGATTATTGAGCTCATTTTAATTTGTCATGCGATTTATTGCTTATTGCAACAGGCTTATGAAATGCATAAACACTCCCCACATTTCAGTTTTATTTGTAAAAACAGTTGAAGACCATGTGTGCATTTTTTCAACTTTGCAATTACAAAATCTTACTTGTGCTGCTGCTTGTTCTGGTGTTTGGTTGATGGCTAAGACAAAATCAGATACTAGATTAGTAGTGAATACTTTTACAAAACACTTATGTGCAAATTTATGCTGCACTGTAGAGTAAACAGAAAGTTTCAGAGTAAAAGTAAAATTCCATTTTGATAGAGAGAATATTTTAAAAACACTTAAGTTTATGTACAGTATTTGTAGGTAATGAACCACTTTAGAAGATGAGCCAGAATCAGAACATCACACTTCAACTTTACAACACTAACGCCTTCATCATGGTATAAACTCCACTAAAGCCAAGCATTCATTTGAAGGTTAGATTAAAATCTTAAAGATTAAGAAGGAATTAAATATGGCAGCTGCTAGAAGAACACAATCTTACTGTGCTTGGATAGTGATGGTGGAATTCAGGGAATTTAGCTGCTCTCCTCCCAGGACAAAGGCTTATCAGTGGGGCTCACATTGGTGTCGTGGTGGAGCTCAAAGGAAGCAATCATTCAGATCTAGAGGGTGATTCCAGCGCCTTAGGACAACTTTTTATGTATTCATCTGTTAGGAGGAGGTATTCATAGGCTGATGCTTAAATCTGTTAAGTGAAAAACAGATACACATTTAATGGTAGATAAATATTAAAAAAATTTTTTGGTGTGGTTGCTAATCCTTAAGAGTCTTAAATTCATCTATCTGAAATTAAAGCCCTGGTATATCTTAAATTTAGAAAATAGATGCAAGTTTGCCTTGAATGCATCACATTTTATTGAGGCAGAATATTTTTTTTCTCCTGCTGGACTTTTTTGTCAGGTAAAAGCTTTAGTAATGCAGAGACATCTTCATTGCATTTTGTAACACGAGGCAGTTGAGGCTATCACCAACTAGCTGCTAATACATACTTAATAGCTAGTTACTCTTTTTTTTTGTCTGTTATGGGTAGGTGCAAATCTATGGCTGGTTGGCAGCGTGTTCATTTTCGCCACTGACCCCCTTCTGTTGCCAACTCACTTTAGGCCAGGCACATTCTGTGCAAAAAGTACTTAAGTTCAACACTATGAGGGTTAAGAGTGTAGGGAGCCGTAGTATGAGAAACACAAAGCTGCTGCCAAGAACCACAAACAAAACCCAGAAACGTTGGACGTTTTGCTGTGCTTGATTGTAATGCAGCAGGATGTCATTAAAAATGTCTAAAGTCTTAAATTTGACTTGCTGAAACCTGCAAATATCCTGAGTATTTCTTTTTGTTTGTCGAATCATTTCCCATTCAGCCTTTTCTGTGGAACCTATGGAAGTTTTATATATTTATAATTTTTAGTACGTTAGCAGAATGTGAGAGGATGCAGATGTTCTGAGACTGTTCAAGCATATTTATATAAATTTGGAGGTTGCAAAATAGTTGTTCACGAATACATAGGTAGGAAGAAATTTGTATTTCTATATTCATTTTTAAATTGTATGTAATCTAATGCACGTAAATGTCCTACCAGGACTGGAGTTGTGAATTAGCTCTAGCTTGTTTTGTTGTATTGTTCCTGTCAAATAAACTAAAAAATGAAAATGAAATGGATATTTGCAGAAGAAATAAGATTATCAAAGCACTGAAAGTCCGTGTGACTTTGATTTTGCAAGTAAGTTTGTGTTTCAGAGAAGTAGAGTATGTGCCTCTACTTCTCTGCATATGCACCTGCTTTCTAATGCAGGTGCATATGCACTGCTTCATGCCGTGTTTCCTGCTCATCTCCCTTCCCCCATGTCTGTCAATATATGAGGCAATGCGATTTGTTGTTGATTACTTGGGTAAAAGAATACATTTTCTGTGATTGTATGTTTTTAATTAGTTTGTTTTAACTTTTAAAGATCAAAGGCCATTTTCAGCTTTCAGGTTTGGAAATGTTTGGTTCAGAGATTAGCTGGATGGGCCCAGTAGAGTCAAAGATGCCACTGAATGCTTTATGCAGGGTTTATGGTTCCCGCTGCAGTATTTTGAGCTAGTTTACAAACGGTGATATGTTATAGACGGATGAGCAGAGGCGGCGGTGGAGGAGTCCCAGAGGGAAGATGACAAGCAGATTAAGGTAGGGAATCAATGGAACCGCATCTTGTGGTCTGATGAGACCAAGACAAATTAGTTTGTTCTAGATGGTGTCAACAGTGGGTGGTGGCAAGTAGGTGAAGAGTACAAAGGCACATGTTGCTTTCCTGTAGTCAAGCATGGTGGTGAAAGTATCATATTTGAGCTGTTTTAGTGCTTTCATCTCTAAGTCTACCATCACATTAGTTACAGAGCAGCTTTAGGATACCAGAGTCAATGTTTGGGTGTAACCATCACAAAGCTCTGAGCTCAGTTTCATAGAAATGTTGTGGCAGAACTGAAGGTCCAGTCAGAAGGAACAGGCCAGATTTCCAGCAAATAGTTGTGAGAAGCTTGTGGCAAATAGAAATAATTTAGCTAATTCTAGCTGATCTGAAAAGTGAGATGTCTTTTCAGTTTTAATATCAGGAAGTGAGGAAGGAAATGGTTACGTGTTGCCAAGGGACTGCAGATGCAAATTAGATTATGCTATAATCTGATACAGTGCATCAGATGGTGAAATTAATGTTTTGTCCTTTTCTAAATCAAGTTAATTTGTATTAATTCATACAGTTTATGTAAATAGTCATTGGTGAATGTAGGTTACCTGTTATTTAGAATAAAAAGCAGATAGAATGTATTGTGTGGGCTTTCATAGCCCACGCAATACATGTTGTTCATCAGACATCTTACTGTGAAACTTTAAAGCCTTTTCTACTTTAAAGAAGTTTGAAAAGCTAAATTGTGTCCAATCAGGCTGGCCATTTTCTGTCTTTTCATTTTGTTTCTGGCTCTGCATGGTGGAGTACTAAGGGGGAGGGGGCAGCAGCAGCTTTGGAGAAAGGATGTGAGTTTGCTGAAGAACTTTTGCTGAAAGAAAATGCCCCCGCTCCTCCAACACCCACCCTCCTTTCACCATTGTGTCCAAGGCTATGGAGCTGGACAGACGGGGCTGATTCCTAATTGGTAGATTAGCTTGAAAAGTTGGGTTTGAACATGAACTAATTCATTAAAAATAGTGTTTATTTATAATGAATTGAAAATAAACACTATTTTTAATTCTGAGCTCTGAACTGTGCTCAGAGCTTTGACTAATCAGTTTCCATTAAACTTGTAATCCTCTATTATTGGTATTAATAATTCTGTAATGAAGGTATTATTTTACCCCTCTTCCTTTCTGCTGAATTAACCTTGCCTCAGATCATCTTTAATACTGCATTTGTAGTTTTCTCCAGTATCAAACTTTTGACATAACTGCCTAAACTGAGCTGTTTTGTCCCAACTGCTATGGTTGCTGTGAAAACGCCATGATGTCGTGTCATTGTGGTTTGAAAGCTTATGAACGAGAAGCTGTGGTCTGGTTCAGCAAAAGAGCATGATACACAGAGATAAAGTGACTGTGGTGGATGCTTCCTTCACCTTTGTGCACAGTGGTCACATGACATCCAGCGTCACTATCAGAGCAGGCTAAACCTCAGGCCTTTATGTGGCCCTTAGGAAGACACACTAGTTATTTTGCTCCAGCAATCTGTAATTGCTTCTTTTAATTAGATTCATCAAAATAAGATAACACTTAGTAAAATGTTCATATACTTTATAGTAGTGAACCTTTAGTTCAGCCCTGTAGTTACATTATTTGATTATTTATAAATGCTTTTCTATGCTGTGCTTCCATTTGTTTGCCAATTTGCTTTTAATGCAAATAATTTTTTAGAACAGAAAAACAAACAGGATGTGAAGTATGTGATATGGGCTTGTGTGTGTAAAATAGTAAACTTAACAATTCCAACAATACAGACAGGTGGGGGGGTTAAACGTTGTTCATTGAAATTTATCATGATGATAAATCAAAATTATTGTGATAAATTTATCACAATAAATGATTCGATAAATTAATCTGGATTTTTGTTGTGTAAACAAGGATTTAGTCCAAGTAGATGTATCATTTCTCTTTCCATTAATTTTGTTGCATTTTGTAAGGTACCTAACAACTTCACTAGTAGCTGACTGATTATCATTTCAAAATGATGCAAAGAAAGAAAAGGTTTTACTCACACTAATTGTTTCAGATTTAAAAATCTGGCTTTGACAACTGAATTAAGCTGTGTGTCCAGTGTAAGGCTGAAGTCCAGCCGTACACCAACTGATTCAGTGAGGACAGGTCAACATAAGGTTTTGAATATTGCTTGGCCCAAACACCACAACTTAAGCCTTTTTGTCATTATTTATCGGTTTATCCATAACAAAACATATCAAAGCGTTGCAGGGATAGAGTTCTGCATGATTGAGCTAGGAAGCGGATTTCGATGGCACACAAACAGACAGAACACCATTGGACTGTCCATGAAGCTAGTTGTTAAATAGATAGCGTTATGCTTATGTTGTCTAGGAGGCTGTTAATACAGGGCCTTTTTAGAGTTGTTCTCAAAAATTGATGTCATAGTTTTAGCTTGTAACATTAGTGCAGGCATTTCCTTTTCTCCTGTCTGTTTGCCTCACAGGCAGTCTGCTCTCTGAATAGTGCTGCTGTGTTTTCCCTGTCGGCTAAACAGAGTTGCGGTTACATCCGTTTCCTCCTGGATGTACTGGACAGGTTAAACGTCAAAACTTCTTGGAAAGAGGAGAGGCGCTGAGTGTCTTTTGTTGCTGCTGGAAGAAATGTGACAATTCCAGCAAATGTGAATAGGTCCGTTTATAACAATTTTGACATTAATTAGTGTTTTGAATAAATAATTTTAAATCGATTATATAATCGATACTAGAAAAATTATTTATTCAAAAGTATATACTAGCAGTGGTGGATATATTATCGCTGGGTTGTCTATTCGAGCCCTTGTCTGTCTCCGTCGTCGAGGTAACACTCTTGACCCACCCTGCCTGCTGGTGCTGGTCGGAGGGGCTGGTGGCGCTGCTGGGCAGACCCAGGGCAGCTACCCTAGCAGGTCAACTATGTCAGGAGTATATTGAACAAAGAATTTAGAGAAAGTGCTAAGCATCAACTCGGTTTAGGGTTCAAAGACTTTTAACAAAAAACTTTGGTCAGATCTGTGCAAGATGCAAGACGTTTGTTGTAGATTTCAGACTGAATATTGAAACTTGTGGGAATGCAGACATAATGTTTGCTACTGTTATGGAACTCCTCAGCCTCATAACTGAATGTTATATCCATGCAAGGACACTCGACTCTTTTCACATTTCTCTCACATTACACAAACTGTCAGTGAGTGCTGACGCTGAAACTAATCGCTCATCATGAGCAGTTCTACGTACAATCAGGTGCTGTTTTGAAACCTGCAGCTATCTCTGTGGGATACTTGTGGTGCTGATAATAAATCAGAAGGTGAAAAATGTCTTAACTTGTATCTTTCTGTCTTCACGTCCATGTCAGTTGTTGTGCTGCTCCTTGTTTCAACATGCCCCTCACCAAACAGGCTGGGGCCAGATTTACCCATCAGCAGCGTTAACATTTACAGATTCACATTCAAAAATACTTTATTGGTCCCAAAGAGAATTAAAGGCTGTGTAACTAATAGTTCTTCAAAAAGTTGTAGATTTCTTTTTTTTAATTTCCTTTATTTAACCAGGTAAACCCCACTGAGATCCAGGCCTCATTTTCCAGAGGGATCTGGGCAGAAGTCTGCAAAACACAGTGACCTGGTTACAAATTAAAACCAATAGATATGCACAAGTGTAAAACAATAGAAAACAATTCAAAAACATTGACACTGTTTAATAGAATCTTATTGCCTGTTTTTAAGAACTGCTCGAAATAAATCAAATGAAATAAATTCTGACATCTTGAGTTCAGACTGGAGCTGATTCCAGGCTGTAAGAGCATCACACTGAATGCTTGCTTCCCCTTTTCAGTTCAAATACGTGGAACATGCAAAAGAAAAATATTATTATAGCGTAAAGAATGAGAAATAACATATCTGTCAGAGAGAGTTTAAGTATGTGGGAGCCAAGCCGAGTCGAGATTTATAAATGAGGATCATCAGGTGATTGTTTCTCTGTATGCTTAAAGGAGGCCATTCAGGTTTTGCAAACAATTCACAATGCCGTGTAAGACGTCTGCTACCGGTTACAAACCTTAAAGCACAATGATACACGGTATTCAATAATTGAAGGCATTTGGTTGAAGCATTCATATATAACACTTCTCCATAATCCAGAGAAACAAGATGTCGGTAATAAAACCCAATCTTCATTTTCAATGTTCATGACTGTTGATGACTGGGGACAGGAAAGATCTCCTGCAGCAGTCTGTGTTACAGCGAATCTGAAGAAGCCTCTGACTGTAGAAGCTATTGTTGTCATAAAGAGGATGCTCAGGGTTGTTCAGAATTTTCTAGATTTTTTGAAGATTCCTTCTTTTCACCATCATCTCCAGATCTTCCAGATCAGGTTTTGAGTTTGGGTCACTGACTAATCAGAGGGATATGAGCTAAACAAGGTGGTTTTGATAAATGTATGAATAAAATCACTGTTAAGAGAACACAAACATGAAACCTATCCTCATTTTGCTCGTTTGTGTATTAACATGTTAGCCTCTGTTTGAACTCTAGTGTGTAGGAATGCTGTCTCATGTGTTTGTTTCAAATGCAGCCTTGTTCCAGCTAATGCATACATTATAGATTGAGTGAGGTAGCTTTAGAAGGCCTAAATGCAGAAAAGTACCAGGCTTTAAAGCCTGATTAATTGATCAGTACCAATCAGATCAGAGCCTTACTGCTAATCAATGATTTCAAACCACATATTTACATGGCATGTATCCACAGTTAATTTATGCATATTTTCCAGATTGATACTAATTCTGGCAAGATTTGAGCCTGTCATTTATTGCTTATTTGCGCAGTGAGGAGGGGGGTAAGGAGACCAATGCCTGATTTCATGGTCTGCATATTTACTTGGAAGCTTAATTTCCTGTGGCAAAATAGATAAAGAAATATTTAACTGACTGTGAAATATCAAACTCTCTAAAAAGGCTTCTAGAGAGATGCAGCACTCTTGACATCATACTCAGAATCAATAAATGTATTATTGCAAGAAATGTGTTGATAGTGGAAAAAAAAAATCTTCAAACTGACAAGCAAATAGTTGAGAACAATCTGCCATGAACCCTCTGGGAAGCCATTCTCCTCCAGTGCTGCCGTGTTTCAGGACCGCCTCAATGTGCTGAGAATGAGTTGAGTGATTATTCATTTGATATTTGACACATGGAGAATCCTATTTAATTCTATTAATATGTCGCTCATGGTGGCAGTAAGTTGGAGCAGCTCTGCTATGTCAGTTTTGATCGGTTCTTTCTCTAGATGTCTGTTTATATTTTTATTGACTGATTCACTGCATGCTTAGACATTTGTTCCCTTGGCTTTGGATGCTGAGGGAATAATCGATGAAAGAATTTTTGCGCTTTTTTTTAGAAAACTTTTGGACAATTAGAATGTCCAAAATATACAAGGTATAGTTGGACAATACCTTGTCCAACTATGGAAACAAGGTATTGTTTTTCAACTGGGAGCCGATGATTACCATCTCAAAACCTCAAATGTTACCTGAACTAATCCCAGAAGCTGCCCAGCAGAACCACAGAGGAGAAAGAGGAGGAGTAAGTTCAAACTCTCTTTGAAGAACCTTTACAACAGCATTTAGTTTCTCTTTGTGATCAATAAAATATTTTTGAATTTAATTAAAACTGGGGTAAATCAGCGCAGATTTCCATCAGTTTGGGAGATTGGTGATCTCCCAAACTGATGGGAGTTTGGGAGATCACCAATCTCATGAAGCCGATCTTTTTCCACCTCAACAAAGGTCTAAAAATCAGCCGCTGTCTCCTTAGTTGTGCTGTGGAGAGGTTTATTGGACAGACCTGCCCAAGGTCACCTCTGTAAGTTCTGTGTTAACAATAGTCAATCCATTGTTGCCAATTCACTGACTTTTTTGCTATGTTTAGCAACATTGAGACAAAATCAGTGTTGGCCAGAATCAAAATTGGAAGGTCAGGCTTTTTTAAACATTGCCAATCGGCCAGAAAGCTCCAATTGGTTGCACCCCTGATTGAAAACATCCGTTCCATCGATCACAGTGACGTGTCTGCTTTGCTTTCTAACCAAACACATGGATTTAAAGAGGAGCAGCAAAAGCAAATAAGGTGGATCAGCAGTTCTTGCCAAGAACTGATGGAATCATGCAGAATATGTTACTGTGGAGTATCGCCTTTGCTGCCTGGATTCTGAGCTGTTAGACTCAGCTAACAGCTAACTGACTTCTAGCAGATCCTTTCTGCTCACAGCATCACCATCCACAACAATTTGTTGAAAGTACATGGATAAGAGTTATGACATTTCATTTCTCTTCGGAATAAAGTATTATTACATCAGATTAAATTCAACTAATGTTTTTCCAATTCTAATAAATTTCGGTTTGTGAATGAATCAATAAATAGACATAATTTGAATTATAAAGTTATGCAGTAATTCCTGCCACAGTAACAGAAATATGTTGTGTCTGTAATGGTTCACCCACCAATACAGATCCAGAAGCAGTCGCATTCAAAATGTCACACACTGTCTTTATTCATGCGTTTTGCATCTTGAAGCAGAATGGTAATCAGGCCTCTTTGTGGAAAAGGGACTTCTTTGGTCAGATGTTATTTCCCATAAGCCAGCCCAGAATGTGGAGGGAGCTGGGCTCAGACACAGAGAGAGACACTATGGCTTCACTTGATTCTGCAGCCTGTGTTCATACACTCTGGCTTGGTGCAGCTACATTCATTTTCTGCTCATTTCTCCCTCCACTGCAGGATGTCCAGCTTCAACTGACGGACTGAGGCTCTAAACTAGACCCCTACATGTCTCGTTTTGTCCCTTTTTTTTTTTTTTAACAACAGTGACACTTGTCCACAGTTGTATTCTTCTGTCTCTCACTGATATATATCTTTTGCAGTATAAGTTGACAAAAGGAGATGAGACATCAATAATACTGATAAACATTATAACAATGAATAAAACAAAGACTGAGTGATATGAAAAGAGAGACAAAAGCAAAACAGAAAACACTTAGTTAAGTCCCTTCTGAGGTAAGGTGGTCCGCACATTCTTAATCACAGTGGCATTTTATGCCGGTCCAAGAGTACACAGAGTGCAAAAGGGCAAGTCTCTAAGTAGGTCACTGAATTAATAAGGGCGTGACTGGGCTCTACCTTATACTAAAGGCTGTTTTTTGATGTGAATTAATTTTGTCCCATTGATGACACTGTAGAATTACCAGCTTATGCATATTTGATTTCAGTTATTATGAATTATTATTATTACACTATTAGTAGTGTAATAGTGTACATTATTGGAGTACACAATAATGTGACGTGCACTAATGTGCATGATTGCACCAAAATACACTAAAGATCTGCTGTTGTTGTATCAACTTTCCAGACCTCTCAGGTCTTCTTGTGAACATGGAGAAGCAGCGTTCAGCATCTGTCCACCACAAATCTGAAACAATCTTCCAGAAAACTGCAAAAGAGGCAAAACACTGAGTTCCTTTAAATCAAGGCTAAAACCAACCTGTTCAGAGTGGCTTTATAAGAGCTGGAACATTGATTAATTCTAGTCTGGATTGCAACTTTTTATTTCTTCTGTAATGTTTTTTGTTTATATCTCATGTAAAGCGCCATGATCGGCCTATTTGCTGTAAAGTAATACTTAAACTGGACACCAATACGCCTCTGGAAAGGATTGGAATGTTTAATTATTGATTGATCCATTGTAAAATGTCCTGGGGCCTCATGCATAAAAGAGTGCGTACTTTTCACTCTTGGTGTACAGAAAAATGTAGAAAAGTGTGGCGCACAAAAAAATCCGGATGTGTAAAGCCGTGCACATGCACGTGGCCACGCGTCTTTTCTTTATAGATCCAAATTTGTGGGAAATAGCACAGTTGCTGGCCTGCCCTGTCACCTTCATAAATGCATATGCATACCTGGAAGTTTGACACCACATGAAACTATAACCATGGCAACGTCCTTGTTTATTCTGATGGAGAACATCACCATTTTCCCGCCAGCAAAAGCACACTTTTTTGCTGGCGTGAAAATGTGCGGCAGCCATGCAAACCATTTCTATGGACAATATCAACCTACAAAGGTAGATATTGCCCTAACCCTAACTCCAGAAAAAAGTTCAATTTTATACATGCCAACGTGCATAAAATTTGGTGCCGCACATTGTTTGTGCGCATGCACACTTTATGCATAAGACCCCTGATCTGTTTTATCTCTGGCACAGAACATAATCTATGTTGTTCTGTAGCGGTAAAATGTGCAACAGCTACACATTGTTTTCAATTTTGCGATCACAAAGCATTGCTTGGACACAATATGTGGTTGGATATTATATTTCAGGCGTCATTCTTTCAATTTCTGAATGGCAGTCATATATTTGACTAGTCAGGTGGTTTCAAGTTGACCTTGATGTACACTACATGTATACTTCTCTTGTCTGAGAAGCTAAAGTAAGAATAAAAAGAAAAGAAAATGTTGGTCAAGCCACCAGAGTGAAAAACTCCAGAAAATAAAAAGCTCATCTTTTTATTTCCATAGCTGTTTCAGCCACCAGCCTACTTTCAGTGTTTTTGTGTATTGTATATTGCACAGTGTTTCTTTCAGGCATTATTTGGTTGATTTTTTTTTTTTTGGTGTGTAAAAACTGGTGTTAATCTTCTTTTAGCATGGATTAGCACTTGGTTTTGTGCTCCTTTGTTTCTGTCTGCGTTTCCTTTGTATTTGGAAGTAGTGTATTCTCTGTGCAGATGAATGGTTCCTTTAAGCGACCAGCAGGGTTACAGTCGGAACCCAGCTGAAAGACTGGCTTGTGTTGGTTACAAAAGTTTCTCTTTGTTGTATTATTGTGCCTCTGTGATGAGCCAAGCTCACACCAACAGCAGAAAAGGCCTCATTAATCAGCAGGAAGCAACAGTTTAGCCCATCTCCCTGATGAACCTGCTTTACGTGGATGGATCTGATAGTATCGCCCTTTTTCCAAAAAATAAATTTAAAAAAAAGAAAAGAAAAAGATTTTTAATACAGAAAGCTTATGGCCATCAAAATCATGGGGAAGACTGCTGGCTTTCCACTCATTGACAGACTCTGCAAGGAGAGTAAGCCATAAAAGGACATTAGTAAGTAACGTTGGCATGTTAATGAAGAGTTGAGTGGAAGGAAAATGTGTGAAAGAATCATTATTGCTGCTTATTCAAAATTCACAAGGCCTGTACTGGCTCAGTTCCTATTAGAGTTTCAATATCTACTGAAACGCAATTGTCATGGTAATATCTGTGAACGTGTCATATTTGTTAGGATACTGTATATTATAAGTGTAATTATGTACTAAATGTTTTCCAGCAGTCTAGTTTTCTGGTGCCTGTTTTCAGTGAAAGACAGTGAAGCTCACACAGTGGTAGAAACCTGGTGTAACTGTAGAGAAAGAAAAGAGTCTAAAATTATTGACGATAATCATTATCATCGGTGTAAAACATTTTCCTGATGTCATATGACCGTTGTCCTTGTATAAAAGAGCAAAGTGAAGCTTTTGTTTAGAGACCAAACATGTTATGGTCAAAATGTGCTGAGTAATTATTTGCTTCTTGGAAATGAAAATAAGTCAAAAGTCTATTTTAAAAACTTTTATATAGATTTTTAAACACACTTTGATCATTCTGAACTCTCTGCTATATTCTTGAATTAGTAAGCTATGATTGGCAGGAAATGCATGCATGTTCTCTTGGCTAGATCATGTAAATTAGCACACACATGTATGAGGGCTGAATGTTTTGGAATGGTCTATAAATGATTCGTAACAGAAGCTTATTTGAAGAAACAGACATTGCAACAAACACTGCAGGCGACCCAGACTGACCTCTTCCTCTGCTCCTCTGTGTGTCTCCTCCAGTGGAGGGTGAGGGTCAGGGTCGCATTCTCCAGCGGTTTCCTGAGAAAGACTGGGAGGACAGTCCGTTCCCACAAGGCATTGAACTGGTGAGTCTGTGCTGACTGTCATGTTCCTGTGTGTGGATTTAGCCCCGTCAGGGTTAGGGCTTTAACTCTCCTCACGACACAATAACAGCAACTGTCTGCGGTTCAGATAGAGCCAACAGCATCCACACGCAGATAAAATGTTTTTGTGGCTTTACCAAATTAAGATGATTGGATGAAATTTATAGAGACTCTGGGATGGTACGATGTGCGTTTCATCTCACCACACCAAAAACCTGTTCAGATTAGATTTTCTGAGACCTTCTGGATCCTCACTTCCTCCTTGTTAAGGCTGTGATGAACTGCCTGCCTGGTACATCTGATGCCACCTGCATGGCCCACATTCTGCAGGACATTCTGATTTTCATGCCCGTTTTTTTTTTTTTTACACTCAGTTTAGTTAATTCAGGTGATACTTTTTTACCACTCCCGCTGACTTTTTCTACAGTCTTGTGTGTTCTTTTTTTTAATAGTAGTGTGTTTTGTTGCCACTGGGACTTGAGCACGTTCAGATAGGGCCACATCACACAGCTGCAACTCCTCACTGCGCTCTGCTTGAGCCTCTACCTGCTGTTTTCCACCTGTCGTGTTAGCTGGAAGCATCTGTTCAAATTTAATTAGGACGCTTTAGAACATCAGACTATTTAAAATTTTCTAGAACCTTGAAATTCTCATCATAAGAATAATTTGGGGCATGGTCTTTTACGCAAAAAGTAAATTGAATATAGAAATTCCTCAAATTTATGGCACATTGTACATCATAATTTCACACATGTAAATTATTTTGTAATTTATTTTTAAACCAGTTTTGTTTTATGAGAGACCAAGTTGCCGATTTGTTGTCTTTGTGTATAGCTTTCATCTAAATAAGTACCTTCAATATTCAACTAGAGGGTATCAGAAAAATCAAATATAAAACTATGACACATCAATTTGAAAAATTTCACTATCTTCATTGTTCACAATAAAACCTCTTACTGTGAACAAAAGTCATTCATCTGTTATCACCTCCTCTCCCTCTGCCACTCTAGTTTTGCCAGCCCAGTGGTTGGCAGCTGGTTCCAGAGCGACAGCCGGCCTCCTTCTTTGTTGCCGTGTTGACTGACATCAACTCGGAGCGTCACTACTGTGCCTGCTTTACTTTCTGGGAGGGTTTGGATAATCCACAGGTGAGAGGAACGGCAGCTAGACACAGTCCCTCTGAGCTGATCACACAGGAAGCTGAATACCGGTAACTTCATTTCAGCTAGATGTTGTGATAGCATCTGTTTCTCCTCTATGTTCAGCTGAAGAAGGTTGATGCTGGCAATCCTGACGAGGCAGACGAGGAGCCGCCTGTACCCCAGCACGCTAAACTGTTTGCACCGAAGAGCCTGGTGGTGGTTTCTCGACTTGATTACACAGAGGCTTTCAGGGTAGGACGTCATCAGCCTTCCCAGTATATTTCTAGGTGTTGAAAAGAAAAATGTTACAGATTTATAGTTTTAAGTGCATCATTGGTGTGGTTGTTACATTGCCATGCTGACCTTTAACCTCTGTGTCTGTGCCTTGATTCCACAGAACTGCCTCGGTCTGATCTACACCGTCCATGTAGACGGCCTGTCAACGCCTTTAGAAACTGTGATCGGAAACCTGCTAACCTGTGTCATCCCTGTTGCCGGAGGCTCCCAGGTAGGATAACCGACCAACAGCTTCATGAGACATGTTAATTCTGCTCTGGTCAGAGCCAAGATCAGCTGCTGTAATGGCTGGATCGCAGGTGCACTGGTGGTCATTAATGTGTGAGTGGGACTGTTTAGTTTAATATTCCTGAGTTTAATGAGAAACCTGTGCAGCCTTAATTACTGGTTCACACCAGTTCATCACATCATGCTGTATCCACCTAATTCCTATAAGCCATCATTATCAACTTGCGCTTCACACAGAAAGAGATGAATGGAGAACAATGAGGACTTGTAGCCGTGGTAACCCTGTAAATAGGTTGGTTAGATTTTACTGAAGGTTGGAGTCAACCTCATGGCTCTCCAGGCGGACATGGAGTCCAGTCCGGGGTCAAGAGAAGAAACACACAGCAGGATGTTCATGTCGCTTTGAATTTGACAAATATTAAATGTAGGCGGGTAATTCTGATGGAAAACATAACTGTTACAGTGTAGTCTTATCTAGCTGTGTTTCATGCTCCTAACTTTTCAAACCTTGGCCTATTTTTGTGTGTAGCTTTTTAATTTATTTAGTTCATCCAAGGAATCTGGGTTTTGTCTAATCTGTGTCATGCTTTACAATTACTCAGTTGCTGATCACTGACAAACAGCGAACACCTGTCTGTTGGGGAAAAAGCACAGAAAGTAGAGGGCAGTTTCTGAAACAAAGCAGCTAACTGAAACTTTGGCTGTTTTAGACGTTCCAGCCACACTCAGTCCTACAGCAGCACCAGGAATAAGGTGGATATAGGCTTTAAAACCAAACAAACTGCTTTCTTTCACATAGGATGTCATTAATGTGGCATGTTGTCACGGTTCGTTTCCACTTCCTGATGATGTGTTTACAGCTAAGCTCTGATGGGATGTTCTGCAGTATGTTTGTTCAAATTAATATTGTTTCAATCTTGAAAACGTATGTTGTGGGATGTCAGCATGCCATCTTGTGTTTTACTTTAAAGCGCATTTTGACAGTTTTTAAATGGCATCATTCTCATTAAATGTGTTTTCTTGCTCCTGATGAATTGTACTTTTGAAATTCTGGAAGAATTTGTCTTCTACATTCAGCACTTATTAGGGTTTCACAGATGGTGTCAGTTTCATATTCTCTGTGATTCTGTGTGAGCTGAAGCCTTTTACTAGAGTTCCAGATGTGCTATCGCTTTGTATGTGCACCCTTTTGTACACTGGCTCCTTTGTGTTACAGATAGATGAGTCCCCAGTTTGTAGTTTAGACAAAGTTCCCCAGTCCCTGGCCTGTGACTGGCTGCTGGCCTGTCTCCAGGTAACTTTCCTGTTCTGCAAGATTCACCAATCAGCAACAAGCTCCATGTTATTGATTTTGTCAATCAATCAAATCAGTGCCTTTTTTGTTTTCCATTAATTCATTTCAAATCATGAATAACAGTGATTCCAACTGTTTCTGACCTGCTTATGTGTGTTTTGAATGAGACTTTGCAGAATCATATCATTTCTCCAGATTTGAGTTTGTTGCTGTTTTTCTTATTTAATAATTTTGATTTTCTTCAGGTATTAAGAACCACACTCACCCCCCAACACTCACACAAACACACGCATTAAAGTGGTTGCTTAGTGGATCATAGTTCGCTTGCTTGGTAGCCATATGGTCTGGCAGATGGCTTCCTGCTGGCAGCGCAGCACCTGAATGAGACAATCTCATCTAATCAGCATTAGACATTTCCAGGCTGCAGCAACCAATTACATGCTTCGGAAAGACACTTAATATGTCAAAAAACATTTTTTGACAATTCTCCTACTTTTCCCCTCTATTAAATTAGACTAAATCAGAAGTTGACATACATTTTCTTAGTATTTTGTAGAATTCACCTTTGAATCTTGGGTTTTTTTGACTATAGTTTGCTGAAATGTTCTCCTTCTCCTCCTGATAGACGTAGTGGACCTGAGTAAGTTCTGTAGAACCTGTTACTCACATGCACATTCGGCTCAGTTCCAGATTTCTACCCTGTCACATGTCGATGTGCCTGAAGGCAAGACACGTGACTCCAAGATTTTTTTCTGATCTGTGTATAAATGTCTGCATATTTTTGATTGTGGCTGGATGAATGGGACGCTTCCATAATGGGATTTCATTAGAAAAGCACCATTTAAAATTAGGTGTCTCTGAACCTTTCTGTAAATGACTTGGTGGTATCTTAGGGTCCACTAGTGCCCAAACTACAACCTCTTGGTGAATATCTTGAGGTGGTTCTTCAATATTTTAACAAAATCATCTTTCCTCATGAAGTGAGGCCTTGTGTAGTAAATCAGCCATACAACATGATGCTGTATAACTGGGTTTGTGTTTTCAGGCTCCCTTTTCCTCCAGATGTAACAGCCACTGTGGGAAAACTTGTCTATAAGATCACACTGTCCATCTACCTTTTCATCCCACATTTGCTGCTTTTGCTATTCTTGATTACATAAAACCATATTTTCATATTTGCCTAAACATTGAAATATGAGTCAAATTTAAGGGTCAGTGTCAACTTAGGCTTTTCTTTGACACACAAAAGTAATGTCTTACAGAACTGTCTGTGATTAATTAAACAAATTGTTGTTGACTTTAAGATACCTGAGTGAAGATGGTCATCGCACCTTCTTCAAAACAGACAAAAATGGTGTGAAATTATTGTGTAACATTTGTGCTATGTCTGTCCTTAAGATATAAGTTTAAGTTTAGTAAAAGTAGTCAGTAAGGGGGGGGGGGGGCAATGTGTAGCTGAAGGGCTGGGGATTGCAAAGAGTCCATGGAGTTTCCCCCGGGAAAATGGAAGCAAACAACTGAGGGTAACTCCAGCCACGACAGTGTCCACCATTTCCAAATGTCCAAGCTTCCCTGATTTTCAAAGACTTGTTTACTTTGGAACGAGGTCAAGTGTTTATTAGAACCCAAGCTGTTAAAGGAGCACATACACTCTTCGCCTTCTGTCACTCTGCCAGCTGCTTTGACTGAAATGAAAGAATCAGTCACTGTGCCGGAGGTCTTTGGCATTTTGCTTGATCTCATCATATGAGCTTGCGGATGTTAATGTCGGAACACCTTTGTTTGGGAACATTTTTGTCTGCTGGATGCAGCTTTACTTTTAGTACCGCTTTTGGTTGGTGCCAGTTTCAGTTTTGGAACTGATTCCTCAGAATTCACTTCTTCTGAGCCAGTTGTTGTTGTAACAGCATTTTAAAATAACATTAGCTTTTAGTTTTGCTTTTTCATCACACTTATGCTTGAGACTATTAGATTAACTGTAACATCAGAGTAATTTAACTACAGCAAATGTGTTGAGATTATGATTATGTCCAAGGGAAAAAGCTTTTCAAAACAACTTGACCCTGTGTGAAAAGTAATTGCCCTATTATTCCTATGTATATTTTGATTTTCAATGGAAGCATTTATTATTTTTATTGCTGTTTTTGTGCTGCCAAAATGCCAAATATTTGTTTTGCATGTGTATCGTCCAATGTTCTATTTTCACCCATTTTACAGAGGTATGATGATGTTTGTTCAGTCCATATGTTTTGCCATGCTGATACATGACTATCTTGTGCAGTCACCTCTAACATGTCTTATCCTGCTGTGTGTACGTGTGTGCGTGCGTGTGCTGAATGCTTGTGCAGCCGGGTCCAGAGGAAAGAGAGGACAGTTTGGTACGCCAGCCTGACTTCATATCCTCACCCCCTCTCTACCAATCAGCTTCTTTTTATTTCCCTGCCCACTTCCTTCAGTCTATCCATGCACACCTGCTGCTTTAGGTGAACTAATTGAGATGCTTTTTGTCTGTGAACAACACCTGATCTCATCTATAACAAAATTTGATCCTAGATTCTGGAGATGTTTCAAAACTGTTATGTGATTTTGATGCAAATCATAAAGACAGTGGAAGCTGAAGTATCACTCAGCAACAATTTGACCAAGAACATAAAAACAATTCAGTGGTTTGGTACTTAGTTATAGATCAGCTAATTTGAACTGAAAAGTGAATTTATTTAGTTGAATAGAAAAGATTCTTTACACACTGTGGTATAGTTCAAGCTTTCTTTTCAGTTCTGTTTGATGACTTTGGCTTACAGTTAAACTTTAATTAATTTTCTCAGAAAAATTGCTGATATTATTATTCTAATAATTGTGTATATACTGTCCACTCTTCAAAATGTATGCTGGGGCTCTGTGTTGGACCTCAGGTCTCTGGTGTTTGTCCCTCTTGACAACCGTTTCCTCGTAGGGCTGTTGACTAATCAAGCTCACACAAACTGTAGTCCTAATGTTGGTCTATGTTACTTTTTAATTTTTTCTGAAAAACTTCAATCTGGGTTTTTATTAGCTGTAAGCCACAATCACAAAGATTAACAGGAATAAATTATTGAAATATGTCACTTTGTGTAATAAATCCATCTGACCAGTTTCATTTTTTCATTAATTACTGAAATAGATTACCTTTTTGAGATGCTCTAATTTATCAAGGATGCAATTTTATTTCAGTATTAGTTTACAACTATGACATGTAGGTATATTAATGCAGATAAAGCAGAAGCAGCACATCAGGTGCTTCTATTTGGCCAAAAAAACATTTTGCACACCTGATGATCAGATGTTGGCCCACAGCACAAAATGGCTAATCTGAGTCAACTGACATTATCACTGCTGCTGTAGAGAGCATGGGATGTGGCTGCACTGTTCTCTGTTTGGCCTCCTGAGCCAAACCATCCAGGGCCTTTTGGAACTTCTTCTCTGCTCGATATATGAATATTGTCCTAAACCACATCCCTGAGGTAAACTCCATTAGGTAATCTCATCTTATGTTTTTTACTGTTCACCCCTTGCTCGATGTTGTTTATTAGTGATCTGGTAACTGGTATGAACTGAAACCTTCTATGTAAAGCACAGAAATATCTGCTATTTATTAAAAAGTTAAAAATAGTTTTTGTAGAATGTTGGTGGCCTGACTGATGTATGTAGGCCGTCTGATCATTCCCTCTTACCCATTAGATTGCAGTGGACAATTCATAGAGCATGAGGGCTGCAGTGTCATTGGACCTCCATTGTCCATGGGAACCTTTTGTTGTGGTGCTGCTGGTGTTTTCCTGTAAGGTTGCTGGCATGGAGTCTTTTGCAGCCTCATTCACCTGATCAGCTGGAATGGCTTGGGTTTTATTTGTCATGTTCCTGCTGAGCTTCGGTGATTCTCCATCTCTCTCTTGGACTCACGCTGTTTTCTGAACGCACACTTCTCTGATCAAACCTCCGCACTGAATCATAATTTTCTGGAGTCGCATTTGTTTGATTTATTTTTTTCTTTAATTTATTCTAATCTTTTTTTTTTTTTTTGTCTCTTCATACCTGTAGAGGACAATAACATTAGGTGCTGGCGACCGGCAAGTTATCCAGACTCCCATCAACGATGCTCTTCCTGTCAGCGGCAGCAGCGTGGCCCAGCTCTTTAGGCAGCTTGGTATGGACTCTGATCCCATGGTTCTATAGCTTGTAGAAATAAACAATGAATTCATTCATTTTAAAATTTGTTTTATAAGATATTAACAGCTTACAATTTTAGCTTTATGATTTCGGTGCATGTTGGGTTGAACTGCACCACGCCAGTGTTCCTGTGGGGAGCTGGCTTTGTTGATTTCAGCACTTTTCAGAACACAGTTGTTTTCTACATTAGTGTCTGTTAATTGGTTAGACGGCTTGACAACTGTATATCTTTTTCGCGTGTGTGAAACTTAGTTTTTTTCTGCAAATGGCCTGTCATAATGGTTAGTGTGTTTTTCCTCTCAGGTATAGTCAACGTGTTGTACCTGTTCTGTGCTGCTCTGACGGAGCACAAGATCCTGTTTCTGTCCAGCAGCTACCAGAGGCTGACCGATGCCTGCCGAGGCCTGCTGGCCATCATGTTCCCCCTCAAATACAGGTGACCTTCCACTCTGGTGCTTTGGAAGCAAAAACCACCAACATGTGTTTGTAGAGGGACAAATATTTTCTGCTGCTTGTACTTCCATTCCACATTCAAACTAGCTTTTTTTTTTTTTTATTGATGAGAAAAATTGAGATCCTTTAAACGCCTTCCAATGTGTAATTTTAAAAAGTCAATTTATGTAATAAATACATTTAGGGTCTGGAAATCCAGAGATTATTGAAAATTATGTGAGAAGCTAGAAGTCATAAATAAAATGTATGCTTATATGTTAGGTTAGGTTTATTTAAACTGTTGCTGTCCCTGTTCACGTCAGCCTCCAAGTCTGAGATGGAGAATGCTCCATCTCCAATGGCGTTTTTGTACAGAACAGTTGATCCACAATGTTTAACAGCTGTTAACTTTGCTCTGTTGCAGTAGTCGTGCTCAGCTTGTTTGTGATGATGTTCATATTAAACCTTTTTTTTCTGGTTTTCTTAGTTTTACTTATGTTCCCATTTTACCCGGGAAGCTGCTGGAGGTCCTGAGCACTCCCACACCCTTCATCATTGGTGTCAATTCCTTCTTCCGCTCTGAGACACAGGAACTGGTGAGTTTTTATCACTGCAAAACGTAAGACTATATGACAAAAACAACTCACAGGAGTTAAGGAAGTTCACAAAGGGCTAAAGAGATCTCTGATCTCGGAACAATTAGTATTATAATTCCAGTCTAGAGTTTCGTCCTGCTGGCTGACTGATCGCTGCCTTTAAGATTTATAAGTGTAATAAAATTGTGTTTTCAGCCTTCAAAAGTTAATCTTCAGAGTACTAAAAATAATAATCTTTTGTGACTTATTGAAAATGGAATGATCAGTTATGTTAAAAGTGCGAGTTGAGTCCTTATCTCAGCCCACAGATTGCTCCCTGATCCCTTGTCAGAGTAGAACAGAGGTTATCAGCTCTGCAGGCGTTCTGTCTCAATGTGGAGTTATTGTTGTTTGATGTCTGATGTCGTAATGGACAGCAGCCGACAGAAATAATTTGATGTCTATTAGTCCGGTTTATCATCTGATGCTGCGCTGTTTATCGCTGATATATACGATATGTACTTGTGTGACTTCAGTTGGACGTAATCATCGCTGACCTGGATGGAGGCACAGTTACCATCCCTGAATGCGTCCACATCTCTCTGCTGCCTGAACCTCTGCTGCAGCAGACCCAAACTGCCCTCTCCATGGTAAGAGCTGCAAACATAACCAGACTCACAACCACACTATTACACAACACACCGGTAAATGTAAGGAAATCTCAGAAATGGGTTGTGGGAAGTCTTCACTAAGTTATCAGCTACACAGCACTGCTGGAAAGTCCTCACTGAGTTCTTCCTTCTATGACATAGCAGGGTTTCGTCATCTTTTAAAGCCATTTATTTTATTTTATTATTATTTTATTTTATTTTATTTTCATTCTTACAACAATGCTTCTTCTAATAACTTATACTGTCAGAAAACCATTTTTCCCCTAAAATGGTTTCACATTTGAAGTGATTAACACAACCACATGGACTGATTTCCAACAGATGCTGGTTGAGGAATATCATTCACATAAGTGAATGATATTCACTAATGTAGAATATTATTCTACATTAGTGTGGGACCACACTAGTGATTGTTAAAATAATTAATTTATAATAATAGCATTCAAATGCTAAAAGTGGTGAGAAATATGAGAAATTACTAACTTATGCATGTAAAGAACCCAGAGCATCCTTTTTATGAGACTGTCAAAGAAAAACAAAGTGTCTTCACTCAGAGGCTTCTTAATACAGACTGTAACAGGAGATCCTTCAGCCATCACAATCTTGAATATCAAAGAATCTTGAATAATTTGAGTTACAACATGTAGTTTCCCTTTAGGATCAATAAATCATTTTTGAATTATCTGAATGCTGTAATGCAACTATTGTTAAAAAAATGACAGAAATTGCTTGTTTTTAGAAGTTATTTCCAATTATATTTTTGCTTCATTTTTTAAGCCTACAATGTTAAACTCCATGCATCATTATTTTGATTTGTTTTTGTTTATACATGTTTTATAACTACTGTTAATGTCAGAGCTTTGATATTGCCACCTCTGCTGACACTCTATTTTCTATATTACAGTGTAATATTTTAAAGCCTTGTCTGTGCTGCCCTGTTGTCTTCATTAGAGGTGGTTTGACCAGCCAGCTCATATAAAGCTGTTGGGTTGTTTCCAGTATCCCAGTGACACAGCCCATTCTGAGAAAAGCTCTTACAGTCTGTACACAGATGATTTCCCAACTTCCTTATTGATATTTACGCATTACTTTATTTCTTCCTCTTGTTAGAAATACTTGTGAGTGTTTTTGATAATACTGAATTTGTGGTTAGTCATTGCATTTACACTCTGAGGCTACATGATGCAGGAAGTCCCTCTAGCGTTTATGCCTCTTTGCTGGAAATAATTTTTATGATCTTGTTTTTGTGTTGACCAAAGGATTACCAGGAATAATTGAAGAAATGTCACCTTTGTTATTCATATAATTCCATGTGAGAGCACTAATTTTATTGCATATTAGTTAGCCAGCTCACGTGCTGTACAGTTTAGAACAGTTTAGTACAGCTGCACAGACTTGAATTCTTCCCCCATAATAAAAATATTTACTTCCTGTATTTTATCTTTTTTTTTTTTTTTGAATAACAGAACGTGCTGGCAGTTTGCTAATTCTGCTGCTGCAACATTTACCAATAGAGGTTAATATCACCTGATGGTAAAACATTATCTCATAACTGAGAGACATGGAGATATTTAAGATGTTTTTTTGGGGGGGCAGGAGGAATTCAGCTCCCATTTCAAAGAAAGTGGCACAGTCAAAGAAGTTGAGCTCCCAAAATAATCTTGCTTCTTTGTTAAAATATGATTCCATATGTTTTCTCTCAATATATATTTTTCCTGTCATAATAATCACTTAACAGCTTTTAACTACAAAAAGTCATAGAATGAAATCATCAAAGAGGAACAACTGGATCTGGATATTTTTAAATTTTGTTAGTAAATGAAGCTCAGTGCACAATGCTCTGTACAATATTTAGTAAACTATATAAGTATTGAAAACATATTCCCCTTTTTCACATTGAAACTACCACTCACTGGCAGCAACAGCTCCCTTTCAGTATGATCAGGTTTTTCACAGGAAGTTTCACTACTGTCATTTGTACTGGTGGAGTGGATGGGCCATGCAAACGAAGATGCATTCAGTTCCTCCGCACATAACAGCAGTGTGTGTGCGGTTTCTCTGTCTCGCTTTGTCTTTTGGTGGAGAAGTGGGGGGAAAAGGACAAATTCAATTTTATTCGATTTATTGATAGACTTCCACATCTGTACTGAATTTGTTCAAAGTGTTTATCCAAAAACATAAACTTTGGTATTATTTAACGTGGGTAACAAAATAATTTATCAAAACTGCATATATGTTGTTAAAGATCATTTCCTGCCCCTCTAACCTGCCAATCACTACATTGGCAGGTTAGGGGATCAACCTGCCAATGGATCTGCATTTCTTGGTGTTATAGTCATTCATGGAGCTTCTCAAATGTTACAGTCCTTCTACAACCTGATTCATCTCTATTCTTTTAAGTTTACTATGCTCTTTTACTTTTCATTTTGCTTAGTATTTTAGCCCTTTTTGATGGATTAAAAACTCCTTTTACATGTTGGCTTGTGATTCTTATTGGTACTGATAAAGTCAGGAGTTAGAGATTACCATTTCCAGAACAAATAAAAGGAACACCTTTTGGTCACTCAAACATATAGCAACAATTAATAGTCTGAACATTTTCACTTTGTAAATGAAACTAACACAAGTACAGTTAAGAAGACTTCCTTTCCTTTAGTCTTATCAACAACCTTAATGGTGTAATAGTGACTCTAAGTGTAAAGCATCACCGTTCTGTGGTTGTGAAGGGTCTTCTGGTGGTGTTACCTGGTGGTAATGTACATTTACCAGGTAGTGTTTTTTCTTTATGGTTTTATGTCTTTCCCTCTAAAAACGTCCAGCCTCTTCTTACATCCATCCCATGTTTCGTCCTTTGAATCCTCTTTGTCCATCTTTACTGACTAGGTCCACATAGCACTCTTTATCTTGTCAGCTTACAATGTAGATGGTTGGATGATGGTGACTTTGAAGTCTCAACTCGCCATGTTTTTGTTGCTTCAGCTGCAGAGTTGTAGACACGTGGTGTTCTCATAAAATACCCTCAACTTGGACGGGAATGGGGTCTGGAATTTATCTCCTTTTCTTTGAGGAACTGCTTCAGCGTATTCACATCACCATTTTAACACGTCCAGGGCATAATCATGGTCTATTACTCCAATCACTGCCAGCATGAAGCTTTTCTTTTGCCAAGCTCGTTTTAATACTGGATCCTTGACTTCAAATGTGGCAAACCTGACTGTTATTAAATGTGCTGGGGGGCATAATGTGGAGCTTTTGGTCCGAGTGAACGGTGAGCTCTCTCAATAATTGGTCAAATTATGTCAGAATGTCCAATTTGTCCATTAAGGTTTTCATAGACAGTCTTTTCTATGAAGGGTGAGAGAGAGGAAGAGCGGTCCTCAGCCTTTTGCCGAGACATAGCGCCGCATGTTAACCCGTCTCGGTCTGCCCTCCAACTCAACCGGTTTTGCTTCACATTGTTCTTTGCTTCATTGTGCTGAATCTAATTCTCTCAAAATATGTTTTTCTTCTATTTGTTTTCTAATTCCTCTTTAACTTCTAAAACCACTTCTATTCTCACGGCATGATTCTCTTGAGTTGTTGGAAAATAGTTTGTAGATTAGTCGTCATTAACCACCACAGATGCTTCTGAATCCCAGAGGCTTCAGACTCTGGGATTCATGTTTGATTCATTCCTTCATCTTTTGTAATTTGTTGTCGTATAGAAGAGGTTTTTAGATTTAGGCTTAGGCATTTTAACTTACTCTGTAGTGTATTTTACATCCCGCAACTGCATAGAGAAAGAATATTTTTAGAATATTTATCTGGGAAACACTCAGTTAGGCTGAGTGTGGTGAAAGTGGTAAATCAGAACCACTTTCAGAATCCTAAAAGTGGTTCTGATGCAGTAACAGAACCAAACACTGATTCTGATTTATTTGGTCGCGTAATGCTTGGTTGAAGATTGCCCACCCTCAAGTCCATAATTTGCCTTTTTACAGGTTTTCTGACTACATTCAGTGGTATGTTCAAAGTTTTACAGAACACAAGGCAGGTGACTCAAGACCATAACATGAAAATTAGCATTAGGTGTTGGTTTAAGGTTGCTGACCAACAATCAACTGGATCTACATCAGAGGTAAATCATCCCAGCAAGTCGATTTAAATAATAAAATGACCGCAGCACAAACTCCTGGTCTGATTCTGGTTCTCTTGTCACCGTTTGGTCGATGAACTCCTGGCTGAAGACACAGGGCTTTTTCATTTACTGTTGCACAAAAGTAACACAACAGTCTCTGGGTTTTAAGTCAAAAAGAAGGATAACAAGAAGTTGTATGGAGCCCAGATTTTCTATTTGGACTCATTTTAAGGCATGATATGTCAGGCATCTGGCAGATGGCCTGGGTCACTGGGCCTAAGTGAAATGAAATGTGCTGTTTCATGGTTTCTGTGTAATCACACTGACCTCTGTCTCTAATTGAGGAAATATTTCCCGGTTTCCTTCCACAACAAACAAAAAAAGAACAGATCCTTCTAAAATAAGTGGAAATTCATAAAGGTTTAGTGGATTTCTGCGTTGTTTATTGAATTTTATGACATCTGAGACTTTGCTCTGGATTGTTGAGATGAATGTTTCATAAAATGATGAATATTACAATAATACAAACACATTCCTACCCACATGCTGTCATGATATAATAGACAGGTTGTTTTTTTTTTTAACAAAATCACTTATCATGAAAAGTGAATGACCATTTCAATAAGTTGCAAAGGCAGCAACACACCTGCCTGATTTAAACGCAGAAAATCCAGCTGATATCCAGAGGAGAGGTTGGCTGATAACTGGTCACATTTTACATTTTCTAAGTATGGCAACTGATGTTGATGATTCAATTTTCACTGATTTTGAACAGGCACATATTTGGGCAACACAACAACAATGCTACTGCATGAGCCATCTCATTTCAGCTTAATAGTGAACAGGTTTCCTGTAAAAAAACCAAAACTGATAATTGGTCAAAAAACAAAAATGGCAACAAATCAGAGCTCTGCCTTCAGAACAACCTAAAAAAAAAAATTAAGCTTTCTTTTCAACCTTAAACATAATTGGTATAAACTAAGTCTGTTTGAATTTCTGCTCCACTCTCAGCTATATTACCACCTCTCCTGGGTTTTTCTCCAGGGCCATTCATCTTCCTATCCCCGTCCCAACTGACAAAAAGCACCTTAACATTTTACAATGGGTGTCATTGGAGGGAGGCTCAGAGTTTTTAGTTGTTTTGCTCTTTGGAAGGACCTTATAAAATAGATCCTTCACATGCAGCATGAAGCGAGAAAGCAAAGCGGGAGGGGAGAGGTGGTTGTGCATAATTTTTGACAGGTTTGTAAAATTGTTGCAGGTTTTGGACCCGGAGTTGGAATTTTCAGATCAGGCGTTTCCCCCACAATCCATGCATGCTTCTGCACTAAAGATCCAGGTAAGAAAATGTGAATATAGACCTTTATACACACCCCACACAACTTGAAAGAGCACTTGGATTGACTTTTAAATCTGCTTTAAAAGCCTCTGAAAATAAAATTTTAAATACTTAAAAATAATTTTAATTTTAAAATCATGGACACCATGCACTGTCACTTCATGCTCATTTATAGTGTTAATTCATGCTAAGTCAGTGATTCCTTTCAAATAGTTGAGACTTTTAATCATTTAGAAAAAATAAACGGATCTGTTTTGTACCTGGAATCTAATTAGAATGTGTGTAACTTACTTTAAATGTATCTGTATGGGATTAGATTGAATGGACCGTTACCCTGCCGCTCTATATTTCTGAACATACATTGTTTAATTGTTTTGTAACGTGGCTTATGAGCATCCTATAAATAAACTGAGCTGAACTGTGGATGTGTTTCAGGATAAGGAAATCCGAGCCGTCTTCCTCTGGCTCTTCGCTCGACTTTTCCAAGGTTATCGCTGGTGTTTACATATCATCCGAATTCACCCAGAACCTGTAATCCGCTTCCATAAGGTACAGAAATGCATTTTACCTTGGGGGGAGCAAGAGGCCTTTGCTTTTAGTTGTAAAAAAAAAACAAAAAAAAAACGCAAAAGTGTCTCTTCCTTTTACTCGTGCAGGCAGCCTTCCTGGGTCAGAGATCCCTGACAGAGGATGACTTCCTGATGAAGGTGTTGGACGGGATGGCGTTCGCAGGCTTTGTGTCAGAGAGGGGCCCACCGTACAGAGCCACCGATCTGTTTGATGACGTGAGTCTTTCTGCACAAATATGAACATACATTCATATTTATGTAGCTAAATAAAGGCTCTTGCTGATCTGAATTTCTTAAAAACCAAGTGTTGTGAATTTAACATCAGTAGTTTTGTATTTTTCTGTTAGTTATATAGCTTTGATACAATGCAGATGTTTAAATCTTTTTTTTTTTTTCTCCACAGCTTGTTGCCAATCAGGTGGAGCGAATACGACAAGAAGAAGCCTGCCCACACAAAGTCATGAATCATGTCAAAGAACTGGCAGAGCAACTTTTTAAAAATGTATGATCCCCAATATTTCAGGCCTTCATATTCCAAACATCCAAGAACTCTGCCATCTTCTGCTTTGATCAGTTAGGGTTAGAGTTAGCCTTCACTTTTACTTGACGTCTTTTCAGGAGAACCCCTACCCCGCAGTCGCAATGCACAAAGTCCAGAGGCCATCAGAAACCAGCCAGAGTACGGATCAAAGTCGAACTCCGTTTCCTGTTCTGGATGATGTTGCAGTGCAGCTCTTCATCGATCATGCTGTTGCCAAGCTCAAGAGTTCACCGCCTGTTGTCAAAGCAGAGCTCAAGAGCATGGTGCCGTCTGGGCCTCCTCTGGGTGAGCGCAACCTCTATTCCTGAATACTAAAACCCAAAAAGGAACCTGATGGTAACATGCAAATTGATCTGTGTATTTCACAGTGGGAATATAAGCTGTGTGTTAAAAATCTAAAAATATAGATGTGTATTTATCTTTATGCAACTCAGACCTTCGTCTAAGCGTTTTATTTTTACCAAGAGACAGTTTGTCATGATGTTGATGAATAATTGCTATTTCCTCTCAGGAGACATAATTGACAGGAATGGTAATGTGATGGCTAACAGCGCTCGCAGGCTGGAGGTGGTCAGGAACTGCATCACTTACATCTTTGACAACAAGATGCTGGAGGCCAAGAAGGTGAGTGAGACTCATGATGTCTACAGCGTTTCTAAACTCCAAACTTAGGGAATGAAAACAGCAATAAATTCTTTTTTTTTTTTTTTTTACTATGATGCTAAATGGAAAATTTTTTTGCCTCTGGTTGTGTAGTGAGCAGAAAAATGTTCCTGTTTATATAAAACAGAGGCTGAAGTTTGGATTTATAAGCCTTTGTATGTCATTGAACAGTGAATTCACTTCAGTGATTTAATTCCACTCAGAAAATCTTGAATACCGTATTTTCCGGACTATAAGTCAGTTTTTTTCATAGTTTGGCTGGGGGTGTGACTTATACTCCAGAGCAACTTATATGTGAAATTATTAACACCTTATTATGTCATGTCACATGTTATTTTTACACTAAACAGCAAGAGGGCGCTCTAGGCCTCCATTGAGAATGTGTGTGGTAGAAGCTAGATTTAATGATTTGGAGTGACACGGATGGTTTGGTAAACTTGTTAGCATGTTATTTATGCTATTGTTATTTCAATAACTCTTAATATGTTATGCTAACATACCAGGCACGTTCTCAGTTTGTTATGTGTCATGTAACGTTAGCATACCGTACAATTATTCAGCCTGTTGTTGCCTCTATTCTATTTTTATTGCCGTTCAAGATGACAATTCTGTTCTTGGTGTTGGATTTTATCAAATACATTTTCCCCAAAAATGCGGCTTATACTCCGGAGCGACTTATGGTCTGGAAAATACGGTACTTATAAAACCAATTATAAACATCTTTTAAAACATGAATGTGGGACAACAGAAGAGTATGTTCTTGGACTGTATAGTATACACATTCCATACTTGTTCAGGGCTCCTTTCAATGGAAAATTTACTTTCATCTGAAAAAAGGACTGAATCACTAAGCCACAGTCTAGAACTTTTTCTCCTTAGCTAAGTGCAAGATGCTAATGAGTCTCTGGTTTAGAAGCTACATGATTTGATAAGGGTCAAAATAGTGCCATATTTCTTAGGCCAACAGAAATTGCAACATTTAAAAGGTATTGACCGAATATAAACTGTAACATAAAAGAATGTTAATGTTAATAACAATGTGATTTCAACATTAGCATTTTACCTAAAATGGCCATGTCACAACAGATCATGTGTGTGTGAAGTGTATTGTGACCGTCTCTCTCTATGGTCCAGCTGATGCCAGCTGTACTGCGGGCATTAAAGGGTCGCACAGCACGGGTCTGTTTGACCCAGGAGCTAAATCAACATGTTCTCCAGAACCGAGCTGTGCTGGACGACCAGCAGTTTGACTACATTGTTCGCATGATGAACTGCACTTTACAGGTGAGCCTGCACATGTGCAACACACCTCAGAACAGCAGTTAATGTCTGCTGTTAATGTCGCATGAAGTTTCGCTGTCTTTTAGTGCGTCTGTCTCTGATGTTTATACAATACCAACAAGGTTTTGAAATGTCTGTCATAAAATCGTAGTGAACTTTTGTATTCATATTCAACAACATATTAAAAGTTCTTTATCTTGCAATGCAGGACTGCTCCCATATGGATGAACATGGTATTGCAGCTGCTCTGCTTCCTCTTGTCACTGCCTTCTGCAGAGTAAGTTTCAAACTAGCACTAAGAAAGTCACTCATTATATGTATTCAAGTCTTAAATCCATGAACACTGAGATACTGTAGGTTTTCCTTTCTTCTCTCAGTGGGAGGAACTTTAGATGAGAGCCACTCAGAATGTGAACTTTTTATCGGTTAATCTGGGTTAAAGTTTCTTGGCTTCTTCTCAAGAGTCTGTTTTTCACTGGACAGAAACTGGGTGCAGGCATCACTCAGTTTGCCTACAGCTGTGTACAAGAACACATGGTGTGGACTACCATGCAGTTTTGGGAGGCCATGTTCTATAGTGACGTTCAGAACCACATCAAAGCTCTGTACATGGAGACAGATGATGGAGACCAGAAGAGCAACTCAGTGAGCACCTACGTTCCACTTCACATGAATGAGAGCATTTAGCATTGGTCAAATTTGGCTCCTTGTCACCAGCTCATCTGTTTTTCTCATATTTGTTGATCCATCAGCAGGACCAACAGGACGAGTCAGGCAGCAGAAGGGAAATCAGCGCCTTGGAGCTCGCAGCTGAGCAAAACCGTCTGTGGCCGACCCTCAGCAAAGAGATGCAGACGGAGCGTGTGCAGAAGGAGGAGAGCACAGTGTTCAGCCAGGCCATCCATTACGCCAACAGGATGAGCTACCTCCTCCTGCCACTGGACACCAGCAAGAACCGGCTGCTGAGGAGTTCTGGCCTCGGAGATGTGGAGAGCGTCAGCAACAGCTATGTCACCAACAGGTAATCAGAGGGAGGCACATCCTCATCTCAACCACCAGGGGTCAGCGTAATGATGTGTTCCACTCTTCAAGACTTGGTGGTTTGTAGGTTAGAATGTAACAGAAGTTTAAATCGGGCTCATGTTATCTCGCAGTATTGCAGGCAGCATGGCAGAGAGCTACGACACAGAGAGTGGCTTTGAAGATGCAGAGAGCTCGGACGTGGCCAATTCAGTGGTGCGCTTTATCAACCGCTTTGTAGATAAAGTGTGTAATGAGAGTGGTGTGACGAACGAGCACCTGAAGGCGCTCCACACTATGATACCAGGTACAGTCCCACGCTCACTAATCTCTGATTGAGCAGTTTTGCAAGCATTTTATGGAGCTTCATTGGTACAAATGTGTCTGCAGATATTGTTCAGATGCACATCGAGACACTGGACGCAGTCCACAGGGAGAGTAAGAGACTGCCTCCGATCCAAAAGGTAACCAATTCCTGTTTTTACCTTCCACTGGAAAAAGGTCATGCAGAGTTCCATCCAGCCCCGCCCACTCCCCTCTCCACCAATCCCTTCAGCTCAGGCTCACAGTGTCATGGCAGGTACGTCTGTCCACCACGACAGAACGGCGTGATTCTCAGCATGCCATAGTGGTGGTTGCTGGGTGATGGTTCCCTCCCACCCTGCTGTTTGATCTCTGTAGAGGCCGGAGAAGCTCAGTCTGGCTGTGGTAGCTTCTCCAGGACCTCCAGAGCTGAGTGCCTTCACGCTGAAGGGTGCATGCATGCAGTGTGCTGGAGACGGATTCGGGCTACGCCAAGCTTCATCTGACAGTTTTTTTCCCCTTTGTTCCTATAGATATCTTATAGGAAATGGCATCATGTGAGCATTGTCTCGCCATAGTTTTCAGAGTGGATCAGTCAGTAGTAGTAGAGTGGATCAGTCACTAGCACCTCCAGAAATGAATGAAGTACCTCTGCAAGTCATCAAGTTATGAAGTGACCTGGTAATGGTCCACTGGTTTGACTGGAGTCATGTTACGACCACAGACTTTAATAGAAAGTCATTTTGAGTGAAAGACAAACGCTAAGGAGTGCATGCAGTGGGAATTTTCATGGTTTTCAAAATCTTTTGCAAATATAAATCTGAAGGCATGCTCACTAGAAACTAGAGAATTAGTTTGTACTCATTGTTCTTTGAAAAATAGCTCAGAAACAGTCGTGGATGGATTCAGAGCAGCACTTTGAAGAGTCCATTCTATTATATAAAAAGGCTTTGATCTTATCTAGTAACTCTGTGCCTTTAGTGCCACTATCCTGCAGCTTTTGGACGTTTTTCTGCTCCAAATGCTGCAGGAAAATGCTTGGAGCAGGTACGGTCCCACACTCACTGATCTCCGATTGAGCACTGTACAAGCATTGTATGCAGCTTCATTGGTATAAATGTGTCTGCAGATATTCTTCAGATGTCTGCAGACACATTTATTTTGTTTTTGGTGTTTTAGCTTGTGTATTTAACACCAGTAATAAAACTTTTAATGGCATGCGATGATGTAGACCTATCATACCAAAAAATGTACATTAATCAATATTGATTCCTTAACTTGGATTCAATGTAAAATCAACTAAAATGTGCATGTAGATGATTGTTGAAACAACATTGATATAGTGTCAGTTATTAATGTTGATTCAACATGTAAGTCACCGACCACTTTCAGTATCACTTCAATGTTTCTGCCTAACTATATTTTAACGTTGATTCACTCATATTTTGCTCTCTGGGTAATCAGTGCAGGTCACATGATTTCAAAGCATGGGAGTGATGTTTGGAATGTGTGAAGGCCTAAAGTAATGGCATGGTTTAAAGTTACTACTCGGATTCAAACATTCAGTCTTGTCAGCAGTTTAACTTTAAAGCACAAACACTAGGTGATCTTTTCTGTTAGTTTTTCTAAATTATTTTCACAAACCTGAAAAGGTGCTAAATAAAGGACTGATATACTGATAAAAAAAAACAAAAAACTAAATGCAAGCCTGCTTTACTTTTCTTCACTTTTTTGTTTTTCCACTTCAAATGATTTATGGCTCCTTCTTGTTTTTTGTTTTTTTTTGTGTGTGTGTGTTTTCATCTGCAGCCCAAGTTGCTAAGGCCAACGCTGCTGCCGGGTGAGGAGCTGGTGATGGATGGCATGCGGGTCCACCTCATCCCCGATGGCCGCGAAGAGGCCACAGGGCAGATGGGAGGGCCACCTCTTCTTCCTGCAGAGGGCGCCATCTTTCTTACAACCTACCGGCTTATCTTCAAGGGCACACCAAGTGATGCATTAGGTGAGGAAGAAAAGAAAATCTGAGACTTGCTTGATTTTTGATTCATTATTCTAAGCCAGGTTAACTGGTGTCTTTTCCTGCAGTTGGTGAACAGATAGTGACTCGCTCCTTCCCCATCGCCTCTCTGACCAAGGAGAAGAGGATCTCTGTCACTCTAACCATGGACCAATTTGTCCAGGAGGGCCTTCAGCTCCGATCCTGCACCTTCCAGGTATTTACCTCTCATAATCAGCCACCCTCTGTCAGATCTTAGCCTGTAACCCACAGGTGAGATGTCCTTCTCTTTCTGTCTTATACCTGCAGCTAATGAAAATTGCTTTTGATGAAGAGGTGGCATCAGACCTGGCTGAGAGTTTCAGGAAGCACTTACATAAGCTGCGCTTTCCTCAGCATGTCCAGGGCACCTTTGCCTTCACAGTTGGTCAAAGTGGCAAGCTGGTGTTGGAGCCCAAAACCAAGGATAAGAACCAGTCATTAAAGTAAGAGACGACAAGACTTTTATTCAGATAAATCAAAGAATAGCTCAACTCTCACTCCTTCAGCTTGACTTTATCAAGCTAAAGGATAAAGTCAAGTCTCACTAACTGGGGAGGAGTGGTGTTAAAGGTTTTTTTTTGTAAGTTGACATTTTATTATTTCAACAAGTACTCAGAACTCTGAAAGCAGACGAGTCATTGGAGTTGGTTGTTTGTTGGGGCATGTACAGGAGGGTTTTACTTTGAGGCTATTTTATGACCCAGTGTCAATGTTCTAACTGGCCTCGTGAATCATGGATATGCCTTGGTAAAATGATGCAAAATCAGAAACATACAAAAAACGCAAACATAATAAATGCCCAAAGTATTAACAAATCTGAATGTGTTTCCATGTGATGACTTGCAAGAACTGTTTGAATTTACTTTTAGATTTTCTCAATTTCAGAATATCTAAAAGTAAAGATTTTACCAGCTGTAAGCTACTCAGAGTAAGCCACATTGACACAAATCTTTGAGTATGTCCTTATCCTCTTCAGGACACTTTCCAAAAACCTGGTGAAGAATGCAAAGAGAACCATTAGTCGTCAGTACGTGGGCAGAAAGAAGGAGGCTCCGGCCACCTGGGAGAACAGGAGCAGCTTCCAGTCAGAGCTGGATGAGGATGAAATCTCAGGTATTACAAGGAAAAAAGCCGTTCAGTTTTTTAGTGCTTTGTTTTCCATCATTTAACAAATGAAATGAATCTTGGGCCTAAAGTTTAAATCAATCAATTTTCTCCACAGTCTCAGAGGAAGTGGATCAGAGCGCCCTGACTCTGTCCTCTACCATCCGCTCTTCGGACAGACAGACAATGAGCAATGTTGTGGAGCGCGCCTGTTGCCGTGACTACCAGCGCCTCGGTCTGGGCACGCTTAGCAACAGCCTGACGCGATCTAAGAATGAGCCGTTCAGGATTTCTACAGCTAATCGCATGTACACAGTCTGCAGGAGGTACAGCAGCAGTAGTCGGTGTACAGATGTAGACAGTTTTTCAAAAGTATTTACACTCCTTGAGCATTTCCACATAGCATGTGTATTTTGTGGGGATTTTAAGTGAAAACAATGAAACAATGTGAATAAGAGGAAATGACAAATAGTTTTCAACATTTTTCTCAATCCTCAGTTTCTGAAAACAGAATACTTTTCTGTGCGTTTTACGTTGATGCAGCGTGTTGGTCTGTGACATGAAATCCCTATAAAATTCATCAAAGCTATTGTTTGTACCTTGACAGAATGCAACAAACTTTCAGGAGTATGAATTCTTTTGCAAAGTGTGTAGAAAAGACAGACAAATAAAAATGGCTCGACCTCTTCTGCTCCAGCTACCCTGGCCTGCTGATCGTCCCCCAGAACATTGTGGATGCCACCATTCAGAGGATCAGCCGCTGCTACAGACAGAATCGCTTCCCTGTCGTGTGCTGGAGACACTCGCGCACCAAGGCCGTCCTGCTGCGCTCTGCAGGCCTTCATGCCAAGGGAGTCGTCAGCTTCTTCAAGTCTCCCAATGCGCCGACTGCAGGTACAACATTATGTCAGGCTAAATATCTGGGCACATTCCTGGTTTTCATTAAAAGAAGGGAGGTAGACGTCTGTTCTTGATATCTTGAAGTCGTTTTTCTTCTAAACCCAAAAGGTTCTGAGAACTGAGTAAATCTTCTGAAAGGTTTTCAACAAAAAGAGAGAGGTCCAGTTGCCTTGTGTTCAGCTCTGTTATGACTGCAGTGTATTGTGTAGATCTTATTGGTATGTCCTTATCCATATGCTCATCATGTTCATGTTTATATTTTATTCATGTTTAGACTTTATACTAAGAGACAGTTGGGCTTCAAAGGAGTCACATATAACTTATTCTCTGAGCTGCATGCTGAATTAGGTGGGTTTTTTGTCAGATATAAAACATCCACTTTGTCAACTGTGCACAAGTACAGTCCTGTGAATAAATATTTGCATCATTTCAAGTTAGTTTTTGGCTGTGTTTTGATCACACCATGTTTCAGGTCACCAAACAAAATTGATATGAGGCAAAAATTTTCTGAGCAAATATAAATGGCAGACTTTTTTTCACTAAGGAAAAAAAGTTAAGTAAATGATCATCATTTCAAAACTTTATTTCATACTTAGTGAGGTTATCTTTGTCTGATAATAAAATGTTGGTGAAGTGCAGCAAACAATAAAGGGGCAAGCACCTTTTAATACCTCAGTTATTGATGAGACATAGAGATCAGCTCTCGCCTAACATTTTGGTTTCTGATTTTTATCTTAACTAGTGCCGTCTCAAGCAGACTCCACCAGCCTGGAGCAGGAGAAATACCTCCAAGCCATCATCAGCTCCATGCCCTCCTACAGTGAGAGTACCGGCAGGAACACCCTGAGTGGCTTCACGTCCACACACATGAACACCTCTGGTTAGTGCACACACTCTGAAAGCACATGTTGCTGTTAGAGGACCCTTTGTCTGCACGCTGACAGCTTTTGCCATCCGCAGAGTCTTCTGATAAGCTCAGGCAGCCGAAGATTGGAGACCTGATGAAGCAGGTTCTGGGCAACAAGGAGGACGTCCCTGGAACCTTCAGCAGAGGAGGTGAGCTGTTAGTCTGTCATCATAGTGAAATGAGAACTGATCAGAGTTGATTGTGTGTCAGTGAACACACTCCTTTTATGTTATGTGTGGAATCAGTGCAAACCAGTGAACCATCCTCCGTTGTTTAACGCTGTTGGTTAATGAGCCGTCTTTGTCATTTGACCTCAGCACTTGGTCAAAAGGCGAAAGTCATCTCCCTCTCTCAGCCCAAAGTCTCTGGCAAAGCCAGGAACTCTCCTAGAGGTACAGTAGGCCACGCCCCCTTGTTCTTCCTGCACTCCTCTCTAACCAATCAGATGTCTAACAGTAGCTTCAGTGTGGTGTCCTTCTGGGAACAGCAGTGTCTCTGCAGACTAAAGGGTTTGTTGTTACTGCTTGTGTGTGTTATGTGCATGCTGCTGCCGCTGCAGCTGGACTCTGACATCCTGTTTGTTTCTGTTTGATTCTTCCCTCCGCTGATTAATCATCATGATGCAGATGTACCAAAGTGAGCTGGGCAGTTTTTCCTCATTGCTGCCTTGCTTCAGAGCTTGGCTGGTAGTAGCTGAATGTGACGGCAATCAGATGCTGACACATTGAAGGATCATTCCAGCTCTTTCAGTAAAACAGAATGATCCTTTAGAATGGTCTTCAATATGAGGTGTTGATTAAAGATTCACATCACAATGTATAGCAAGACGTGACTTTGTGTATATGTGTTCCCTGCAGGTAAATGGGGCAGCATCCGGGGCAGTGGCCGTCTAAGTGCCTACAACCCAGACATTGGGACACGTTTGGCTGGGAAGGAATCTCCACAGCCTAACGGAGGGCCAAACGATCCATTGTTCCTGCGCCAGCAGAAAGCCTACCTCTACATCATTGGGGACAAGGCCCAACTGAAGGTCAGATGAAACATGCTAAAGAATGTCACTGATCGTACCGCACGATCAAAATAACAGGACTCCACAAAAGAACTAGAAAATAGAACAGCTTAGTCTTCAGTTAGCTGCTCTTTTAGACAAAGTATTTGTCTAAAATTTATTTAGACAGATTAAATTAATTGATATTGATTTGACAAAAATGTGGTTGTTAAGCCAATGATCTGGGCACATAGATAACTTGCCAGAACAGTTGAACCTCTGTAAAAATACTACCCTGATGATCTGTTCTGTCACCCAGCAGGGCTGACTTTCAACAGTTACTGAATGTCTGTTCTGATTATAGGTTGACATATGATCTACAGTGTAATGCCAAGACAACTGTTATGCTAATATGCAGGACTAAAGCAGGCAAAGAGCTTTCTGAACAAAAGCTATTTGTTGCTGGTTCTGGTTCAGGGTTTTGGGCACCAAATTGGGTACAAGGAACAAATGGGCATGAAATGAAAAAATCTGTGTGATGTTAAACATGTAGAGATAAAGCAAAACAGAACATTGAAGAATTTCACACAAAGATTTGAAAAGTATATCATGCACACAAAACATTTCCCCCAACTGAGCATTGAAATTTGATCAGAGACAAAGCCCCTTGCCAGGTTTTGTCTCTGAAGACAGCTGCTTTGGAAGCTGGGAATTTCTGGAGAAGGAAACGTCATGAGGGTCCAATCAGCCAATCAGAAGCGGATTTGGGAAATATGAGCAATAGAGCTAGACAGAAATGAAGAGAAATATATTTTTTATACCATATTCCCTAGGCTCAGTCAGAGACCCATAATGTCTATAAAGTTCCTCAGGATAAAGCTGGTTTCATATTCAACATTCTAAACATTTCATTGTTTTATTCATGAAGCCAATTCCCATTAAAGATTTAACATATAAACCACTGTTTAAAGTTAATTAATTACATAATGAAAAGCTTTTTGAATTTCTAAATGAGCTAAATAAATTCATTTACACGAGAGCTACTTTATTAAGTGACAAAGGCATTTGAAAAAGATTTCCTTTCTGAGTATGAAACTTCAGGGTCATAAAAACATTCATGTGAATGACAGCTGGGTGGAATGCAGGATGTTTCTCTTGATACTTTGGGAAAATCTGTTCTGATTAAAGGTATCATACGGTCTGTTTTGGCACTTTATCAAACTCATATGTGATTTTTGGTGGGGAAAAAAAATAAATCAGTATTCATTAAATGTAAGTAAAGAAAATGATATGTTGTCATCAGGGAGGAAAGCAGGACTCGTTCCAGCAGTGGGAGGTGATCCCCATCGAGGTGTGTGACGTGCGGCAGGTGAAGAACAGTTTCAAGAAGCTGATGAAAGCCTGCGTGCCGAGCTCCCAAACCACGGAGCCAAACATGAGCTTCCTGCGCCTCCTAGAGGACTCGGAGTGGATGACTCTGGTCAGTATTTATTGGTTTTACAGCTTTCCTTAAGTGTAGTTGCTCAGCTATGACAGGACTCTGACCTGAGTTGGCCATGTTTCCAGTTGCACAGAGTGCTGCAGGTGTCTGTTTTGGTGGTGGAGCTACTGGACACTGGCTCCTCTGTTATGGTCAGCCTGGAAGACGGCTGGGACGTTACAACACAGGTTGGACCACAAAGATATGCAGCCCAACCCAAAATCTGCTTCTATTTGTTACTTTTTTTTTTTTTATCAAGGAGTTCGAACTGTGTTTTTGTAGGTGGTGTCCCTGGTGCAGCTGCTGTCTGACCCGTACTATAGAACGTTTGATGGTTTCCGACTGTTGGTAGAGAAGGAGTGGCTGTCGTTTGGCCACAGGTTCAGCCACCGGGGTGCGCAGACGCTGGGCAGCCAGAGCAGTGGTTTCACTCCCGTCTTTCTGCAGTTCCTCGACTGTGTACACCAGGTGGGTCAACATCTCTATCAAGGTCAGACTTTGCAGTGTTCCATCTCAGGCTACTCAGGGTTAGCAAGAAGCAAACACCTGAACTTGATGAATGAGGACCTCGGCATTTTGTAGTCATTGAGCTGAACGTGAGTTCACATGATCTTAAGCCTGTAGTCATACATTTATAGAGAAAAACATTGAGTTTAACCAAGATTAAAACGTGTCTTTGACTAACACACACATTTTAATCGAACACGGCATAAAAACTGCTTCTTTGTTTAAAGTACTGTGATGTCATCCTAAAAACTCTTCTGCATCCTTCAGATCCACCTTCAGTTCCCCATGGAGTTTGAGTTCAGCCAGTACTACCTGAAGTTCCTCGCCTACCATTATATGTCCAACCGCTTCCGCACCTTCCTACTGGACTCGGACTATGACCGCATCGAGCTGGGTGAGCCACAGCCACAGATCTTCTCGTGTTTGTCTGACTGTGCGGTTGTGTGACGCTGATCATTGTGTGGATGTAGGAGTGTTATACGAGGAGAAAAGCGATAGGAGAAATCCTCATGTGTGCAAGTCTGTGTGGGATTACGTCGACAGACTCAACAAGAAAGCCCCCGTCTTCTACAACTACATGTACTCTCCAGAGGATGAGGAGGTGAGGGCGTTTTCCGTCTATCTCGTAGTGACAGTTGCACTTGGTACTGAGGTTGAATGAAATTTAGACTCAGAATATTAATGGAACATGACTCAGGAACATTCCGGGATTGTTTCAGGAATCAGTCATTCATTAAGACGAGGCTGATGTGGAAATGTATTGCAGGTCCTGCGGCCATACACTTTCATTTCCAACCTGAAGGTGTGGGACTTCTACTTGGAGGAAACTCTGTCTGACGGACCCCCATACGACTGGGAGCTGAGGAGCCGGCAGGAGAGCCTGGCAGAGGAGACGGCAGAGAAAGCTGACACCGGCGCTCCAAAGTCTCAGCGGCATATCGTGTGGCCGTGTTACGACAACCTAAGCAAGGTGATGCCCGACGCCATCACCAAACTGCTGCAAGATCTGCAGAACCTGGAGGCTGAGCTCGGCCAAACATCAGAGAAGTGGAAGGACATGTGGGACAAAATCAAGACCACACAGAGGACTGAGACCAAACTGGAAAGCAAAGTGAGATAAGAGTTTCATTTCCCACCCACATACTCATACTGTTACCTAGTAACAGTTTCTATGCACAACATTTTGACCAGTAGAACTGAATTTAAATGGGATTCTGAATATTTTCTCTCTCTCTTAACAGCCGTCATTCTCCAGTTCTCTGTTGATGTCCTCCAACCTAAGCCACCAGCGGCGATCCCAGGGTGTCTACCTGCAGGACAGCAGAGTTGGATCTTCCATCAAGCTGGGTCTGGACTGCGAAGCTAGCACCTCGTCCACACCTGTCGCGGGTCGGCCCAGTACCAGCACACTCTACAGCCAGTTCCAGAGCACGGAGAGCGAGAACAGGTCTGTTCCCCAGAGGACAGCCGTCTATGAGGGGAAGTTCAGATGCTCCATCATTACTATCCGTGTTTACTTCCACAAACTCTGAGCATGCTCACTGCATGAGACATTATTGCAGTTCTCACAGGAAATCACACACAAGTCACATATATTTGGAATGTGAATGACTGCCAAAAAGTAAGAAGTGAACATAGAGACAGAATGTCCTCCTGAAACAAACATCAAAACCTGCTATATACAGATGCTTCTAAATTTGAATGTCAGGAATTTCAGTAATTAAGTTTAAAAAGTAAAATGCCGTTATGGTAAGTTAGAAAAGAGCATGAAGAAGCTGACTTTTTGGTATTTTGTTAGCTGTGAACCACAATCCTCAAAATGAACAGAACTAAATATGACAAGAATAATATGATGTTTAGACCTTGAAAAATTGTTTTTAGAGTTTCAATTCTATGTCAATTTATTGAGTTTCACCTGTAAAGAGATTAAATGATGATGCAGTTTTAACTGCTGATCATCCCATACCTCAGCTGAACTGCTCTCATTTTTAATCCGTCTTCCCCTTCAGGAGTTTTGAAGGCATTTTGTACAAAAGAGGAGCATTGCTGAAACCATGGAAACCTAGGTGGTTTGTGCTGGATAAGACGAAACATGAGGTAAAATTTATCACACAGCCTCACCAACCCATCCTAAAGAATACCGTTCTGATTGTGACCTCCTCCTGTCTCCAACATGGCTCCTGCTCCAGCTGCGATACTACGACAGCAGGCAGGACAAAGACTGTAAAGGTGTGATCGAGTTGTCGGACATGGAGTCGGTCACATTGGGAACACCTGCCATGGGAGCGCCGAAAAACGTCGAGGAGAAAGCCTTCTTTGATGTGAGTCTGCAAACATTTCTCTCCTTCAAATACAGAAACACTCGTTATGGTGCAGAAACAAAACAGACCAACACAAGACAGGACAGGCAGGAAGGAAAGCAAGTAAAATACTTTCCTGTTTCTACTGTATAAGAGTGCAGAGGATGTGAATATTTTCATATGCAAAAAGTATTCTGTGTATTTCAAGGGTTCTAACAGACCTCTCTCTCCCACTCTCAGCTGAAGACGTCCAAGCGCATGTATAACTTGTGTGCCCAGGACAGTTCAAATGCCCAGCTGTGGATGGACAGTATCCAGAGCTCCCTGTCAGACGCCTAGAGGGTTGGAGCCCGTGCTACCAGAAAACACTGGGGGGCGCTGCTGTGCCTGATGGAGCCTCTGCTGGCCAACCTCAGCAGAACAAAGAGGGAAAGGGGCCTTTCACCACTGTTCACTAGTGTTGAACTAATAATTTGATGTCACATGTTACAGTGTTTCTATTATAAAAAAGAAAAAGTCCCAGAAAAACCAACTCCCCAAGTGTCTGAACACTGTGTGTTATGTGCACAAGATCAACAGGCGTCTCTGGGAGGCATCCTGCAGCTTGGACCAGCATCACCATCCTTCCAGACCCTCCTCCTATAAACCAACACCTGCTCCTTCTGTCCAAACCCCACTCACACTTTAAGGAGGAATGACGGAGGAGCTGGAGGCAGCCAAGCTGCACAATGAACTCATTAGACTGCCCAGACTAGAATCTCAAGGACTAACTGCTGGGTTGATGGACCAAACCTGCCCTGAGGAGCGCCTAGTCCTCATAAAGCTCTGCTCTCACTGCCTCACGCAGCCTGCTGATGCTAGGTTTTGGCAAGCATGTTGCTATGGAGACAGTAGAGCAGGAGAGCTCTGTAAACGGTTCATGAAGGATTTGTTTTTCTTTTGGAGTTTTTTTTTTTTTGTAGGAATCAGAAGTTTGTATCAGAATGAGAAAACTTTGGTTGTGGCCACCTGTTTTCCACAGGAGGAGACATCTTGTGAAAGCCATGATCCAGTTGTGAAGACCAAACCAGAAGAGCCATCTGGAGTTTCAGAATCCATACGTGTTTACAAAGTAGACAACGGTTTCTTTACTCAGCTCCACTCAGCTCACAGACCCCGTGCTTTTATCCAACCACTGTTACCATTGAGATTTTTAAGGGATGTTGAAGGAAAAAGCAGGGATTTCTATTATGTCTTCAGAACAATCTATAGGAGGTCAGGGAGATGGGATATGGAGGGATGCTGTGATATTTTGGGATGTGTCAGAGACAGTTTTAGGGATGGACACAAATTGTTGGAAACAAGTTGTAAAGGAAAATTATGTCATTTTATAAAAACTTTTTTACCACAGTAGTATTGTTTCCTTGCACTTCGGACCCAGTCTGACTTACACCTCCTATTCCTTCCCATCAAACTGACAGTCATTCTCTGTTTTTCTTACTGTGTTGAAACACAAAACTGAACAATCAGAACTCCACTGGGATGGAGAAAGATGGCATAATTTTCCTTTAACAAAGTGAAAGTGAACCAGTGTTCCTTTGCTCCCAAGGCTTCCATCATGTTGGACGTGACCGTGCCACAGCCAGTCCACAGCAGGCGATTCTGTTTCCTGGACGGTTGATGGTTTGGAAAGACGGCCCCTCCTCCACCCACAGCCAGCCAACCAGCCACCAACCCACACACTCCAGCCCACATTTGTTCAAAGCAACCCCCTACATTGTATCATACACTTTTACTGCTGTCTGAACATAAAATTACAAAACTGTAGTTTATTTGTGTCTAACAACTCATTTGTATATACTACTCCAGATTTGTATGTAACATTTATGGTAGTAATTTATTTAACATGTCTCCTCAGTAAAGAAAAGCACCACTTTCTTTTAAAATTAGGAATTCAATGTGCCATTTATTTCTGTATTAATGTGACTAATACTTTTTTTTTAATTTTATTGCTTTTTTTGTTTACACAGTTATTACTTTATATGAATTGTTCATCAAGCGTGGAAGTGGTGTGTCATTTGGTTAGATTATGCAGTCTCGCTCATTCACCCACTCACAAGATTGTCGTCATGGAGATTGTAAAAAAAAAAAAAAGTCAGATATCAAATCCTTCCTAGTGCTAGGTTCTGTTCTGCTGACCTGTAGCATCAGCTGTGACCTGAGAAACATCTAGCTCTTATTTCAAATATAAAATTTTCTGAGAGAACCAGTAGTTACTTCACTGCACTAAAATCAGAGAAGTAGAAAGTCCTCTGTAAAGTTTCGGATCCATTGATTGGGTTTGGCTTTGTAGTTTCCTGCTGATCCAAACTGAAACAGTCCAGCAGCTGTTGACTCAGATCATTTTGCTCTTTGTTGCAACTGGTGCAGAATGACAACAGAACTGAACCCAACACTCTGTGTATTACTTTGTTGTAGAGCCATATTAGCTTCAGTCAGCCCCAAGTCAATTTGCCTCTAGTTTACTCCTCAGACAGCTCAAATAACCACAGTTTGACAGAATCCTTTATTTATATGGTTCATTTTTTTGTTTAGAAATGACCTTCTGAGCCGGGATGTCAATCATGTCAGTCTAGTTTTTAGAATCCAAATAAATACTGTGGGTTTAAAAGTTCACGTGTCATCATAAATTTTTAACCATTCTTCTTTTTCTGCAGGTGTTCATTGTTTTTTCACAAGTAATCCAGGAATAATTTTCTCTAAATTCTGGAATTCTTGACCTAAGGTTATCAAAGTAATATTTGGAGATACTATATAGGATGGACCATAAGTTTCTAAACATAGGAAAAATAAATATTTTATACTGGACAACCGCTTTTATTTTTGTGGGACTGTATAATCATTGCATGTCTTGGACCACTTTGTGGTTGATCTGCAACATTTACAGTTTCCTGAAACTTGCAAGTAAGTTTTACCATAGTGTTGTGTGTGATGCTCGTTCCATGTTTTCTGTTATTTTTCTGCAGCCATGCGACTGCTTCCCGATCCAGCCATCAATGTAATTTCAATTCTTTGCTCTTTTGTCAAACACATCTTCTTGGGTATTTGAAATTAAGAAGAAATATACATTTTTACATTCTCCTATCTATGAAAACTTATGGCCTGCCCTGCACACTAAAAAAAGAACGAAATTGAGACTTACTGACATCAAAATAATTTCAAAGTCATTCAAGTTAATTTGAATGACTAGCCTAAGCTAATACTACTATGCAGTACATGACTGCATAGTAGTGTTGCAGCGACGTAGACTCCCAGACGTTTCCCTCGATTGCACAGGCTCACTTGTACGATGACTAAGAATCAAAACAATGATTGTTCAAATCTCCAGTAAAATGGCCAGCGTATCTGAAGAAGAGCTTTACATTACAACCCTGCATAGTCTAAAAGAAAAAGGAAGTATACCAATGAGGCAACATTCTAAGGATGTCGACAGCAACCTTTGATGATAGAGGGAACCACCAAAGCTGAATAACACCACCAGTCTAAGTGTTGGGTATAGTAACAGTAGATGAATGGACCTTTAAAATGTTCCAAATAAACGGCTGGTTAAAATTATCTCAAAATATAGTAGACCTGTCTGCTTGTTCTAAATTACCAGTGTAATTTAAAACCACTGATCTGCTACAGCAGTGCAGAGCAAATAATGTATATTGATAGTCAAATGGTGTGACACCTGATGGTGCCACTTGTTCAACAGTTTTCATCTAAAAATGTTTCGTGTTTTCACATTGTAAGAACTATGCAGGTCATTGACTGTTTTATTTTGCTGGAAAGGATAAAGAGTGCTTTCTCATAAGAACAGTATCTTGGGGACCTTTTCTGCCATTTTCAAATGTGCAATCTCCTCAGACTTTCCTGCCTGAATAGTTCATCTAGGTATATCTATGAGTGCTACCATAGTGATTACTGCCCTCCGTATGTCGCGAACATAAGCCCCGTGCCAATACTCGCACTTCGCCCTCCTATGAAGTGTGTACTCAGTCAAAATGCACATTAGGATTTGAGTGCGCAGTTTAGTACACCTCTGTGTCGTTATGGTGACATCCAAAATGACTGGACCATTGCTGTTTTGGCATTTGTACTGCTAACAATGGCAGTACAGCTCCAACACTATAAATGTACACGATAGGTTTTTTAACTTTCCAAAGTCATTGCAGAACATATTTTGCTTTATTATGAGATGTTGAATCCAGAGCAACTCAGAGAAGCATGACCTCTAGGTCATCCTGACCTCTAGTGGCTGTGGGCCAGATGTCTTTGCATGCAGTATATATGAGGGAATGAAGAATGAAATCTTTGCCACTTAAAAACTTTTTCTTATTTATTTATCATTTACTATTTACTATTTGTAATAATAAATTATGTAATTTCAGTTTCCATTTCTAAACTGAGTGACAAAGAATGTAACTTTATCCATCCATTTTCTTATGGATGCTTATCTCCAGTAATCAACAGATGAGGTCACCCTGGACAGGTCACCAGTCTATCACATGGCAACTTGTCCAGAGACAGACAAGGCAAACAGTCATGCGCACACACCTAATGAGAATTTAGAGACCATGCAGAAAGACAGCAGGCTAGGATTCAAACCCAGGACCTTCTTGCTGCAAGGCAGCAGTGCTACCAACTGTGCCACTATGCAGCCCTCTTTTTCCATTATATTCAAATTTGTTTTAGCTTTGCTTCTGTGAGGTTTATTCTTGGTTAGAACATAGAAATAAAAAATTCCTGAAATTATTCTCCTTAGAGTTACAGAACACTCTACCAATATTTCCTGACAATAGACTACGTGTGTTTCAATCCAGCTTCCGAGCAGCGCCATCTCCAGGAGGCCGGAGGAAGCTCATGCCCACAGAATGTGGTTTATAGAGCAGAATTTAAACTAAACCTTCACTTAACCGCTATTTAAACAATATGGCTCTTTTCGGTTAATAGTGTTTCTTCTTTTTTTTTTTCCATAAAATTAAATGGGTTTCACATGATGTAACCAATGAAGAATATTATAATTTAAACAAAAAATTAAGTTGTATAACAAAGAGTCAAAATAGGTTTTCGGTAATCATCGATCCCTTTCGTTCGCTCCGAAAGTAGCCGAGCCTAAGCTGAGCTGTCCGGAACATCCGGCTGTAGCTTCTCAACATAAACAGAAATGGCGGAGGCAGCAGCAGCGTCTACTGTGGCTCCTTCAGTAACAGGAGGTTGGACAAAACACGTAACCTGCAGGTAGCGTGCTATCCTCGAGTATTATAGTGTCAGGGTGTATTCAGCTATTGGTTGACACAAATATTGGTTTGTGAAGACGGCTAGTGGCCGATTAATAGCCTGACGACAACCTCGGCTCTGTTACAGAGCTAGCTGGAGTCCTCTGTTATTGTGTTGACTATGGCCACTGAGCCACTTTAGCGGCCGGCTAGCTAGCTATGTTACGTACATTGTCAACTATTACATGACTGGCATTCGTGTCAAACTTACATATACTGCCACGCCTTGATAAAACCATAATTACTTCATAAGTACTTTATATTATTTCACGTTAAAGCAGCCGTGTGGTAAGCAGTACACACTGTAGGGAAAGATAGGCTCTGGTGGTAAATTCCTGATTGGTTCGTCATTCCAACAGTTTTATAGTCAGTGATTAGGAATGTAGTTTCAGTAATAAAGCAATATGATGCATTTATCTTTAACTGTCTTCTGTACTTCGAGATGAGTGTTCAGCCTTTCAGTTCTGCCAAATTACTAATTTTAAGATGATTACCTTAATCTTTTCTAATTCTTGTACTTGTCTTTTTCACATTTGAATTTGCAGGTATTTTATGCATGGTCTTTGCAAAGAAGGAGACAGCTGTCGATACTCGCATGATCTTTCAAGCAGCAAACCTGCAGCCATTATATGCAAGTTCTTTCAGAAGGGAAACTGTGTGTTTGGAGATCGCTGCAGGTACTGACTACTCCAGGAATTTTACAAACGCATGCCAGAATAAATGAATAAATGCCAGGATATGGATGCAAATCTAATATGGGCTGGGAAATGATACTCATCCTGATCTAGACTGCTACTAATTTTCTAAAAGTAGCCATGCTCTGAACCAATCACAGCCTTGCTGAAGGGGCATCTTGACTATGCTGCTTGCTCCTCAAGTGACTCTGATATGTGAGACAGCTGCTCCAGTGTTGTCTATCACTAAACTGTGGAGTTGCTGTTAAGCTCAACAGCTGCTCTATAGTGAGGGGAAGCTTTTATAAAACATGAATTTGTAAAGTTTTGTTGACATGCGGCTGCCTCCTTTGACTCTATGTTTCTGATGCTCTTTAGGTCAGTAGGAAACAGTGCCGGAAATGAATTGCTTAATGTGATGGATGTTATGCATTTGCAGTTTTGGTTCCTGGTGCCAGAAATTTCATGCAGCTGACTCCCATGCATCCTTTTATTATTTAAACATCTTCAGGTTCTTTTTATGTATTTTCAGCATTTGGCCTAAATGAATTTGTGCTTTGGATTCATAACAAATGTAGATTCATAACAAACATAGACCCCAGAGAAAATGAAATTCACATATGATTGTTTTATTGAAACAGTTGGCTCTTGTTGATGCCTGCCTTACAGTCACATTGCTTTTTGAAATGATTTTTATCACACAGTGAGTCCAAATGAATGGTACTTAAATAATCAGCTGGTCTTTGTTGCAGGCAAGGTAGTTCTTTATGATATGCATTTTGCATACAGCAGTATTAAGATAGCTTAAAATTTGTGTTGTCCAGTCCTAAAGAAATGACACAGTTACTTCTTATAGTGGATTAGATTAGGGCACAAAATGAAACATTTCCCTAAATGCTTTCACTTTCATCAGAGAAGCAGCTTTTGTCGCTGCTTTCATATTCATATTCATATATAAGCAATATTATATAAAAATATTGCTTATTTTTATATAATATTTCTACAATAATAATAATGTTTTTTTTATGCATATGAGCAGCCTGAGTCACCATTTGCAGGACTAAGCTGGTAGATAGTGGACAGTGGGTGGATGAGTTTTATTATAAATACCATGAACCAGAGCATGGCAACCATTCTGTTGTTGGAACTGAAATATTTAGTTCAAAATTGAATGTTACAAAACCAAAATGTTTTGTTATTTTTCCCACCACTTTTTTATTTTATCCCTTATTTATTTGGGATTAAAACAATTTGGGATTAAAAATCTCATCGACAGGAGCGTCCTGGACTCTGGGCCGGACTGATTGATCAATCATCTCAGATGTTGTAGCTTGATTTCTGAGATTCTAAAAGAAAAACGAAATAATATCCATCCATCCATTTTCTTATCCGGGGTTGGGTTGCGGGGGTAGCAGAAAGAAGGGAGGTAAAGATTTCCCTCTCCCCACCCACTTGTTCCATGTCCTCTGATGGAATCCCAAGGCATTCCCAGGCCAGCCGATAAACATAGTCCCTCCAGCGTGTCCTGAGTCATCCCTGGGGCCGCCTCCAGGGACCTGACAGGTCCTGAATAATATCCAATTTATTTTAATCATAGTTCTTTTTATAGTTCCAGCCACAAACAGTATGTTCTGATAGAAAATTGTAATCTGTAATCTGGACTTTGTATGTCCAAGTTGAATATGTTAAATATTTTATGCATACATACTGAAGAAAATAATTTTCTTGAACATCAGGGCAGATCAACAGGTGTTTATATATAATTTTTATTTTTTTTTTGGTGTAATGTAAACATTAAGACTTAACACTGACATGTTCCATTCTGTTTTTAACTGCCCTGTACACTTATCTACTTGCACTTTAGCTACACTGATGCTGATTTAGACAGATAATCTGTTCATTTAAAACACTCCAATATGCTTTGAATGTTGTCATTAGCATTTGAAGCTTTTCTTACTCTGTGTTTGTTTCTCCCTCTCTTCCGCCTGTAGCCCCTAGGGCCAGACAGAATACACAGCAGCCTGAATAGTAATTGCATAACAGTTTTTAGTTTTTTTTTCTGAGCTGCTCTCTTTGTCAGACTGACCCCCTCCTCTGCCCTCCCCTCCTGCCCCAAAACCTTCCCCTCCCTCCTCTCAGGCTGCTGTTGTTGGGTTCACCAGGTTCATTCTGCTGCAGCTCGCTCCTTTTCTCTTTATGCATAGCTTCAGTACCCTCCCCCTCCTCAAACTCCACAAGCTTCCTTGGGTAGCTTTTTGCACACTGTGTCTCATAACTAGGCCTGGTGCATCTTTATGTCTGTTTGGATGTGATCAGAGGAGCTGATGTGTGAAGAAGGTTGATTTGTTTCATGTTTGGCTTTTGAATTGTATGATTGCTTAGTAAATGAGTGTTTTGATCAGGTATTTGGAACTCATCACTACCATTAAAATGTAATGTTTTTTTACCAGTTTGTGGTTAACATTGTTTTTACATTTTTGTTAATTTATCTTTGTGATCAATTCCCAGCCCACCAGAAGCTCTGAGGGTTTCTACTTGTTGACATAAACTTGACTCGGTTTTGGAAAATTATTTTATCACACTGTTTGCACTCAATGTGCAAATTTTGGTGTCAGATATTGCCAAAATATTAAGATGCATATGCCATGCAATAAACATCTTAATATTTTCTTTAGTAAAAGTAAATATAATCCCCAAAAATAACATTTCAAGCAGCTGTAAAACATGAGTGACTCAGAGCCTCAGAACCTCCAGGAGATTTGTTGCATTGCTGGTTGTTTTCTCTTCATAAATGAAGTGATTAAAAAAGACAAGATTTTTTTACTGTTGAATTCCCCCTGTGTTAAAGAGCCAGTTGAAGTCATTTGAAATACTTGATACAGTGTTGCTGTATATTTCCAACAAGCCAGCATACTATCATAATGTATGTATAAATAGATTTTGATCATTTCTAGACAAATGCAGCAACAATATTTCTAGAACAACATTTGGTTCACTTCCCCCATCCCATTTTCATTCTTCATTATAATATTCTCTTAATTGTAGTGGATAAGTGGAACATAGTACTGTTTAGTAATCTGATTTGAGGTTTTGGAAAGTTAGCTCATAGTTATTTAGTAGTGTAGTGTTTAGTTGTAATGTTAGATCTTTTTTGCGTTCTATTTAATATTGTGGCAGAGGTGGTGTGTGTGTTTTCATTTTTGTAACAAATTCATTAACCTAGATAATTAAATTCTTTGTTGTCAAAATTTCACTCTGAGCTTTTATATACTGCATAGCCAAAGATCTTAATGAAGTGCTACTCTCACCACCTTTCTGCCAACAGGGCATTAGTGGTTCTACTGGTTTCTGTGGAAATCCACAACCATTTCCTGGTCTTCTTAATTTTCAGAATTAGGTTAGTGTTATGCCATGATGACTGCTGTTGAACCTTAACATAAAATATAGCCCAGTAACAAACCATGAAGGCCATTATATTTTGTCAAATGCCATCAAAATCAAGTAAGCAAGCATTAAATATGTTTATCAATGTTTGAATTGTATATCAAGGGCAACTGTCAACAAGTGTGTGAATCTTTAGTCTGAAATGGTTTTGATAGGCTGGGGTTTGATTTAAAAATTATCTTTTTTTTTTTAATTTATTTTACTCTATTCATGTTTTTAGTTTTTTTCCTTTCATTTCAGGAAATGAGTAGATGGTTTCTGCTCTGTTGATGAAGGTTCTGTTTTACTTGTTTAGGTTTGAGCACAGTAAACCCATAAAGAAAGAGGAGCTGCCAAACACCCAGACGCTGCCGCTAGCCTCTGTCTCCCAGGCCGACCCGGCGGACCCAACCGACCCGGCTGACCCAGAACCCAGGGGCATGTCGCCTGGGTCAGGGGCTCAGGACTGGGTCAACGCTGCAGAGTTTGTTCCAGGACAGCCGTACTGTGGACGAGGTGAGTGAACGGCTTCACTCGCCTGACGTTGGTAGTGAGCTTAATGTTTGACAATGTGGCATTATTATGTCATTTTAGATGTTTGATTGTGCTCATTGGTAAAGGGAACAATTTTCAGGGGCATTGAAGTGAACTATCAAATCTTAGTTTTTGAATAATTCTAAAAATTAAACGAGGTACATTACCTTCCTCACTTGCAAATATATTTCATATCTCACATGTAGAACTAGTAAAAACCCTAAAATTATTTTTTAATTGGAATATTAAATGAGACAAATATGTCCATGTACTGTACAGTAAATGCATTAATTCTTGGTTCACTGGACGGCTACAGTCCAGTCGCTTTTCTCTATTGGCCCGTGTCCTGAATGCTGTATGGTGGCTCTTGAGGTACATTAGCGACCACTTTGACTTTTAACCGTCATAAAGGTCAGTCAGCCAGGATCACATGCTTTATGTGCTTTCAGCTCATGCAGCTGGGATTCCAGAAACAAGGTGTGTTGGTTCCTGTGAGACATCGTACACATCCTGTGAGGGATGACGGCGTCCTTATGCAGGACACTCTAAAACTTTTAATGCCGTAAATTCAAGTACAGTTTCTGACCTGAATCCTCAGCATGTTTCCATTCAGCTGCTCAGACCATTTCTCTCTAATTCCAATGGAACAGATGGTTTCATGGCTGTAGTTTTAGTCAAATTTTACATTTGAACAAAAAGTAGCAAGTTCTCTATTAAAGGTTGGTATTACAGCAGTCCAAGACATTATCACCTTCAGCCTGAAGAAATGTTTCAGACGGTAAACAATCACATTTAATCTGCTGGGGTAAATGTTCATCAAATAGAGAGCAGGACTTATCAGCTCTGCAGCGCAACAATGAAAGATTTAGTAAATTGTGTGTGTGCGTGTGTGTGTTCACAGCTGAGCCAGTGAAAGTGGAGAGTTCGGCCCCTCTCATTGAGGAGTTTGACAGCGACGCAGGCACAGACAACAAAGACCTGAGGAAGCAGCTCTGTCCTTACGCTGCTGTCGGAGAGTGCCGCTACGGAGTAAACTGTGCTTATCTCCATGGTGACGTGTGTGACATGTGTGGCCTGCAGGTTCTCCACCCCAGTGACAGTTCCCAGCGCTCAGAGCACACCAAGGTGAAGGAATCAGGAGGGCGTCAGAGAGCATGTTCATTCCAAAACCTGCAACACTGAATGTTGGTTAACTGTCCTTCCTCCAGGCGTGCATTGAAGCTCATGAGAAAGACATGGAGATTTCTTTTGCCATCCAGCGCAGTAAGGACATGATGTGTGGTGTGTGTATGGAGGTTGTGTTCGAGAAGTCCAACCCAAGCGAGCGTCGTTTTGGGATCCTCTCCAATTGCAGCCACTGTTACTGTCTGAAATGCATTCGCAAGTGGAGGAGTGCCAAGCAGTTCGAGAGCAAAATTATCAAGTAAGCAGAATTAATTCTACAGCTTGGAGAGCAGTTACTTCATCCTGCATCTTCCATCACAGTCTATGGGGAGAAACGGTGTGAAAGAATGTGTCTGAATTAGGACAAAGAGTCATAACTTTGTCCTAATTCAGACAACAATGAAAAGTTTCCAATGAGATAAGAAATTACGTAGTTAATTTTTCATTCACTGTATAAAAATTTAACAGTTTTTTATTCAGTTAATTTTCAACCTGTCTAAATAGGAATCTTATCATGGAATATGTTCCACTATTTACCAGGTATTGATCTTTCTGAATTTACAGCCTAAACCAGAGGCCTGGAGGGCCGGCAGCCCGCATGTTTCCTCTGCCTGGTGGGAGAAACAACCTTCCCACCATGTCAATGTTTTTCTATTGAGCCATCATTTGATCCAGGTGCACTAAACCAGGGAGAGAACTGGAACATGCAGGATGCCTTGACCCTAACCAGGACACACTTTGGACTCCACTGACCTAGTCAAAACTTCTAAACATAAAAGTGTAGCCCACATAAAGAGGCCTTTGTCGTCCATCTGGCCGTCACAGGTTTGATTCCCAGCCTTGTGACCTTTGCCCCATGTCTTCCCTCTCTCTCTTTACCTTCCTTCCTGTCCAGCACTTTCAGATGAAGGCAATTGGAGCTAAAAACACCTGCAGCGGTACAGGCAAGAAGTTACATGCCTGTTCACACTAGAAACATCGATTTTATATTGCTTAGAGTAAATGATCTATTATTCAGTTCAAAACTTAAACTAGCTGGCTACAGCCACAACAATTTTAGAAGTTCCAGAATAAAAAAAATAAAATAAAATAAAATAATTGGCAACAATGGTTGCCAATTTGGGGTGGTGGGATTAAACAGGTTTAAGGAGAAGCAGGTGATGACTGAAAAATATTTCAATAATGCAGCTTCTGCAAGTTGTGTTTAAAATTGACCAATGTGACAGACTCGTAAGTTTTATTAAAGGTGTTGTGATGATAACTAAAGGTTATTTAGGTTATAACCTATAGGTTATTTAAAGAAGATGTAGTTAATGTGGTAATCTCCTCTTTCTTTCATTAGGTCCTGTCCAGAGTGTCGAATCACATCTAACTTTGTCATCCCGAGTGAGTACTGGGTGGAGGACAAAGAAGACAAGCAGAAGCTAATTCAGAAATACAAGGATGGCATGGGGTACGCCGCCTGCTTCCGACATGAGCACTACTGCTTAGTGGCTGACATCAAGTTGATAAAATATTTAGATTTCTTTTGGTTTTTATTCAAACTAAATTCATTTACTTGTCTTTTGTTTCTGTTGTCTGGTGTCTGTAGAAGTAAACCATGTCGGTACTTCGATGAAGGTCGTGGAACTTGTCCTTTTGGCTCAAACTGCTTCTACAAACACGCCTTTCCTGATGGACGTCTAGAGGAAGCTCAGCCGCAGAGAAGACAGACTGGATCCAATAACAGGAACCGGGTAAAACACATTTCCCAAAACCGCTAACATGTAATGGAGCTGGAAAGCAGGAAGCTAGTAGAGTTTAGGAAGAGCAGATTAAAGAAAGTGAAAAGCGTTTAGTTTCTCTGTGTGTGAGAACTGGCAGACACTTTGTAAGACCCGTTCCAATTCTCAGAACTCGAGGCGGACGCCACTGTGGGACATCTTTGACGAGAGAGAAAGCACCGACTCGTTCGACAACGACGACGAGGAGATGGTGACGTTCGAGCTGAGTGAGATGCTTCTAATGCTGCTTGCTGCAGGAACCGACGATGAAGTGACGGATTCAGAGGACGAATGGGACTTGTTTCACGAGGAGCTTGACGATTTCTATGAGATTTACCTATAGCGGCTCCTTCTTAACCCCACCACCCATATACTCTAGACATTAGAATGGACTGTCTTGTGTGAGTGATGGACAGTAGCTTCCCCTCTGTATTGTGGCAGTGCCTTTAAGCAGGCCATGAATAATAAATGAACTTATAAAAACTAAAAAAAAAAAAAAAAAAAAAAAAAAAAAATCCACCTCCGTGCGCTCGTGCTAAACATTTTATAGACCTCTATCCTTGTGACTCTTTCTTGCGTGGTTTATTAAAATATAAAATGAGAAAAAGAAGTCAATATAAAATCTAACTAAAGTAACCATTAAGAAATTGCTAAGACATTGTCCAGTTTGTTTGTGGGTTTGACTTGTTTATCATCTATCCAGGTATTTGTACATACTTCTGAGACTCTGCACTTGAACTTACTCAGCACCGTTTACTGTAACTCAGATGGGCATGTTGTAAGACTTTACATATGGTTGTTGAAGGCCGGGACTTCTTTTCTGTCTGTTTATAAAGCTGCTGATGTTTAATAAATTTACCATAATCACTTCCTGGCCTTTGTTGGGATTTTTTATGGTTAAAATTAATTAATTGAAAAAAATAAATAAATGAGAAGTTGGCAAAAGAAAGGCAATGTTCTTTCCAAATAAATAAAATTGTTCAAATCAGGCAGCATGGGATAAAGTTCTGTTATGTTGATGACAGCAGCTGTATCTATCCATAAACCTTAAATACAGACATTTCTGATGTAAACACCTGGGCGACTCTAAGCTTTCTATATTTAAATTCTGACGACAAAAAATGTGTTTTTGGACCAGAACTGCTGAAAAAGAACCTGCTTCATCAATCACTTGGTCTGGACAGCAGTGACTCACAGCCTCTGATGATAAAATAAATCACTTTGGTGTTATTTTTGTCCAGAATGTCATTTAAATCCCGTCTTCAACAATTCTGGAATATTACCACCTATGTGTGATACTGGAGACGTAATCCATGCATTTACTACTGCACTAAATATTGACTGAGGAAACTGAGGCCATAAGTGTTGAAATGCTCAATATGTAAAATAATTATAAGGCACGTTTGATTCAGTCAGACTTGGAACATGTATTTTATTAGCCGACAGTATATTTCATGAAACACTGGCAGGTCGTCTGTAGCAGTGTTTCTGTCACTAGTAGAATTTCTTGTCTTTCTGAATAGTGAAAGAGCTTGTCATTTTTTAAACATGTCATTTTTTTAAACATCATTACTCTCTTCCTCATAGGTGGCAGCACTTTGTTTACATTTTTGAAACAACATATTGTGCTCATGTGTCATCTGAGGTGCGTTTGCATTTTGTATTGCATTCAAAACATGTAGATTCACACAAATATAAAAATAAACTGGCCACTAGGGGCTAATATACAATATAAAGTACTGCGACGTAATTAGAAGTAGCAATTGGACTGTGTAACTGAGTAGGATCATTTAAAAAGAAATAACACATGTTCCGCTGTTGTGCATTAAAAGTCTTATTTACAATCAATGAAAATAAAAGTGAGAACAACAGAGATGTGCAAATACCAGCATGAAAATCAACACTTCTTCAGTTAGTGGGGAGCAGAGAGGAGGAAGGATCTGTGATGACTGCTGGATGCAGCCATCTGTCACTGAAGCAGCTCTGGGTCAAAGGGCAGCAGAGCTGGATTCAGCGTTCACAGTTCATACAATCTAGACTGGATTAAGAAAAGTGTGTCATGGTGATGAACCACTAAGACTTTAAAATACTGTTAGTTTGTAAATCACTGATCGGCTTGGCACCACAACACATTAAAGTCCTGTTGTTGTTGTTGTTGTTGTTGTTGTTGTGTCAGTCTTCCAGACCTCTCAGGCCTCCTGGTTCTGGTTCTGCTCTGCATCCAGAACCAGAACCAGTCATGGAGAAGCAGCATTCAACCAGAAAACTGTGAAACGGCTGAAACAGAGTTCAGGTCGCGGCTCAGACTAACCTGTTCAGAGCTTTAAAGATGATAAATGAAACATTGACCAACATATTCGTGGTGTTTTGATGATTTTAATGATGAGCTCATCAAAACATCTTTATTGGTTTCTCCATTATCGATTCTGTTTTATGACTGAATTTTTCAGTTTTTATGATGTAAAGCCCTTTGAACAGACTTGTTGCTGAAATGTGCTTTACAGATAAACTTGACTGATGGATCGATTTCCACATGTCAAACTGAAGCTGATGTTAATGATGCTTTCAGTCTTTCTGTCCGGGTTGCATTGAAATGACTGGACCTAATAAAAGCAGAGTCCATTCCCTGAGAGTCCACACCTTTCTTTGCCGTGGCTCCCAAAGAAAACCAGCAGAAGGGCAGAAAGTGGATGAAGGGAGGCGGCAGCGCAAATACAATGATCTCTGAATCTGGCGGCGTTCATCAGAACAGCGATCATCCTCCCAGCTCCTCATCCTCCTCCCTCCGCTCTGCAGCCTGCCAGCCGAGCAGCAGCCTGGACACCCGGAGCACCAGCAGCAGCTTCCAGCCTCTGTTCTCCGCCTGCATCATGACATCTGGGGAGTTCCTGCCGAGCGCTCCTCTGCTGGTGCACAAATCCAGGAGGAGCCTGCTCTACAAGTCGCTCTGCTTCCTTCTCCTCTTCTTCCAGGGCGGCGTCCTGGACTTCTACCTCATCCTCTTCACCGACCTGTACTGGTGCTCCTGGATCGCCACGGACCTGGTGGTGATCTCTGGCTGGGGGGTTTTCTTCCTGAAGAACGCTCGAAGCCAGAGAGAACGGGCCTGCGGCTTCCACCAGAAGAGCTCCATTTTCGGCTGCAACCTCGGAGAGTTCACCTACGCCTACCTGGCCTGGCTCATCTATGTCATCGCCTGCACCCCGAAAGTCGTGCTCATCCTGGAGACCTCCATCCTGGAGCTGATCGCGCTGAAGGTGCCGTGCGGCGTGACCGGCTTTAAGATCACGGTTCTGCTGTCGGCGCCGCTGCTCTTCTGCCTCATCAACTCCATCGTGGTGGATTTAAACGGCCCGACCCGCCACCACTCCCAGAGCTGCTTCACCAGCACCTGCCTGGACCTGCTGGACTCCTTCACGCTGATGGAGACGCTTCTGAGAGGCGAGCTGCCCTCCGTGTACCTCAAGTACACCGTGATCGCGGTGTACTTCGTGGCCCTGGCGGTGCCGGTGGTCTGGCTCTACGAGCTGACGGCGGCGGAGCTGCGGTGCCGCTGGCTGTGGGCCCGCTTCTCCACCGGACTGCTGGTCAACGCTCCGCTGCTCGTCGTGCGTTGCTTCCAGGTGTACGTTTACAAGGCGCCGGTGTCTGTGTTCATGTTCAAGAACATCTTCTTGCTGACGTGCCGCCTGCTGGAGCTGCTGGAGCAGTGCGCCGCGGTGCAGGGCCTGCGGAGGCGGACTGGCACCAACAACCCGGCCCAGTTCTCCCACTGCGTGTCCGAGAACGACATGTGTCCCCACGGATATGTCAACACTCTGGCCGTCACGCAGTCTTAATCAGCATGCATGTGCTGGATGCGGGCGTGGGGCTGGAGCAGACACACACAGCCGGGAGCCTGCTGCTGGGGCCCGGGGCCCGGGGCCCCGGAGGGGAGGGAGGGAGGGAGGCAAAGCACAGGGTCGCTTGTCAGCTTCCCGGATAAAAACATCCAGGCTGCAGGATTTCCACTAAAAAGTAGATGAAGATAAACCAGCACAATGACAGCAGCACCGCGGATCTCTCATTTCTAGAGGCTGGAAACTGGATGTTCAAACAAATTCTCTCTTTTTTTAATGTCTTTCTTGCGAAGTCAGCAAACTTTCCTTCTCTTTCTGGATAACAAACCTCCACGGAGTCTTCTGATCTGTGTTGCTTTTTGAGGATTATGTGACATTACTGCTTGCCCTACACCAACACATTGGACCTGAGAAACTTTCTGTAGAACTTTCAAATCATTTTCTACAGGACATGTTTGGCTGTTTTACACTTTTGTGTCATATTTCCAACCTCTTGTTTAGAACCAATTCAGGCAGGTCACATTCAGATGAATCTGGTGCAAACAATAATAATAATAATAATAATAATAATAATAATAATAATAATAATAATAATAATATAATATGACCTTGTTGAGTTTTGTGTTCTGACTCCAGATGTCATGGACAGCAGCGTTTCCTGTTCCTGTGGCTTTGTGCTTGATTAGTCAGAACCAGAGTGGAATGTGTGTCTGTAGTTTAGTGACTCAGTGAGTGGACCTCTGTCTGCAGGTGTCACCCTGTCATGGCTGATGCTGCAGTGTCAGGACAACGAGTTCAATCTGATGTGATGGTTCTGATGGGCCGCCCGCTCCGTCCCCACTGAGCCGTTCAGAGTTCAGCTCAGATGAACGGATAGAATGTAAAGTGCCTGTCAGCGCATGAAGCCGGTAACCTGGGTTACCACAGGAGATTCACTAAATGGCACAAATGGAGCTTCTGGTGGTTGTGCATTGAAAGCCTCAATATTTCAATAAAACGCCAACTTCATATTTCATCACTTTGGCTTGAAACACAGAGGCTGTTCCCAGTGTTAACGCCAAAATGAACATGTTGCTGTACATGGTCAGAGTTTAACTTTTACCAGAAGGAGAAGCTTAGATGGTGGGAAAAATAAAGAAGGTCAAATTGACATATTTGCACAATAAATACATTTATTCACTGTCGTGGTGAGTATGTTATATTCAATCAACAGAGGTTTTTAAATGAAAGTGAGTTGATTAAAATAAACACTGATTTGGCAGTCAGAATGCAGGGCAGCACAAGCGGGAAGTTGGTCGCCTTCTGGCAAGAAGGTCTTGGGTTCAAATCCTCAGTTGGGGTCTTTCTGCATGGAAGTTTGAATGTTTTGCTGGCGCATGTTTGGGTTCTCTCCTTTTATTCCAGCTTCCTCCTACAGTTCAAACACTTGACTGTTAATTGGTCTCTACTGCCATTTGGTACAAGTGCGTGTGTGTGTGTGTGTGTGTGTGTGTGTGTGTGTGTGTGTGTGTGTGTGTGTGTGTGTGTGTGTGTGTGTGTGTGTGTGTGTTTTAGGGCTGTAACAAATCCTCGAATGATTCGAGTACCTCGATTATGAAAAATATATCTGCCTCAAAGCTTCAATAAATGACGTTTTATTATTTAGTGTTATTTGTGTCGGGCAGCGCTCTGCAGTGTGGGCAGCGTAACGTCCAGAGGGAGAGAAAGGGACAACCCAGCTTTTTTCTGATTACTCGATTAATCGTAACAATAATGGATAGAGCTCTCCATTACTAGAATATTCTTTTACAACAGCCCTAGTGTGTGTGTATCTGTGGATTGATGACACACTGCAGTCTCATCTAGTGACTGCTGGATCTGCCTGCATCTGCCTGTGACCCACAGACAGTGGATGGATATCAGGATGCCCAATCACAGAGCTTTTATTTGCACAGTGGAGTCTTGGGTTTCTGATTTAGCCATAATCAGCAGGTTGTCTTACCCCAACACTATAGCGCACTCTTGTAGTACATTTGCTCTGTCATGTAGTGAAAGACCAAGGAGGAGCAGTGATGTAAAGAGCTTAAATAGAAGGCAGTTAATCTGCACAGGTGGGCTTTGACACCAGCTTTAGAAAATAATGATTTTGAATAATAATTTGTCAAAAGAAACAAATAATATTGTTGGCATCTGATGCTCACAAAAGGGATTAAATACCATCAGTACAAAAAGACATTTGCTGTCTTCAGGAGTGAAGCAGACATCCACCTGCCTTCTGTTCAGGCACTTGACCTAAATATGTCAGAAGAACACATACTGTTGATAATGTGTGCTCTACCTGTCAGATGTTGCTTAGTGTCTTATTTTAAGTTGGAATGTCATGCCTTGTCCTGCTTGATGTGGCAGTTTGTGCAATATTTCACAAATAAAGATTCATTTAATGCCTTTTGCTGAACATGAACTTGTGGATAGTTGGTGCCTTGTGTGGATCCATGAAGGACCAATGAGGAGCTTCAACGTTCGTTCTGTTGTGTTACAGAAATCGGATCTCGGTCCTGCCTGAGTGGCTCGCTGCACCTTAAAATGTCACAGTAGAGTCACCTGAGTGTGTGCTGTTCATGTCCACCTTTTCATTTTTCTTTTTTAGAAAAGTAAAAAGTGCTTCCTGCTCCATGAGTGCTCCCTGCACTCATGGAGCAGGAAGCAGAGCCCTTCAGTAAGTTAGAATATTATTAAAACTTGGTTTATTTCAGTTCCCTGCGTCAGACTGCTGACCTGTCCAGGGTGACCCCGCCTCTCGCCCGGAACATTAGCTGGAGATAGGCACCAGCAACTCCCGACCCCACGAGGGACGAGGTGTAAGAAAATGAATGGATGGTTTAGTTCCACCTCTTTAAATATGATAATGATTATTTCCCATTTACAGTTAATCAAAACATGACATTTAAAATTTGAATATTACATCATAGCAGTAAAAAAAAAAACATTTTATAATACAAAAATGTGGGATTAGTGAAAAGTATGTTTAATACCATCTAACGGTTATTTTCAAGATACTTTTGAAAAATGAGCCTCACCAGAAACCATATTCTCATTTATTGAATATGACTGCACAGACCAAACAGGTTCTGCATACCTGCACCAACACACTGTGCTGAGACGACACCTCTTCCATTCTGTCATCACTCTGGCTGTGACACTATGGCCCTTGATTGGGTGACACTACAGGAAGTAAAGAGCATCCCTGGCGGCGTGAATGTGTGAAACATGTCAGTTGTTTACGTTATTCCAGATGTCTTTGTTCATCGCCTTATTTGCCTCTGTGAAGGTTTATTCTTACTGTGTCTTGCTTAATGTGTAAATGATGTAATCTGAACTCTATGAAGGTTCTTTGATGAACGAATCTGAACTGGGACATAAAGTTATGTATGTCCCAGAGCAAATTATTTGACTCAATTACTGACCAGATTGATATAAATAACATCATTCTGCTGTGCAGTATGACCTCTGCTATGTCTGCATAATGGTTGTCAGTTGACCTGAAATAAACTCAAATGAATTGAATGAAGACATGAGGTCATAGTTCAGCCATGAGGAAGACACTCCACAGTAAATGCTGGTTGGTTTCCATGTTTCAGTATCTACATAATGTTATGTCCCAGTTCAGAACCATAAAAATCACTATCTTCAGATTTCTGTTGATTTATGGTGAAACTTTTGCTCTAGAAGTTCTTTGAATGTATTTACAGGAACATTAATGGTCTGGCAATGCTGAAAGATTTTTCTTTTTATGTTTCAACTCAATACTTACATATATGTCTTCACCTTCAGTGAAACATTTCAAACTGGAGGAAAGTTGGACAAAATTCTTGTGGAAAAATTATTCTGCCATCTGCCCATCAGTCACTTTTGTATGCAATCTATTACTTAGATTTTACATTGCAGGTAAAAACAAATTCAGTTTAAGTTCACTTAATCCAGCAGCATGTAACCTTTACCTGAGATTAATACCAAAATCATCCAGCCAGAGAGCAGTGAAGCTGTGATCTGCATGTAGTGAATCTTCTGACAGGAGCAAAACTATTTCTGGATGTTCGAAGGAGAGAACGGATCCACACGAGTCCTGGAGTCAGAGCGCTCATTTCCTTTTCTTACATAAACCTTTATTTATACAGAAAAAAAAATATCTTAAGACTCAAGGTCTCATTTACAAGAGAAATATGTTACATACATCACAAACAACATAAAAATAGTAATACAATCTGCTAAAAAGTGATAAAAATCAGTACTAAGTAAACTATTGATTTTTAGAATTGTTCTATATAGTAATATAAACATATTATATATGCTGTATACTGTATCTGTAATTATCTGATCAATGTAGTTTAAGATGGAGTTTTAAGTGGTTGGAGACTGAAATAAAAAGAAATCCTACCAGTTTTCTGTGTTTGCATCTTTTTATTCAGTGGATGTAAACGTCTGTTTTCAACTGAATGCAGTCCAGACTTACTACACACACTGACAGAACAGAACGGATCTGTTGCTCTCAGCTCAGCTGTTCATTGAATTTCTTGATGATTTCATCAGTATGCATATACAGGATCAGAATACTGGGGGGATTCAGTCCACAAGTAAACAGTGTCATGAGCAGGTACTGGAACTTTGGCACAGGGCAGAGTTAAATGAGAATGAAACCTAAAGGGAAGAAATGCAATTAAATGTCCGTTTTGCTTTACAGGTCCAGCTTGTTCTGAAAAGTCACATTTGAGCATTAAGTGTAATGTCTCCGAGGGCCTGAAAAACTTGGTATTGGATAAAAAAGCTTCATCTGGACAATCACCACAGTCTGTTAGAGCAGGAGATGAAGATTAGCTGTCAGACATCTGGAACAGCTCGTCCTGCAGTCTGGCTAAAGCCTTCATCGGATCCTCTTCTAAAGGGGTTTCATGTTGGGATGATCCTTTGGAGCTGTAACCCTGGTCAGATCCACTGCTGGAACGTTTTACACCTGGCTCAAAATCCTCCTCCATCTCCACAGGCTGGGCCAGGCTCAGTTCAGGTAAGGGAATATTCTCACTCTGCACAACAGAACTGGGGCATCCAAGAGAACTTGTGTCAGGAAAGTTCTGTTGAGCCAAATGTCCTTGGTCTGAATAGGCATACAGCCTTTTGTTCATATGCTGCAAAGAGCCTTCATCATCCTCAGCAGACTTTGGAACAGATGATGGTTCCCTGAGGGACACCCAGTTCTGTTGGATAGAAGACTGGCTTCTGAAAACAGGTTCAGCTACATAAGCAGAGTTTGGCCCGGTGCTGTGGTGGTACAGTGGGACTTCTGTCAACACTTCCACCTGGCTTGGTGCATACAGATGTCTGCAGTCAGAATTTATTGCTGGTACAAGCTCTGCCACTGAAGACATCTGCTGCCCTGGGTTTAACTCAGGTGTAAGGATGTGAACAGAGCTGCAGCTTTCATTAATGTCAATGTTGTGAATGTAGACTGGAAGGCCATCTCTGATAGGAGGGATGTACTCAAACACAGGAAGGGTCTGCAGTGGCTCAATGAGCTGGCTGGCTTCACAAATGACTTCCTCTTCACTGACAACACACTCCTTTTCAAACCAGTCCGGATTTTCTATCTGATAGGCTTGGAAGGTTTCAATAGCATCTCTAAGGGCTTTACCAGAAGCACAGCTGGAATATTCATCCACACCGATTCCCTCGATGTGGCTGACCTGACCTGGCTGATATTTCTCAATGTCTAAGATACGGAAGTAGAGTTCCTCAAAGTGCTTCATCAGGTTGTATTTGATTCCAATGTCAAAAACTGAAGGCACATCCCTCTCACTGCTGATGTCCCCAAAGTAAGCCACCATATACTTGCCCAACATTCCTGCCTGATGCATGTCAGGCAGGAAGAGATTTAGAAACGGAATGAGGATGTCATCTGTGGGGCAAAGTACATCTTCCTTCAGTTTCACCTGGCCTTGACCACACATTGCCCTCCACTTTGCCTGAACTCCAGGTGAGCACAGTACCAGGATCTTGTCGGACGGGTTGTTTAATTGCTGCCGTTGCCACTCCAGCCAGCGGAGACGGCCAACCATGCTGACTGAGGAGGTGTCCAGTAGGTCTACCAGCACCTTGGTGCCACATTTGGCCTGAAGAAAGGCACACAGCTTAAGCACTACTTCTCTGTAGAGGTGGTGGTCCTGGGAATAGATGACCAGCACTTTGGGTTGTGTTTTAAGTGGCGTCTGTTGTTTTCCACCATCCTCTGGTGGAGTAGCAACGTAATGTTTACCTAAAGGTGGATGAAGCAATCAATGAGTGGTACGATACTACACTTCCGACATTCATTAAGTTCAAAAGTAAAAATTAAAAAAAAGTATTCCATACCACGTTTTCTGCAAATGACACACATCACTGCTGCCAATATGATACAGATGGAAACAACTGCAATGGGAACGAACAAGAACCCAGGGGCAGGCGGATCTGTTGTTGGTGTTACTGTAAGAAACAAAAGACAAGCAATTAGAAAGTTTTAGAGGATTCTTGTCTTCTTGTCCTTCTCATTTAGCAGCCAGGCTTTTTATTTTTATTTTTTTATTTTTTTGCTTTGTTCCCAACATCTGAAACCCACAAATGTTTCAGACACAATATGCTGAGAAGCCTTTTGAGTACTTTAAGTGGAAAGACTTACGTACTTTACTTAAGGATGTCTGTCAGGTCAGACATCCTGGGCTTTATTAAGTAAAATGTAGAGCAAACCAATACCAAACAAAAGCTTCTGTAAAAATAAAAAACAAAACAAAAAAAAACTGACCACAGTATCTGAATGAGTGGGCTGCATTCCCAGAGAAAGTTTTCCTTCCAAATGTAGTCTGATCAAATCCAACCTCAGACTTTCAGAATGTCAAAAGGTCTATGTGTACTAGTGACTGCAGTCACATATGAATATGAGCAGTTTCTCTAAAAGTATCCCGGGATGACTTTTGTTTTGAACTGGCTTATTAGAGCAGCAAGTTGCACAAAGAGTTCTGAAATACTGAACAATTTGTGAATTCAAACAATTCAAGAAAGTCACATTCAGTTCACTTGTAAAGGTTAGAGTACATTTTAGACTCATCTTGACAGTTCACCTGAAATCCAAATATCTCTAACGTATTACTGTTTAATAATAATGCTGCAAATATGATGCATGATGGGATCATCACTACATTTACTGCGAACTATGACCAAGGAAAGGTCGCACTATCTGGCACTAACGTTTGTGTAGATGCCGTTGAGGCAGGTTTTCTTCAGATACCCTTTAGATGAAGCCTATCTGCTTATTTGCAATAATCGAGTTCTCCGAATACATTACGTCCACTGATGTTTTGCTAGTGTGCGTGTGTGTGTGTGTGTGTGTGTGTGTGTGTGTGTGTGTGTGTGTGTGTGTGTGTATCCAGAACCTGAAAAAAATTAATAACTTTTGCAACAGAGCGCTTTTATCTACTTGTTGAATTCTAATCCTAAATTGTATCGCTAGAGTTATTCTAGCAGCTGATCATCTGTTTCCATTCAGTCTTTTTAAAAAGCCAAAATAGACAGAAATCATTCGTCCCAGTTGGAATATATTGAAAGGTAAAGTTTTAATGGGTAAACAGTTTAGCTGCCCTTCACCTTTGCCATAAAACAAGATTCTGTACCTGAACAAATGTTCTGAGTTTTTCTTTGACGTGTACAGTCGTTGCCACATTGTGGGAAAAAAGGTTTAATCTGCAGGAAAAGAAGAATCAAATGAATGTTGATATTTAGCTTGGATGATACAGATGTATTGCTAATAAACACAAACATGGCTGACATAATGGAAGTCAGCAGAAAAAATGAAAACATTAACCTCAGCATCAAACTGGCAGCAGAATTTTGGCCATTTGTGAAGACTGAACTGTACATTCACTGTCTCCTGATTCTCCTGGGGAGAGGTTTATGGACAAAGTTAGTACTGGAGGGGAAATGTATACATTAACACAAATACACGCACACACACTCTCAAACATGTATACTTATATGTGCCATGTATGTGATGCATGGTGGGAACTATTTTCCTGGCACATATTACACACTACTCCATGGGAAATGCTGTTTTTTGGCTAGGCTTAGGCCTAAAATGTGAACTGAGCTTTGGTGGGGTTAGGGTTAGGCTGTAGAAATGAACGGAAGTCAATGTGAAGTCCCAACAAAGATAGCGTGATTATAGATAGTGTGTACAGAAAGAAAAAAAAATGGTCACAGATAAGTAAAATGGCTTTTAACTGCAGGATGTTTTGATCAGTGTCAGCCCACGAAACACGGAAAATACCTGTATCTTCCTCAAGATAACATCAGAGTTACATCTGTTCACCCTCATTTTGGAGGATCGCTTTGCAACATTGAAACAAACTCAATGCATGAATATATTTTAGCATCTGAACTACATTCACAGCTCCAGGCAGGAACTAGCCTTTCTTATTTTGAAAGGCTAATTCACATATCAACATTTTAACAAAATATTTTAGAATGTATATATCACAACTTGCACACTAGCATATGAACCCACTAATAGCCAAAGAGTGTTTTTAACTCTTTATTTTTCCTTAACAAATTCATTGGCTGAGGTTTTGCTGTAACTAACTGAATGTTCTGACTTTCATATTTAAACTTAAAGGCTTGTTTATTCAAATTTACATAGTTAATATTATCTGCTTAGTAGTCCTAAACCACTTAAGGAATAACACTTTACATTTATGTCTTTAACATTGAATCAGTGAATTCCTGAATCAGTGCTTTTGTTTCTTTTCTGTGTCTGCTGTGTCTTCTCAAACCTCCAGATGGTTGTTCGCACTGAGAAAGGTTCTGGTTCTGCTAGAGCGTTTTCCTCTTCACTGTTGCTATGTGAATGCTCAACATGATGAACTGCAGCAAAGTCTACAATGGAAGTACTATCAACTGAAACAAAAACTCCCTCAACAAAAGTAAACAGCAGGTGGGTTTCTGGCCCAAAAGTCTGGCTCAGAGCCTTCCTCCATCTGAATCTTTCCTCAATTTGAAAGCTTTCTTTTTGAATTGAGTGCAACATTTAGAACTCCATAATGTGCACAAAGACCTCGTTTACGTTTCAGAGGAGATTAACATATTTAATGTATGTTAGTAGATTTCTTTAGTCCATTTTATTTGCCTAAATAATCATTAAATACAGTATATTATTAAGATTACTAAATATATATTAGTTCTGAGATAATCAAACCATTTCAACTGAAATGTCATATTATGATTTTGATTTATTTTTTGCAAAATGTCTCATTCATTTAAATGAAGTATGGTATTAGGGCTCTCTGGTTAAAATAACTCCCTTTAAGAATGACTTTTTGATTTATTTGAGAATACTGAGTCTGGTAAAAGTTACAAGGCTTAAACTGCTATGCGTCAACACCTTCAGCTAATGTTCCACCATTTAAGAGGCTTTAGTGTGTTTCTACATGTTTAGTGTTCTCCAGAAAATAAACACCACACAAAACATATTCATTCAGATGAGTTCATGGACAACACTGGAAACAGATTACTGTCAAAGTTGACTAAGGTATGTAACAACCATGAGACTGAGGCTCACCCTGAGCACATGGGTATCGTCTGTGATGGAGCCACATCTCATTAGAACGAGGTATTCCTTACAAAGAGTGCTGGGAATGAAGCTGACAGCCAGGGAACCATTGACTGGCTCATGAACCAGGCTGATGTTAGGCTTCCACAGACTTCCTACAGAGATTACACAGCCTGTTAGCAGTTTTAAGCACATTGAGCTGGGGAAACAGAAGTATGACTCACCTCTCTCTATGCAAACCCGGGTCTTCTTCATACTGACGTGGTCACATCCTTAAAAAAAAAAAAAGAAAAAAGAAAAACAGACTAAGAGGACATATTAACTCAACAAAAAAATCAAATGGAAGATTTCCTGACAGGTTTAGTTAGTGAATCATAAACCAAAAACAACTGCATCCTGGTTTAACTGACCTGGGACCTGAATTTGTCTGTTGACGTTAAAGTTGCTGTGGCCTTGCTCTGGTCTGGGAATGTTATAGACAGACACATAATAGTTCTCTCCAGGATTCAGCACCATGACATCAGAGGAGAACAGCCACTGAAAACACACAAATAAGTCAGTCCAAAGAAATAATTCTGGACTCAACAAGTAAAATGCTTCAGGTTTTCTGCTTCTTTTTGGAACATTTAGACTGAATAAGAAATCAGTGAGAGAAATGCAAACCTGACCAGCTTAATCATCTCTGTTAAATCTGAATATTAGCAGATAATTAGCCTAATAATTTGATTAATTGTGTTTGCTTCATGGTTTGCAAAGAAAATCTGTGTGCAAAAATATTTTGTACAAAATATATTATGCAAGCTACCAAATATACATAGCATCCATGCAATACATTGTTATTGTACCACATCACACATAAATATTACAATGATAACTGTGATTTAATATGTATGACAACTCTATTAAAAAGAAAAATAGAAAAAAATAGAAGAAACATATGATTTCATTGGTGTTTCCAAACTTGGTAAGAACTGATCTAAAATATAAAACATGAGCCACTCACTTTCTCTCCTGTTGGTCTTCTCATGGGGAGACGTTCTTTGAAGGAATATCGAATACACAGCTGCTCATTAGTGGACATCCGAAGAACATGAAGCTCAGTGGCATTCAGGAAATGTATGCTACCTGTTGATTAACACAGTTGATGTTAATGTTGTCTTTGTCTATGTTAGAGAATGAAAAAATAAAAACAAACTCCACTCAGAAGAATATTAAAGAATATTAAACTTAAATCCTAAACTTTGCAGAGAGAAACTGACAATGCTAGACATATTTGCAATCCATATAAACACTGGATTTTAACAATACTTTTAATATAATCAAACAATATACAGTGTTAGTGTTACAACACTAACTCTGACTCACCTTCATCCTTTAAAGTCCAGTTAGCCTGAAGGACAGGCTGCAGTTTTCCTGTTTTGTCTAACCTGGTTTCTATAGCAACTTGCAGGTTCTCTGGACCACTGGGGGTGTACTGGTGACTGATCAGCCACCCAGGGTCCATACAGTTACCTGCATAAAGAGACAAACACACACTGAAATGTCTCAGTATCTAGGGTTGTCAAGATAACAATAAGTTCTGGGGCGATAAATTGTCTCAGAGCTTATTTAGATAAATGATAACATTGTTGTTTTGAGAACAACAATGTTATTCTCAAAACAACATTGTTTGAGAATAACAAAGTAATATCATAGTATGTAATATGATATTACATTTTCAAGTAATATCATAGCAATAATGGCATAAAAATGCAATACTTTCTCAAAGATCAATAAACTTTAAATTCTAATGAACATTTAAACACTGGAACTGGAAGATATTAGACATCCTAGAAAACAAAAGAGACAACAAATAAAATAAATTAGGATCCCTCTATAAACAAAATTGTTTTTAAAAAAAAAAAAAAAAAGGATAGTTGAGGAGAAAATAACCAGACTGAAGACAAGTCAGTTTTCAATTAACAAAAACAAAAACAAAAAGAGAGAAAAAGGGGAAAAATATATATAAATCAAGCAAATGAAAATTATTTGAAAACTATTCTTTTAATTTATCATGTGATTAATTAATTTATTGTTTATTGTGACAGGCCTGTAAGTATCCATTCACTATAAGCTATTTTTTTGTTTTATCCTAAAAATACTTACTAGTATTTAATAGTATTTTATATATTATAAAATCCTAATTTAAATGTATACAATAAAAAATGGCAATTTTTCTAATATATAAGAAGCATGTAAATGTAATAACTTTCATGACATGAGGGGCTGCGGGAGAAATGAAAATCAAAGACACAAGTGTGAAAAATGCTATTGCAAAGTTAAATAGATGTGTAATTTCTAGATTTCTCACTCACGATAAACAAAAGAGCAAGAAGGAAATGTCTGCAACAGGAAATTCAAAATACTCACTGTAACTCGCTTGACAGTCCAGATCCTGTTAGAAGAACGACGACGACAGCATTAGAAATCTTGGAGTTTATCAAACTTGGTGTTTTGTACACATGGTATTTTAGTAATTACACAGTCATGGAAAACAGAAAGGACCCCCTGATGAGTTCTAGGGTTTTTCTGAGTTGAAAATAATGATCTAGTTTATAAAATAATTTAAATCAAATCTAAAGTCTAGAAAACACAATAATTCTACAGTCAAGATTTTGCTGAAAAGCTTTGTGTGAAAATCTCAGAGCGTAACATTGTTTCCATAGCACTGAGTGATAATTTTAACAAGGTATTTTAACAAGAACTTGATGAACACAGTGCGCTTCACCCAGTACTCCCAGTACTCGACAGCAACTTGGGGAAACTTACTCCCCTACACATGTATACAAGTAGTACCAAACTTGTTCTGGGGACAACTGATATGTAACTGATATATTTCATCTTCTAGTTCTTGGGAGCCCCACTACTTTATCATGCCGCCCTGGGCAACTGCCTACATAAATCATATCAAAAACCATGAATGTATGCACATTTTCAAAACATTTCAATAGATTATTTACTGTCTCAAACTAAATATGTCTGAAGATTCTCGGTTTTCCAGGAGGATTAAAAGGAAGTCATTCTGTTTTGAACATCTGTTTAGAAATGTCCCTCTCCTTTCATTTCCTATGGAACTTGTCCGATGAGGCGACAGTTTGTCCTCGTCCAGCCGAGCGGCCGACGTATTTTATACATGTGAAATTTTGAGCTCGTGTACTGAGATGTACACACGCGGGGAAGCGATGTAAAAAGTTGAAAATATACAACTTTTGTTGCTGTTCGCTCTCACTTCCCATGTGTCTCTGCCATAACGCGCTACTGTGAACTAACTAACTAACTAACTAACTAACTAACTAACTAACTAACTAACTAACTAACTAACTAACTAACTAACACTCGGAGGGCTTTTACGTCAAAATAGGTAGTTCGATTAGTCTGTTACGAAGGCGTTAAGATTTTAAGATGAATCGCATTAACGTTGACAGGAGTAATTGCTTGACATGTTTAAAACTTTAATTCTTTTAAATCAACCTAGTGATTAAATTTATAACATTTGGACGCAGAGAAGAAATGATTTATAGTGATAAAAGTTTAATAAAAAGAATAAGACCAACTGAATATTTCCGGTGTTGACAAACACTGGCATCATTAAGAAAGTCTCATTGCGTCTCACCTGTCTCGAGCATTTCAGCGCGTGTTGCGATATAATGCTGATGGACGACGAGCCCATCACTCCCAGTAAAACCAGCAGTGCTAAATCCAACTTTATGTTCACCAGCCATCCCAGAGTCAGCGTCGCTGCTGCCATTTTAGCCGAAGCAGCAAAAACCAGGTGAAAACAGCCTTTTTCTCCGAAACACTGACGCAGGTATTAAACTTCCTGCTCTGCTGCGGGAAAATCCCCCCTCCCCCGCGCGCGCTGAGCAGGAACTTCAACCTCATGATGAGTTCATTAACCTCGGAAGTTACAGCTTTTAGTTGTTACCAGAATTATCAACAGTTTGCTCTTTTTCTATTTGGACAATCCTTCGCACAATGAAAGAGTTTTTGAAAGTTTATTGGATGGAAATCGGACCTCAGCGATCTCTCAGCACTGAGATGGGAAAGGTTTACTCACCAAACGTTCATTTCTGTCAGGCCAACCTTACCAGTAGATTTCAAATATTAGTTTTAATATCTTAACAGACAAATTTCTTTACTAATTATTATTGTTGAGATGAATAATTCTCCAGAGAGGCTGTAACAGCAGGAGTAGTTTTCACCAGGAAGTTTCAACCTCTTGAGTTTTTTTCTGTGTCCGTGAATTAACCATCAACCATTCCGTCTACTTCCTTGTTATTTGGAACAGCCTGGATAGGATGATTAACCATTGACAGTAGAAACATCGCAACAGCCCACTAGCTTCACCTACGTTGTGAACAACCAAATAAATGTTCAGTTCCAAAACACTGTTCTGGTCTGGTCCTTTAGTACAGATGTCAAATGAGCAATTACAGAAGTTGAGAATGTCTTAAATGTAGACATAAGAGCTGTTATTTTAAATATTCTAGTGCCCTCTCCTCTTAAGTCCTACATCTCCAAACCAGTGAAAAAGAATGTAAAGCTCAAATGTACTGATGAAGGAACTGATATTCAACAAGGCCAGTGTAATCACGAGGACATAATCTGTCTCAGTCTTAATAACAGTTTCATAATAATGACCACTTAAAGTTTACCCAAATAGATGGAAATATCAACATTATCTTGTTACTAACTCATATCTTATTACTATATTATATAAATGTCAGAGTCTTATCTCCTGTTCAGTGTTTCTCCTGCAAACCAAGCGCTGACTCTCCTTTCTACACGATGTAAAAATTCAGCTTCCAAAGTACTTTTTTTTTTGCATGTTTTCTCTCAGGAACAATGAACTGTTATGGTTTGTCTTTAGACTGACGCTGAGATTATCTCATTCATGGGAACAGGAGAATGGAGCCCTCTGATGTTAAGACAGGAATTCATTGCAAATGAGAAGTACGATTTCAATTTCTAAAATAGGTTGTTACATTTGTCACATTAAGCTTGAATAATATCCATCATTTGTGCATCTAGGACAACAGCACCTGCTCCTCAAAATGTGTAATGCATACTTAGGAGAGTAAAACATCTTAGCTGACATGTTCAGAGGTCCTTTTGATGCCTACGTGTTGGTCTATTCCAAGCCTCCAGGCAAACAGGAGGATTAAAAGGAAGTCATTCATGGTGGAAGCTGACAGGATCTCTTGCTGCTTTTCCTGCCCTGGTTCCTGCCCTGGTTCCTGCCCTGGTTCCTGCATTGGTTCCTGCCTTATTACCTCACCTGCTCACCCACTGACTGAATGATGGTGACTGGTGAAAAAACCATATGACTACCCACTTACGTACAAAACACACATAAACAAAACTAATTTTGTTTTAGTGAACAAAATTACTAACTATGAATCAACCAGAAAATATGCAAATCAATAAAAGAAACGAAATAATCTAAACTCTAAGATTCAACAGAAAATAGAGAAAATAGCTCCTACATGAAGTTAAAGGGAAAGTTCTCTGGATGTTGGATCTGACAGACTGTGGTGATAAAATAACTCATCACCTGTCATCCAAAATAGAAACAGAATCTTTGTCCCTGTTCAGCCCATTAATAGAGGCGTTTAATATTTAAAACATCATGACATACGGCTCTTCTGCTGTGTGAACTCATTTAATGTGGAAGTGGTGATACACTTTGGAATTTGGTTTCTTATTGTCAGATATGAATTATACGGATGTTTGATGCCCTGGTTTGATTTTGGTTGTATTGCTGAGTTAAATGGAGCTGTTGCTTTTTTTCACTAAACTCCTTGCTTTGTTGAAATTACTCCCAATGCTCTGGTTTGTTTAAAATGTTGAAAGCTGCATCATCCTTATTTCTATTTCTGAAGCAAAGTCAGATCTGACAATATTCAAAATACTTTATTGATCCCAAACGGGTATTAAATGTTGTTGTAACTCATTTATTAAAAATTTTCAGTCATTTTTGATAGTTATGGGATGGATGACCCTCTCAACAACAGACTGATAGAAGATCTGCACCATCTATCTTGAAGGATCTTGTCTTCCTCAACAAGTCCAATCTCCTCTGTCTCTTGTAGACTGTTGCATCTCCAGTCCAGTCTGTTGTCCAGATGAACACGAGGTATTTACATTCCTCAGCCACCTCCATGTCTTCTCCCATGATGGAAAGAGGGTTTGATCTAACACTGTGTCTTCTGAGCTCTCTATCACAATATTGTTGTAATATTAATGCAATACATGAATTAAATCTGTTTAATCTATTCAAACTATTCAGGAATCAAAGAGCAACAACAAAATCAAGCACTCAAGTTTAAGTTTGTTCTATTGTTTTCATTTATAGTTGTCATAGGCTTGCTTGTCAAATGTTGTCATTTTCATCCGTTTTTATTTGAAACCAGTGTAACAGCTTTAAATAAATGTTGAGTAGCAAAAAAGCATAAAAAGACTGAGTGTACAATATAAAGATACAAAATAGAGGCAATATTTGCAGAATTCCTGTGAAAAGGTAGAAGAAAGGGAGGAAAACATGTTCCAGATCAATGTCTGTTAACCAGGTTGTTCTGCCTGGATGCAGATAGACGCAGAACCTTCCGATACACAGCAAAGGAACTTTCAGGAAGGAGCAGTGAGTGAGCAGTTATTCTGCAGCTGCATGACAGCAGAACCCCGAACTCTCCATCAGTTCGTATTCGCTGGTTTTTGGAGTTAAAGGCATACATTCATCAGAATACTGAAACAGATATTAGCTGAATCAAGTCAATCAAGCAATAGAGTTCAATGTTCACATAATATTAACCTTTTGCATTTAGAGTTTTATGTTTAATTATCTCATGATTATTGTTTATGTGACTCACTGCTGAGGTTGCAACAGCAGGAGCTCATGGTTAATTGCAGATCTATTTCATCTATAGTCACATGAAGGGAGAAAGTTGAGGTTAGTAATAATAAAAAGCTCTGAGGTTTAACGCAGAGGAAAACATCTGGGTGACGCAGGCAGTGCAGAGGCATGCGATGATTTAGTTCCAAGAGTGTGGAACCAAGATGTGCAGGTGAGAGAGTCCACAATCATCTGAGACCGAAGGAACCCATCAGAAGATCACACAGCTGGAAGAGGAGGCTTCTGCACTGCTGGGCACAGAGAGAATGTTCTCAATCAAACCGCCTCACACAGAACAGAAGGTAAGTTAGGAATAGAAAACTTAAATATTATGCATTCAGTCATGTTTAATCTTCAGTGAATCAATCAAGTTTATTTTTATAGCATATTTATGCAAGAAGGCAGTTTAAAGTGCTTTATATTATAAAAACGTAAAGTCATAAAAACACCATGAAGTCAACAATTGAAAAACTAATGAACATTACATTTTCTTTTCATTCTTATATTTTTCCATCAGATTATTTATTTATTTAATGTCCACTTTGTTTTTAGGACATATTTGTTGTCCAGCTAATAAAGCTGCTCTAAAGCTGTCACCCCAGGGAGCAAAGCAGAATATAACTCTTCACTATTAATATGGAATATTCAGACCTGCGGAGTTACAAGGACCGACCTTGGTTCACTGTCGACGGACTGCTTTGTCCTCTTGGGGGCGCTGCACTCAAGCTCAACCACTGACTTCGGAAAGTGCTCCGGGGGTTCAACACTGGCCTGAAGGCAGAGACGGGATTTAGTTTACAAAGTGGAAATGGGAAAACTAATTTCTGACCAAGCATGTGGAAATGACAGTACAGCTAAACACAGAGCAGCCTGACTGACTCAGCTGGCTGACAGGAAACAACCTCAACCTGAAGTGGATGATGAGTCTAATCTTCATAGCACACAGAAGACCTGCAGCAGATTACCAACAGAGATGTTGTTTTATTTTAACCTTGTTTTGTATGAACTTTGTTTGTTTTTACCAAGACAAACCAGGAACAGTGGATGAAAAATAGCTATTTGTCTTATCCTGGCACATTTACAGAATTGTTAATGAAAGTGCATTCCCTCAGTCAATTAAAAACTTTTCAAATTTACAGTTTGCAAGATCTTCTTCATGGCCTGACCAAATATGAACTGCACCGATGTACGAACATGGTTTTAAGAAGACCCAGATTTCTGTATTACAATACCATTTATTGGTATGACATAATATGACAATTTTCTGTTAAACTGAATTTGAGAATTTTGTTATTTATAAGCCAAAATTGTGAAAATTTAATTCAATAAATCTATTCACTGATATTTACATGTATCAAGCCCCTTGAAGATCATTAAAACTACTGACGCACAAAATGACTGGAATGAAAAGCCAGAGTTTCTACCAGTGAGGAAGTTTCCACTCACCAGATCTCTCTTCCTTCCTGGATTGGAGTGATCCACAGCCGGGTGGCCACACCGGTCATCTCTCTGAAGAACCACTGTGTGCTTAGACTGCAGCTTCCTGGAAACACATCAGCTTCCTGGAACCACGCATCTGGCATAATGCATTCAGCATCATGACAGATGAGTGTTTGTTGAAGGACCGCTGTTGTAAATATGGAGGACCTTTGAGCACATATATGACACCAAACTGAGGGAACAAACCCTGCAAAAGTTGCAGAAAAAGATACAAAGATTTGGCAAGTCCAACTTCTGATTACCTCTGGTGATCTGGTAATAACGACACGTCTTACCGCACTGGAGACAAGAAAACACTCACAGTCCCCTCTAAAAGCATTGGAACAGTAAAGCCAAATTCTTTGGTTTTGTTGTACACTGAAGCTGATGTGCTTCGGATCAAAAGCAGTTTCTTTCTTTCTCCACACTTTGGCCTTTCCATCACTTTGGTAGAGACTGATCTTGGTCTCCTCAATCTTTAAGTTTGTCTTCCTAAACTTTTCTGGCTGATCTCTGTACTTCTTTGCAAACTGCAACCTGACTTTCTGATAGGTGGTTTGTCTTTTTGTGTATACGCTCTATATTTTTGCTCTCTTGAGTCTTCTTTGAACTGTGGATTGTGATACCTTCACCTCTGCACTGTGGAGGTCATTGGTGATGTCACTTACTGATGTTTTGAAGTTTTTCTTCACAGCTCTGACAATATTTTTGTCATCAACTCTACTGTTATGTTCCTTAGCTGACCTGTTTGTCGTCTGTTGCTCAATGTTTGATTGATTTTGCTCCTTTTCTCAGCTTCAAAATGGCTGTTTGTTCTCCTATAGAGAGCTCTCTGGTATTCAAAGAGAATATTTCTTCTCTTTGACAAGAAATACTCACTTTATAGGTTTAAACAAGTCAATATGAACATTCACAGTTAAAGGCAACACCTGGTGTATGTGTTTATGTGCGCGTGTGTGTGTAGCAGCTACCTTATGGCTGAGCTCAGGCACTGATACCAGTCATTGAGGTCGTCATGGTTACTGGACATCAGCAGGAGTTTTGCATTGGGGAAGGTTAGCTGGAGGAAGATATGGGAAGAAAAAGTTGATGGCAGCATAATGTCTGATGAAGTCGTGAGTTCCTGATCAGTTTCTGTCTATTTCCATATTTCCAGGTTGGGAGTTTTTTTTTTTAACCAAGTTGTCCATTCTAAATATAAGCAGGCTCCTGTTGATGGAATCAATGCATTACAGGAGTGGTTTCTTACTGATGTGGAATTGTCACATCAGTAAAATGTGACAATACCACCTGAAACTTTAGGTTTTCATTATGATCATTTTAAACGTAACAATGAAAATGGATGTTCAACTTACTCAGTTTTTTTCTGTATGAGTGTGAGTGCATGTCAGTGCAGCCAATCTCCACACACACTGCTATTAGAAACATAAAGAAATTGAAAAGTGCTTCTTCAGGACACCTTTTTTTATTTTTTAATCCATCTCTGGTACTTAGCAGATTCTATCAAATAATGCATTTTTTCTGTGAGTTCCTTTTAAAAATAGGGAAACATCTTACTGACACAACTTCAAATGGGAGTATTATAGTGCATAATATGCAATATAAGATTGTAATAAAATATATTAAAACTAAATCTATGAAATGATTGTGACAGCATTCCAATGCCATGGGAAACTGTAAAACAGAAAACAATTATTCTGCATTTTAGATTGTGTTCCTTATACACATATATATATCCCCTTATTTATAAGACTAGGTTGGATGTTTTGTCTTTAGAGAAACATGAATTGCTTTGAATTGAAGCTTCATTTTTGCCTCATATTGAAAGGTTTGTTTGCTTAACAGGCCAAAGAACATAAAGAACATTTGTAGCCAATTGGGTCATATCAGTTTCTTATTCCAAAGGCTTGTTAGTAGGTGAAACACCAGCCTGCAGTGATGGAGGACAGACAGTAGGTGGCAGCCCAGATCAAGCCAATACTATTCCTGATAAAACCCACTGCTATTTCTATGAGAAATTAGCAGAATTAAGTAACATTTACAGTTTAAAAAAAAATAGTGCTTGGAAGGAATGTTAGTTAAGATTGTGCTGTAACCAGGTGACGTTTCCAGGAAAAATAACATTATTTTAAGTAGGATTGATAATATAATAAAATATTTTTAGTTCTGTTTTCTCAATGGTTACATGACTTTGATAACGTAATCCATGAGGCATTGACTAGAGACTAACCAGAAAGTTTATTAAAGATAATTATATTTTAATCTAGACAGAGGGAGATGTAGTTTTTTATTTCAACATTTAAATAAAATCTTTCAAATGTAACATCAACATAAGTCTTATTAAAGAGTTCAGTGAGTCAGGATGAACTGGGTGATTCATAATATTAGGCACTCACCCCTGCATAAATAAATTCCAGCTCCACTGCAGCACGGTAATTAGGGATTTGACAGGAAATCTGATCCTCTTAGGTAGAAATTATTTTTGTGTAATAGGAACAGCAAAGCAGAAATCCTGATTGCTGCACATAATTTAGTCTAATTATTTATACATCAAAGAGAATCTGTCAGCGATGTGAGAAAATACTTAAGAAGTGAGAGAATATTAGCAGGAGGAGGAGAGAGAGACGGGGAAGGTCAGGACAGACAGAGCGAAAGGAGCAAGACACAAAGAAAAATGGGAGGAAAAGAGGAAACGAAAAAAGGAAGGAGAGAAGAAAAAGACAATTTTTAATATATTTTTTTTAAACTTTGCATATAGATTGGCATGGCATTTACAGCTGTCAAATTTAATTTAGCTTTAATTCCTCATGGTCTTGCATGATGAGGGCCCTGGAGTGCTGATAGCCCTTTTCCTCTAGCTCAGGTAGGGGCCCAGGATCAATAATGTGTCGTTATGAGAAATTATGTGTAAAGCTATTGCGTATGCATGCGGGCACTGTGGGATAAGAGGCTAATGAAATGCCATTTCTACCATTAGATAAGCTGCAGGGAGATGGCAGAGTGGGGTTGAGGAAGATGCATTTACTGGAAGACCAGAAGAGATGGATCTGCAACCTAATCGGATCCAGCAACTAGATGATTCTCTCTCTCTTCCTCACTCACAGTCACACACACACACAGACGAGAATTTTATTCACTTCCTGGTCACTTATTCTAAGCTTAACTCTGCCTCTTACTTGTTTAACACTAATCCTCACAATAAGACAGACATAAAACCTGATCTATCTGTCCTTGGCGCACAGTGCAATGCGAGGAAATCATTTTTGCCCCCAGGCACAGGAAAGGCAGACTCATGATGGAATTAAATAGTTTTCTGACAAGAAGGTTGCCATTTTTGCTGTGTAAAAATGTTCTTGAGCACCAAATGACTTTCTGCTGTTTCAAACAGAAATTATTAATGTAGTGACACAACATGCTTCTGATCACATTAATCAATAAGGACGGTAGACAATGAGCCAAAAGCCTGAAGAAGACGTCACAAAATTTGACAAGTTTAGCTCTTGACCAGAAAACAGGAACAAACATCCTCTGAAACCCGCCAAGTTAGCATAGCAACTCAGCTCTACCAACTAGCAAACACATGTATTTTAGACTTCCAGACTAAAAACAGCTTTTCTCTGTAGGAGACTACAGTGAACCTTGTGGAGCCAAGCTAAACACAGATTCTGTTGCTCTCAACTACACATGGTATAGTGAGACAGAGGAAGAGCTTTGAGGAGTAAGGAGTAGTGTGGAGTTTGGATAGACGTCATGTAAACATTCCTAACAGTGCACTGAGTGGAAATTTGAGAAAATTTCAACTTTGACCTGAGCACTGCCCAAGAGCCACCAAGCAGCTCACACCGCCACAGAGGTTGGAGCATTGCTCCACCTGCACTTTGCTCTGCAAAGCTGCTGCACAAAACATCAACAACAAAGAGGAATTCTAGGGAGCAGTGAAGCTAGCGGTGCATTTGGTGTGGAAGACCCCAAGTTCTTCCCTCAGCTCCTTTATTTATAGCCTTTTATTTTATTGTTCTTGCTTGAATGTTTTCTTATTAAAAGAACAAGGAGCCATGTTATGGCTCATGGTGGAATTACACATTCTAATTCTCTCCTCTTTACAGAGTGAAATGGTAACTAAACTGAACTTAAGAGTTTTTCTAGTCATACTCTCCGCTTTATTTTCTCGCTCTCTCAGTGTTTTTCTTATTAAAAACTTTTTCATGATTATGTAGTTGTCATAGTGTTGACAATTAGCAAAGCACGTCATCCTTTTTTCTTATATATCATCCATACATTTAATATTTTGCATATTATGTTGACAGTTAAAACAAATGGTAGTCATTGTGTAAATGAATGTATTATGATAGAGTTTCAGGTGCTTTTCCATGTGAAGTCATTACACATGACCAGTTTATTAGTAAAATGTGCACTTGGTTTGCCATTACTTGGCAAGTGGAAAGTGTCATAAGTTTCCTTGTTGCATCTAACTTTCCCAAGCAGCTTGTGAACTCTTTCTGGCATTACATTATTAATAAATGTATGAAATTACCTCTTGGGTTGGATCCAATTATATCTGGCCTGTAAGGCCTAAGGCTTAATATGCCTGGCTTAAATCATTTACACTGACATTAACACTTCACAACTCAGGAAAAAAAATCCCCTCACGCACCCAAGAATAATTGCCAAGCATCTTTTAATTAGTATAAAACACACTTGCATGGATAATACTAAAAAAACAAAGAAATTCCATCTTCTGGAGAGACTGAGGACTGAAGTTAACCTAATAGGCAAACAATGTTTGAACTGATCTTTACAATCCGTACAGCTATTTTGCTTGTTTAATAAATGTATGACATTTTTCTGTGTGTTGCAGAGTACATAAAAAAAAAAAAAAAGAAAAATCATAATTCTATTTGTGTTTTCAAAAACTAAAAGCAAACTTGTCGTACCAAGGCCACAAGAACTTACACTGAGCAGTCCTCCCTGGCTCCTGGTGTGGCCAAACACCTTTTCAACAGCAGCGTCTTGCAGCGGGTAGGCGTGCTGGCCTACAAACTTCTCGCCATTAGAGACAGACAGCGGGCTGCAGCGTCTGGCCTCCAGCAGGAGGTCAGAGAACAGGAAGAACATCTTGGGCTTCGCCTCAGAGCCCTTTGGAGGAACCATGTTTAGCCAACCCTCACGGATGAACCATCTTCCTGTGAAATGGAGATGATTGAAAAAAATATTACTTTTTTTCCAGGACCTGGGTTATTTGGAAATTAAAAAAAAAATAAAAAATCAAGGTTGAACATAGAAAGCTCCAGATGAATCATTTTTAGCTCAATTTCTTTTCTGATTTTGACTATGGATGGCAGCATAATGTAGCAGATGTAGTGTATATATACAAAAAGGAATTCAATCAGACACTCCAAATCATACATCAATTTATTTAGTATAGAGCATGAGAAAAGATTGAATTACCTGCACATTATTCCTATTATTTAATCCAATTTATTTTGCTTCATTGTTTCTTTTATTTGTTGCAGCAGCATCTCTTGCTCTTACCATTCTAGTTAACTGCCTAGGTGGCCTACACCAAGAGAAAAGCTCATGTTTTTACTTTGATTGGCAGCAGTAAGATGACAGCTAATAAGCAGGGAACTGACATTTAGATAGATAAAATGAAAATTTATCCTGGGTCCAGAGTCATTTTCACCAAAGTGATTGTAGTTAGCCTGAGTGACTGCAGCTCTGCCTTTGGGCTCAGGAAGGACATTTTCAGCAGCAGACAAGCCCACTGAGATTAAGTGGTGGGGCCAAGAATGGGTCACATTGCTTATAAATGCAATGTGCTTCAAAAAGAAAGAGACATGCCATGACGTCTCACATGTGTCATTGGCAAAGTGACTGTTTCAATAAATATGAAATAAACACTTCCTGAAATCTAATTAGCTTATTTGAGATAAACGCAATACAGCAAGTACACATTAAAAGAGAAGATTCACATGAGAATTATTTTATTACTTCAAATTTAGGAGTTTAAACATAACATTCTTAGTTCATCTGGTGTTCAGTCGATCCCCATAGTCTCTTCCTGATGATCTAACCAGGATTGCCAGTTTACTTCAAGGTAATGCTTACTGAAGCTAAATTTAGTCCTAAGTCAAACCTTAGATTTTTTTTTTGGATGACTTTAGGTCTATGGAGTATTAAACAAGCCAAGAAATCAGTGGCAGAATTTGCAAAAAGTTTTCGGACTTTAGCTGCAACTTCTGGATGGAATTCTCATGCAGGCATTAAATGAAAATCTTAAGAATGAGCTTAACTTCCAAGACAAACCAAAGAGTCTAGAAGAATGAATTAAACTTACCATTCATTTAGACAACTGTTTAAGACAAAGATCTAAAGGAAAACAACAGAAAATAATGGCTATCCCTTTCATGATGCCTCAGCTTCTTTGGTTGATCCTGTCAAGTTACCTACAGCAGAACCCATCCAGATCGGACCAGAACTGAAGAACATAAGCATCGTATGGCATCTCAGGGTCATTTCTAACCATGCTCATTTACCCCACATGGTTAGGTTTGAACTAACCCAACTTAAAAATGATTCCATGCAATTACAGCTTGTAGATTAGCTTGGCCCTAGAATGAGAACATGTCCATGAATATGTTTGAATAACTGAGTTTCTATATTGGGTTTCAAGAAAACTAAGAATTTCTTTTGTATAATTTAAAGATAACATGATTTCTGACTTAAAATGAAAAAAAAAAAATACTTGGGTGATCAGAAATTAATAAAGGTAAAAAATAAAAAAAAAATAGAATCTCAGATAATTTTTTTTTTAAAACCATGTCATGTCCAGAGGCTTCAAATGAAAAATGAAAATAACTGAAGTGAAGGAAAAATATTGGACAATCAAACCTCATTACTTACATAGGAAATTTAGGATTTCAGTAACAAATACAAAAACAGACATAAAAAACACTGTGGTGTGCTGTATCTGCCTTAGTGATTTAGGCTTTGAGTCCCACAATTGCTCCTCTCCTGTCCTCCAAAGCTACTTAATATGTTGGAGGGGCTCTGATGCTTCTGATCTGTAATAGGCACTGCTTTTCTTTCTCCAACATTAAAGGTGGTGGTGAGGAGGAAGGAGAATGGGTCGGGATGAGGTTGCTGTGTGGGGAGGTGCTGCTGCACCTCTGAAGTCTGCCTGGTGGGACCGGAGCTTTATTCACTAAAATGGAGCCTGTGCTCTGCAAAGGCTTGAGAACTTGGATGAGAGGAAGCTTTCAAAACTTTCCACATTGGCCTTAGAGACATGAACTGCTATTCATTGTTCACTCTCAGCCTTCATGAGCTGATTTAAAAGTAGCTTGCATATCCACAAAGAAAAACACCGGTTTCTATTTTCTATCCATTCATTTTAGTATATATAATCAACTTAATTTACACCCTACCTCCAATCATAACCCCTTTCCATTAAAATGTGCTTCTGCACCATGAGGTCTTTAGGAGATTACTAAATACACCACAAAAGGTCCTAAATAGGTAACATAAACATGTACACACAGAGGCACACACGCCGAATCACGCACACACACACACACACACATTAAGAGAAACACACATTCTGGCTTTCTTTTTATCTTCTGGTCTGCGAGATGAAGCCGGACTCTAATTGGTCCTGGGGGAGTATGGCAGGGTGAGCAGCGCTACAATGAGGCCTAATTCTCTTGAGGCAAACAAAAGGAAGGGGAGTGGCAGGAAGAAAAGAGCCACCATTCCACAAAGCACTGGATGAACCACAACTCAAAAGAGGAAATAAATTAAAAAGGTAGAAAGCAGGTGAAGGGTAAAGGTGCATTCATTAATTAATTGAAACACTTTCATAAGTTGTATCTACTTAAAGTATTTTCCAGTAGTCAAAGATGTACAGGCAAGACAAGCAAAGACAGTTCAATGGTTCTGCTCTGTATTTAATGTTAAGAACATATACATTTTTATTTTTTATTTTTCTCCTTAAATTTGTGCTGTTTTATTAATCTACAGTGTTTCCTTTAGCTAGGGTCATAATCTTCTTGGTGGGTAAGGGGGAAGTAATAGTAATTGTAGGTATTCACAGTGAATGCCTTTGATTTTATCAACCTTTCTCAGAACAGCAGTCCACATTGTGAGTGATTTCTGCCCCTAGTGGTCATTCATCTACCTGACACACTGAACTGACTGTGAGGGTGCACGCACCAAGTCATGCAGCTCGCTCAGTTTGTGTGACTTCAGTGCCAATTTGCAAAAGCACCAACCACAAGGTTGACAAACGGTGGAAAAAAACACACGCTTCTACTCTGTCAAAGACACACACACACACGGGTAAACACATACTTCCACCAGTAGACAGAGAGCAAACACAAAAAAGTCATAAAATCCTGTGAAGCACGCCAGACTATCAGCCTTCTTAGTGCTCAGTCATTCAGATGCATTAAACACACTGATGCTGGTGAGCTACCTTGTAGCCACAATGCCCTACCCCAGAGCAGACTGACACAAGTATGGCTGCCACCGGGCACTCTGACCATGGAAGACTGGTGAAGTGCCTTGCCACAACAGGCTGAGCAGGAGATCAAACCAGAAGAACCCAAATGTCCTGACCTACTGTCGCCTTGCTTAAGCTTAGCTGTGTCTTCCTCGCCCCCTTGTGCCTCAAAGGACTTAGAGCAACAGATTCAGGAAAGTATCAGAGAGATGGTGGCAATTGATGAAGAAGATGAAAGGAATGTGTCATTGGAGGATCCAACCTGGAGCCAACACCTGCATCTTCCGGCCCTGCAGCAGCTTTTGCACTCTGCAGAGCTGCAGGTGGTTTTCATGGCGCTGAGCATTGCCCTGGATACGCTGGGACACTTCACACACAGCAGCCACGGCTCCTACAGAAATCAAAGATATATGATGTATTAGGAGGACATTCAGAAAACTTGTGTGAGAGCTCTTTCTGAATCAAAATGTTTCTAAACATATTGTGGGCATGCACACATTTCTGTGTCAAATGAAAGAGCAAACATGTAAGAAAACACTAAATGTTTTGGTTAAGAAAAAACATTTCAAAACCATGTGAAGCAGTAAAGGGATCCAGATAAAATCTCTCTAGCAAATTAGCAGTGCCAGTTATAAAAGTAACATAAGACTAGAATACAAGAACCAACAAATGGCTGGGTGGAGAAGTGAAGTTCGGGAACAACCGGCAGTTTTCAGAACATGGTAAGCACATATACAGAGGTGGAAAAGGTCTTGCTGATTTCAGAAGAGAGTGTCGATTGCTCCAAGATAATAAAATCGCAACAGTAACTCAAGTAACCACTCGACTTTTTCTCTTGTATTAACTCCAACCTGACGGTAAATTAGCTACTCCAACCCCAAACAGCATTCCACCCTGGCCAGCACTGGTTCTGATTCTGTTCTTAGAGTACATCACACTTTTTGAAAGTTAAATATTTTCCTTCAAATGGTTCACACAGTTTAAAGTCACAAATATGAATCCCAATAAAGTCTAGGAATCGTCAGTTTCCTGTGACTGCAGTTCAACTGCTTGGTACACATCTATGGGAGGCAGTCTACACATTTAATAATCTTCTGTATTTTGCATCAGTCTTCCACTTCTGCATTCATCAGTTAGAAAAAATAAATCTGTAAACAGAAGAAAACACCCAACATTAAGTCTACATTTTTCACTACTCTGGTAAAGTATAATTTTGATTTTTATAAATAGTTTTCACTGAACCAAAATAATTAACAAAGTTATGTTGTCATATTCACAAATATAGATACAGACATATGTTCAGATTAATGCAAATACAAGAAACCCTTTGTGAAGACAAAACCCAGCTGAAGCGGCAAATATTGATGAGTTCTGAATAGTGATCATGCCGGTCTTTTCTGAGAATGTATGATACACCTTAAAAATTAATAAAAAAAACAACAAAAAAAAACAAACTGGATTATTATCTGTTTTTAAAAATAACTTTTCTGATCTGTTTTTGAAAGGCTTCATCAGATCACAGAGTAACACAACCTAATTTCAAAAAGGTTCTGTCACAAACTCTACTGAGCAGTGAAAATTAAAATATTCAGAGTCCTGATTAGGTGTGATGGTCGGCTGAACAGTGTGTTCAGAATCACCAAACCATGGTTATTTTAATTAGGGATGCTGGTCTCCACCACAGGGATCCTTCTGTCCCATAATGCAATAGCTGCTTTCAAGTTAGTTTTTATGTCTATGATATGTACAGAAAAAAGCTAAACCTGGCAAGCATGGTATTATTAAAAAAACAAACAAGCAAAAACAAAACATTTCTTTAAAGGACTTACACCATCAAACCATTACCATCAGAGGAACATCATACTGACTGGACTGATGACGTCCCTGTTACCAGTAATGGCACAAGTACTTCAACAATGCAGAGGTCAGATGTCACTTTATCATCCACTGCAGGAATCATAAGTAATTGCTATGCAATTTTTTTCCCCAGAGTTGAGTAAAATTAGCCTGTGGAATAAAAGTTTACAAACCAGATGTAAGCAGAAATCTTCAGGAAATCACAGAAGATGAAGTTGCATGAACTCTGCTTTCAGTAATCTGACTGTAAATCATGTTGGAAATTAGCGATGAAATAAAATAAAAGGTAAAACCAAAGCTGAGTCATGAAAAATTTGTTGAAATTTGATTAAAAACAAATTTACTCAAGTTCAATGTGTCTGAAAAGTCTGTTGATGATGCCTGGCCAGCAGCAGCTCATTTGCAGCCATAAAACATCACATTCTTTAATGAGGTCAAAACAGGCCTCATTCACAGGTGAAATCTCAATATCTGAGAATGATTTTGCGTATTAATGTAATGAACATGTTTTGCATATCACACAGAACGCTTGTTCCAGGAAGTGTAATTGTAAACCTTTAAAGCCAATTGAATCAAGGAACATCTCACTCAACAGCTTATAGTAAGAGTGTCAGACGCATTAAAATCATGAATGTCTTTATGGTGTGGCAGAATGTATTGATAAAACCCATTAAACTGCTAAAATATGCATAAGTAGCTATGTCTGCGTCAGTAAATACTTTTGAAAGTTAAATGATATTGAACATCTTTTCACATTTACGTAATTTGGCAGTATACAGATAAAATCTGATTTAACTTGACTGATTAAACAATATTTAAGCACAGAATTGTTATCTTGTCCTGGTGGGCTGGATTTGGCCCCCGTGGTTTAGAGAATAAACCATCATACCATTTGGTGGTATTAATGTCTCAGTCTATTGCTCCCCCCTTCATCTCTTCTCTTTGTCACTGGCAGCATACATGCGCAGCAGTGACTGTAATAATTATAGGAGGGATTTCTATGAGGACATGTTGAGTTTTTGCATGAATTTGTTCACAAATTCATGTCTTGATTTTGTGCTAAGAAGCTGGGTGTCTTCAGCTACTGGACACTGGTGCAGTGTACAACTGAAAAAGGTGCTTGCAGTGTTTTCCCAGCTTAATGACAAATATCTGTAAAAGTTACATGCAGACAATGTTCTCCTGTACAGTTTTTAGAAGGAACATTCTGCATAAACTCTACTGTGCATTAGTTAACAATGCAACGACTTTGAAGTTAAAATGCCTTGCCTGCAAACGTTCCATTTCTCCAAGGATCACTTGGGAAAGAACAAAGCCTCTGACTTGAAAGAAGAAAGCTAACATGGGACCTGAGTGCACAAAGTCTAGTCAGTGGTGCTGAATCAGCCCTTCGCTCCTGCCAGGCCTCCTCCAAAAAGTGCATTTACAAAAAGAATTAGGAGAAAGAAAGAAGAGGCTTTAAAGTGATCGTCTCAACCAGGACTGGTGGCTTCATGAGGTTTCAGAAATTGTGTGATAACAACAAAGAGAAATAAAGATTCATTTTTATGAAACCACTGAGAGGACACACCCCAATAATGAACGCTATGAGTGAGCTTGGATTTAAAAGTAAAGTCTGATGCAAATCTAGATTTTAATCCATTTTACATAATTTAAACAGTAGCTTCCTACAAACAACAAAAAATGTATAAAAACTTCATTTAGTAGTTCTAGCACTAGAACTACTAAGCCTGAGGAGACTTGTGCAGGCCTCGTCCCCATCGTTCTCCTGCTAATGTAGTGCAAACACTATTTTAACCTTTGAACTCTGGCACATTTTCATTCAGTTCCAGTGTCTTTGCTGTGGTTCTCCAGGCAGAGACAAAAGCTGTGATTCTATGAAAATTAACCTCATACAAGAAATTAAGAAAAATAAACCAAATAAGAAGCAAAACAGAAAAGAAGCAATTTCTGAAAATGTCTGGTTTATTCATGAAAATAATAATAATAAAAAAAATAAAAAAATGACTATTTCAACAGTCACTGACAGCAGCAGTACTGTTTGTTGCCTTGGTTTCCACATTTATCTTCCACCTGCTGCAACTCTTTATTCCACATTTTGCTTCAGTTGTGTTTGACCCAGCGCAAAGATTTATCAGACTTCACAGATTAGAACCTGAGCTGCACCGAGCTGAGCTGCTCAGGTCCGACTGTGTTCCAGACACTCAGGTCACAAAATTTGCAACCATGAAAACTCAGTGCAGATACACCAATTAAATCCTGCCTTAAAATGCAGGAAGAGAAAAGTAATGCTTCAGGGAGAAGGGACAAAGAAAAAGTAAAGCAAACGGATACAGAATGGAAGCAACAGTTAAGTCTCTTGTGATTCTCTGTTCGTTTTGCTAAAATTATCCGTAATTTCTCATTGAACAATTTTCATTATGTGATCGTATATGCTACACATACAAGGCTCCCAGATAAAAAAGAAAAATACTAATGAGAAGAGGAAGAAAAAAGGAGGGCACAGTAAGATATATACCTTCATTTTAGAGTCAGAGGAGGTTTTAATTTGTAAGCACACGCAGCACACCAGCAACCACATTTTAATTGATACACATAAATAATTCCTTGTGTATATTTGCACTTGAAGCACATTTTCTGTTTATTTGACAACTGGAAATAGTCATTATCAAGATCTGTGCTGATGTTGAAGATTTTATTTATTAATATAAGCGCCTGCTTAATATGCTCTGATCCACTCCTAATTAATGAGGTCAAACTGGAGCCACATGTTCACACAGTACTCTCTTGCTTTTACTTCCTCTCCAGTCAAGTGATGCTTTCACCCCTGCAATGGAGTTATGAAGAAAAGCACTTTTCATTCTCCTTTAAATAAAGACAATCAGACTACGGTGTCATGAGGACAAGCCATAGAGTTTCTAACTGTGCAGACTTCTTAATTTGTTGCTTAAAGATGTTTGAAGGAAGCCAACATGATCTTTGTCTAATGATGCAAACCACATTAAAGCTGCTCCTGTTTTCAATTAATGAGAAATTCATTAGCAAAGACATAATGAAAGGCGGAAATGTAAATACAGATGATCCATATTTCAGTTGTACAAAAACATGCACTAATTTGAATAAAGAGATACTTACTGGAAAGCTGTTCAAACTCTGGGTGGTCTGGTCTGGTGTTAGCAGCCAGGTCTTGGAGGAGATCCTTATACCTGAGTAACAAACAAAACCAGTTGAACTAACTGAAGAAATGAAAAAATGCAGAGTCAACTAGAGTCAACAGCTCTTGTATTGAACTGTAGACTTTGGAAGATCTTCTCTGCCATTTGGCCGAAAGCTGTCAAGGTACAGTTGTTATTTGATGTGAACTGTCAAATACTAGTGCACACTTTGCAGTTTAAAAAAAAACTGAGATACTGATGCCATAATTACAAGACTCGGAGCGCACATAATCCCAGTTATACTTCCCTCCAGATGGTCGTGCATTATTAGCTACTTGCTGATTGTTGCTCTACAAAAAACACGCAGACAATCTGATCCCTAATAAGTTTATACGCATATTTCAAAGACAAAAACCTGTATGGCAAATGGACTGTAGTTGTCTAGGGCTTTGTCCAGCAAACCCAGCTACATTCAAAATAGATGATTTTCATTTTTTTAAGTAAATAAAAATCTAAAAGGTAAATCAATGAAAGTATAAAAAGTGCCAAGCATGTGAATGTTCTCCTTTGTAAAGGTGAAGGTAATTTTATTTATATAGCACATTTTCAGTAACAATGCAATACAAAGTGCTTTACAGGAATTAAAAGGAAATGCAAACAAAATAACAAACCAAAAGAAGAGCAAAAGAAAAAGCTAACAATGTTGATCCAAAGTAAATAAACTAGATACTCATATTCAGGGTTGGTAGATAAGTATAAGTAAGTATCCTCTGGTCTAATGCTGAGATTTGTGTGTTGGTCTCGCACACAAATCTCAAACTGCACTGAAGTTTGTGATAGTAAGAGAACAAAATAAGTTCATGGTGTTACTTTTGCGAAACACTGTATTGGTGAATAATCACTCTACACAAACTTGATACTTTTTCATAGGATAACATGACCTACAGGAACATTGACAGTTCTCATTGATTTTCACCATGTCTGTCTCCACCTCTCAGCCCACCCCTCCCTGAGTCTAGTCTTAACTTGTTTTACAGACACAGTGGTGCCACTGGAAGAGGCCATTAGAGACAAAACCAGGCTGTTTGACTCTGGTCTGTTTGGTGGCATTAAATGTTCCAGCGTAATGTGACAGAGGTTGTTTAGACCAATGGTTCCAAAACTTTTTAGCCCACAACTCCAAATGTAATGGTGCAAGCTTCTCACACCGGGAGTGGAGAGTGGCATATATTATCCATCTATTTCTCTCTCATGTAGTAGTGCCTAATAAGCATAAGCCTCAGTAAAAACCACGAAATAATAGAATTATAGTCTAACTGCAGTTTTAGTGATGGCAGAAGAAGTGAACCGTTCAGTCCATGTTGGTCAGACTTCCAAATACTGTAATCCAGTATTCGGATCGGCTTTTCTCTCTTCAAAGTGCCGGATGGTTGTTTACAGCGGAGGCAACTTCTAGACAGCTTAATAGAATTGAACCATTGCATTACATATGTAACAGACAAACTTTTGCAACTGGGTAAAATGTAAAACTTTAACATAAGCCATGCCTCCAGGAAGTAATAATTTCTCAACAGCCGAGGGTCCAGACCCTCTGGATGAAGCAAAGTGTAGAACAAGAAGCTGGTTTTACCAGGCTAGGACCTGGTACATATCTTTGGGAATATTAGAGGAGAACAGGCAGACTAGTTTGAGAAAAAAGAAAGACAACCTTTATTCTATCAAGCAGAATTTCATCTATGAACACACGAGTTGAACCTTGTGTATGTGAAACGTAGCAGCAACTTTCAATCTCGTTACCGATTGCTTGGTTGGAATTAGCAGTGAACATGACAGCAAGAATCCATCCTGCCATGTCACAAAGTTAAAATAAAATAAAAATAAAAAACCTTTGCTGAACACCAACTGGATCCCCAAATTCAATTTCCAATTCCAGCATGATGAGAAACAAAAGCACCAGAATCTTAATTTAAACAGGAAGGTGAAGTCTTACTGACGAATTCGCAGAACTGGCATTTGAAGCATGTCCTCCAGCTTCTGGTTGTTGAACTGTGGTCGAGCTTCTTGTAGTGTCTTAAAACGCCTGAAGGCTTTATTTCTCTTTAGCTGGATCTAAAAAATAAAAAAAAATCATTATATTAAGTGAAGTCACTTTCAAGGTCATGCACAGGACAATGCAAATACTTTGGGACATTTGCACTGAAAGCTTTCTGTAGCTCTTGGTTGTTTTTATTTTTTTAAATTTTACTCCAGGACAACTCCTGTAGTTTTGGAAGTGGTTTGATATCTGTTGTTAAACTGCAGTACACTGATTGCTAAAGCAGAAAGATGTGGATAGTACACCTGGTGCATTCTAGGTGCACAAAGGAACTTTATAACAGATCCTTTCTCCCAGCAGCTGGGAGAGAGAGCCGTTTCATTTCTTGTAAACAGAAATTAATAAAATGTGCATATCTTGTACAAAATACACATTTTATACATTTTTTAAAAATGATCCAACTCAGCTGCATACAAATGCAGAGTCTCTACCCCAAGCACTTTGTTGGCATTATAGATGTTGTCCACATAGGTGTTGTAGTGGTGCAAATGTGAAGAGAACTTTTCCAGGCCTTTCCCAATGTAGCCATTCTCCAAATGGACCAGTAATGATCTGTAAAATACAAAGTAACCAACAATAAAACTTTGAATCATTTAAATTTGGCCATTGCAAGACAAACCGAAACAGCTTTGAACTTTATATGTAATAGTTTCTGCATATTTTGTTTTTTAAACAAATGTTTCATCATCAGTTACATTTTAAAATCATTTATGGCACATTTGAGCTTTATTGAACTTTAATCCCACAGGACGGGTCAGAGAGGAGGTGGGGGTAGGCATGCAGAAAAGGAGCTCTGGACAGCTGCATGGAGGTCTGCAGCCTCTGTATGTGGGATGTCTGCTCCAACCACTGCACCACATGACGCTCTTAATTATCTGTTACATTTTTAACCCAACATTTTACATTTCATTGTGTCTATTCACTTTGATTTTCAAATGTAACCATTATTCACCATGGGTATAACAGTTGACCACGCCCTGGTGATAGAACTGTGGGTGATTTTATTTTTCCTAATTACCCATGAGTCAAAGTGTTAAGTAGGATGACAAATTACACTTTCCCACATGTATATATAAACTATGGAAACAAGAAGTTTACAAATGGTTAATCAAAGTTAAATCAGACCAATCTTCTAACCTAACAGGTCATTAGGTTTTCTGTTATGGTCAGTTAGACCTAAAACATGTCTAACTGACCTATTTTAGGTCCTAAAACAAATTCATTTCTATTCACTTCAGTGTTTCTACATAATGTTCTTTCCTCAAGATGCCTATTTATGAATCTATTTTATGAAGTGCATCAGTTCCCCCTGTAGCAAAACAGCCCCACAACATGATGCTGCCACCACCATTCTTCAGTTAGGATGTTGTTCCAGGCAACAACCATCCCCATATTTCCTCCAAATGTAATGATGGTCATTATGGTCAGACAGTTCCACTTCACTCCCATCAGGACATGTCTCTATGGACATTTGCAAATTGCAGTCTGACTTTTTGCCGTTTCTTTTGGAGTAACTGATTCTTCCAGTGAGTTTCTTTCAGCCCAGTTTGGTGCAGGACAGTTTCACTGTGAATGATGATTCTATCTTATCAGCTTCAGAAGCTTCTTTCTGGGTTTCTGTTCCGGGTCCATCTGCACACTGACCTCCCTATCGGGTCGAACCACAAAGCAGTGTGTTCCAGATTTACCTTCCTCCAAATAACTGTTTATCTCATTGTTTAAAGAAACAGTAATTATTCTGTATGTAAAGTTATGATTTTGAAGACATTAATAAACAAATCTTTAACATATTCTTTCATCATTTTGATATGTTGATATGTAGAAATAGTTATGGCAATTCTAACTAAGCCAAAACCAGACGTTTGGTCTGATTTAACTTCAGACAGGGAGACAAAATGTGGATGTTTTCTTTGTTTTGTGTGAACTTCTGGGTTCAACTGTTTATTCTTTTATACAATAAGCAATTGAACAAAGAGACAAAGAAAAGTACAAATTTATAAATTATTTTCTATGTGTTAACTACTTTGAATAAAAGTTCGAATGTCAACTTCTATAGTTTAACTTATTACCCTACAAAGTAGATGTAGAAAATACAGTATTAGTTTAATTTGTGGTGTTTGAATGTTGTAAAGTGCCTCAAGGCGACATGTACTTTATAAATAAATTGAATTGAATTGGTGTGTGTTGCTTTCATTTTAAAGATATCACATTGAGATCAAACTTCAACCAGATTTCCCACAATAAAAAACTTAATCTGTTGCGTTATACTTGGCTGCTGTAAGATGTTGTCTGTGTGGCTTCTATTTGAAACAGAAAAATATATAGCTCAAAAGAAGGTAACATCACGTCTGTATCAGTTTCTCCTGCCTGACCACACATGGTTTTTAAAGTCAAGAGGTAGAGCTTCTCTAAATAGGTAGCTTAGCAGACAAGGTTATAGGGTGAGACTTTTCCTGTAAATCAATGTTCAAGGTGAACAGAGCCACTTTGTAGAGAAAACACACCTGCTGATCTCACCAAAACAACAGCATGAAGGAGACGGGAGCACAGTGGCTAAGCCCGTCAGGCTCTCTAACAGACTCAACTGGCAGAGGGCTTTGACACATGTGATCAAGCTCATTACCTAAACTTTGAATACACACACACCCTCATCAAATGATGCTACCAGAGACTTCTGACCAAATGTCTAGTGCACACACACTTTACCACTGAAGTTGATTTAAATAGATTTTAATGAAGGTGCATGCTTAGGTAGACTCTGCATAATCAAGCGATGTAGAAGCAGCTCGGAGGGTTCTAACAAGAGCTGGAAAATTTCAGCTTCCGATTTTTATTAAACTCTCAGTCGGATAGGTTCTTAAAATAAATATGAAACTAAGGATTATACCCTTTATATATCAATATAAGAGTATCAATGTAAATTCTGGCATTATAAGACAAGCTTAGTGAGTACAACAAGGCTTTTATAAAACAAAAAGTAGTAAATCTTTCTAGCAGTAAACCACTGTCTCCCCTAAGACCACTTCCTACAGGATAGACTGTCACTATGTTTCAAGCACTGATTCAGTAATGGGGACATAATGAAGATGTATGGGAACTGTGGAGCCATTCATCCAATAAATAAGAGTGTGTAATTTATACTTCAGTCTTCATTGTAGCACGCTAAAGAAAAAAGGTTTGCCATCTGCAGGGACTCAAACCTTCTTTTAGTCCAACTTAAATTCCTTACTATGGGTGTCCAAGGCATCCGAACCAACAATTCCACAGATTGCCTTGCTGAAGAGTGCAATTGTGAACAGAAAGTGCTTGCATTTTTATTTCAAATCAAGCACCAACTTCTCTCTCACATTGGATACGAATCAGGAAAAAAGGCAAGATAATTGCCAGCAGAGCTGAGTTCAATGACCTAAGTTTGAACAAATCTCAGTTTGGTGAGTTTATTTAAGAAGCAACAGTTAAGATTTCCATCCAGCTTAGCTCAATCCATCCAACCGTCCATCACTTATCTAAAACCAGGTTGTGGGGGCAACAGATCCAGGAGCGTACCCCAAACGTTCCTCCCCCCTGAAAAAAATCCTTCCACTCATTCTAAGGAATCTCAAGAAGGAGCTGGAGGAACTCAACACCCCGTCACTAGGTTCAGTCAGTGAGGATTTGATTGTAGACTGACTGGTAAATTGAGAGCATTGCTTTTTCTTCACCACAACAGACCAAAGCAGCAGCACCCTCTCGAGACAGAACCTCAGTCCATCTGTCCATCTCGTGTTTCATCCTATTTGTAAACCAGACCCTCAACTCCTCCTTGAGACAGAGACTGATCCCTAACTAGCTACAGTTCCCAAGAATGACAAACTGTTTTGCAAATGTTCAGAAATTTACCATTTCAAGTCAGAGCTTTTTGGTAAACTGTACAATTGAAAAGATTTGTATTGTTTTTAAGCCCAAATTTTTCCTACTGACAGGACACTCAGCTAGCACCCATGTGGCTGTTTGATTTTCAGTTTGGAAAATGATGACATGTCCCAAATCCGATTTCCTTCATTCAGGGAAATCGGTGATCAGCTGATACTTACATGTGAAGCCGATCTCATTTGATTGCAGATATTTTATATGTAGATACTATATTTTCTACCTCAGTAAAGGTTTAAAAATCAATCAGTGTCCTCTTTTGCTCTGCTTGAGAGAGGTATGAATGTTAGCACCACCCGCTAAGTCATGTCTGCACTCTTGCAGTTAACAATAGCCTCCCACAGTTGCTAAATATAGCAGTGACTTTCTTGCTATATTTCGCAACATTTCAGACAAAAATTAAAAAAAATTTGGAATCAGCTTGTAAAAGATTTTTGACAGCCAGATAACTGCAATTGGTGCACCCCTAAATAACTGTACATTATTAATATTACCTGGATAAATCATAGGTGACATTTTATAGGTATATAATAAGTGAATGCCTCAAGATTGCAACACAGTAAAATGACAACTATTCTTCATCAATTTACCAAGTCATGCACCAGTGATCAGTTCTTCAAAATACTCAGGTAACCAAAAAATACTTACTGATTCATTGAAAGAATGGATTTGATGGAACTGAAGATTCCTTCTCGAACATCCTCCTTTAAGGTGCCTTTGGCTTTCAAGATTTCCACAAAAAACTGTGCAATGGACAAGAAGACGGTTAAACTCTGGAGCTGGACCAAGCTGGTGTGCTACAATGTGAAAGCATTAAAAACCCAAAGACCCATTAGTCAGAGCTCTGTGGGCTGTGAAGCTCACACAAAACCAGCACTGTTGAGCTGCCAAAATGACAATAAAGCAACATCTGTTGGGATCTCAATCCATTTAAGCTGAAAATAGGATGAAGAAAATGAAATTTACCTCTAGTGAAGACGTGGAGACCTAGTAGCCGCACATACTAATTCTGCACTCTCCACAGGAAGGTAAGGTATTGTTAATACTTATTTGTAAAAGCTCAGTTAGGCTTTGTTGTAGGGCTGTTATTTAAGGTTCCCTTCATTACTACAGGAGGCAGAGGATGGATGCTGAATGGACCAGACACACATTCACCTCTGCTGGGTCATTTCAATTATCAGCTTATGTTCATTTTTAAATGCATCAAAACTAAAGACAGAAAGAAAAAAAAGTATGGTAGAGCTAAACAATAGTTAATATCAATTCTGATATATATTAATTGACAAAACAAAAAAATACATACATAAATAATTGCATGTTTTTGTGACCAAATGGATTGGCACATTGCAGTATAAGGATGTCTATCTCTCTATGATGCTGGTTTGACAGTTCAAACTTTGTATGAACACCGCAGCTGAGCATCTACGGTACGCTGGTAAGATCCATATTAGTTAATTGAGAAAAGCATTTTTTTGTTTTGAATTTTACTTAAACTATTTTTTGTCTAATCTTGGCCTGGCAGATAACGGTCATTCATATTCTTGTGTTTCCATCATCAGGTGTAAGCAGAAAATAATCACAAATAACTGCAGTAAAAGCTTAAAAACCTTAATTTACCTGAAATCAATATGTGTTTTATTTACTGATGGAGTTACTAATATACAACATTAATATTCTAATCTATTGAATATTATTATTCTAACAAAATGATTGCATTGCATTGCAATCATTGCATTGCATTTTGCAATGCAATGCGTTGTCAATATGTTAACATATTGTCAACATATAGCATGGCATATGTTGTCATGCTACTGGCATGACAACATATTGATATTTTATTTAACACATTGATATTGACCATAAATATCTCGAAAGTGGTTAAATAGTATCTCCCAATGAATATGAATAATAAGAAAACAGCAGTCTTTGGAGATTTTGTGCTCCACAGCTGGAAAAAACTTTGGTCGTTCTGGCACTTTGTTCTTTCATTAAAAAGATTTTAAGCTGAAAGAGAAGAAGATAGAAAAATTTTATAATTTTGAAAAAATACCCAAAAACTTATAATACTTTGACACCATGAGCTTGCATGTCTAAATTCAAAAGCTATCATCAATTCTTTCTATTCCATCACTGACTTCTAGCTTCAGAACTATAGAAGTCAATCTAGTGAAAAAAGAAATCCAAACATGCGATAGCCAAAAAATGGGTTTGTGTTCCTGACAAAATGTGTTGCCGTTACTAATTTCAAATTCGCAACAAGCCAATAAAAATGGGCACTAAAGCTCAGACCTCCCTTACTGAGAGTGATAATAAAAACATACTGTGGATACAAGCTCCAGCTGTTGGCAGTAGTGCTGCTCTGTCTGCACCAACTCTTTAGCGGCTCGGCTGCGTTTCCTCTCCCAGCGGTCCCTCTGCTCCTGGATGCAGCTGTACCCAGAGAGACCAGGCGGATGAGGGGAGAAGCTCATGGTTACCGTAGAGAGGAGGAGACTGCAGGGAAACACAAGGACCAACACAAGGGCTATGTTGAAACAATATGTGACATAGTCGACATATTGGGTTGAAAATTCAAGTGAAATTTCAACAATTTCTTGGCCTGTAAAGAAATGTATTTAAATAACTAGTATTACCATCAGAAATTATAGAAGATAGGGAAGACTGCTGACTTTACAGTTGTCTCAAATCTGGTTGCTTAGTCACAGTCAGAACTTTCCAGTTATTTGTCTCCTAAGCTCACATATCCTGGTTCTGATGAAACTGATTTTTTTCATGCCTTTTGAAGCTCTGGAACTGTTAGAAGAGCTTTCCTTCACGATCACTCATCCATACCTGATCCTTATGGATAAGTGTCACTTTTTAACTGAATTGCTAAAACAAATTAATATTTCAGAAATTATTGTGCAACCACAACGCAGGTTGCACAATAATTGGCAATAATTGGAAGTTCACTGAACTTCCAAACCCAAACATAATCCAAAACTTGCATCTACTGAAACAACACAAAACTGGCTTCTTCTACGAGATACATACATGTCTGTCGAGACAGACAGACAGACAGGTTTACATGTTTCACTGTAACAATTCTTTAAATGGTTCTAAACTTTTAGACAAATAAAGAACACAAATGAGGGAGCTTTTGTGGAGGGATCAGAAAATTGAAACAGACACAGAAACTTTCCGATTTGCTTCTTCAACCGCGCTCTCAAAGTAACAAGTGGAAACTATATGACTTATTTTTAAAAGAGGACGAAGCTTACCTTCAGCTGACCTCCCTGTTTTAATCAAGGCGCCCTTTTTTAACTTTTAACTTGTTTCCGGGTAGCCTCTGTGAGTCGTCCGCTGATTGGCTGAACGCAGAGACTCAGCCTGCTGGGCGGAGGAGGGAACCGAACCACTCAGCTTCCTGTCCGCATTCCGAAACACAGCGTCACTGGGTGCGCACCATTTACCACCCAGCGAATGAAAGAATCGGTGCAGAAGGGAGGCGCGATTTGCAATCATTCACTGGATTTTATAACTTGGGTGGCGAGGGATGGAGCTCTCTGTGACCGAAACTGAGTTTCTTTTAGGTCACACAGTAAGAGGAATTAAATTAGATTGGTTGAGCCCAAAAAAAACACTTCATTTCAGAGGTAATCTCCTCCCACGTAATGTAAAAAAACACACCCACTGGTAATCAACGAGGTCGGAGAACTTCCAAACCCAAACAGTTCACCAACTTCATTATGATTAGGAATAAATATTCATAATTAAAATAAGAAATGGAAATATCCTTTAGTATCCCACACTGAGGATATGCTGAATGATAGTGTAACATAATACAGCTCATCCATCTCAATAAGGACATAAATAGATTATGAGATTAAGTAAAAGTGAGTGCAGATAAATTAGAAATTGAAGTAAATGAAAAAAATGTCATATTAATTCCAATGGAAAATTAATGTAATTAGGCCTGCAGGTTATGATTATTTTAGTAGCTTACATTTAATTGATTAATTGGGTGAAATATTTGCCAATAAGAGCATTCCATGTGAAAGAAGCATCTACTGCTAAAAAAAAAACACTCAACATGTGAAAAGCTCAGCACTTCCTGATCGATTGAAGATCAATTCAGTGTAGTATCTGTTCATTCATTTTTGGATTAACCCATTGATAATTAAATGGAAAAAGTCCTTAATATGAGGAATTTTTTAAAATCATTTTTACAGAATTTGAACCGAAATTATTCCACTTGAGGAGTTTTGGGTAGAACACATTTATAAACAATTGTTTACAAAAAATTATAATTATTTTTTAAAATTCAACATATATGTATTTTCTGTACTTACTGCTCTGAGTCTGTTGTTCTTTCAGGAAATTGTCTTTTTTCAATGCGATCTCCTGTTAACAATTAATCAATTTCTAAATTAGTTGACAGTTATTTGAAAAACTGACTCACCACAATCTGATTAATTGCCCACTATCTAATGTTTATTCCTGAGGGGGGGCGGATGCTGGTGCCTGTCTCCATCAGTCGGTCAGAGGCAGGGTCACCCTGGACAGGTCACCAGTCCATCACAGGGCAGCAATCATGCATACACATCTAATGGACTGTGTATGCATTAGGTGTGAGAGGAAGGAAGTACCAGAGACAGGGAGAACATGCAAACTCCATGCAGAAAACTCCTGGATTCGATCCCAGGACCTTCTTGCTGCAAGGCAGCAGTGCTACCCACTGCACCCTGGTTAATCCTAAATGCTTCTGTAGCTCATATTATCCAAGCTCTCCAGTATTATAGTAGCTCTGAAAAGCCTCAGACTGAAAACACTCAGATGCTGTAATTACATATAATGTGGCTAATCACAGCTAAATCATGACTACAATAATAAGTAACATTTGTATTTTCATGGGGCCAGGTTGGTTGGTTGGGATACCTGTAATTAAATACATGAAGTCCCCATTTGCATATTACTTTGAGACTTTATTCAGATCATGTTTGATACTGTATGACTGTGCTCTGCAACATTTAGTCTAACAAAAGAAAAATAAATCTACAGAGGTGAGCAAATACTTTCCCACTGTGCTGCAGTTGACAGCTCTTCTTTCTGAGCAAGAGCTACTTTATGATTCTGGAAAAAAAAGATTATTCTTTTCAACAGTTGCCTCTACACACTGCAGATAATTAGAAGAACCTTTGATGAACAAGGTGAAACTCCAGAAATTGCTGAACACATGAAATATATTTTTAAATGAGAAAATGATTAAAATGCATGACGGTGGCATCTCTTTATTGTTTTCAATGTGATTGTTTTTCCAATAAATTTGGTATTATAATAATTGGACCCAAAAGACACTGGTGCACATTAGGACTCCTTTGCCTCGAGCAATGCAAACATGAGCCACGCAGGAGGCAATAGACAAAGGGTGTACTTTGTACCCAAAGAAGGGTGGAAAAAAGTGGTGGAGGCGTCAATAATCTACACAAGTGAAGCAAGTCTCTCATGGTTTTGGAGCCCTTCAGTGTTTTATTCATACGAACCATTGCCAGAGGAGTCATAATTGACCTCTGCACTTTGTTGAGAAAAAAAATTCACTAGATGAAAGAATCAGATTCTTTTTAAATCAACTCTTGAGTCCCTCTATCCCCACTGCACTGGTATTGGATTGCACATCGTGAATTATTCAAGACATAAGCAGGGAAGCAGCCTTAGCTTGAAGATGTTCTATGTATCAAGGTTGCAAGAGTAAAAAGTATTACATGGATTTGTCAGAAAGGGAAAAAAAAACAATTGACAATTGAAGGCACCTCAAAATAAGAGAGTACAAAAATCTAGGGTGGGAAGGACTAAGACACCAGATTTCTGCAAGAAGTTGGCCAAAATATGTTCTCTAAAGAGCTAATATTGAATGGAATCTTTTAATCTTGTTGTGGAAAAGGGGACAAAGGCCTCATCTATATTCTAGATCATGTTCACTTTGGAGAAAGTAATAATGTTTTCTGTAAACCTTTTATCATTGCAACAGCTGCTGGAATGCCGACACACATGGACAAAATATTTGCTACCCCTCAGTTATGAGCAAAAACCCACCATGGTCACTGAAATAACATGAAACTTCCAAAAATAAAAATACTATCATAGCTACATTGTTAAAAATATAAACAAATGAAAAGTTACTGAAAATTAAAAGACGAAAATCAAACATAGTTGCTGAAAGGTGGTTCAATGTGATCACGAAAAAAGCCAACAAAACAGGCATGAACAAAAATATGCAGCTCTAGAAAAGATTGAAAATAATTGAGCTGGTTTCAAACCAACTTCGAGCAGATGTTTGGCTGCCAAACGCTGGCTCCGCCCCCATGAGGAGGTAGAGCAAAACTCCAACAAACAGTGTTATGATGGAGGCAGTTGTGAAACTCAATGTGTTGCTAGAGACATTTTGTGAGTTATTTTTGCCTTATCAGCCAACATTAAGGCTGAAACAGGCAACAGGCAGGAAACTTTTCCATTGTTTCAGCTCCAGACCAAAACAATGATGAGTCGTATCAGCTCTATAGTGTTATGTGCAGAAAACAACAAAGAAATCAATGTTAAAGCCCAAGTCTTTCACAGCCAGAGGAAGGATGATGAGGAGCACCAAGTCTAGATGTGAATATGAAATCTGATGAACTTGCAAAAGTAGGACTTAATGTCATGACTTAAATAATATGAGCTTGTGAAAGTCTTGCCTTCAGGAAAGTGCTTAAAACTAAACAATAGCAAAGGTGCTTACAAGTAAATTTATGTGACTACAGCAGTTGCTGCAGTTCATGTTTTCATAGTACCATTGAGCTACCAATGGAATCTACTCACAAAATCAAGCTTAGCTATGTTCACTTATTGATCTTTGATTTGAGTATTAATCTCACAGTGTCAAATATGACAAAAAATGGGATGTTTACTACCAGTTACCTCATAGAGAGGTTGGAGTCGATCATAATTTGATTCAACTGGACATGAGATCAGCTGCAGGCCTTGATTCATTGCTTGCATTTTTATAAACTTTGTTTGTGTTTTGGACATGGAAATTGTTAAAAACATTTCACCCTCTAAACGCTCTGGGCAATGGCTACCAGAATATCAAGTTCTCCACTGACAATGTTTGATCTTGAGTTCTATTATTTTGCTTGACCTCTCTATGACCACAGCTTGTCTGCAATGACAAATCCTGGCAATGTTGTTGGAGGTTCAGTTCCTCCAGGAAAAGGGCTTTGGGACGAATTGTAACCATTGACTGGTCAATTGCTGACAAAACCTACTGGAATGATTAATAGGTGCCATCATGTCAATTGCAAGTTATGTTACTCTGCCAACCTTTGTTCCAGACCAAAGCGATGACACATCAACAGAAATTTGACAGTTTACACAGAAGTAAATTTCATTAGTGGTACCCGGCTTCTACTGTTTTCTCTTACATCCTGTGTAAGCAGAGAAAATTACAGTATAGAATCTCCAAATCTAAAGCTAAAACTTTAAAAATTTTTATAACTTCATACAACTTTGCTAAAACTATTACTACATCATGACAGTATGGCATAGGGACAGATAACCTGTGAAAAAATATAGCTGCTCTGCCTTTCTTCCAGTGCCAACAATAGAAATACACAGTTCAATCATAAATACACAGTTCAATCAGAAACAACCAACCAGAGTAAGGAGAAGGGTCTTAGCCCTGTCAATCATCCTCATGTACACATTGCTCACACACTATCCCTTGTGCTCTGCTGCGCTACAGCTTGTCCTCATCAGCAGAACCTGCCATGAATGCTGAGGTTGTTACCATAGCCACCAATGACGGCAGATTAACAGGTTTTCTGTTGTTTCTCCAACTGTTACCACATTTAGCAGTACATATGCTAAGATCCCCCTCCTGGCTCTGATTGGTTGTTTTTGACTGGGGGTGATGCATTATTTCAGACACTAACAGCAGCTCATGATTTTTTAAAATAAAAGTTCCAGCTTTTTAGCTTTATTAAATAACTAAAGGCGTGTAAAACAGCTGGACAGTGTACTTTCTTTTTGCAATTATTATGTCTGTATTTATGCAGCCCTTTATTCTCCTGGTCCTGAACATTTCCTTGTTGATATGACACCATAAACAGAATCACTTGTTGTCCAGAGGGATGCTGGATGGACCTTGCCTTTGGCACTGGCTTGGGGCAAAATTGGAAGCTGATTCCACGGTGAATTATCATTCATCTTGCCTTGCAGAGAGTGTGAATATGAGTCCCACTTTGATGAAAACAGCAGTTGCAGATTAAGTAGACCTGTAATCAATACTTGGTGGATCTTTCTTTTACTGCCCTCATCAATTAAATCGTGCAAAACACTGATAATTATCTGACACTCCAAAGGATCATTTGTCTGACAGCTGACTTGAAATGTCATGCATGACTGTTTATTGTGTTTGATCGGACTCAATACTGTTACTGTATAAATATAAATGTTTTATCTTGTATTGAGGTCATGATTCCTCTATGTTAAACCATGCTAGTCAGTGACATCTAAATAGGAACCTACACTGAGGGCTCACCAAATATTGCAGAGGGTTTAATAACAATCACATTTTCATTTTCATGGCATTGTGACTTAACCATCTATCAAGATGAACTGGGAGTTTGAGTAGATAGAGCACACACACAAAAACAGAGAAGCACAGACTCAGGAGTACTTTCCATATTAAAGAAAAGTTTGTAATTAATCTCAGTGGCTTCATCTAAGAGAGAGAGACACAGCTGACAGAGACACAGATGAGCTCTGAGTCAGTTGCAATAATAGCTCAGATAATGGCTGCCTAGGAGAGAGACCAGGTAGAAAGACAGGCCAGGTGTACACCAGCTGAGAAGAAATAGAGAATATAAAGTTCAGAGATAAAATAACAGAAAATAAAGAAAACTTGGAGAAAAGCAGAACATAGCAGAGGTGAAGTATTCAATTTGTGATTCAGCAATCTAAGCCTAAAGCAGCATTACCACAACAACTTTTTAGAAAAAGGAGAAATTTAAAGCTGGTGTCATGTTTTTATAGACTCCTGACCCAGTCTATAAAAACATGACATTACATGCACAAAAACTCTCAAGAAGCAAGCAAAGATTGAAAAGATTTATTTGACAGAAGCTGAAATATGGATGGTTGGCGGTCGGTCCAGGATGGTGGAGACCCAGAGACTGAGAAGATAGAGAGATGAATGCAGGAACAATCACTGAGATGAAGAACTGTGCTTACTGGGCGAAGTGGAGAAGGACACCAGGAGGAATAAGTGCAATGTGGTGACTGATCTTGCAGTTCCATGATACTTGGAGCTGGATGACAAAGGAAGAGCAGGAGGAGTGAAACTGAGGAAAAACTATAGGTCATGCAGACTGGAGCAGCTAGAAGCAGACAGCAACAAAGGGGGGACAAGTATATGCTTGCAGGAGAATGATGGTGATGAAGAGGAGCTTGGAGGTTGCTGGGTGTGAGAGAGAATCAGATATTGCTGACTTGAAGACTGAATGAGGAATCCAGGTAAGCCCATCTAGTCTAGAGAGTAGACAGGGTGTCTGCCTCGTGGACTGATGCTGGTTCCCCAGGAGAGGAGCTTCAACTAAAGGATTTGCCTCCTAACCTACTCCCAGAACCTCCAGGATCCGAACCAGCAGTAAAGTGCCTCAGTATTAACATCTGGAACAATTCATGTCATGATGAGCTCTAACACCCAAACCTGACTGGAACTTATCAAACAGGTCCCTTCTTTGCAAATGCTCACAAATTTGATAACCAGCTTTTTTTAAAAAAAAAATAAAGGACGACTGCATCACACCCTGTAACTGATTAAGACATCCTGTCAAGAACATTTTTTGTTAAGTAAAGGTGTAGTTACAGGATAATTACAGGCCTGTGGTACATGTCCATTCACTGAGAAAAGGTTAATCACATCTGAGCTCAAGGTGGTATGCAAAGGATAAACTTCTTTTGCTCATTTTTGGCTGGGATGTGGTCTAGCATACAGGTACAGAGTTTAGATGAAGCTATAAATAATATTTTGTTGACTCAGAAACTATAAATACTAAAACAGCAGAAAGGGGCGCTGGGTTAAAGGTGTGAAAGAACAGTCAAAATCTAGATTTCTAAAAAGAAACCTGGTGGTGCTTTCAGGTAAAAATATTTCTGGACTTAGGAAGCTAATCACTTTCCTGTCTTCGATTTCAGTTAGAGGGTAAATAAAATCAGATTTAGCTTTGTTTATTCTTGAAAAGCTTTATATTGAAATAGTGGCGTGTTGGACAATGTTGTTCTGTTGTATTCATACAGCTCATTTTTGCTTCCAAAATGAGCTAATCAAAACAGCCAATTACTTTCAGGCAACTGCTTTGGGATTGGCACTGTGTTTATGAGACCAGAGGTTATTGGCTTACATCTGAATTTAAGTCATGTAAAAGTTCTTGGACCAGCGCTTTTATCTTTTATATCACTTTTATTTTTGTCAATGTCGATGTCAAATTTCTTTATATAGCACTTTAAAAACAGGTTCAAAACTGCACCAAAGTGATGTACAAAAATGATAATGAAATAAGTTGATGAAAAGAAAAAGAGAAATATTACAAGAAAAGAAAACAAAATCCATGCATATTGTTAAAATAATATGAGTAATAATAAGAGTAATAATACATAAAAGAAAAAAAAACTGGAATAGTGGCCCAGAGCAGCCACTATTTAATCAAAACTCTGCAAAAATAAGTCAAAAGGTTTCTTTGTATTTCCAGAAAATCACCAACAGTATCTGTCAAACAATAGGATCACTTCCCAGCTTCTTCAATGAAAAAATACTGATCATACTGGTCTTATGGTCACAGTTCTCAGTTTTCCAAGAGCAGAAATTCAAATCCAGCTATGGATTTTGTGTTTGCTCATATAAAAATGCTTACAGGAAATGCATGACAAGATGCTGTGTGATGTAAAGCATTCCCAGAAGAGAAGCAGCAATAGGTCAGCAAGCAGTGGGAAGGCACTGAAGAATTGTCTTGAATGTAACCATGTATAGCATGTCTATTGTCCCTAATCTATATCCCAGCTGTATTACTGCATTATGGTGCTATAATGTTGGAATGAACATTTCATTGGTGTACAGTTGCATGCATATAGTTTTTAAAATGTGCTACAGTCCTGTGCTAAATGAGATCTGAAACCTGACTGAAACTGATTTCAGAAATCCTCACACAATTTATTAGAAACTTGTTTTTCAAGGGTTTTTTTTTTTTTCATTGACCTTAACTAAATAGTAATAATCTAAATACAATCAGGCTCTGCAAGTTACCTCACATATTGTGGATCTACTCACCATGTTAAGGAGGACGCCAAATAGAATTGGTTTTATTAAGCAGAAATAGAAAGAAACCATAATTCCTGGGAGCAGAGAGAATGGAGCACATTTATAGTCATAGTGCAACAGAGATCTGTAAGACTGGTAACTTCACAAAAAAAACCCTATGTTCTGGGTATTTTTGTTTGTTTTTTTGTTCATGTCTTATCATCAGTATAATCATCACGTTTATATGAATAGCACATTTCAGCAACAAGGCATTCAAAGTGATTAACACAATAAACAATAAAAGTTACAATAAAGTGTCAATGAAAAAGATTATGAAAAGTTGCAATCCAGACTAAAACTAATGATGTTCCAGTTATTAATCAAAGCCAGACCCAAACAAGTGTTTTCAGCCTTGATTTTTAAATAACTCAGTTTTTCAGCATCTTTGCAGTTTTCTAGAAGTTTGTTCCAGATTAGAGAAGGATGGAAGCTTCTCTAATCTGTCCATGTTTGCATTATTGTATTTTAATTGAAGGATTGGAGCAAATTATCATCATCTGTCAGGCATGTCGTCTCCTGGATGACAGATTAACACTGATTAAAACCTGTAATGTGAATGAGAACATCCCGTCATTTGTGTCCATATGGAAAAAAGTTTCAGTTTTTGCAAATTTACTAAATGTAAAATAACAAAAACAATGGTAATCTTTCGCAGCCTTGAGCTGTTTTCACTGATCATCTTTGAGATACTTCAAAGTACATAACATAACAAAGTGAATATTCTTTTTTTTTTTCTTACAGCCCATTGTGCATGTGTGTATTTATTCTAAATGCTTCTGCTAAAATGTATGCAATAAGGCTCAATTTAAGCCAATTAGCCGGTGTTTATGCTGATGGTTATTGAATGAGTGTGTGCTGCTGGGCCTGGTGGTCATCCCAGTGGAGCTCCTTTGGGCTGCAGTGTGGATAATTAGAGCGGTTCAGGGAGGGTTAACCTCTCAGTACCACAGGAGAGCCAGACAGCTCACTGCTATACCTCTCTTTTGATGTCTGACCACCTTTCTCTCCACACCATCAACCTGAATGTCAACCAATTGGGACAGTGCAAGGGCTTGACATTATGTCTGCAGGTTATCATTATATGTATTTTTTTTTTTTTTTACCTGATCGATTGGCTCTGGTCTGCAGTCTTGCTTCTGGGGGCATCTGTCACTGCTAGTTAGGTATTGACCAGTGGGTATCATTAGGAGTGAGCACGCCTGCTTGGGGGATGCTTTGTTGTGGGGTGGGGTTGTGAACAACCCAAGCCTTTTTCTTTTAGCCTCCTGGACTAAGTTGACCTTTCACTTAGGGAGCAGCTGGAGCTGAGAGATATTTAATTGAATGGAGTCTTCAGATGTATTTTGGAGAAAGCAGGAAAGATACTGTCGGCTCAAGATCAGGGAGCAGTGGGGAGACAGAGAAAGTGGAGGGTGGGAGAAGAGAGTTTGTTTGACCTTCAACGCCTAATTGATAGGCTTCTCATAGACCTTGTTTGAGATGTACGTGGTCCCTGTTGTTCAGCAAGCCCTTACCACTACTGTGCAAGTACAAAGTCAACCACAGGTAGAGAGCCCCTAGTGGCCTGCCACAATCAATAGTACCCGGCTCAGCTAACGAGAGGTGCAGCCACTCTGCAGCTTTCACAGGCCCCATTAACAGTCAGTGGGCAGCCTAATTCTACTGCCTTACTCATTAATGTGGAGAAATGGGGGCAACAGAATAGTAGAAAACAGCCTGGAGAAGAATGACTGTTCATGGTGTTGAGTGGAAATCAAACCAGAACAGCAACATTATGTCTAGTATTACATCTAGAGAATGACCTCAGAATACTTCAAAACAATTTCAGTTTTTCCACATTGCTTTAGTATCCTTTCAATATTTCACCCATAATACTGTGTGCTGTCTGTGCTTTTTAATTACAGTTTCAAGGAAATAACATTGTCAAACTGACATGAACATCATAGAGAATTCAGAAAGAGAAAAACGCGTCTTAAAAAAAAACTGCTGCTACTTTTATTTGTATCACTAAATGTTCAACTGAAAAGCGGCTCGTTTTGTTTACATACCAAAACGTGAACCTTTTATCTCCACAAACTATTTTCTGCTACAAGGATGGAAGCAAGAAGCACAGCTTGCGTATGACAGCTGATCTCCAGAGTGAAGGACTGACACCGTTTCATACGGCTGATGCTGCCAGGTGGACGGTCCAGGTGTTTCAGGACCTGCTCACCCCAACGACATTTTATTTATGAACAACCATCTCTGACACCAAATGGATTGTTGCTTATTTCATGTTTGTTATTTCTATTGTTTCTGATTGAAGAATACACAGTACATATTGCTGTAAACCAGCCTTAATCAATTAGTTAAAACTAATAATCACACTCTAAATTCCTCACAAAATAAATCTGGTTTCTCTATGTTCACTATTCATTCCGAACTGTGGCATCATTGCAGAATTTTACTGGTTCTGTTATAATTTTATTTTATAATCAACTGTTTTGTCTATAGTGGTTTAGCTTCATCATGACTGTATGTTTTTCAGTAGAGTGTTGTTGGCATAGACAGCTTGTTGATTGTAAGGTTGAATCCTTTCTGTCAATAATCTTGTATATTTAAAACAAAACGTCTTGCTGTTCAGATAACATCAATGCTGGACTTATGCCTTAATTTATTATTTAAAGAAAACTGAACTTTTCAGGTACATAGTTATAAATAATATCTGAGATGGAACTATTTGGGCTATTTTTGTGAGTGTGGTTCCCCTCTGTGGTGATTTTGATCTAAATTATTAGTTGTATTAATAATTGTGTCTTTATTAGGGTTTGAAGTTCAGATAGAAGAGATTATTTGAACTTTCTACTTTCTTCCTATTCTCTGGGCTTGCTCTCATCCATCCTTTTCAACTCATTTGGGATTCTGATCTGTAGATGAGGGATTATTATTTTCAATATTGTAATTAGAGATGTTAATCAGCTGCTTTCACAAGCACAAAAAGGTGTGCTTGTGAAAGCACACCTTTTTGCAAATACAGTATGTTACGTCAATTCCTTCCATAAAAAACAGAGTAATCATAAAAAATAGAGTTAAAGTTGTTTAATTTTTTATTTTTTATTTTTTAAGAATAATTCAGAATGAAAGTCTAATCAAACATACTACCACCTTGAGTGGGGCAAATTCCAGAATGTTCCAAAAGGGAGTAATAGAGTCCTTGAATTAAATCTGACAGACTGGAACAAATGCACCACAACAATTTCCTTCAAAAATGTATGTCAACAAAGACACAGTATATGCAAAAGAAACAAATCTGCCACTCAGCAACCAGATCAGAACATCCTGATTACCATGCACATTCCCACAGGTCTTTTAAATGAGCTGAAACGAGCTTTAGACAAGATTCAACAGTTTAAATCTCAGCAGACTTCATTTGGGACCCTGCACAACGGATACAAAGAGGAAGACAGGGACTGGCTCTGTGGATGAAAGCATGTCATGTTGATGTGCTGCTGGCATTAAGGACGTTAGAAAGGGGGCTTTGCTCCAGGTTAAAACATGGCTGCAGTTTACAGCTCCACTTGTTAAAGAACCTCAAAGATGAATTGGTCAAGAAGACACAAGTCATTTCAATCAACCTATTTCAATTAACCTGCAACAGAGATATCTCCAGAGATCAGATTCAATCACAGACTGAGTGGTGTGTGGTGGTGGCACTGAAGCCAAGGTAGACAAGACAGAGACAGAGACAACATCATGCTGGTGATGGCTGATTTATAGGGAACAGCTTCAATGAAACCACAAAAAATAAAAAATAAAAAAAATACTGGCACAGGAGAGCCAGCAAAGAGGATACAGACACTGTGTCATGGTCAGAGTGTCAGTTGGACCCAAAGTGCAGGCAGAGTTGAAGGCAGACGTAAATTTGAATATATCTAATAAAGATAATTCTGTGTTCCTTGTTCCTTACAGGCAAGGAAGACATGTATAAATGCAGGAAGTACAAAGAACAGAGTGACACACAGACGGGACCCTGAAGCGACGGAGAATCCAGCAAGGAGTGAATGAAGGAGAGGTTGTTAAATACTGGGACTGTGTTTACTGGAACAATGGTACGGGACTGATTACTGAGTAACAGGGAACAGGATGTATGAGTGTATGTGCATGTGTGTATGTATATGTATATGTATATGTATGCTGAGTGGCAGCAAAGCAGAGAAGAGTGCAGCATGGATGAAGAGACACTAGCTTTTCTTTGGGTTCCTCAACAAGTTTGCTCCCCTTCAGTCTCACTTTGTTCTGGACCAAACAAAAAACATCAAGCTTCAGTTGATGCATTGTCATGGAAAAACAATACTTTAACAACAGAAGGAGTAGAAATGTATTTAACCTTCATAGGTAAGAACAAAAATACAGAATCAAAAGAGTCTGTCAAGTCTCTGGTTTCTGGTTTCCTTTTATAGGTTCTGGTCAGAGAACAAAGGCTTGATTGAACCACAGTGATAAATCTTTAATTGTTATGCACCAATGATTCTGTGGGACTCAACACACATGGTCTCACTCATTGAACTATTGTGAAGGAACAGAGTTTGTGTTTAATCTTAAAGGGGACAGCTTTGATCCTGATCAACACTAAATCAATTAATTGTATGAGAAAGCAAAAGAAACCCAATTTCTATTTGTTTGATTTATTGTTTTTCTGTTTTCTCTCTTTTTACCAAAAACTGGATGACAAAAGTCTTCAGTCTGGTGCTTTGGTCTTAACTTCACCTTATTTGAAAGACAAATTTGTTTACAGAGACTTTATAATACATTTTATTTGTTTCTGTCCTTGTGTTTATTTATTTGGGATCTTTAAAATGTCTTCTGGTTCCAGAGTTAAATGTTCATTTGAATTTAAAGTTTATTGATCTTTGACAATGTGTTCTTGAATTATTATGCCATTAGCATTATTTTACAGGAAAACTGTCTCAAAACAACGTTGTTGTTTATCGCAATAACGTCTAGGACAATTTATTGTCCAACAAACTTTGTGCTTGTGACAGGCCTAGTCACAGTTCTTTGCAGAATGTTCTGTTATTTTTATCTCTTTCTCAGAGTTTGAGAAGGTGAGGAACCATAGTATGCATCAGGGGTGCATCAATTGCAGTTTTCTGGCTCATAACCGATTATTGTTCTAAAGATCATAAAAGGCCTGACATGCTGATTCCGACTTTGGCTAATGGCAATTTTTCTTTTTTGTCACTAAATATCATAAGAATGTCACTGAGTTGGCAATGGTGGGGTGACTATTGTTAACTGCAAATGTGCAGACATGACCTGGTAGGCAGGTCTGTCAGTCTAACCTCTCTTATGGCAGAGCATCCATGCACCATTGGTGAGATAGATAATATCACATTGTAATATCAGCCGAAATCTCCCAAAATGAAGGAAATAGACTCAGATAATTTGGTACAGCCCTAGTTTGCATATAATACAAGATTTTCATTCTAAAGTGATATTAGTTATTGATCCTGCTATGCTTTAACATATTCAGTAAGATTAGTTCCATGCATGTCCACACAATGCTCACCTTCTACTCAACAACTTTATATTTTATATTTAATTTCAACCTGTCAATTACAGATTGAGCGGGCAGCTGGAAAAAAAAAAACAAGAGAAAAAGACGATGGGAAGCAAAGAACTAATTAGGCAACTGTGTAATTTTAATTAGCTGTTTTGATAATTAAACTAATTAGATCCCCTGTGTTTCCACGATGTGCAGTCAACTGGAGTTTTTTTTTTTCTTAATCAAGGCTTCAGAGCTTGACTCGGTTGGTTAATTAGTCACTTTTGCATCAGAAAGCTTTATTGATAGCCTTAATTTGCAGTTGAAATGAGAAATCTGCTGTCAATAATTTGGATAACGGCCCGCTGGTTGATTGCAGACAACAAAAGTGAGCTGCCTCAGCTCGACACATCCACAAACCCTCTGGGTAATTCATTGAATTCTTAAGCTTAATGATCTACATATTACCAAATAAGCTCCCTGTTGCCTATTTCTCCTTTTTGACCTTTCTAACAAAGTGAGAAAGATTGACTGACCACACCCACTGGTTCTGTTTTCCCAAAACACCTGCTCAAAACGTCACCCACAAGACGCTATAATTCTTCCTCTGTTGCTAACCTTACAAGCCATCCGTGTGCATTAATTGGAAAACAAGGCGGACAGAAAAAAAAGATGCAAACTTACTGCTTGCTTTGTTGCTAATTAGTGTCCTTGGAATTAAATGAGTAGCTTGTTGTGCACCTTCAGCTCTTGCAGCCCGTGTTTGTGAATTGAATAATTGATTCTCCTCCACTAATCAGAGAACGACATAATGAGCCAGTTTAATTAAATGGGGAACTAACCTGGCAAACACTGGGAAAATATTTGCTCATTTACGAGTAATCAGGAATAGCAGAGTATGTGGGGGAGGTGGGTGAAGGATGTGAAGAAGTGTGGTTTTGTTACTGCTGGGATAAACTTCGAGGCAGATGAGCTGTGGCAACTGGGGTTTGATAAGTGCAAACTGTTAGCTAATTCTACAGTCATTCATAGCTGCTGTGTTTACATGGAAAGGCCAGTTAAATTAAAATGCTCTAAAAGCGTTGTTTGATTTAAGATTTGCTGAAGATATTTACTGCGTGTTTATGCTGCTGCAAACCTGATTGTGATCAATATTTGATGAGATCCCACAGCTTTCTCTGTACGTCCTGCATCAAACAGACCTGGGCATGAACAACCATGCGCCAGACTGAAGCGTTTATTATAATAGTTGAGGGAGGTTTTGAGCTTGGATACCTGTGACAGAGTGGGGGTTTATGTATTTAGATTAATTGTATGAAAGTAAGTGTGGCAAAGTCTGAGTCCATTTTCTGAAGTACTTTTACATCAAAAATAACAAACGCTCTCTGTCTGGGTCAGCAGGACACAGTCATGGGGAAGACTGATGACTGGTCAAATGTCCACAAAACAGTGAGACATCACAGGGAGGAGAAGACACTCCAGGTCATTACTGAAGAAGCTGGTAGTTCAGTGTTCTATATTTAATTTAAACATAGCAGAAAATTAAGTGGAAGGAAGAAGTGTGGACAAGGAGAAGCACTGTCTTGAGCTGATTGTCAAGTGAAATCCAATCCAGAAGAGCCACCACACAAACGTGTACTGCAAGCCGCTCCTGAACCATAGACAGTGACTCTGGTTTTGTTTTCAGATGGAAGCTAATCCTGAATTTCAGGGTTTCTTAACCAGAAGTCACAACCATTAAAATGGCAAAATAAATAAAAAAAAGTTATAAGCTTGAAATATCATAATTTGTGTCATGAACCATTTGACTTTTTCTGCATTTCTTGATGACTGATAAGAAATATTGCACTTTTACATAATATTTAAATTTTTTAGATGCACAAACACATTCCCATATTGTACAGTAACTCAACTAGGGAGAGTTTTTTTCTTCCAAATCAGAAGCTTACATCCACTGAGATTACAACTATAACTGTTCAAATTTACCAGACAAGCTTATCTTACTGAGATGTCAACAACAGGGTTTATTGTATTGAGAAATTCACAGCTTTCACTCAAATAATAATAATAATAATAATATATTGATTTTTTCAAAATGCCCTTTAAATCTTGACATCTGAAAAATCCCGTTCACATGGTGATGATGATAAGCTACTAGCTTGTAGCCACTGCTGCCTTATATGGCATCCTGACAGAATCCAGGCTGGACACAAACAATCTGCTGTGAATTTGAAAAGAAAATGCTGCAAGGATTCTTACGACTCCTTTCCATCATATGTGCCAACTCTAACTTTCAGATATTTATTACTGATCAATATCAGACAATTTTAACCTTTTAAAAACAATGTTGATAACTGAATTGCAAAGTGATTTACATAGAGTATTTCAACCCAAAACTGACCAGACTCCAGTCCTCTGCTCTGCAACTTTTACACTTTCTTGCTTCAACACAGCAGAATGAAAAAAAAAACAAACGCTGCTCATCGCCAGGCCTTTGCCAAACTTGATTTCACCCAATTTTTTTCTCTTGGTTTTTGGAAGACCGATTTCTCTGTAAAGTAGCTCCAATCATTTTTTTAAAAGTGCAATGTGGGGTCCCATATTTGACATTCTCGTGTGTTCTCAAGTCATCTGAAGTCATGAAAAGCAAGCAGGGTTTTTCTTCCAAACATGTAGGTCTCACAAATTGAATGAAAACCTTCTTCAGATGAAATATCTTAGTCTTTTATATGGGATTGGGATTTTGTTAATGTCTGATAGAAGCAAAAAAAAATTAATTTTTGAGCCACAATTCTAAAATGTAAGATTGGCTCCAAAAAACCAAACACACCACTAAACAAAACCCAAAGCCCAGAGTAAATGAGAATAGTAGCAGCTTTGTGATTTAAGATTTTTGTTTGTTGTTGTTCTAATTTTGGTCAGTATGAATGGCGACACAAACACTTTATTTTTATAATAACACACATAAACAAAACCCCAGTAATGTTGTATAGCATGATATTTTTTTTGCTTTTGGAAGATCACTGTTTTGAGCTTCCAAGTCAGATGAAAATAAAAGATGCTAAGTACTTAGCAGAAATGGTCATCTGACTTTTTATTGTTGTGACTTGTGAATTATCTTCTTTACTCTTTTTCAAGTTGACTGACAAGAAGTGAGCATGTATATTTTTTGCATATGGAATGAGGAAGGATGTTGTTTTGAATCGCATCAAACCAATTTAATGCACTACAACTGGTTTGATACAAACCAACTAAAGGAAGTGCCAAAGTCACATCATGCTCTTTTTCCATCCAGAATAGCGGTGTGTGTGTGTGTGCGCGTGCGTGTGCGTGTGTGTGTGTGTGTGTGTGTGTGCATGCATATGAGAGTGAGTGTGTGCATGCATACATGTCATCCATATTTTAAAGTCCAGAACCAAACAAAAAAAAGATAATAAATAACACAGCAGCAATATAAGTGTCTATGGCATAAAAGCAGCCTGGTGAATGTGTCCCAATCCAATCAATAGATTGTTATAGATTGTAATCACTTGAAGCGTATAATCACCTAAAACCTATCAATCATGGACAAGGAGATAGCCTAGACCTCCAAATCCTGGCCTGCAGTCCTCTTCCTCCTTGGATTAGGATGTGAGATTGGGTCAGGATCACAGGGCTGCACCCAGGCCAGCCAGATATCAGATTAATGACCACTCCAGGGGCACAAAGCTCAGTCAGCAGTTAGAGAGAGACTGGGAGGCGAGTTACAACTAAATAAATAATACATTATTTGGTCTGGAAGCTGACATAATTATCACCTAAGACACAGGCTTTCTGGTCAGTGCATGAAATATCTCCAAGACACAGAGTCTATGGATCAGATCTCTCTCTCGCTTTCCATGCGCCCATATACAGAGGTGAGGAGGCCAGGGCTATGAACCAGATAGCAGTTGTTCTGGTAGAAATAATTATTAATGAAGCCTGCGTAGGTTTTATGAAAAGTGGCCTGCAGGGCAGTGGGGTCTGGACATCCCCTGCTGGGATTTCCAACAATGTCCCTTCTGCAACGTAGCATTCAGATGTACAAAACAAGCTGATTTGATCGTGTGAAAGTTTCTCATTCATTTAGCAGCAACGTAATCTTTCCAGAATGCAAATATCCTGTGAAAATTATTTTCGCCCAGTCTCTTTCTGAGTTTAATTATGAACTTTGACCTTATGGTGTTTTTTGCAACCTGCTGGATAAGTTCTTGGGTTACTCCTTACTAAATTTGCTTGACAGGTTCTTTCACACCAGCAAACAGCTGACGACCAACATGCCTGACAGCAGCTGCTGCTTTGGGCCCTCAGCTGAGTGTTGGCCCCTTCCATTAACTTCTCACTGAGCTGCAGACTAGAGCTGCTCACTGAGGGTATCCTCTTCAAAGGTTGTTATACCTGCTGAGCCACAGCTGATCGCTTATTTGTATGTCTTATCACTGATAAATTAAATTGTACCCATTACTATGTACCACATATCTTCCACCTGGGCTTTTAAATAAGGTGGCCAAGGCCTCTGAATGTGTATATATGATCTCTCTGCAGCTGAAATCAGTGCATCAAGAGGTGAGGTCTTCTCATGTCGAACTGCTGCTGCTGTGTGGAGCAGGGAGCCTGCAGCTCTCCTCCAGCCTCTTCTTCCTCATACCCGTCTCAGTCTGATGGTTATGAGAAATCCAAATAAAAAACATGTATATTTGCAATTTATCTTACCTCCCATACCTGCGTCTGCTCACCACAAGCTTTGCTTGGTTTCTCTCCTACCTGCCCCTCCATTTCACTATTTAAATTTACAATTCATAAGCGGATTTTCTCAATTTAGCCATACTTTTAATCTTTACTGAAATGAGTGATGACTTCTTTCAAAAAAAAAAAAAAAAAAGAGGAAAAAAAACTGACAGGCTTACAGCGTATTCCAACGGATTAGTTTCCTGAGGAGATGAGGTTTTCCTTTGTACCTCTGTGTGTCTGTTTGATGGGGTTTAACAGGAAGCGTTGGTGCAGAAATTGGATGCAGCAGGGATCATTGGGAGATGGCCCAGGTTTGATACAGACCCCCACACCACAACTTTGCCCTGTGCCATTTCCTTCATTTTCCTTTCCATCAAGTTATTTGACTAAATCTTCAAGCACACATAGGTAGACTCAGCTCACACAAATATAATGAACTCCTGCTTCTACATAAATATGCAAAAACAGCACAAACTCACCAGCAAATATGGAGTTGAAAAGATGCATAGCTCTTCAAAACTGCTGATTTGAATAACCAAGTTTTATAATAAATCCCACCTGCTTCATAGTGTGTAAAATAGGAAATTTTTTTTGAACTTTCTGATCATATGCTTCTATCACACAACATCAGAGTACTGATAGATTTATCTAAAAACAGTTTAAGCATCTCCTAACCTCTATAATCTCTCAACAACAGCATTTAAAATTATATTTATAGTGATTGAATCATGTGGGGGTAAAACTAAGACCCATAACAAAACCTGTCCACAGCTGTTTGAGTTTTGTTTTTACTTTGTGTTAGTTTTGTTAGTTTTCTGATCATTTCAAGACTTTCTGTTATTGTTATGAAGACTTTGCCATAATCATCTGTGGCCACATAGTACAATTTCTAGACATAAATAGAAAATTGTATATATTTTAGCATTTAGACTGATATGTAGCCTGGTTAGAATACCTGTACTTCCAAAAAAAAAAAGTTTTTCTTCTCCTTTTTCTTTCCATTTGTGAATATTTATTTGCACCAGAGAATCTCTGTTCTTCTTCCTTTCATGTTTGGCTCATGGGATGATCAGTGGGTGGGAGATCTTGGATCATAACTCTGATTTTGACCCATTTTTATTGGTGTCAGTGTCCCTTTCATTAATGAACAAAGGGAAACAATTCTGAAAGCTAAATATTGGTCATTGCTAGTCACCATGTGGCAAACAACTTAAGGACAGGAGCTAAGAAACATAAAATTAATCATGTGTTGAAATAGATTACACGGTGATTGGTGTAAGGGTTAAAAGACCAACCGAAAGGAGAATAGTATGAATTTGGTGTTTACACAATGGACTGCTGAAATTATAAATGTATAAATCAGGTTAAAAGAAGACATCCATAGAGAGCTGAAAGACACAAACAACTATAAAGAACCTCTATGAAGAGTTAATCTGACCATCAAAGTCTAACTAAATTTTTGAGGACTAGTTTAGGTCTTTATCTTTCATTTTCTTACAGCTATTCTAATTATGCACCTTTATACTAACAATATTTTTAAACAATTGCTATCGTTGATTTGACAAAACATTTATTGGTTCTCACTGGATCAGTTAGTAAGTTTCAATGATAATATTCCTTACAGCAATAAATCAGAATTGTATTCTCCCCAGTGATACAAAATGTTCACTTTCAAATCAGAACTGGTGATTTGTAACAGGATTTGGCTGTTTTAGCTGTTTCCTCATGTTTCTGCTTCTTTCCTATTCTCTCTTAAGCTTGTGCTCCATCTCCTTTATTTGCGATTTGAAGCAACTATTAGTGTTTTACCACCATAGGAAAGTGGCTTCATTGAAATGCAATGAAAACTGCACATAGAAGGCAAAGTTAACTAATGGGCTCAAATTTTCAAACGAATGCAAGATTAAAGTCAAATGGATCTCCCATTGGGTTTTGACTGAAACCCTTTGAAAAGAAGCCCCACAGTGGCTTTCAGAGATGAAAAATAGGGCTGGTTTTAAAATATTAATAACATTTTACACTCTCATTATGGGAAGCAACAACATTTGTTCAGAAACTTTTTCTTTTACCTTGAGGTTGTTCCTAAACTGGATGTATGAGGCGTAAAGGTTCTTTGTAGACGACATTGTTCGTCCATGCTGCTGGATGAACCAACAGCTGTTATATTTGACCCGCTGCTCTCTACTGTTGCTTTTCTGTCAAGCCATGACAAATAAGTAGGAGCAAAAAGGACTTTCTGTGCATGTTGTGACATTTTATCTGCCACAAAAGACAAAGAAAAAAAATTAGGCAATGTAGAAAGAGAAAAGACACAGAACAAAAGAAGTAGGGGAGAAAAAGAAAAGGTGTTGTCTAACTCAAAACCTTAGAGAGAATTACACAAATACCTTGGAGAGCAACCCCCCTATCCTTTGTACTATTATTTAAGAAACACACACAGTAGAAAGTCTCAACTATGATGACCTACTTTTTTCACTTTACATACCATGAGTAAAATACATACAGCAGTAAGTCCCTACATCCCTATAAATGAAGCAAACAACATGGAGCACATACCACGGGACATGGAATCATGTCCATGTGAGCAACAGATTCTGCATCTCTTTGTCTCTGTCTCACATTTAAATGAGCTTTGTCTCACTCGGTCCATCGTTGGAGGACGTAAAACTCCTGCTGAAAGATCTGCACAGGTCCACAGGAGTGACAAGAGGAAGATCTGAAAACTCCTCTGTCATCTGTAATGAGCCAGAAGTCATTAAAACATTACTGCTGGCCTAATTAAGATGGGACATCTGGTCTTTCCTCACAGAATGGATCGCAGTGGAGTACAAATAACTCCTCTATGACAAGTTGAGAGGTGTCATACATCTCAGTGATCATCAATCAACCTGGGACTTATAGAGATCTTTTATCTTTAATTAGCAGAAGTCTTTCTTTTTGCAGTGATGAAAACAGAAAAATGAAAAATGGATGGTTGTGTTTTCCTACTACTAATGCTCAACACCCTTTCATGTTGCTGCCAGTTTTTTGTAACTAATTTCCTTTGTCTTAAATGAAACTTGGCTGAAGTCATCTGTGCTCCTTTCAATTTAAAGATGAAACAGCTAGTCACTAATTTGGCTATTATTATATATGTGGAAATATAAAGGAAATAGGTGAACAAGAGTGAAAGGTGTCAACAGGAAATAAAAGTGAAGGCAGCTATCTATCTTTTTCTTGACATCAGTAGTCAGAATGTCTGCAGCATCTTTTGAAAAGTATTTATTCTTGGAAAAAAATATTCTGGATAATGTTATTAAATCACTCAATTCATTCAAAACTTCTATCAGCCTTACTTTTTACAGGGACGGGGATGAAACTTTGCTGGTTGTTGTGTCTTTACTGACAAGCAGTTACTCTCAGTTTATTTCAATCCTCCGGCCGTCAGCAGAACCTTTTGCACTGGATATCTGCAGCTCTTCCAGCCTGGAGGAGGGTTTGCAAACCTTCACACTGCCACAAAATAAAAACAACTCTCTGGAAAAGGAACTTTCCCTCTCAGGTTTGAGATTTCTCTAAAAGCGAATATTTTCTGGATGGAACAACAACGAAAAGCATGAAAGTTTTTTCTTTTGAGTCTATCCCTCTTAGAATGGAAATATTTTTGAATGATACGGTTTGGGAAAACTGGAGTCATGTTCAAGAGTCATTGATTGGTCAAAAACAACACCTCGTCTCCTAAAGTTTGGCTGGACAGCCAACTTCAGAAGTCCAGTCTGCTGCTTGGTCATCAGACTGGACCATGCAAGTATTAAACAGTTTGAAGAATCAAGTGCAAAATTATAGAAAGAGCAGAAGCACTTAATGTCAACTGCATAAAAGTGATGAAGCTACAAAATTTATGAAACAATGTAAAATGTATCAAATGTAACAAATGGCAAAATGTATAAACATTAAGATACAAAAACATGGGTTTATAAGACAAACAGCAAATAAAACATCCTTTGCTCATTTTTCTGGGGGAAGGAAAAGCATTTCTCTTTTGTTTCTTTTACACATCAAACATTTGCATTCACCTGTTGTTTTCCAACTATTCATTGAACAACTGATTGCTGCCATCTTTTATAAGGTCTGACTCATTAGCTATGGCAATTGTTGGTGTTATTGGGGTTTGGGATATTTAGATGAGTTTCATGTCTTGTCTGTACAAAACTTGCTAGATAAAAATTCACTGGAACCTGCAGACACTTTTTTTTTTTTTTTATTCAACTGTTGTTCAAGGTTCAAACATCAATCTTCAATTTTAAACTCCAGACCAATAGGTGGCAATAATGCACATTTTCCTACTACTTATCAAAACATACATTTAATAATAAATTCCTCCTAATCTGTATGTTCCTGTGTGTGAATGATGAATTTAATCATATTTTGCCAGTTGAGGTGAGTAAAAGTGAAACTATGTGTGCATATCTTACATCTATGACCTAACCTCCTGGAGTACCAATTAGCAGGGTGCTGTTTATACACTCACAATAAAAGTAGAACATGTTTTTGTCACAATTAGAAACAAATCAAACACTGAAAAACAAAGGAATGTATGAAAATAATTGGAGCCCAAGGGGTAAAATTTGTTCTCTTGAAATAATTACTCTTATTGTGTGCCAATATTGAAGCATGGAGAGAGCAACAAACCTCTTTCCAGTTATCAAATGCATGGGGTCTGTGGAAGAAGGTGTATTCTATGCATGTCGACACTCTCACTGCTTGCATAATAAGTATCTCAGTCTTCATCCTGGTAAAATATTTCTGCCAGAGTTCTCCACTTACTCACCTAGTGGGCTGAAGATGGACAGTGTTAGCATGATGACTCCTGATTTCGTAGTCCTCTCCCAGCTGTTTGCTGTGGACTGAGTTCACATTTCACTATCTGCATAGGAGAGTTTCTACATAGTCTTGCATTTATGGAAAGAAAGAAACACAAATATTGATAGATAACAGCCAAACTTCAGTTTCAGTTTTCAGTTGTAGTTTTTCCATTTTCAGATTATGGAGCTCCGTGGAGCAGAGTGACTCTAGCTGATTTGTCTTCAGTACCAGTGATGCTTACATTCAGTTTGACGTTGTTTCAGGTGAGTTGCAAAGTGCAAAGTCAACTCTGTGCTGTTGAAAAACACTAACAGAAAGTTCTGGTTCTGTTCATCTTTCTTCCCAAAAGGTGTCCCAAACAGCAGAGATCAGCGATAGCTAAGAATCCTCTGTGCTTTGTTCTGCCCTTACAAAAAATCCCATGAAATTCACATGACATGTATCACATTACAACCACATATGGTGGTTCATATAAATGTTCATACGTGAATGACATGAGAATGTCATGAGACACATGTAAAAGCACATGTGTGATTCTGGAACGCTTCATGGTAAAAACCCATGTGATCACATGGGAATTGCATGTTAACATTTAGAATATGTGATATACATGTGATGCACATGTGTATCACCTGTTTTCATGTGATACACATGTTTTTGCATGCGTATCACATAAAACATGTTTATGACATGGTGTATATGTGGTACACATGTGAAAACGTGATACACATATAAAATGCATAAATGATCTGAACTTATATAACATTTTTCCAATCATTTTGACCACTCAAAGCGCTTTAGAGTGTCATACACCCATTCACACTCACAAATACACATTTACACACTGATATGTAGATCGATAGGTAATTTGAGCTTAAGTGCCTTGCCCAGGGGCACATCAACATGTGGTGGGGGAAGCTGGAATCATACATTTAAGACAATAAAATGTGATACACGGGATATATAAAATATGTGAAATCCAGGTGTATCACATGTAATAAACATGGGGGGTACAATGTGATACACATGTGAATCTGATGTGAAAACATAGGTTTTTACCATGAAGCATTCCAAAATCACACAAAAACATATGCTTTTACATGTGTCTCACATCATTCATATGTGAATTTGTATGAACCATGTGTAAGTTTTATGTGGTCCAGCATTTTCAGATGTGATTTTTGCATGTAAAACAATGAGATTTTCTTTTACATATTCAGTACAATCATCAGATCTTCACAAAGAAAAACATGTGGTGCATATGAGAAACATGTGATCACATGTTGAATAAACTATGGATCATATAAACAAAACACTTTATCACATGTGGAAAATGGGCTGAAATTCATGGGCTTTTTTTCAAGCTTGGCATCACTTTATAAAGTTACAGTGCAGAATGTTGCATTCAGCACAGGAACATTCTGCATGTGTTCAGGCATAACAATGTTACATTTGTTTGGTAGTATGGGTTAGAGGCTCTCTGACCTCAAACCCAGGTTACATTATGGGAGCGTGGTGGTGGCTTTGGAGGTGTCAGTGGGTTGTCGGAGTTATGGAAGGTTTGACGAGAAGGTAGAGGGTGAAAATAGTTTATAAATGTAACATTACTGTGTTCCAGAGGATTTTCAGCCTTAGAACTGCAGCTAAACTGGAGATGGGTGGAACTAATGAGGATTAACCTCAGTTGTTCGCAGTACCACACTGTCCAACCCGGTCTTCATTCTATTCAGACGTGTCTTTTCCATCAGAGGCCTTGTTTAAAATGAAAGATATGATTATCAAAAAGTGTTCTCCCCTGACGAATATTATCATGTCAGTCTTATATGGAAAGTACTAACTTTTTCCTTTGCTCTCTCTCTGCCTCTCTCTCTCCATCTTTGCCACTCATTCCCTCAGTTTCTGTCCCAGTGGAGAGAGAAGGCAAAGAGACAAAGAAGGTAAAGAAAAGTGAGTGAGTTTTGTTTGAGTGAGCGTAGCTTGTTGCCAAGTCTGGCTACACTACAAAGGTTAGCACATCTGACTGTCAATAGTATCTTGTGGGTGGGAGGAGACATGGAGGTGAAATGGTGGAGGGAGGGGGCGGTCGCTTTGAGAGAAAGAGATACTTTGATATTTCGGAATGTTAGAAGGGTGAATGTGGAGAACAGGAGGTTGGGGATCTAATTACCGGGCCATAATTGGGGGCTGGGGAATAGGTTGCCGTCCTCTCAACTCACTGCAGATCAATTATGTTAAGAGAACATCTGTAAGTAGTGCTTAATGAGGTCCATTAGAGCAACATGCGCTGCCTTCCCTAACGGTGCTTGTCAGCTTCTTGGATGAGCTGGAGTGTGCTGCCGACTGGGGACCTGGTAGAGGGGCTTAAATAGGAGGGGAGGCTCAACATTGTACCGCTTTTTCTGTCAGAAAACCAAAGAGACACAGAGATACAGGGCAGGGAGAAGGAGAGAAGGCAGCAAAGGGGGAATGGAACGACTGTGAGCAAAATCCAGGATCTGCACTGTTTGATAGTGTGCTTTCAAGTCTGCTTGGCTGATTTTCAAACCATCTTCTAAGTTTGGTTACTAAGTTTTCTCTAGAAGATCAGGAATTCACTCAATTTGAGAAAGTTGCCTCGTGGACAGTTTGTCTCCAAGTTAGGAACATCCGCAGCAGCATCCCTAGGCTCCCCTGGCTGCATCCCATTTCAAGGTAGGAGTCTCTGCCCTTTTCTCAGTGCAAGGACACAGACAGGACACCACTACTCCTCCGTAATAACCTAAAATCACACCGGGCTTGACCAGAAACTGTCTTCATCATCCGTTTCCCCAGAACAAATGTAAGGTTTGGTGACCTGTTAGGACATAGAGAAGAGCTGGGGTCATGAACATTTTTAGCCTACAAAACATACCTCTCTCTATATCTCTCTATATATATCTCTCTCTCTTACTGTTCCTCTCTGAGTGGATGGCAGGATCCTGGTGTTTCCAATTGATGTCGCCTTCTGTCTCCTTCTTCCATTCACAAAGAGGATGACTTGGCTAATTGAGGGTAGAAGGGAAACGGGAGAGGTGTGGGAGCCCACTCTCCCACGCACACACACACCTCAGCAAATTGCATGATTACCGAGATAGGCAGTCTTAAAATAATTCAATCCATGACAAAACCTAATTACTGGCAGGTAATACCCTGTCAGCTTTAATGCATGTCATCACTCATCACAGCACGCAGAGAGCATTTTATGACCCATCTTATTACCGCTGCAGTTTAGGCTCAAGCCGCATGCCAACTATTGACTTGTGTCTCCTCCTACTGCCGTCTCCTCCTTCTGTGTGCTGGAGCGTTAAGAGAACAACCAGCATTTATCAGGGCATTAGAACACCATGGGTGTGCAAGAGGAAGCTAGGAGGCTATTGAGGTGGGTGAGTGCCTCTGCACGGGCTTTATAGTCAAAACTGGTTCACTAATGGATTACGAATAATTTTTATTTATTTATTTATTTTTTAAAAGCAAAGCACTACTCAATTCTCTATCTCCATGAATGAAGAATCATGATCTCAGAATGAAGTGATATTGATAAGTAGACCAGTTGGGTAAGTTTGACATCATTTTCTCATCAGTTGTTTTTGGGAAAAAACAACTGGGATGATTTTATTAGACTAGAAGTCCCACTTTCTGAAAAGCCCTTTAAAAAGCACACAGCAATGTATTCATTTGAATGGAAACAGAAGACAGGCTACAGTAGTAGTAATTGTGTGCAGCATTAGTATGACCTGCTTATCATGTCCACAGAAAAGACTACCCTACCCCAACCCATAACCCTTATAACCCATAACCCTTATAACCCATAACCCTTATAACCCATAACCCTTATAACCCATAACCCTTATAACCCATAACCCTTACCCTTCCAACACTTTTAGGTTCATTGTTGGTCTTTGAATGATCCTGAAAATGTTCAGGTAATCATTTCAGTGCAGTCTTCATTGTTTCAGAACGAGGCCTCAACACTTCTTCACCCGTCCTGTTCATGTTCTGTTGACAAATTCAATGGTGACTGAAAAAAAAAGTTGCTTTAAATTAAAATATCCGAATTCCTAATTAAGATGGCAAGACACGAATCGTAGCCTGTGTGCAAATGAGAACAAAGTAAATGCAGAGCGTGTTAAATGATGAGGATTGGGTTGGAGGCATCCAGCCTGCCTTCCTGCCTTGTGGTGCGTTGAAAGCGCCGATTGGCAAAGCGGCGTGCAGCAGGAGCCGCTGTGATTAGGCTGGCTGCCGGATCAGATGGTCTCTGCATCGCAGGGGGTGGGGGAAAGCATCTCTTTGTCATCCTGTCATTTGCGGCCAGCACCTCTCTGCGCACAGGCTGCATCTGCGATCGGTGATAAACGTGCTCTCACACGCCATGTGAGCGTAGAGCAGCGGCAGCCTCGCCTCCAGCTCCTCCGCCTGCTGTTCCGTCGGCCGCTGCTTGCCTCGCTTCGCCTCTTCTCGTCTCTCCGCCGCCGTGCTGGATTGTTGTGTGTCTAACAAAGCCCGGTCTCAGGCTGCTCGCAGACAGCTGCTCTCGGAACTCGGTGGCTTCGGGTTGAATGGTGGTGCTCCAGTGGCTCAGCAAATGCAGAAAAGGGAGCAAAGTTTCGGTAAGACGTTTTCTTTGGCTTTTCGTTGATCGGGCGCCGGCGCAGGTCTGCGCTTCGCGTGTTTCGGTGTTTTTCTGGAAGAAATTCCCCGCGTGTCTGTGGAAGGTGATGAGACCTGCCTCTGCTGCTGCTCCAAGCCTCCGCCACATCCACCGGCAGCCCTGCATGTCTACAACATCACACACACGGGATGCTGCTGCTCTGATGCCTATGATAAGGGGTTCGCTGTGTTTGATTGGGTCTGGTTACAATCGCCATGATATTGGGCTTAACTTACTGTGGGCTACCATAGCAACAGTAATTAAAGTGACGGTGAAATGTCAGCATCTTGCCACCGATCGCCCGGCAGCTGGATGGTCTGCTGGATGGAGCAGAACCCGGAGCCAGCAGCACCACAGCCCGGTACCACCGGACTCCGGCTGCTCTGTCTCACTTTATTACAAACTTCCCTTTCCTATCATGAAAGCCAAGTGAACAAATCCAGCCCATGGCTCTCACTCTCTACTGATCGCAAAGCAAAGAGGAGGGCGCAGACTCCTTCTCCCTTTGCGTTGGTAATGAGCAGCAGGACTTTGTAGTGCTAACGAGGGCGGACGGATCAGCGGTGCTTAGTGGACAGCAGCCGAGGCGCATTGCTGTCTAAATCCAGCCAATTAACAAATCAGCAGCCAGCACCGGAACAAATGAGCTGAAAATCCTGTTGCACACTTCTTTGATCCTGTGCACATTTGTTTTATTCAGATCTGAAGCCTGCAGTGGACTTTTTTTTAAGCGGTAGAGAACAACTTTGAACAGCCTGGAGCAGCAGCATGCTCTGCACCTTTTAAGGACTTTTCCAGATAGTTAACAACAGAGAAGCAGCCCCAGATGTTTGCGTGATTTTCAGATTAAAGTTGCTTCACACATCATCCTCAACCAGATGCCACATGAGCAACTTGTCTCCTGCCAGGAAATTAGCGTCAGTCACTTGCTCCAAGAAATCCCCAAAATTGAGGTGAAATTCTGGCATTTGTGTAATTAAAAGTGAACCAAACTACCCTACTTCATTTTAAAGAAGAAACAAGTTGTGCCCGTGTGTGTGTGTGTGTGTGTGTGTGTGTGTGTGTGCTGAATGGGGGACAAAGAGGAGTGAGACTGTGGTGCTCCTCAGGGAATGGAAGGAGAATACTAATTTAAAGCCTCATTGTGAGGCAGCTCCTCGCACCCACAGGGCCAACAAAGGCTCTCCACAGTGAGCTGAGGCCAAACAATACACAGCACTGCCTGGAACCACGCCTCTTTACACTTACACACACACACACACACGCCCACGCATGCACATCAGGTCAAGTTAAAATGGGCCATATTGGAGGTGGTGGCTTTGTGTGTGTGCCTGTTGGTCTCAAAGGCAGTTGAAACAGAGCTGTGAGTTTGTCTGTAATGATCTTATGTTTCAGTGGACAACACGCTCAGTTTACTCACACCGAAACAGTTTGTGTATGTTTTAGATTTCTAATTCAGTCTTTAAGCACTGAGATTAATAGTTCCTCTCACACAACAATCTTTCACCTGGAGAGATTGTTTGCCATGCAGTCGGCAAAAACCCAAACAAAAAAAACTGCTGTTTCTAAGAAAAGCAGTGAATCACAGGATGAGTTAAGTGACCCAAAGAAATCAGTAAAATGCAGACAATAAGGCTGCGTTAATGTGAACCATACAGGACGAGTTTGGTTTGATTTAAACAGATCAGTTCTTCCAGCAGGAACACATTTAGTCTGTTACTCCACTCCGAGAGAACAGAATGATTTTACAGGAGATAAATGAATGAATCACTTTTGGTGTTAAATGAACTGGTCATTAAAGACATTTTTATTTTTGCCAGTTGATCAGATTTACCTGAAAACATCCAAGACAAAATCTGTTGTTCAGTTTTCATTTTAGTCTAACAAATTCAACTGTAACTGAACTTATGTTAACCCAGCAGATGATTTATTATGGATTATATAGTATTTCACTTAAGTATAACCAGATATTGTATTTTTTTGTTAAAAGAAACCTTCTATTATGCTGCCTTTTAATATTGTATTAAAACTGGATGTTGATCGGATATTCATGTGTGCATCACCACATGTCACGATGTCTACAGACAGTGGCTGTATTTTAGCTGTGACTTCAGTAGAATTTCATAAACATATTTTTTGTTAACTCGTTAAATTGAAACAATATTTTTCACTCCGGCCACTCCTTGACTTTAATTCTGCTCAGTGTTTTGCATCATGTGTGTTTTAAGAAAAACAACAGAACAAACGAACAAACTGAAATAAAATAAAAATAATCAGTGAAGTGGCGTTCTAGAGTGTTTCAGTGTTTAATGAGTGTGTCTGTGCTTCCAGGTATACAAATGCTCACTGTCCAGCCGGACGCAAAGCCAAAAGGCTGTGCCGGCTGCAACCGGAAGATCAAGGACCGCTACCTGCTGAAGGCTCTTGATAAATATTGGCATGAGGATTGCCTGAAGTGTGCCTGCTGTGACTGTAGGCTGGGCGAGGTGGGATCTACGCTCTACACCAAAGCCAACCTCATCCTGTGCCGGAGAGACTACCTCCGGTGAGAAACGCTGACGTCTTCTGACTGCTCTACACCTTACAGTTCGAAACGGCGCACAAAGCGCAAATTCACTGAAATTATTTTCCACTTATTTAGAATTTGGGTTTTTAAAGAACTTGAAGATGCTTCTTACAAAACGGCTTTAAATTTTTCCAGATGAGTCTGCTGTGTTGCTCTTTTCAGTGAAACTGATTTGTGTTTTGTTGCTTTGAAAAAAATCTAATGTTGCTTTGTTTATTTTTTGTGTTTCTGTGTTTGTATTTATTTTTTTTTTTTGTAGTTTTTTGATAGGAGTTATTAAAATCTGCAAATTAGGTCAAACTGACTAACTACAAGAAGCTCCAAATACTATCAACAAGGCAAAAATCTATCATGTTTAACAATAAGCCTGAACCAAAATTTTGCTTTATTGTTTTTCAAAACATAAGCATTGTAAGAATTAGATTCTGTTATCTTTCTTAATTTGGAGTGCTCATTAACACAGCCTGCACTCTTCTTCCCTGCAACAAAACAGGAAATGGTAACTATGCGTCTGTGATGGCATAATTAGCAATTAGAATTTAAAAATTTGGATTTTTATTAATGTGTGCGATGAAGTAACAGTTAAACCAGCAGCCCCAGAAGGACACAGAAACTCCCTGAAACAGCAACATAAACATATTATTAATGCATTTAAGGAAAATGTTGCGTGATTTTGTCTTTGGAGCACATTTTCTTTTTCCTTTGACACATTTTGTGATACAATAAATCGAATCTTGTTTTTAATCACTTTTATCAATAGTTATCCGTAAATTCTAAAAAGCATAAAGGATAGAAATTCACTTTAAAAAATGGAGCATAAATACTGCTTGTTAAATTCTGGCAGTGGGTTATATGAGCATTCATGTTGTCTTGTTTTAAGTAATATTATTATCTTCATTATTTGAACTCTTCTGCCTGCTCCCACATTGTGCTGAATGTTTTTCATCTGAATCATCTCATTTTTAATAAGACATTGTATCCAGTGGATTAAAGAAAAACATTGAGAATTGAAGAAAACCAAAATGAATCCAAAGAGTCATAAACTGTGGAGTGATTTCTGGAAGGCTTTTAGCTAACCATGTCGAAAGTCTGATTAATGAGCAGATAATGGAGAATCAATTCACATGGAGTTATCTTATTTATGGTGGATGTAAACAAAGTTAAAAGTGAAATGATAAGTGACACAAAGTGAGGCTGCAAAGTTCTCAAGATAATTTTCTGATGTTTTTCTGGGAGAGAAAAACTACTTTCCAAATAAAATTATATCATGAGTTTACTTATTTTTGGGATTTAGCAGAATGAATCGAGTGAGCTGATGTTGCTGTTTTAACATTTAAATCTGTGCCTTTATAAATATTAACTTTGCCCAAGAACTTGAACCTAAGAGGGCTGCTTTAAATCAAGAGCTTGAACTGAGTGTGATTCATTGTGATTGAATATTTATTCTATTTTGGATTTTTTTTTTTTATTCAGAAAGAAACGTACAAGTGTTTTGTTTTTTTTAAATACCACCTCAAATCTGAATTTTCCGTCCATCACACATGCCAGTCTATAGATATAGATCGCTCTGTGTATAGGCATAGATTAATATTCATAAGTGTGCTTGTTGCCCAGATGTTTGGACCAACAGAGTACAAACAGAATGGCAACATCTGGAAGATGACGACGGCAGAAGAGCTCAAGTTTAACATGCATCATGTACAGAAACATGGTGTAAATCAACGTAGTGAAACTCGACCCTAAAACAACTCTTGGTTGTTGATAAACTGTCTAAACAGGTTCTTTAGGGTTCTGTCTTGATATTTCTGTGCAAAGTTTGACATTTTTTGTGCAGTTTGCTTAGTTTGCCTAAAACCGTCTCTCTTCTGGAGTTGAGGTAGCAAGCGTTGCCGTGGCATCTGGTGAGCAGTGATTGATAGCTTCACTCAACTTTACAAGTATGTGATTTATTTGCAGTGTGGACACGGAGTGGAATGGGTCTGCTCTGCTCTTACTGTTGGTGAAGGTTTGGTGTTGAACTGATGATAGTTAGAAAGTGGACAAGTTAACAGTGTTCCTTTCATTCTGCTCATAGCTCCACTAATCTCCTCTTTAAAATAACAAAACATCATAAAAAACAAAACACTTTGATTTGAAGTCTTCTTCATATTCAGTGCATTTGCAGTTGGAAAGCACCTATTTATGGCCATTACAGTGTAAATATTACATATTAATAACATGAATCAGCAGATCACAAACAAAATCAGCAGTTCAGAGATGTTTCCCCCAAAACACACTAAACAGTAACATTATGAATTTGGCTCATGCAGTCGTCCACACAGCAACAGAACACAAATGGTGTCTGACGTAAAACCCTCAGTGATCTGACTGTGACGGATCACTGCAAAGTTCCTCCGGTTTGTCCCACTGGATCCTGTCATCGCTTCTCACACCACAATCAAACATGAGCTGAATCCACGTACAATTACAGCAAACACAGAAAGATAATATTTAATTTAACATACAAATGTTATTGTCCGTGGGCTGCACAGTGGCGCAGTGGGTAGCGCTGTTGCCTTGCAGCAAGAAGGTCCTGGGTTCGATTCCCGGCCCGGGGTCTTTCTGCACGGAGTTTGCATGTTCTCCATGTGCATGCGTGGGTTCTCTCCGGGTTCTCCGGGTTCCTCCCACAGTCCAAAAAACATGACTGTCAGGTTAATTGGCCTTCCCAAATTCTCCCTAGGTGTGAGTGTGTGTGTGTGTGTGCATGGTTGTTTGTCCTGTTTGTCTCTCTGTGTTGCCCTGCGACAGACTGGCGACCTGTCCAGGGTGACCCCCGCCTCTCGCCCGGAACGCAGCTGGAGAGGCACCAGCAACTCCCGACCCCGTTAGGGAGAAGGGTGACGGAAAATGGATGGATGGATGTTATTGTCCTTCAAATTAGAATATGGCTTATTTAAACACCATATAAATATGTTGATGGACCCACTGGGTTTTTACAGATGCCAGCATGAAGTTACTGTACTTCTGACTTGGTGGGGTTTTCGAATGGTTAAAATAATAGTGATGATAACAAAATAAGGGCATTCAGTAGCATTGATACTCTTATTGAGAAAGTGCCTCTGGCTGCTGAGGTAAACTCGTGAGTGTCTGAATGTTCTGTGTTGTGGTGTGTTTACATTTTAAAGATAAGGGATCATGTCATGTATTGTACGTTCATATTTTCATCCTGCTGAGAAAAGTCATGAATCTGCAAAGCACTACCCAGCACTGATATTTCTCCATGTTCAGTTGGGGTTTTAAAAATGGAATAAAAAAACCCATCTCCATTCATACTCTCCCAATCACCATGTTGTGAATCCCTCAGGCTTAAACAGCAATGTTTTGTTGCTCCCATAATTCTGTTGAGAAATGGATTTGTCTTGTTCTCCACACAGACGTTACCGCTGCCATTGTTCTGAATGAAGATGGCTGTTGTAGGATTAGTGATGAGAGCCATTACAGTTGCAGTGCAGGCATCTTATAAAAACCCGCCTGATGCTTTTGAACCATAAAAAATGAAGTACTGACCTGCACACTCAATGTCTGTTGATGATTACAATGGTGGCACTTATCAAAATGTTTGTTTTTGGTTTTCTAAATCTTTGACTGCTTGTTGTTTTTTATGACTTTGTATTTTTGTGTTTTTATGATGTATAGCACTTTGAACTGCCTTGTTGTTACAAATTAACTTAATTGATTGATAATTACTCAATTGGAGGCTTTATCCTCTGATGGCAAAATAAAGTCAGTGCAGCTCCAACATCCATGGTGCTTTCAAAATCATAGATGAAGTTTGCCTTATAGTTCTACATTTCAGATTTATTTTTGCTTTCTGAAAATAAAACAGTAGAAATGTGACTGGGATAGTGCCAAGTTATTTTCATAAAAGAAAGATAATGAAGATTTTATGTGTCAAAGAAATGCACAGAAAAAAGGGTTTGGTTAATTTGATGCAATGCATTGTGAAAAGAGATTGTGAAATTGTGAAAGTTCCATATACCCAATCTGAAAATGGAGCAAATGTTCCAATTTTGGTCACCAGTCAAACCAAGTCCACCATCAGCTGGAAAAATGGCTTAAATTTGCAGCAAATATGACTTATTGGGTTTTGGATGATCTGTGAGCAAGTCTGCAGAAAAATATTTGCAATTTCTTTCAAATACTACAAAATGGACATATAACTGAATGTAACTATTCCGTTATACAAGAATATAACAAAAAAGTGTTATGACAAATGAAGTATGCACTGGTATGAATTGGTGCTGGAGTCTGACTCAGAGTTGGGAGAAGGGCAAACACCCATCTGATGGTGTCAAGTGCTTAGAAACTGAAAGAAGATAGTTTATTTGAGGATTCAGTCAAAACAAAGCATGCGTCTATCTGTCAAAGAAAAGCATCTGTATATCCAACTGAGGTGAAGAAAAAAATTCAAGCAGTAATGCTTCTGTTCACTTGTGAGAGTTTTGGCTGTGCCTAAACAACAACTGCTTCTGTGCTTGTTTGAGTCTGAGTGGGGAACAAAGTTATAAACAACCATGATGCTTAAAATGTCATAAAAACAACTTCAGGCTTTAGAAAAATTGTAAAATCAACTGAATGATTCATGCACAGACATAATTTCCACTGTTCAGGCTTGTTGAAGGATCTCTTCAAAGCACCGAAGTTCAAATTAATAACAATTTGAACTTGGAGAATCTGTAGCTAGAGCTGACTCTCAACTCGATGTGAGAGAAGAAAGGAGATTATCCTTCATAAGTTCATAACAATTCAGATTTTAATAATTAAAGCAGTTAACATTAGCGTCAGAGGAATGTAAATTGGGAGTTCACTGAAACAAAATGCTAAGAATATGACATGTTTAGCTCAAAGCTCAAACTTCACTTCAATTCAAGTTTCCTGTGAACAGCAAATTTAATCTTGAAGCACTTTTAAAGTACATTTTATTATTTGTAGAAGTTTTTGTGTCTAAGAACATCTTGTATCGAGTGACTAGCTTTGCAGCATCCCTTTTCTGAGGTGAATCTGTACTTCAGGTGCTGCGTCCTTCCAAGGCCGTTTTATGGGTGGAGTTCCATTCTAGAAATCTCATCATTTCTGCAGTGGAGAAGATGAAGCTACCCCTGCTCCTTAAAATGTCTGCAGTGGAAACTCTCCCTATATTAATAACCATCTGACCCAGTGCTTCTCACAGTTTTTCAGGCTATGTTCATAGATACCAGCAGAGGTGGAAAGAGTCCAAAAAATGTGGCTACTCAAGTAAAACTAGAGTTATTTTTTATTTGAAAAAAATTGCATGTAAATACAAGTCAAGTTACTATCATCAAAAGTAAAAAGTACCTCATGAAAATTTTACTTAATTACTTTGTGATGAGCAAAACAAATTTCAGCTCATCACAAAGGAAATGAGAACATGTAGGTCTCAAACTGCTTTTATTTAATGGAGAAAATTTATAAATAAAAAAACAACACAAAATATTATGTGGACATTAATTTTCCATTATCTTATGACAGCTGATGTTTGTTATTCCTATCTAATAGTTTTAAATGACTGACTCCAAACTGATTTTCTGTTTTGAAATTTAGTCAATACAAATCAAAATTTCCATTTGTTGTTAAAATATTATTCAAGCTTACAATGTATGATAAAGCTGCTGCCTATACTTATTGTTAAATTGATGCATTAAATTCAACAAAAGTAAAAGTTCAACTTACAGTACAAAATAGATAAATTGTGATTATAGTGATAAATGTACATGTGGTTAATTACTTTCCATTCCATATGGCAGAATCAAAATATATATTTTTTCCACATTGTGAGGTGCTTCTACTTTCTGTGTTATCCATACAGCAACCGTACAGTACAGTAAAATATTATGATTTTATTTGTTTTCATTCACACAATGAGCCACTGACTATTTTTCTCATACTACCTGCATAAATTCAAAACTACTTTCATTCCTGGTAAGAACAAATACGACACTTAAGATACACTGCCTGGCCAAAATAAAAGTCGCCACTAAAAAATGGTCACACTCTCTAATATTTTGTTGGACCGCCTTTAGCGTTGATTACAGCCCTCATTTGCTGTGGCATTGTTTCAATAAGCTTCTGAAGTGTCACAAGATTTATTTCCATCCAGTGTTGCATTAATTTTTCACCAAGATCTTGTATTGATGATGGGAGAGTCTGACCACTGCGCAAAGCCTTCTCCAGCACATCCCAAAGATTCTCACTGGGGTTAAGGTCTGGACTCTGTGGTGGCCAATCCATGTGTGTAAAAGATTTTTCTTGCTTCCTGAACCGCTCTTTTACAATTTGAGCCTGATGAATCCTGGTATTTTCATCTTGGTATATGCCCGATCCATTTGGGAAGAAAAGAAAATCCATTGATGGAATAACTTGGTCAATCAGTATATTCAGGTAGTCAGCTGACCTCATTCTTTGGGCACATAATGTTGCTGAAACTAGACCTGACCAACTGCAGCAACCCCAGATTATAATACTGCCCCCACAGGCTTGTACAGTAGGCACTAGGCATGATGGGTGCATCACTTCACCTGCCTCTCTTCTTATCCTGATGTGCCCATCACTCTGGAACAGGGTAAATCTGGACTCATCAGACCACATGACCCTCTTCCATTCCTCCAGACTCCAATCTTAATGCTCCCCTAGCAAACTGAACATGCCGATGATTTGACCCTTCTTGAACAGACTAACGTCTTTTCCACGACCACAGGATGTGTCTTTTGCCATGGTTATTAAAGAAATGAGGAGTTACTCATTGCATCAGCTGGGGTTAAATAACTTGTTGCCAGCTGAAAGATAATCGCTTATGCAGTAATTATCCAATAGGAGGCTGGTACCTATTTGCTTAGTTAAATCCAGGTGGCGACTTTTATTTTGGCCAGTCAGTGTATTTTAATACCACAGAAATCCTTTTCTTTGCCTGGGTTCTGGTGGCCTAAGTGTGTGTGAAGCAATTCTGTATTTAGGTCAGCTCATCATCCAGCACAGGCAAGATATTAACTAGTGATAGTATTTTGGAGTCTTGTGATTAGTTAAAGTGTTATACTAGTAGAGGGAGTTCACCATTTACTAATAGCCTCTCTACAAACACAAAAGATGAGCAACGGAACAGACAAAAGTAAGACAGTAACTGATTCATTAGGTGACAACAGTTTAACAATTTCTGGCTTTGCTTCTTGTGATGCCAAGAACAATCACTTGAAGACGGTGACACTATTTTATAAAGTTCCACTTACTTTCCGCTAATGTGCTTGACTACAACATTTCGCTTCTTCAGCAAAAACCTTTTGTGATGGACTTTGTGAAGGATGTTAGTGATTAACTGCCGAACAAAAGTCAAGTCAGTGTGGTGGCATACGATTGTGTAAAGCATGACATAACACTACATTTAATGTTTTGGATATCTGATTTTCTTTTGCTGTTTTTAATAGCTGCAAGCTATCATCATCAGAATTGTTGTTTGTCAAACAAACTTATTTAATTAGCCTCACTTTCAATTGAATTCAACCGAATTGAACTTCAGAAGGAAAAAAACAAAAATTTGTAGTAATATTCTCTTTTATTGAGATGCACCTGAACACCATATGGCCATAGTTCCTCCTTCTAATCATCTTTAGACCTTTTTATTTGACATTTTCTTGACTCTCCCACATATAGAAATATCTGCCAATGTTAGTAGATCAGAAGTGACCACGGGTGTTATTTATACTTATTGAGAAGGGGAAATATATTAGTTTTAGTTGATTTGCAGAGTGTACTGGAAAAATAAATGAGATGGGCATTCATTATATACTTTAATCTGTACGCCTAGTCAGCCCCATGCTGCTTAGCAGGGTGGCATGTTATTAGGCGTGACATAACCAGGGTTAATAGAATTCTTCAGGGGTCCGCCGGCCTGAGTGATTGATCCAACCAGCAGCCAAATAGTAATCCTGCATCACAACACGGGCACAAAACAGGAAAAAAACTAACACAGGGGGGGGAAATGATGCTGCTGCAGTTCCTGTGTGTTTGAGTGAGATGTTCAAAGAGGAATGTTTCATATATCTGTAGGCATGTAGATCCAAACATAATTATAGGTTTGATCTCTCAGAGTTTGATTTGTGCTCCGCTGTCTCTGAATGTCATCAAGTAAAGTGAGATCATCCTATCAGTGTATGATCCATCTGATGCAGAACCTCCACTCACTGTGCTGATGATGGTGGGATTCTGCTGTTTATGTAATTTGAAAAGTCCAAACTAATATTGTTTGTAATATGGGGGAGGACAGCAGTATGAATGACACATCTAGCTTGAAATTTGCTAAGAAACAGGAGACAGCAGTACTGCAGCCTGCACAATGCAATCACTGTCTTTATTCCAGGGCCAGGTGGAGGCTTGACAAAACTGTTGAGCATCAGTTTTAATGGAAAACTGTAAAGTCCAAAAACCCATTTTGAAGGCAGCATTTGAAAAAAAAAAAGAAACTCACTTTATTCCGATCTATTCATTCACTCTTTAATCCAACTTCAATTTTCCTCTACACTGGTTTTACTAAAATTGTGAATGTAAGCAAGCTCCCCAGAAACACGACTGGATTTAATAACAGTTTGGAAAGCCAGCCACCTCTAACAGACAACAGCATGGTTCACTGTAGGACATGTTCTGATTCACTCTCAGAATCAACTTTGTAATCTGCATCCATCTGATGACTCTGTTTATTAATGGAAATTATTTTTCTTTCTTTTTCCATGTTACATGACTGTTGTATAGTATTCTATTTTGTTTGTTTTGTTGTTTCTTTTTTTCTACTTTTGATCATTTTTATGACCTAGTCTGAACAAATAAAAATTGAAATACATTTTGAAAATACTTTATTTATCCCAAAAGGGAAGTTAGATTTTGTTGCAACTCACATCCTGAATGTATCTGTAAAGAGCTGTTGTGGATACTGAAGCTGTGAACAGGAAAGATCTCAGGTAGCAGTCAGTGTTTCAATTAATGTGAAGATTCCTCTGACTGAAGATTGTTGTTGTATGTCATCATGACATTCTAACAGCTCACTTTCTAGGCAGCAGAGGTTAATATTAGTTCACTGGCTGACACTTTCACTTGTTGGCATATTTGTTGTTTGTCATTTGTTCAAATCAAATAAGTTTAATTAATGAGACTATGGCAACACCTTGGTCTTCTTGATCTTTTAAAAAATGGCAATTATTCCTGCTGCAATTTGTTCAGTGTGGAAAATAAATACTGAACACATTTGTTTTTGTTCAGTAAATATAACTCTAAAGGGAATTGTGATATTAATTTTACATCTGAAGATGGGAACAGCTCAAGTAATCTACACATACAACAAAATAAAATGGAATGGCAAAGGGAATAAATCATAGAAAACATGAAGAAAAAATGGCGGGGGGGGGAACCTGGCTCTTCCATTGCAAATGTCAGTTAGTTAAGTCATAACTAATGAAGGTGAAATTGCTAAAAGTATTTCATTATGGGTTAAACAAAGGAGGTCCCTCAAGATCATTGAACCATTTTCCTAAAGCATTGGCTACTGATGGCACTTCTTACAGGCATGTTCCTGAACTTCACAATGAGCACTCCTTGCATCCACATGACATCCAAAAATTTTTTTTTTATTTTTTTTTTAGCAAATTTGTCTTCATTATCCATGGACTAAAATAAAAAATAAGAATTCTAATCCATATTTCTATTTGCTGATGAGAAACAGTATTAGAGACAGAACCTGACAAACAGCAAAGAACAGTTCACTTCTTCTGATTAGAATTAATAGGACTTTGGCTAGAATAAGGAATGACGTACTTCAACTAATCACTCAACCGTTGTACGAGATTTTTATCTGACTTTCCCATCATCCTGTCTGGAAAAGATTCTCCTTTGCTTATCTGACACCTACTTATCTTTTCATAAAATGCGGACCAGAGGACAGGAATAATAGATCCAAGAGTACTTTTTGTGTCTTAAATGCTAACTGATCAATAACATAAATAATCCCACCTTTGCAGCTGAAGAATCTGTTCAACACTTCAGGCTGAACTTGGTCTACTGACTTGCACAAACCCTAAGTAGAATTTCTAATTAAACCTTACGGAAACACAGGAGGCACCGTTATCTTGGAGCCCTGAACTCAGAAATATGTGTGTCTTGCTCATAAGCTATTTCTTCTCCCTTTTCCCAAAATTTCACATCACATCTAGAAGGGCCAATCAACCAGCAAATGATGCACACAGGATGTGATCATAAAGGACAAATTGATTTTTGAGTACCAACTCAGCTTACCTTGTGAAATGGGAAACATGTTTTTCACAGGGTCAAGGAAAAACCTTTGCATCAAAATAACGGCAAAATAATGCTCCACTAGGCGGAGAAACCACTCCGCCTAGCGGCTAATGCTAAGGAAGCATTTAGCTCGGATGTTTGTGGTTAGAATGACTAAACTCAGGCTAAATTCTGGATTCAATGTTTCAGTATGATCAACCTTAACAATAAAAGGCCACATCCAGAAATAAAACTTTATTTTATTTTCAGCTTAATAAAACCTGCTTCACAGTCCTGAAGTAAAAGACCATTGATATTTTTTAGGTTTGTATTTTTAAATTAGGAATATTAAATAAAAAAACATCTATTTTACTTTTATCTTTTGCAAATAAACCATTATACATCTAAGCGATGCTTTCTTGTTGAATACCTTAAAGAAGAGATTGTGTCGGATTTGCCAGTCCCAAATGAATCCCGTCTCTACAGCTTGTTATTACAATAGAGCACTTGGCGTACATAAAGGTCTCTCCTGCTTAAGCTTTTAGGGAGACTAGAAGAAGGAGAATGCGGCACTCAGTCCTGTCATTCTTGCCACTTCATACCTTTTTATTCTTTCATCCTTCACAAACACACCAGAACACTCCCCTCTCTCCTCACTTTCCTCTTAGGTCTCAATCCCATGGCAGTCTTTGATGCTGATAATTAGGCTCTGCATCACTTAAGAGAAGTGGTAGATGACCACTTGATGATAATTACACACAAGCTTCCATGCACCACATCCCACAAGACCCCGTTCTATTCCCCTGCCTAAACACGGCGTCTAGCTTCATGAAGCCAGACAAAACAATGTCAACTAGTCCTTTGAGTAAGATATTATTGATGCCTGACTGAGAAATATGTTATTTCATGATTCATCTAAAAGATGATTAAAGGAATGAAGCTGTTTATTGAAATAATACCTCCTTTATGTCAGAGGAGTTACTCTTATTTAAAAAAAAAAAGAAAGAAATAAGAGTACCGCCGGGAGCCAGGGAAATGCTATAATTATTTTTTTTATCATAAAAAAAAAGTTACATTTCAAGAATTCTATAATTTGTGCATAGAAGTCATTAGCATGGGAATAACAAAAGTTTAACATACAGCTTGTAAGTCAAGTTGGAGTGCATGGATTGGGATCCTTCACAAAGAACTGATTCTCTTTGTGAGTCCTACTGCTTTATCCGCCTGCCAGAGCACTGAGAGCGGAGGAAAGCTGTCAGCTTTTCATCAGGTTAGGTTAGACCTGAGTCGTGCAGTCAGTGTGTGTCAAACTTCAGCTCATGGTGCAATTTGTTCTGCCAATATCTCTCAAACAAAATTGGTTTTATTGAGGCACACAGCCGTATGTGCAATGTGATTTGATCCAAGGAATAAAATGATCTGATCTTCCTCTTGCAGCTCTCAGATCTTCCTCTTCATGTTTTAATTCATCAGTAAAAGTCTAAAATCCACTACTTGACTTTTTTCTGGGTTTTTTTCTTTGTGCACATAAAATACAGCAAGTTTTAATATGGTATTTACCAGAGTTTTATCTGGCATATGCCAAATGAAAAAGTGAAAAAGTACAACGTTTTACTTTTTTATGAATATAATTTTTAACAACTTTACAAAGTAATATTGATTTGAAATGTGCCTCAATATAACGGAATTCATTTAATTATATTAAATATGGAATTAGATTAGAATTAAAATGCATCTTAACAATTAAGATGCGTTCTTTGCGCAATTTGCTACAAAAGTACTTATTATTTATAATGTTTGTCTGTTTTTAAAAACAGATTATTCGTCATCATCATTGTGTCACTAAACTTGAACTCTTTTAGTCATCACTTCAAGTCATATTCACTCAATGTAACTGAGTACAAAAGCAAAAACTAGTCTGTCAGTGTGAACACCTGGTCTTTTGAATATCTGTCCTCAGCTTTACTGAGACGGTGATGACTGCCCTGGTGAGGTGTGTCAGCGTGAAGCTGAGCACGGAGCTGGTGACCAGTTTTGTGTCACGATGTAGGAAAAATGATCGTATGCTGAATGTGAAAAGATTGTAGATTTTCGAAGAAACAAGAATATGACTGAAACAAATAGAACAGTGGAAACACAATTGATTAGTAACCGTTTAAAAAAAAATTAGACAAGAAAGCTGACTCAAATGCAGGTCTGCTAATGGTTACAGGGTCTTTCATGTGTTCCATGTGAAAAGTTTTAATTACTGCAGCCTTTAAAGGGATCCATTATTAGCTGAACATGTTAAGCCAAATATGTTGTAATTTTCCTATTGACTAAAACAAAATGATGTTCGCGATAATTGCCTTGAAGTAATTAAGAGTTTTTACAAATCTATTGTTATATTTTTCACCCATTGAACGTCGCCATTTTTTCTCCTGCACAATGCATGCTGAGTCGAGGAAGAGGTTGGGTTCATTCTGTACTGGAATCTCCAGAGTAAACACAACAAGGCTAACTTTCCAGGAGTTGTTTTTTTTTTTTTTATCGTATTGCATTTGAGTGGTGCGAATTAGACAATGAGTCACTGTTGGCAGTAATTAATAAAAAATAGTGAGGTGAGTCAGCATTGCTTCCCACATGAGGGGAAGAAAGAGTCTGGGAAAGAGCAGAGCGCACCTTCATTAGTGCCCTTAGCATTTCTCTCCAGAACTTACAAATGACATCATACAAATGACTTTGAATGCCATACTGCCATACTGACTGTTTTTTTTTTTATTTGGTTTTAATACAGTTATATGACTATCATCATATTGCCCATATAAAACAAAATATTCAAATTCCTGAAAAATCCTTTTTTAGTTATAAATGAACTAAAAAAAAAAAAAACCCAGACAAGCAGACTCCACTAACATTAAGCTAACATGACGAAAAAAATTTGAATAATATAACCACCACTTTTTCAAATGTGTGTAAAACAGAAGATAGAAAAAATGCTGGAGAGGGGACCTCCAGGACTGAATAAGTAAGCAAAAAATATTACTAGAAATACATAACGAGTAAATTCAAAAAGTAAATAAATCATAATGATGAGATTAATCAGAGTTTCAGGGGATTTTTCAGGTCTCTGATGGATAAAGTTACATGCTACAACTTTCAGGTAAACCCACAGAGGGAGAGCAAATACTTTAAGATTAGTGATAATGCAGATATCATTATCATCAGCGTATTCTTTCAGCAGATTGGGTTTGTCAAAGTCTGATTTGTTTTCTCAACACTATTTCATATTAAATTATAAAATATGAAGCAGCAGGTGTTACACAAATTCATGCTAAACATGATGAGTTTTTTTAATAACGAGTGTTGGCATTATTTCAGTGACCCTTGAAAAAGTGTTTTAAATTTATAAAAGACCCAAGAGCTTCAGCTTCATCATGCCCCTACCTCTAATCAACGCAGGGTCATTGTGTTGGCTTCTTTCTGTCACGTTTGATATCATCTATCCTTCCAGATTAACCTTGGTGACATTAATAAGAGGGTCTTAATTGACATCAAAAGGACAGAAATTGTTGCTTTGGTGTACTGTTGAAGAAAAACATGATCTCACCAAAAGGCAATTGTACCTGTTTTGTAAGTTTTAATTAAATTCAAGTGCAGTTTAAAGATTATTCAACCTTTTGCCACACACTCTTTTTTTTTGTATGTCCTGGAGGTCATTTCTATGCATATATTAATGGCTTACCTAACCTCTCCTCTCCTCATTCACAAGGATTTCCAGATTAGGTTTAGGCCTTGAGTATGACTAATTTTTAATCTGCTACAAGGTACAGAAAAGAAAAATGTTTTAAAGTATAGATAAAATTATGACAAAAAGAGATGGATATTAGCACCTTTTAAAAAAATTAGGCTTGAATGTAAAGCATAGAAATAGATGAGATCATATATGGAAAAAGTAAAACTGAACCAAAAACAAAATTAACCAAATAAATTAAGTTGAAGTTGAAGTTAAAACTTAACTCTCAGTGATAAATGTGCTCTTGTAACAAAGACTCGTTTTCCAATCAGACAGAAGCACAAGACGCTTTCTCTAAACTTGAGTGAGTTCGTCTTTCTAAGCAACGGCATTACAGTAACCAAGGCAACATTCAGACAGTCAGAATCAGGATGCAGATCTTTAATATCAGTAATTTACTATCTAAAAGGTGAGGGGGTTAAAAAGTTTTCTTCTGCAATTTAAAAAATTTAGATTGATTTCAATTACATTTTTGAGGTTAAACTCATGTGATTTACTGTGAAAATTCTTCAAATTAAAAAAAAAACAACACCTACAATATTTCCTGAAAACCTGATTGTAAAGAATGTAAGGCATGATTAATTTTGATAACAGGTGCTCTGAAACGACTTTCTCCCACACTTAGAGGTCAGCTGTTGCCTTATTCATCTCTAATTCCAGAATTTTGCTCAGGAGAATCATCAGTTTTATTAGAAAGTCTGTTGGTGCTGCTGAACTTAGATAATTGTTTTCTGGAATGGCTGTTTTTCCTTGAACCTACTGTTGTTTTTAAGTAATTGTGCTGATGTTTCACAGGCCAACATGACCACTTTGATCTTAACAGTCCACCAGACATTATTCAGAAGTTGTTGAGGTTTGTTGAGATTCAGCCTCTGAAGCCAAAGTTATGCTGCTTTGCTCTTTTTAAGAAGAAAAGATAACTGTGAAACCAGACCTTTCCTGAAAGCCCTTCCAAACAACCCATGTCTTTGTCATATCATTGAGTTTGAAACATAAATCAGGTTTTCATTCTTTCTGAATACAGGATTAGTCTGTAAAGGTTCTCTTTTGTTCTAGTTACGGTAGAAAACCCATTTTTCTCTTTAGTTTAACAGCTGTCTTTTCTAAGTTTAATGAAAATATGAAGCAGGACTCCAATTGTTGCACCTTGTTTCTTCAGTTTATTGATATTAACATAATATGTTGTGGCTTTTCAGTTGGACTTGCAGCTGTCTTTGTCCTTTTTTTTAAGAACCAGTCATTTTTCTGAGTATGTAATCCCAAGAAAAACTCTCTATCCACTGCATGCAGACTTATTTTTCACACAAAGATGTACAACTGCTTTGTCTTTGTTGTTGGTGTCCAGAGTGCATCCAACACTCCACCTGGTGGCAGTTACAACAGGTTGCAGCTTGTCACAGTCAGATCCAAGTGGTTCAGGAAACTGACAACAGGAAATGACTGAGTTAAATTCAAATGTGTGATTTCAAGCTTGACTTCTTTGTAATGCTTAAAAATCTGACAACAAACTACATATACATGTACAGTCTCTGGCATCCTTGTATACTTGCTGGCTTACACAAAACATAAATCAGCCATATAGGCACATCGATGGAGAGCTGAAGTTAAACTGAGCATCAGAATAAGGAGGAAAGGAGATTAAGTCACTTTAAATGTGGCATGGTTGTTGGTGGCAGAACGAATGTCATAAACTACTCATCTGATTGGAGTTTCACTCACAACCATCTATCAGGTTCACAGAGAAGAATCTAAAAACAGAGAGCATACACATTGACTTGTAGTTGTTTGGGATTAAAATGTGTTGTTTTGATGCTGGAAGAATGGACAGACTGGTTTTAGATGATATAAGAGCAGCAGTAGTTTCAGTAAGCCTTTGTTAAAGCCAAGGTTTGTGGAATATTATTTATGAATGCCAAACATTATAAAACCGACGGGCTTCAGCAGGACACTGGGCACCACATAGAAAGAGGAAACCCAGGTTACAGTTCACATGCTCCCGAAAGTTGGACAAGGAGAGGATCAGAAAAATGTTTCCTGTCTCAGTCTCAAAGACTGAGACAGGAAACATCAACGTTCAGATGGTAAGGCCAGAATTTGGAGTAAACAAGAAAGAATCCTGCCCTGTGCCAATGGGTCAGGAATGGTGGTGATTGTGGAAGAGTTGTACCAGTCTGGCCATCATTTAATCTCCCTGAGGCTTGTAGCAAATGCAACCTGAACACCTGAAAGTCTAAAAAGGTTTGGTTTGAACAGAACTTCTTACTCCAAATAGGAACAGGATGCTTTCTGCAGCAACAGTAAAAAGAACTTGGCATTTTCTTTGCTTTTCGTTTCGTTTGATGTGCTTATATCCCTCCGCAGTCACTGCTTGTTGAGAATGGGCGACATGTGTTGCCTGAAACACTCTGGGGCTGCAGGACCGCCACATATTTGGCTGTCACTTCCATTCTGCAGGCATGTGAGAGGATGATAACAGAAACCCTGCTGTGTGACACACATCGAGGTGCAGTATCAGCTCCTTTCAGCCTCACAATCTTCGCCAAACACTGGTTTGGTCTGGTTTCACAGTTATCTGGTCTTAAACCAATATACTGACACACACACAGAGCCCGTGTGTGGTAACAAAGACGAAAAGAAAGGAACACAAAAATCCTCACGCTTCGTTTGGTATTGTGACATGAGAGAGGTTAAAACAGCTGCATCCTAACAATTTATGCATCACTTCATTTTCTACGTCCAACATATCCTGCTCAGTGTGACAGGGTGTGGGGTATACACTGCACTGGCTCCCAGTCCATTGCATGGTTAACGCAGAGATACGTGAAACCAGCAACCTGAAATGCCTTGTCTCTCCAATGTACCTCTCTCAAGGCTTTGAGTGTTTTTAAACAAATAATAAAGTTTTGACACAAGAAAAAACCCTAATCCTAAAAAATGTAACATATTTGATGGAGAGACTGAAGTAGACAAAAACTCATGTAAGGTCACCAACAGGAGGCAGCATAGTAGAAGGAATATAGCACAACAATAGCAATGTTGAGAACTGCAGCCAGAATACTGTAAAAACAAATTTAAGACAGACTAGGACTGATTATGAAGATGTTAACACTGTCTGACATATGAGGGAGTTGATGTTGAAATGACATGTTAATGGAATCAGCATTGTTGAAACTCAAGGAGCAGCGGCCATTTTTACAGTTTCCTCCTGAACTCTGCCACTGAATGTCTGTTGGCCTTCTTAATTTAAGACTGGATGAAGCCATTGAAGTCAAATTAAATTCTATTAAACTCAATTTATTTTTATTGCACCAATTTACAACGCATCATCTCAAGGCACTTTATGGCAAAGTTAATTCGATCCAGTTATACATGCAAACATTGCAGTCAAGTTTAATTGACCCAATTATCTTTGCCTAAACTCATCCAAATCCAAATCTTATTTATTCCTGTTCATATCTGTGTGGTGATTAAAAAACATAACTCAGAGAAAATCTTTAAGCATAATTCATACCTCCTGATCTGATCTGCTGCCCAGGTGACATGATTCTCATCATCTGAACTTGTGTACGAGGATCCGCTCAAGGTCTCTGTGAATATCTATAACCAATCCTTTGGATTTGTGTGTGTGTAGGTGTGAGTGTGTGTGTGTAGGTGTGCGCGTGTTTGTGGGTGGATGAAGTGTTGCTTCAGTCGAAGTGGGCAGCTTCAGCCAGGCCTTCATTAGTATCCCTGGTTAATGAAGCAAAATGGCGATGAGGTTCAGGAACAGATAAGCTAAAAACACGTCTCAGCCTGGGAGAGTGGCTGACTGGAGCTGCTGCAGCATGGTGTGCAGACGGGGCAGGGCAGAATGTAGAAAACAATATGTTGAAATCCTGTTTGGTTTGTGTCGGTCCTGCTTACAGCTGTTTATATTGATGGTATTGGCAGGGTCATGAGGCCTGAGCTGAGCCCCTGAATGACTTCTGAATTAGTGGACAGCATGGTGGAGCAGAGAGAACCTGTTTTACACCCACCCACTGCTATCCAGCTGCTCTGTTACCTGCCAGGTCTGTGCAGTGAGCGGTGCTGATGGAGATCTTCAGCTTGGACTTAAAAAGGAAATACTGTGGTCGAAGTTTTCCCTAGCCAATAATCCACAGTAAGTGGTAAAGATAAACATAAGCACTTTTGCATGAAAGTACTGGTGCATCTTGCACCATGATTAACACTGTATGTGTTCATCTTCTTTCTAATATTGTTAACAGGAAATCTTCACTTTAAGTCATTTGGAAAATCCGCATCTTCAAACCATTGAGTGACAGCAGCAAGATTGATGAAAATGGTCCCCAATCTTTGTATTACCGCGGACGGTCGAGACTTGGCAATTTTGCTGTGGGGGGAGGGGTGGTCGTCAGATTATTATTTTTTTTCCCACCAATTTTCCCTTTAAGATAATCTCACAAGGTCCTGCAGTGTGTGGTGCTGTGTGTCCCTTAAATATTCAACATTGTCTTGGCCTGATTATGGCAGCCTGTGGGGTTTTCCCTGACCCGGAGCGAGAACTCAGCCTGTTGAATGTGACAGGTAGCCAATCAGAAAGCACGGTGACGTAAGAACGGAGGGGAATCCCAAACAGTTCACATGGCAACTGTGAGTCCGGTGGACATAGGAGGTGATATATAGAAAAGAAAGAAGAAAGATCTTTAAAAAAAAATCATAAATGTAACTTTTTTGTATTGTGTTTTTGATTTCTACATTAAGAAGCCTTTAAACATCCTGGTAACAAAAATGAAAAATTGCAAGGAATGTGACAAGATAAGAAAAACATTTCTTTCTTGTGATTTTCTGCTAATTTTACACTTTACAAGTCACTAAAGTATATATAAGTATATATAACCTGTGTCAATTCCTCTGTCTCATTTCCTCTGACACAAAATATATTTGTCTAATCAACTAAAATCAACCTTTTTGATAATGTTATATTATTCCCTCATCAGTAACTTAGCTGAAGTGTTGATTCTTTCTAGTGTTGTAGTACTCAAGACCATTTTTTGATGGTCTCGTCTTGGTCTCGGGCGTTGAGGGATTTTATTTCAAGACCACAACTGTGGAAATATTACCAAATGTCCAGCATGTTGTCCAGTCTTTTGGTTAATATCCTTGTTTTCACTGGATCCAAAACATACAGATTAAAATCCAAGCAATAACGCAATTTACTATTTACGTGTTTCTGTTACTGCTGTCACCTGTGGCCTCCCCGCTTTCACACGGCGCTCCAAGACATGGTTTTCTCTGAATGGCAGAAGAAGTCTATCTAATTGGCAGTAATAGAAATCAGTTCCATAGAAATGTGGTCAATAACTGGCGAACTAGAAGTAGCCATAAACAGGTTGGAGTCACTAGGGGAGAAACCTTCAAACTGATATTTAAGTGAAACATTTCACTACTGTGCTGCCTTTGTGTGTATATCTGACATGAGCGAGTTTCACTAAAACATTGATAGAAAAAATAATTGATGTACTTCCCTATATTATCACCTTCTTCTCATAATGGATCCCATAATTCCTCATTAGGATAGATCGGTGTTTGGGTGTAGATGAGGGCTGGTAGATCTGGCAGCCGCATAACAGAGGGTACTCAAGGAGGAAAATCTTATCCCATTGACAATTCCCAGGTCACGCCTGTGGTAATTGAAACAACTTTTACTCTTGAGTTGTTTAATCATTGACAATCTCATGGATGGTGGAAAGGGACTAATTACATCTGCTCCTCCCTCCTCCCCAGCCTCTCTTAACAATATGACTATCTGATCAAATTGACTTCTTCGATCAAATTCTAATGTAATGCTGCTTCTATCTGTTTTTCTACATTGCTTCTCAGTCTCTTTACAGATGGACAGGCTAAGCCTTCTCTACTTTTCATGTAGAACACCAGCATTGTTCCAAGCATGGTTAATAACACAACAGTTCCATTAAAAAAGTCGATGAGAGATGTGACAAATCATTTGTCTGTTATTAACCCCGAGTCTGTAATTATGCAAATTGCCATAGATTTTCCCTTGATGCTTTAAAGTGTGATCTGGGGCTTGTTCTCTGCGTGCCGGGCAGACGGGAGAATGGTCATGCATTACTGAACTTGCCACATTCATCATGTTGACTGATGGCACAGGGAGTCAGTCCCCGGGTCCTGGTGGTTAATGTAGTGGGTAATTAACTGTCATTTGCCTAGTAATAGGACGATGATCAATGGTTTGTGAGGAAACAAATTCTAATACAGAAGCTGATGAATGCATGCCGAGGCTGGAGCAATTTATGTGGCAGAAAAGACAGGAGGTGAGGGCTGGGCAAAAGAAACAGACCACGCAGCTTCCAACAGATCTTCTTTTTCCAGCTTCTGCTTCTGTCTGAGTAGTTCACACCTAAACATCTTCACTGATTGGCCCTTTTTGATAGAGATTGTCCCAGAATCTGTTGTTGTTTCTTATTTTTACTAAATCGCAATGATTAAGATGTATTCTGTTTTCAGATCAACATACTAAAGGTAAATAAATGCAGCTTGTGATGCAGGTCGGCAGTCGTAGAAGCAGATCAGTCCAGTCTTCATTTGCCACTGGTGTGTGCTGCTACAGAAACCCTCAAATTTATTTCAGCTTCATCAAGCTGTTTTGTCAATTAGAAAATAAAATTGAAGTATGAGGAGTCACCACTGCTCCTTCCCGCAGTCCAGATCTGGAGGAAGCCGGGGTAAGTTGGGCCACCTGTGGTCCAGCACACCTGAACTGAATGGCTGAATTACCTCCTTTTCTATTTTATTTTACTTCTGATATAAATGTGTGTTTAAGGTTTTAAATATTTTTGCTTTGTTTGCTGGTGGGTCAGCATGCATTAAAGGAGTGTCTTGCACTGCCTGCCTGTCCAGTTATAATAAATTTGACCACCTCTTGTTCTCAGAGTTTATTGCATTTATACATTGATTAAAAATCTATAATTTATACATGTACGTAAGTTACACTTTTACCTGTTAATTTTTATCATTGAACCATTGAACTACTTTTGCCATCCACACGTCTGAAGATTTGTCCCATATTGTGTTGAATTTTGCTAACAATGATAATTGTGTCTGGATGGTAAAATCCATCTCCTCTCCAGCCTCTGGGTTACATGCTCTCTGGAGGTTAATAACCAGCCCTGACTATCCCACACCCTGAGATCATTTATCAGATCGTGTTCTCTACAGGCTCTCAGAGCTGCATGCAGTTTTGTCATTTTAACACGGGCTGTGAAAAGAGCCTCAAGAACTTTGCTTAATAGCTTATTTTGCTTTATGATTTTGTTATCTGGCTGCTGGATTCAGGTTGCTGTTTAGTACGGGCCCCAATACTCAGTGAATGTTCACAATGTGCATGGAGCAGTGAAAGCAATGTTCCATCTTCTTCTATGGTGCCAGCAGTAGCTCACAAGCTTAAAAAAGTCTAATAAGAATAATAATAACAATAATAACAATAATAGAATTCCCTTTGGTGTGTTGTGCTCTGTGAATAAAAATCATGTTTGGCTGAAACATGACATAATTTGAAATGATGTAAGATATTTTTAATTGTTTCTAACTAAACTTTGAGTGGTGCATTTATTGAAATTTGAAAAAAAAAAAGAGACACTTTTGAAAATGTGTTTTTACAGCTATTATTATGAAGAAGATATGAAACGTGGGAGAACGCTGTTGAATATTTTAGGAAGGATTGCTTCAGCATCAATTAACACAAGCTATGGTTAATTGTTGTTAAGTCTAGAAGTTACCAGAAAATCACCAAGTTACGGTACGTCCAGAGATTTTCACACTTTTCCTCATTTTACTATGTTGCAGCCTTATTCAAAATATAATCCATCCATCCATCCATCTTTACGCAGTTGTGAGGAGAACTGGTGCACATCTCCAGTGGTCTATTCCAAATTGTATTAAATTAATCTCTTTATGTAAAATTCTACTCTCAAATACTCCATTGTGACAGTGTGAATTTTTTTGAGTGTTTTGCAAATTTATTAAAAATACAAAATCAAAAAATCATATTTATGAACATATCCTTAGCCTTTGCTTAATACTGTGTCGATCTACCTTTGGCCAGCTCAGCTCACCTCTGTTTAGGTAGTTTGGTCCGTTCTTCTCTGCAGTTCTTCTGGAGCTCCATCAGGCTGGATGGAGGGTGTCTGTCAGCCAACTTCAGATCTCTTCAGAGATTTTCAGTCAGATCCCAGTCTGAACTCTGGCTTGGCCTTTCAGGATGACCACAGAGAGGTTCTGAAGCCTCTCCTTTGGGTCGTTGTCCTGCTGAACTAATGAAGCGTCGCTCCAGTCTGAGGTCAAAACGTTCTGCAGCAGAATGTCTCCATGGCTGCATTCATCTTTCTATATATATATATATTTTAAGTTGTCATGATGGATCATTTGTATGTGGAAATGTGAAGAAAGAGATTCATTTATTACAATTGAGGCTGTTACGTAACAAACTGTGAAAGAAGATGTTCCAGGTTTATGTTGACTGATAATTCAACAATTATTATAAGTGATCGTTTAATTAATTTTAATTGATCTTGTGATGAATTCAGTTTTTTCAAAATGATTTGTAAGTTCTGAAACTTACCTGATAGTGTTCTTTCCTTCTTGTAATAATTAAGACATTTCTAATGTTTTCTGCTGTTTTAGTATCGTTTTGGACTCAGTCATATCTTGTTTGTGTTCGTGGTTTAGGTTGTTTGGTGTAACAGGAAACTGTGCAGCCTGCAGCAAGCTGATTCCAGCCTTCGAGATGGTGATGAGGGCAAAAGAAAATGTCTATCACCTGGATTGCTTTGCATGCCAGCTCTGCAATCAAAGGTAAGTTGCTGCATGGAGTGTGTTGCTCCCACCCATCCTCACATGCTGATAAAGGCGAGGAAGAACTGGGGCACCAATGAATAAACCAGCAGAGCAGATCAAATTTAATTCATTCAGTTGTTTTTTTTTATTATTATTATTATTATTACCAGAGATTCTCTCCACAATATTATCATCTGATAGCACATTATTTAAATTACTTTTGAACCGTTCATTCTTACAGTTCTTATTTGCTCGCAGTGTTTAGAAGGGCAAGAAGCATAAAACATGTATTTTATTTCTAAATAAACATCTGTGATGTCATCAGTGAGGGCCGGATTGTGTTGATGGATCTTGACAGGCTCTCATCCAAAAGTCAAAGAGTTGCTTCTGGGAAGTATGTGTCTGTTTGGGATCATTTAAGACTTGATTTTTTATTTTTTTATTTTTTTTAATATTATTGTCAGAAATATACTGATATTAACAAATCTAAGGCACTGAACCAGGATCATAGAGAGAAAAAATATGTTCAAGGGAAGGCCATCATTTAGAAACGAGACATTCACTGTTTAATATTCTTGATTTGATGTGGTTTATTTACTTGAAAGGGGATAAAGGGCCAGTGTAATTTAATAAAAGCTGTGATAGTTCATGAGTTTAAATAACCAGAATTAGCCAAAAGGCTATTTTTTACCTGTAGTCCCCAGGTAATGATTTTTATAAAAGTAATACAAGTGTGTAAGACACACAGTTGGTTAGGAGATAAGCCTGGACTCGTCAGAACCTGACGCATCGACAAGAAATCAATACCGCTAAGAAAACAGAAACAATAGAATATAAACAATATGAAATGACAGACCCAATTTATTTAGTGTTGACAGGTATTTGAATGAACATGTAAGGTTCATTCAGCATCATGTTATTTATCTGATTTCATCAACTGTTCTTCCACCAGTCAAGCATTGCATAGCAGTTAAAGCTATCATGCTTCCCTCTGTTGGCACCCTGTGGAGGAAACTATTTCAGATAAACCAGCTTCCAACAGAAGAGAAAAGGAAAAACTTCAACAATTATGTTTCATCTCTTGTGCAGAAAAGACTTGTGCAATTTTCTCTTCCTTTTCCCCACTTTGTTCATAACATTAGGATGGATGACTCATATTTGTTAAAAATATAATGTATAATGGACTTACCTTTCATTTTATTATATCTGCTACTTTTGCCTTTAAATTGTCCAGAATCTGAGCATCCTCTAGCTCAGCATTGAAAGTTGAACTCCTGCATTCTTAAATCCAAACACAGAGAGCATATTGAGGCGATAGAGGACAGGGTGGAGGCGCCAGATATGAGGATCCGTCCTGTAAGCAGTTAGCCACAGATCAGCCCTGGGGACAGCTAATCGATGAGGCTGTCGCCCAGCCTCATCATCCAGCCCTTTTTCCCCTGAAGAACCGGAGGCCACAGAAGAGCTGGAGGGTCAAGGTCAGTGTAGATGGTGGCACAGGAGACCCAGCTGGGTGACAGCAGAAGGGAAAGGTCAGTGCTGATGATGGGAAAAACTTCACATTGGACAACTTGGATCCTCACACTAATTCTGTTGAACAGAACCAAACCTGTGCTGTTTGTCAGGAATTAGGACTGCTGGGGGGGTTAAAGAAGAAACGGTAACCAATAGCTAGTGAAATAAAAGAGACAATATATTTTCAACTGTGACATATGTACAGATTGATTTTAAAGCTTGTCGTTGTCATTCAGCTGTTAAACACTTCATGGTTGGGATGATGTTGTCCATACACTAGTTGGAAGTCTTGTGGGCAAAAATATTGATTGCCAAACAGTGTTAGGTAAAAATCACTGTCAGGTTTATTAATACCATGCATGTGTTATGAGAGTCACAAGATCAGACATTCATGAGGAAAAGCTTTTGACAAAGAAGGCACCACATCAAGATACAAATAATAAATGAATGGACAAGAAAAGCTCTCTACTTCTACCTATCAGATTAAAAAAGGTCTGTCAACACGTTCTTGGTTCTCAGATTCATTTTACGTATGTGGAAACTAAACATCCCTCCGTCTCTTGACCACTGGGTGAGAGAAGTTCTCTACTGGAAAAACTTTGACTTTCACTCATCGGCTCTGCCAACAAATTTATGGAGACCTGGAAACATTTTCTGCCTTCAGTCGGCACTATCACTTTGCTGCCTAATGCAGAGGAAAACTAGACCATCTGTGGGCCCTTTTATCCTATGTATTAATTTGTTATTTACATATTTTAATTATTATAAATTTTCTATCATTTTTAATATTTGTTTATTTTTTATTGAGTATTATTATTCCTTCATTTATTTACTGTTGATTTTTCTTTTGTCATTTCCTGTCTCATTTAGAACATGTGTGCTTGTGTTGGTGTATGTAATGTTGGTGTGTGTCTAGTTCCAGGGACTGGATCTGTAATTGTTAGTCTTGTGTTTGGACCCGATCATGGTGTGTTCATGGTGCGCTGGGTTACAGAGAAACCAGCTTAATTTTTTTTTTTTTCTTTCTGTATCTCTTATTTGTGATCGCTGCGTTTTCAGTCCTAATGATTAATAATGAATGGTTTCAACCCTAGAAGGTTCAGCAGACATTTTATTTAAAGTTTTTAGCTCTGATGTTTCATGATTTCATCAGATTTTTGTGAAATCCTGAATGATAAAATGTTATGCACACAAAAACCTGTTGTTTTTTTCTCAGGAGAGCTTATAGAGAAAAAGATTTCAGGGATTCATCAGGGGGACGAATGTATATCAAGGTTTTAAAGCCTTCATTTCCTGGAACTTCCTGCACACTGTAGGTTTATGCATGACAAAGATGTCTAATCTTAGACTGAAAGGTCTTCACAATCACAGTTAATTAAATAGAATTCAATTATTTAAAACTGGCACAATCATTAGAGATATTCAGAATAATAAAATAATGAGAGAAATAAATTCAACTCTTGTTCCCTCCAAAATAGAAGTGTGCAGTCGATCTGCCTCGCTCGGCTGTGAGCCTGACTACAACCAAAGAGCCGGAATTAGAACTGACAGTCTGACTGAGCTGCAGAGAGAAAGGAGTAAAAATGTCACATATGAAAGGTAGCGTAATGCTACCAGTCATACACCATGATTACAATCAAGGTCAAAATAGTTGAGGGTGAGTTGGCACCACAGTCAGCTGGCTAATGTAGCAGTAAGTCAGGCCCACTGTGGAGCGTTAATGATGGGACTCATGTTTTGGTGATCATCTAAGTGCCACCTGTCCTCTGCTTCTCTGCAGGTTTTGTGTGGGAGACAAATTTTTCCTGAAGAACAACATGATTCTCTGCCAGACTGATTATGAGGAGGGGCTGATGAAGGAGGGCTATGCTCCACAAGTCCGCTGATTGTCCAATCAGAGGAGGAGGAAGAGCAGAAGTGAAATGAAGAGACTGAAGGAGAGCATGCAATCACACAACAAAATGCACTATTGCCTCCTGTCCAGGTTCTGTACCCAACATGTACAAAAACTGGGAGTCACTCTACTGTACAGAATGACCATAAAGACAATGTGGCAAAAAAAAAAAAAAAACCTGGTGTAAATTCACATGTTTGTATATTTCATTATTTCTCTCTGACGGATGCTGGCTCTCTTTACCTGACAAAGAATAAACTAACTTTGCCCTGAGAGTGATCACTAACCAAGTTCTGTTCCTGGTTCAAAGTTCACTGGTTTCATTGTACTCAGTAACAGACAAGCATCCCGCCTGACTGTAGGATTCAAACACTTAAACTTAACACCATTATTAGTTTATGCAAACCTGAATCACAGCTATTTTTTATTTTTTTTTAAACTTCATGACTAAACAGATAAAGGGTGCCCTGCTCTCATTACACTCTTTGTGGTTCATACACTGCGATCCTTTAATAAGTTCAAAAACTGACCTTATTTTCCTGCTCCTGTCTCAGGCTGCTGTCTGTAATCCTGAGAAAGTTCAAGTCAAACTTTTACTACCTGTCAAATATTGTTTTGGTAAGATTCTGAAAACATTGAATACAGTACCTACTGAAAACCTTTCACTCCTTTGGATGTGTTCCACTCAGATTGGTTAAGAAACTTAAGAATTTAACGTTTTAAAAGTCAAATATGTTTACAGAAGAGGATAAAACAAAGCATTGTGTTCATTAAATCTGTACAGTCGGGTTGTTCTTACAAATCAGTCATTATAAATAAAAACAATAAATCCTCCAATGTCAAAGTCAAAACTGATTAGAGCAAATAACATATCTAAAAAACCAGCAAATATATTAATATATTAATGAAAAATATCGATACAGACAGAACATTTTTAATGCCGTTGGGATTCTCCTCCAGGAAAATTGTCATTTCTGCAAACACTGAAAAAACACTAAAAACATGCAATAACAAAATTAGTAAGAAATTAAAAACACACATCATCACATCCATACTCTCAAAATCTCAAAAACAGTTTCATCCACTCACATTTTCAAGTGATCGGTTTCATGTCATTGTTTTGCTTGAAAACATAAGAAAGTTAAATCATCAAGAAAGAATATGACATCAGTCAGCGTAGTTATCTACTCTGACTGTTGGTTCTTCAGCAGTCAGAGCTTTCTGGAGTTCCAATGATAAAGACACTCTGAAGAAAAGTCAGATTAAGGCTGGACTAGAGTTTGCCAAAAGACATGAGGAAGACTCCATGTCCAAATGGAAGAAAGTTCTTTAGTCACTGTCACCACAAACACACAATCCCCACTGTGACACATAGTGGTGGTAGAATTATGCTGTGTGGATGCTTCTTGGTACCAGACCTGGCTCCTTGTAAAGGTAGAAGGTAAATGGTCTAAAGACCAAAAAAGGCCCATTCAAAGCCCAGATGTGTCCCATAGAAACTTGTGGCAGGCGTTTAAACAAGCTGACAGCTGGAACAGTTTATCTGGAAGAATGGAGGAGAGCTGCCTGAGAGCCAGCTGATAAATACACACTGAAAGGGTGATCACTTCTTCTGTTGTATCATTTTATGTAGCTGACAGAAATCCACTCACATTTTCAAGTGAACGGGTTCGTGACATTGTTTTGTCATGCTTGAAAACATAAGAAAGTTTCACTTTGACATTAAGGCTTTTTGTATTTTTGGTCAATTTGTAAAAGCAGTAAAAGGATAAAACATCTAAGGGGTGAATTCTTTTTACAGGAAGTAAAATGCAACATTCAAGCAAGAAGGGTTGAGTTTGTTATAATTCATTTCAATAGTTTCTGTGATTTTCCACCTTCTCCTTTTTCATCACCAACAGATTTAGTAACTGACTGGTAAAGAAACTTAAGCATTTAATGTTTTAACAGTCAAATATGTTTACAGAAGAGGATAAAGCAAAGCATTGTGTTCATTAAATCTATACAAATACCACTGCAACTATGTGTTCATGGCTTCTGGGTTAGGAGTTAATAACCAGATGTTTACAAATTGGTCAAAACCTTTACTAATGGGTCGAGTGTTTTGAAGCCAACAATTAGAAAAATGAGAAGGAAGAGAGCGGAGTTACTGAGTACCAGAGGAAAAACCTCTAGAAAATCACTGGGCTGTGTTTTTAGATCGGCCTGGGTTTGGAAATAGACTCCATAGAGATGATGTTTGTGTTTATCATCAAAACTTTTTCTCTTCCACTAAATGAAGCTGACGTAAACCGTATGGAGACCTTTGAACACATTGTACAATGCAAGATTCACTTGAGTAAGGCTGATTGCTTTTTATATGTCGTTTATTTTAAAAAGCCTTCTGTGCAGCTGTTGCTCAAATAAGTGGTGTTGTTCATTGTCAAAATATTTAGACCTCTTCCCTTTCAGATGCGTGTGACATGTTCACCACAGGTTTATGTCAGTTAATTTAGCTTTTCTCTGCAGAGGAACATTAACTTTAACAGCCAACACTTGTCAAATGGTCAAAGCAGTGGAGACCATTCCAGTTTCCAGAACTGCACACTTTATTTCAACATGTGGCATGTCAGTCTGTGGTTGTACATTAAAAATATAACTCATTTTTCCTTTTTTTACAGTGCTTTTGATGGGCGATCCAACAGGAGCAGTTAGATTGGCTGCTGATTGGCTGCTGTGCTTCAGCTCCTGACAGCAGCAGCTCTGTCTCTGTCCTCTGGCTCAGCTCTGAACTCTGGCACAGCCAGTGTTTTAGAAATAAGTAGAATTGCTGTTTAGTGGGTTCTAGCACCAGTTAAGTCTTAGAGCCAGAATTACCTGCCGTTGATGAAGTTTGAGAGAGCTTACCCTAAAACTCCACAGCGTCTGATCACACAAGAACTGATGCCATTATCACCTCTGCTGCCTGTAAATCCAGTCATTTGCATTCCCATGGCTGATTTGTTGTGTGTGACATTGCACCCAAATTGGACCAGTTCTTACTGCTACTTAACTCAGTTCTAACCTGCTGACTGTAGCTTGAGCTTTGTTTCAAACAGTACATGAAGAACAAATCGCTACTGCTCTAGTCTGATTGGTGTTTTACTGTCAACTTGTTGAAAGTAATTCTTAAATTGTATTAAGAGCAAAATACCCAAGCTAATTAAGCTAATTAAATTTCTTTGTGTTCGACACAAAGAAGAGAGGGAAAGTGTTTGATCTAGTTAATGCTATTGAAAGCTCTTTGTTATTTCTTAATTGGAGATCTAATTAAAGAAACTAACTGAGCCATAGGATGAGTTCTCTTTTGTCCAAGCTGTGTGTTATTGCTTGATGGAAGATTTGTCAGTTTAATCCTCTCAGTTTCGCACAGCTGGAATTTTTTTCCACATGACTGACTGATATTAATGTCTCCTGAACATAATGGTTTTCTCTGCAATCAGGTTTATAATTTATATATTGACCAAGAATTGCCATTGAAAGGTTTTTATTATAGATAAAAAATACTCACAAAGCCATACTGCAAAGTACTTGTACTGGTCAATACAGTACAGAAATTAAATTGAGCAGATCTAAAAACAAGATAACTGACAATCTGGCAAATGAAAAGGTATATAAAAAGAAGGCGGAGAAAATTTCAAGAATGTGAAGTAGAAAAATGTATAATTTGGAAACAAAGATTTGGAAAATGAAAATGTTTGCATATCAAAACAAGAAAATATTATGTTATAGAGTTGCTCACGGTAAAGAAAAACTCTTTGATAATGTTAAATTAGCCTCGCCTGCTGGAGCCCACGGAAAGGCTGACAGTTTACAGAAGCACTTAAAAAAAGCCATTAGCAGCAAGTTACGCATCATTAGCGGAATCATTCATGTTCCAGTTGACCCTGAAGTCTGTGTTGGCTCCACAGACTCCCTGCTCCCCTTCCAGGAGAAAAACACAAACCAATGCTGAGATTCATCTCGGCGCTTTCAAAAAGATGGGAGTAATGTTCTTGAACACGACAGCTGTCTGAACGGCTGATTAAAAACCCAGCAATGTTCCAGCAATAACGAGTAAATCATCCATGCACAAGACGATAGAGGAGTTTTGATTAACCAGTTCAACGATACTCTCATCAAAGAATCTGTGGCTGAAGTTCAGCTAACTGTCTGACTGTTCAGCTGGAGAAAACCAAAAGCTTCAGAAATCCAGATGCTCAGAACTGACCTGATCAAACAATTATAAGCAACAGTTATAAATAAAAATAAATTCTTTCTTTTTTTAATCATTTATTTCTATCATCATTTCTTTTTCTTGGACATGTTAGCTGAAAACACAGGATGTGCTGTTTTAATAGTCATGCATTCTTTTATTCGTGGATCTGTGTTTTATTAGAGGTTTTGATCTCAATTATTATTAGTTTAATGAGTAATTGCCCAAATCAATTATTTATATTCATAGCCATTATTCATATTCTGTAAGCTGTAATCATCCAAATGAAAGGCTTGAAATATTTCACTCTGTTTGTAATGAATGTAAACAAGTTTCACTTTCTGAAATGAGAGACAAAAAACATAGAAATGTTTAAATATATTCTGATCTATTGAGGTTTTCTTGTTCTGGTGGGGTTCACTGCCTGAGTAAAGATGGATCATCAATCAAATCTAATAAAATATGTTAGATTTCAAGCCTTATGAATGTGATGTTTGGAGCTGCATTGGGATAGAGAAGAAGTTGTCCAACTTCTGACTCCAGCGTGTGTTTGTAGATAGGAGTCTTTTTTTTTTTTTTCTAAAGATTGCTTGGCTGCAATCATCTCTGCTTATCAAGCTGGTTTCGCGGTTAGTCTCACAGGACTGTGGAAGAATTTGGAAACACTCTTTCTAAACCATTCCAAGTTCATTAAGACTGGCAGGCATTTAAATGTTGATGCCTGGTATGCCATGTCAACAACACACCACTCAGCCTCTATCACCATAATGAAATGATTTCATTCAGAGGAAACATTCAATGAGTTACTGATCAACATGTTTCATATTTTTTCCCACATGGAAAAGATGCATGAAACTAATAATGAGGCAAGTCTGAATTCCACAGTCAGGGAACGTTTTTGGGTTTATTAGACTTCTCTTTGATGCAGCAGAGTAACATTTAGCAGATCCCCATCGTGGCCATTAGGTCTCAGTTTTCAAAGTCAAGCATGCAGAGAAAATTGCTGCATTGAACCTTTCATAAATGTTTGCACATGGACACTCGGTCTCTCTCAGCCTCAGCTTGCCACATAGAATGAAATGACACATGACCATTCACCTTTGGTATGGCGATGACGGGTTCTGTTGTTATTTCGTGGCATTAAGTCGAGGTGACCTCAGAGAGAAAACCTCAGAGCTCAAAACCTCTGACCTCAGAGAGAAATGTTTTTTCTATATTCATTTCTGAAGTTTACATACAATAAGATTAGTAGACCCATCAAATGATAATGAGTACATGTATGGATACGAGTAATTAATAAACAACAATTGAGTTAGACTGAGGCACATTCTATTCTATTCTACTCTACTCTATTCTATTCCATTCTATTCTATTCTACAGGGGTTGTTGTAACACTGCTGTATTTGTAAAAGCAATAAAAAGGTTAAAACATCCAATCACTGTATCTTTCAGTTTGGAACACAGATGACTGAATCATTTTGACCCTCATCATGCTGAGTAGATGCATGAGGAAGAGGAAGCAGGGGTGAGGCTGAGTTGAGGAGGGAAGCAGCATGAAGTGTTCATGCTGGGGTCTGAATGTTGCTCAGTGAGCGGACCAACTTCTGGCTTCTGTTCTGGATACATTTTGCTCTCTGCCTCAGTCGCTGTAGCAGCTGATAATATTTCTGTCAGTGTTGACGTGCCATGCTCTCCTCATTCCACTTTAAATCCAGCTAATGTCTGATCAGATCTGATCCAGGCTCAGTGCGGCTGTTTCCAGATTTCTTTTCATGAAAGATCGTTAAATCGATGACCTTTAAATATTACTATTTAATGCTCATGAGTCTTGGTATTTCTTTGGTGTGTGAAATACAATTTTTTTATGACATCCTAAACACTTGCATACTGTTGAGCTCATTTTTCATTTTCCAAAAAACAATAAAGGCATCCATTCCTCAATGTATTCTCATGTCCTGGTTATCAGGTGAAAGCTAACCAAATAATAATCTAGCCCAATTGCTACTTCAAAGAAGACAATGAATGAAGTTGGTAAGAGAGAGTGAACGTCGTCAGTGAAACACGTCAGCACAGCACTGACATCCTGAACCACAACATGAAGCAGACTGAGGACTGATAACCCTGAACTAAATAAAACCAGGAATGTCTTGCTTCATTTAAAGACAAAAAACAAAAAAATGGTCATTTGAACCTCTTCTACATGCAGAGAGCAGGATAAGTAAGGTTTATATCTGAATAGATATTCCAACCTTCAAGGTGCTGAATATAGATAAGTGCATTCACTTTACCTAAGGAGATCTTAGTTTTCTTTATTAAATAGTTCTGGAGTGAAACTGCTTTTGGGTTAAGATTGATGCTCTTTTTTTAAATAAATTATTTGAACTAATTTTCTGCTTTCAACCAAACTATAACTGTCCTCAAAATATCAAACAAGACAGGACAAAAAGAGTTTTTTCCAGTGACACCTATCTTCTGTACAAACTATGGAGGAAGAACGAAACCAGAAGCCAACTTTCTCCTGCTACTGAATTATATATTCCCTAAAACCCTACAGGATGATCATAAGACAGCTCCTGCTACTGAAGTTTTCCAAGGTTCCATTTCAAAGATGCACAGCTTCTCTTCACATTTCTCTTGGTGACATTAGTTTTCATGTGACCCCATTCTTCCAAACGACAACAAAAGTAAACTTTGTTTCTGGCTTGTGTGTGCCGTGTTCCCTGGTGTCAATGTAGCTGCGAGAACCCCTGTTCTAATTCTGTCATTGTCAAACTTCTTCAGTAATCTTTGTAAAGTGACAAAAAGTGAATAAAAAGGTCCCAATTCCTCTGTGCTAAATGTTTCAAGGAAACTGTAAGACATTATGCTAAATACGCCAACTTTCAGTCAGGCAGTCTCCTCAGCCTCCACAGCCAGGTCCGGCAGGCAACACTCCAGACAGCAGACCCAGGCCTCTGAAGCATTTTGCATCTTTTGAAAATAACTTTGAAGCTGGTATTAAGCATGGTTTTCATTAAACCCATATTTTTGTGCTATAAGTTTGTAATCTAATTTTAATTGTCATGTTTTTATTAACCCTTTAACAATCGTTTTTACCAGTTGAGAGCAGGTCCTATAAGGATTTTTGCTAATTGCTGTGGGCGGCTGCAGCTGCGGGGAGGAGCTGCACCTCAAAGGCGGGGCTAGGTCCACCCAGGTGTTTTGTATCGCTGAATAGTTGCCACGGAGATTGAATGATTTCTCAAACATGAATGAAAGAATCAAGGCAACATCATAGGTTTGTTTTTGGTGAGGGAAACATTATAATATGATGGCAGACAAAAAAGTTGATTTTCCATAGTACTGCTCCTTATGTGAGTTATTTGACCTCTTCTGTTTCAGGCTCCTGCTCTGCTGCCTTTGTCAGTTTCAGTCTTTGTCTCTAACAGTTCTGAATCTCTTTATTGATCAGATAAAACCTTCTGGTTTACCTGGTAATCCTTTTCCCCGTTGCCTCTTCAGAGAGGCTTTCAGCAGCCTACCATAGGACCTTGTAGTCCCTGAGGCTTTGTAGCATGCTGGGTTGATTAAAAACACAGCTTGTTCTCCATCATTATTTTTTTTTATTATTATTTATTTATTTATTTAGTTTTTTGGAGCAATAACTCCTGTTCCTATTTAAAAAAAATACAGAAAAAGTTTATTTTTGCACACTGAAAAGATTTTTTTTTTCTGACAGAAATTGTGTTTCTTGTCGTTTCATTTTGGCTTTAAAATGTGTCACAGCCCACAATCATCTCTTTTGCAGTTTTATAACAATACATGTTATTGCTATAATATGTTATATTATTACATATTATAAGATATAATATGTTATGTTAATACATATTATAATATGTATACTATAACATAATATTATGTTGCTTCAGTGAAAAACAGTAACATGCTGCTGATCTTCTGTTTTGTCATGAACATCATCTGTTGTTCTATGTGTTCCAGGTTTTCGAGGAGGAGCTGTGTCAACAAGCACTGCTCCATTGGTTGTGTTTGAAAATGAAATCAGTGATTGAAAAGCTTTTTCCTGCAAAAGACTTTACAATAAATAGTCCTATTTTATCTGCTACCTTTATATTTTTCAATGTGTGCAGATTATATTTGAGTTACTCTGTCTTTAGCTAGTTTAGAATGGATTTCTGTGGCCTGGAATAAAAATGTTCCTGACTCCAGGCAGAGCAGACCGGAGTGACAGCTTTGAAGCCAGGACCAAAACACATGTTCTCTGTTTTTGGAGTCAGTGGATAATTCAGACAACTAATGCAGCATGTCACTCGGGTTGAAAACAGTTGGATAACAGGCACATGCTTTTTAAATGTTGTCTTTCCACCACATGGTTTCAGCACAAATTCATTTCAGCTGCTTTACTCAGAGCTTGTGGAGCAAAGCAGCTGGATGAATTTGACTGATGAACATGACATTTTAATACATTAGTTTCACATATATTTTATATTTTTCAGTACTGATTGAAAAACACTTTATAAGAAAAAAAGTTTTAAATTACTAAAAATAGGTCTTAGATTTTCTTATTATTCTTTACTTTTTTGTTTTCTCAGCATCCCTTTAGCATTCCTTTGGCTCCCTGGTGTTTGAGAAACACTGAGTTAATTTGCAAACTTCAAATTGTCAACACTCATCTCTAATTTCTTGGCATGTTGTGTATTGTTAACAAAATTTTTTCCTACTTATAATAAATCCACGATCCTTACAAATCAGAAATTTGTGCTGTTGATCTACCAGTTTTACTGTTGCACATATGTAGAAAACTACAAAGTCTATTTCTGTTTTTCATGCCTTGTTACCTGTTGACTGACATGAAGTCATTTTTAGTCAAGATTTGAGGAAACTTCCTTCATTTTGGATCAAATGGATCAATAACCTGAATTCCAGAGGCCGGATAATGAACAATGCGTTCATCTACATGAAGTTGACTGGCTGCTAAGAGAACTGAAACCCACGGCTGGTCACTGGAAATGGCAAAGTGAAGTTACCGGGAAGTCTGCTGCATGCAGCCTTTCATCACCGTTGTGTCCCGTCCCTGGAAACAGGAAAAGCTTCATAGATCATTTTTCAGGCTCCTTCACATCACAAGGTCTCTCATTTCTTTGACCATGTTGCCATTTTACAGCTCACTGGCTGAGGGAGGATCTCTCTGAACCTTCTGTGACAAACAGTGCCAGACCCATCCAGGATGTTTCCTCACACTGATGTCAGGAGTTGATGATTAGAACCAAAACATTCAGTTCTCAGATGAAAATAGATTACATTGATTTTTAACAGACAAAAGAATCCTGAGAGTGCTGCTGAGTTAAGTTCACAGATCCAGAATGCAGGGCAGGTCAAACACAGATATCACTATAGTGATAATGTATTAGTCTGTATTAGTCTATAGACTAACATATATAATGATCTGACAAACAGAACAGAACAGCTGGAATCAACCTGCATGGGGATAAGTAACAGTTTCCATTTAATTAATGTACCCAATTTAATTCTTTGCTTTTTTTATAGTAGCAGTTTGTCTCTGTTGATTTGATCATTTTTCTTAAAGTCTCAGTCATTCTCCATCTGTTTTTCTTCCCGTTTTAGGGAGGACAAATGGCAGGGGAAATGTCCCCGTTTTTGTTATCTGCAAGAAAATTCCAAGGATTTGGATTCTACACAGTGGTGTTCTTTAAAAAACCTAATTACAATCCTGGTGTTTTAGTTTACCAGCCTGCTGTGATTGTAAATTAATGAGAGGAACTGAAGAAACAAGAACTCTTTCAGCCCTTTGATTAAAATATTTCTATATCCGTTTTACATCTTTCATCATACAAGTCCTCAAGACCAGATTTAGAACTTATACCAATTAATAAATAGAGCAAACTCGAGGGAGACAGAGCGTTGTCCATTTTTCATCAGGCACAGCTGGCTCCTACAGGATCACCTTTTTTTAGATTTTAATGTGCTGCTTTGAGCTTTAAAATCCTCTCCAGGTTAAACGTTAGATCATTCTGACATCTCAGAGAAGTTAAACTATTGGAATAAAGTGTTTTTATCTGAAATTTATCAAGATAATTTATCTCTGTAAGGAACTCCCACTCAGTGGTTTAAGTGCTGTGGTTGTTGAGTAGCTCATTTATATTTTAACCTCTTATATAAATTGTCATATTAAATACACAATTAAATAATTTCTGAATTTAAAACTGCTGTATAGCAAAACTAAGTCTTTCAAATTAAAAAAGGAAAGATTATGATTTGTTTTTAATGGGAAGAACAGAAGTGCTGAACTCTTATTCATCCATTTAGTTTTTTTATTACAAAACATTGACGATAAGAAGAAGCTGCCATAAATTGCTGCCACCTGTGATGATCCCAAAAACTACTGAATCAATTAAAACTAAAAGAAAAAAACAAAACAGCATTAGCTTGTGAGTTAGCTGAAGGGCTGTGTGGACCAACCAGATAAGCCCAAATGTATTCATACCCCACAAAGATTTAAGATGTTGAAAGATTTTTTTTCAATCAAAAAGTTTGTTAGGAGACAGACGTCTCTAAAAGATGAGAATAATGTAAAATGAATCAGTATTTTTCATCAGCAAGTGAATGTGGCTGATTTTACTGTAAAGAGTCTTTGAGTGTCCTAAAAAACATTAAACGAGTCAGAAGTTTATTTCTTTGCACTTTATCAAAAATATGCATGTTGTTCACTCAAAAATGAACAACCATATTAGACTTTTCACAAAATCTTCTCTTTTTTTTTTAGATCTACCTGTGTTAGCTGAAGAAGTGTGAGTAAAATGAAGAGATTACATGTTGGGGGATTACATGGTTAAGTTTGGGCTTAACATTATTTTTGTCCATTTTTATCTTGAAACCTCAAAAAAATGACATCAGGTTAAAGTTACCTGATGGTCACTGACCAGTAGTGACCAATGCCCAATCCTTCCATTTCTCTTTGCCTTTTTTAAAGCAAAACTATTATACAGTATAAAGCATTGATACAGAATTGCCAAGAAATTTAGTCCTCATAACTATAGAAAAATGCTAATAATTCCAAATGCTTTTCCTTAACATTGACATTCATTTGGTTAGTATGAATATTAATTTTGACCACATTTTCATCATTTGTTCATTAGTAACCAGAGCAAACATTATTTTTTCATCTGGTAAATTTCATTCTCAATCTCCATGTTCCGAGTGCAGTGGGTTCAGGAGGAGCCGGTGTCTCATCACAGCACTTATTATGGCTTTAAATTAATACTAACTTTCAAAGCATATAAATAAATAGGTTAAAAATGGAACAAGTCACTATTTGTTTGTCTATATCTCCCACATACTGCGGATTCACTATATAAGAGGGTTTCATTTTGCATGGAAGGAGAAGATCTGATCAGGTTGTTTCACACGACAACATACAGCTTCTTTAAAAAAGATGTAAATAATCACCAGAGCTCAAAACTAAAATTAAAGATTTATTAAGTTTTGGTAACTCATCACAAGTTATTGTCTAAAAAACACTTGTCTTGAATTAAAAAACAGACATGACTGGATGTTTCCTTCGTAATTTCTGAAGCACATGTTGGTGTTCAGGCCATGGGCAGCTCATGATAAGCTGCATACTGCCCCGTCACATGGTGGTACACCTGCACAAGACAGAGCACAAATGTTGGAAATGTGAAGCAAGCATGCAGTGACAATGTGATTTAAATTCTCACCTGTCTCTCGATGTCAGCCAATAGGCTGCTAGCTCCCAGGCGGAACAGATGTGGGCAGAGCCAATCGTTACCAAGCTCTTCTTTGATCAGTGTGAGCCACACCAGGGCTTCCTGGGCTGTCCGGATTCCCCCTGCTGGCTTAAAGCCCACCTGGAGGAACACACACACACACACACACACACACACACACATAGCTCAGTCATAGAAATATATCACTACAGAACCCCTAAAACATTTACTGCATACATTCTATCTTTAAACCTGACATATGCTTACAAACAGATAAAAACATTTTTTATATCCACATGTAAGATCAGTTTCTCCACTTATTCTTTTCTTTGACTCCATTTATAGATTAAGGTGAAATGTAAGCACTGGTTTCTCTCTTGCTTAGTCTGGAAGAACTTTGATAACATGAACTCGATCCAGCGGTGATTCTAACATGACCATGGTTTGATATGAACCGTCATAATGCAGCTTGTTGTCTAGTTGACCCAAACCCTTTGCTTCCCTTTCAGATTGGTTCTTCATTAATCCCTCAGTGGGGAAATTAATGTTTGTCTCATCCATCTCCTCTCCCCCCCCCCGTCTCTGCTGAAGACAAACAACCCACAGCATAACGCAGCCACCTCCGTGTTTCACTGAAGGGACGCCATGTTCAGACTGACGCAAGCCAAAACGTTTCTTCCAAATAATAATAATAATAATAATAATAAAACTATTTATTTGTAACGCACCTTATAGTTCAAAGAAATCTCAAAGTGCTACAGAGACTAAAAAAAAATAAATAAATTGTAGAGCTTACAGTAAAACATACAATAATACATCTCACACCAAGTGGTACCAAAATAAACATTAAAACTAACAATTTAAAATAAAACTTACAATTCTAAAAGGCCTGTTTAAAAAGGTGAGTCTTAAGACCTTTTTTAAAGGCCTCCACACCTTGTGGGGCTCTCAGGGGCTCTGGAAGAGCATTCCAGAGCCGCGGAGCTACTGCCTGAAAAGCCCTATCCCCCTATGGCAAGTTTGGTCTTAGGTTGATGCAAGCAATAAAAGGAGGTGGAGGAACAAAGCCTTCGAGAGGTAGCGTGCGGTGAGAGGAGTTCACTGAGATAAGCAGGAGCAGTTCCATGGATGCATTGATAAGTGAGCAGACAGAGTTTGTAATGTATTCTAAGTTTGATCGGTAGCCAATGAAGTGAATTAAGAACAGAAGTGATATGGTCGTATTTGCGCCTCCTCATCAGGACCCGGGCAGCACAGTTCTGAATGTGCTGGAGCTTTTGCAGGTTTTTACCAGAGGTCCCAACAGGAGGGCATTACAGTAGTCCAACCTTGATGAGATAAAGGCATGGATCAACCTCTCAGCATCCAGTTGGGAAAGGGAGGGGCGGAGTCTGGCGATGTTTTTGAGATGGAGGAAGGAGACTTTAGAAAGGTGACGGATGTGGGAGTTGAAAGTGAGGTTAGAGTCAAGCCTAACTCCAAGGTTTGTAACGGTGGTAGAAAAGGGAATGTTAAGACCAAATATTGAGATCCTGCTGAGATCTCAATATGGCACCCCTCATCAAACTGTGTTTGATGAGGGGTGCCAAAAAGGATTACATCCGTTTTATTACTGTTAAGTTGAAGAGAGTTGGCAGTCACCCATGCCTTTATCTCCTCCAAGCAAAGCTGAAGTGAAGACGGAAGAACTGTAGGAGAAGTGGAGTCCATTTCCATTTTCATATACAGTTGTGTATCATCAGCATAGCAGTGAAAGGAGACCTTGTGTTTATTGATTATATGACCAAGGGGGAGCATATAGATGGTGAAAAGGGTTGGCCCGAGGACTGACCCTTGTGGAACTCCACAAGTCACAGTATGAGTTGAAGATTTACACTGACCCAAGGAAACATATTCAGTTTTATTGGTAAGATATGAATGAAACCATTTAAGTGCTGTACCCGAAAGTCCAAAATGTTTGAGAGTTACAGGAGAATTTGTACGCATTTATTTCAACAAGTAAGCAATCTTAACCCTCTTCCATCAAGGAGTGTATGAGTTTTTATACATTTACATGTGATTATTTCTCTGTGTATAGTAAACTCTACATACAGATCCATAACAACAGGCAATACTCTACCTTGTGGCCGGTGCGCAAGAAGTAGTCACGGATTGCTCTCGCCATCACTATGGCAACAGGATAAGTAGCATTGACGGCTTCCTTCCCTGTAGAGGTCTTGATGAAGTCTGAACCTGTTGGGATCAACAATGACAGTCAGCATTAAAATTATAAAATAAAACAGCTGCTTCTGCTACACTGCAGTCAGCTGCTGGCTTCATGTTTATTTACAGGCTCTTCATAAAACTCCAGCTGATTCATGAGATTAATATGTGCTTGGAAGTGAGGATTAAATATTCATCTTATTCACACTTTAAAAGGCCATCATGTTCACTTAACTCCAGTTTTGTTTTGGACTGATGCTAATGGCAAACAGCTGCAGACCCTGAAGTAGCTCCTTCCAGCGACGCTCCAGCAGTGACGGGTCTGCCAGCCTCTGCACAGGTTAAGCTGTGCAGGACGTCCAGCAGTGAGAAGGCAGACATGAACATCTGCTCCCGGCTGACAGACTATATCTACATGTTCATGAACTAAAAATATCCCCATGCTCAGACTTTTAATGTCCTCCTTCACAATTTGTGTTTTATTGGCTTTCCTGCTAAAAATAGATGATAGAATGATTCTCTAATAGATCCTCACAAACTGCAAGCAGCACACAAAATGTTCTCCATCTTCGTTCACCCTGATTAATAATGAGCGTTCATCTGGCCACTGCAGACCAGAACAAGTGAAACATTTCCTAGATCATTAAAGGCGTGTTCCGCAAATTCTTTTTCCAGTCAGGTCTTTTTTTTTTTTTAGCCTTCATTCGCTTTTCTCAATCTGGAATATTCTTAGAGATTCATTATAAGGAATCTTAATTACCAGATAATGGCTAATGGGTATTAAATGTGTGTGTGGGGGTGAGAGGAGGGATGAACGGTCCATTCATTTAGGTGGGCACAAGGATACTAGGAGAGGACAGTAGAGTTAAATAGACATCACAGATTAATAGGTTATATTATCATTTAATTTCAGGAATCTCATGTGCAATTTATAGGAACAGTGGCAGATTAAGAAGCGAGTGAGGTGACAAAAGCAATGCATTCAAATAATGAGCTCTATCTAACAATTGACAATTTGGTTCTGTAATCAGCTCATCATGTGATGGTTAGCTAAGCAGAGATCGGGCGAGTCCAAACGCTTCAGTTCTGTTGAATTCATTTTGCTTAAAAATTATAATGTTACAATCACAATATGACAGCATCACAATGGAGTACATAATTATGGAGTCAAAATTAGTATTAAAAAGACTTTCAGCACAAATTTACTGTCATACCCTTAGTCAAATCAACCTTGACCTTGAGAAGTCGCCTTAAGAACGACATGTCATGTTTCAGACTGTGGCAGGAAGTCGGAGGACCAGAGAGTCCCCTTGTTGTTGATTGCTGCTCATCGGAGTTTAGGAAGACTGTGCATGTTAGTTTCTGTGATAATGCTAAGATAGCTTCCACTGTGCATATTAAAAACATATTGAGGTATATTTGGTATCTGAACTATTTACAGAAGCATCTTAAGAGGAGAGCTCAAGTATTTGTGGATTTTAGCTCTTTGTGGGATGTTGTGGTCCTTCACTCCCCCAAATAGAGAGTCTTCATGGAATGAAGTTTTCAACAAGCTTAGCCTCATGTGTGGTAAAGAGAAACTTTAGCAACACTAGCTTGATGAGCCTCTGATATAAGCTGTTATTCCTTCTTTATGCTTAATAGAGTTAGTCCTTTTGTTTTTGTCTTTCAGTCTTACTCGCAGGTTGTCATGGATACGGCATAGATCTGGTCCAAGTCATTTTCTCTTTGAAGTGAAGTTATGGTGAATATCACATGCAGAGTTCCACCTTCTGCATTTCCCAAAAATGGTTCATAATTTATAATTAATACATTTTGGTGTTTGTTAATAAACTCTGAATTATCCACACACAATAACTGATTTTCTCTCCCACACCAAGTTTGCTGAATATATTTCAATTGAATAAACAAATCAGAATTTTTACGTGCAATCGTCATTGGGAATCAGGTTACTGGGCTCCAGTGTTTTTTGAGTCATAAATGTCTTTTTTGCACCATTTTTATAACAACAGACCACCCGTCATCTTTACAGTTACAAAGAAAATTGTTTTTTGGGTTACTGACCCCCCATCATGGCCACCATGCTGGCTTTGTAGATGTTGGTGAAGGTTCCCAGGTCTCCAGTGGCCAGAATGGTCTTCATGTGGGCGTCACCACAGGCCTCTCGAAACTGGACAATCTCTCTGTACATGGCTGCAGAGACAGAGGAGACAGACTATTGATAAGCCTTCCTCCTTTAGTCTTATGCATTTCCACAGTCCTGGGAGATCTGACGCTAGAGAAGCACACCTGAACATCACAGATATCACACTGGTGGACCTTTTTCTCCACTTCTGTTGATGTCAGCTGCTGATTTTTCAGGCACTGTGTTCAAAGGGACCCTTACCTTCAGACACACGCTAAAACACAGTGGAAGAAGATGTGCTGGAACAATGCAGAAACCACCGCCTGGTTCCACACCACAGCTTGCTGGAAACAACACACACTAGCTAACCAGATACTGTGTGTGAAACAGAAAAACCCTGATTTAGGCTGCATTCACATTGTAGTGCAGGTTCAGTAAGAGTTAGAACGGTCAAACAACAGGACTCAAAGACTTTCCAACAAGAGTCCCAGTTCCTCCATAACATCAGGAGTTGGGACGTTCCTCTGACCCTCCTCGTTAGGGTGACAACTGACTTTTGTCATTTTGCACTGTCAAAATGGTCAAATGTTTAGAGTAAAGCATATGAAGGAGAGGGTGATCCTGAGCAGAGAGTGGAAAAAGAGCAAAAATCCTTCTATCTGCACAGCATCCAGATGGACTAGAAAGTGAGAGTGAAAACTAACATTTGCTCTTTTCAGACTCACTTTATATATAAGCTGCTTCTGTTTTTAATCTTATGGAGTGGTTTTGTTGATGGACGATCTCAGCCTGGTTGGACCTGAAGTTTATCACACTGTACATGTAACATATTGAATGGGGCATATTTTTTCCCCCCCCCCTATGTATGTAGGCAGGGTTTGGCCAAAGGGTTTGGGCAAGGGAATACTTAGACTTAGACTGGGTATTCTAATATTCTAATTGAGTCTACTGGGTATTCGTAACTGTGAATTTGATGTGATTGTACCTCACAAGCGACTTTGGAAACGGTGGTTGTGTATTGGTTTCCTGTGCATTTGAATAGTGGTCTTAGTCCATTTTGTACTTTTGTACCTGGACCTTTCCCAGTGTTACTGTACTTTTTTCATTTATTTTTTTTCCCTCTTTCTCTTTCTTGAACACAGACATCTTGTTGCCAGTTCATGAGAGATGGGTGCGAGGTGCTGTATACCCTGTGATGAACCTGGTTCCTGATTAGTCCATACTCTGTTTCGTACAGATAAACCACATTTCATCTCATCCTGTCTCCTGATCCCTTATTCACACAATGCAGGACTAAGCGATTATAATTAAAGAGGTTACACACACACTTCAGAATGTTTTTCTGGGCTAAGGGGGCTCTAGCACAGCCTACCTTCCCACTGTCCGGTCAGGGCCAGCGTCCTGTTAATGACGATATCAATCTCTGTAGCTCCGTCTCTCACGGCCATACGGACCTCCTGCAGCCGGGTCTCCAGGGGTGTCTGGCCAGCTGGAAAACCAGTGGCAACTGGGAAGGAACGGAAACACACACACACACACACACTCACATCCATGACCTTTAACCTGTACAGGACAAATGTAAAAAGATTCCAAGAGACTCACCTGAGGCAACGGGCAGGATGGAGTTAGCTGCCTTTAGTGATCTGACAGCGTCGGCCACCCGAGAGGGATACACACAAACTGCTGCTGTGGTTAATCCTGGATCACATCAAGAGACCCAGTTAGGCTGATAAACCGGGCTGTGGCTCCCTCTGCAGGCTGAACTGAGACATGACCAGACCCGTCATCATCTACAGCAGGGGTCACCAACCTTTTTGAGACTGGGAGCAACTTCATGGGTACAGAGCAACACGAAGGGCTACTTGTTTGATACAGTCTTTATAAGTATATATATATATATATATCTATATATATATATATATATCTATATATATATAGTATATGTATATATATATATATATATATATATATAATACTGCCTGATCATATTAATGTCAGGACCACTCACAATAGTTATCAGTAATAATTTACCATGGCAGCTGGTTAATTGCTATTATGTGATCAGAAGTTTTTAGCTCACAGAGTTTTAACTTTGATTCCTTTTTGGAGTTTTTCTCTGTGATTCTAAACTGGCCACAAGTGACTGAAATAAACAAAAGCAAACTGATGGATTGTTGCAGTAAATTTTCCTTTAAATAAAAAAGAAAAGAAGAGTTATAGTTTTATTATCTAACCAGCTGTTCTATTAGCAAAATTGTGGAAAATAAAATATCTTTTGTGTCAAAAGACATTATACACACACAGCTGTGTCAGTCTGAGGGGTGAGGTGGGGAACCCCAAAGCCCAAGTCTTATTGGTCAGTTTGCTTTTGTTTATTTCACGGCTTTGGGTTTTTCTGCAAGCTAAAAATGAACGAGTTGGTTTGAACCTCCCGTTGTTCTACAATCAGCCTGAGCTTCTGACAGTCTGCGCGGTTCTGGCGGGTCGCCGGTTTATTCGCTTTTTACGTGGTTTCGCGAACCGAACAGCTGACGGGTCACCCGCTGGCTGACCCCAGCAGATGTGGAAAAATAAAGGTCTGACACCTGACCTGCAAGAGCACAAGCACCTCTCCAATGCGCAAAAATCAGCACAAGCCTAAACAAGAGCAGCTGACTTTTTTTTCCAGACGATGCTAAATAATAAAGACATGAAGCGAAGCCTCCCCATGTGGTTCACGGAAAGGACGGTGCTGGTTCCCGATGCGCGCTACGAATAAGATGTTTGGCACAATTTATTTATTTTTTCTTCACAGTTTTGTGAATAGAGTTAAATAATAAAAACTCCAGAAGTTATTCTTTTCTTTGTTTACTTAAAGGAAAATGTGACGGTACGCAGAGTGCAGCTGCAGGCGCTGCTGTGCTCCGATAGTTTCCTGCATGCGCCTGCGCAGTTCTGAACTTTAACAGCAGGAAAGAATTTTATGCATAAAGCAATTTATTTTAAACGTTTTTGTCATTTCCCTCGTTTGTACTCAAAATATAAACGTCAAACGTTATTACTTCAATGAAAAAACATTTAATTAAATTATTTTTTGGTAGTGCTCCCTAATAATAATGGCTATTTTTAGGAGTAGCTCCGCGGGCGACTGAAAAGGTCCCTGCGGGTGACCGGGTGCCCGCGGGCACCAGGTTGGTGACCCCTGGTCTACAGCCTATAGGTCTGCTGCTGTGTATCTTTTAAAAGTGGACTCAGCATTCTGAACAGCTGCTTCTTTAGCAAGTCGTGTTTATGACTGGACAGCTGATAGTCAGCAAACCTCCCTATGAATGTGTGTAGGCCATAACATATATTTTTATTTTTTATGAAAATATTCAACCTAAAAAACTATTTGTCTATATGTTTGACATATAGACAGTCTAAGTGAGCTTAAGAGGTCTGCACAGAGTCCTGAGCTCAGCCTGAAAACAGAGCACAGACTTTAAAGCAGGCCTTCTTGTCCTACACCAGCATCTGACCTCCCAAATGAACAGTCAAAGAGTTCCCATGAAAACACACCTAACCCTGCTGGAAATCCTTTCCACTAGAGTTGCAGCTGTTATACTGATTCATGTTAATCCCTACAAATTAAGGCTGGGATGCCACTCAAGTTTCTATACATGTGAAGGCAGATGAGTGAATACTGTTGGTGATCTTGATGCACTGAGCAGAGCAGACCTTTGTCGTGCATGTCCATCCTCCTGAGCAGGTCTATCGAACCGGCTGGATGGCTTTCACACACAGGCGATGAACGTTGGACGGCGTGTCATCTCCAGCCAGCGTGGTCAAATCGATGCAGGAAGCCGCCTTCAGCAGCCAGGCCGTCTGCAAGGTGAGCAGGGGAACTGAAGAGCTTCTGAACATTTACAGCACTGCATGCATTATGGGAAAACTCACCTGCCACTGTTTCTTGGGGAGCTTTAGGCCTTGGATGTGCTGAGCCCTCTTCAGCACAGCCTGAGTGTTCACCCTCACCTTGGACAACCATTCCAGGTCTGCAGGCAAGAAAGAAAGATTACTACTGACATCAGTTTGTTTACATTTTACTTTAAAAACAGTTTTATTATTAGTAGTATTATTTTTTACCATCCGGTTGTACACTCTGCAGGTTACTGACCCGCTGTTACTCATTAAACTGGAATGCTCACGCTTCTTCACTTAACTCTCACGTCGCTAATTTTATTTAACATTCCAGTATTACACTACAGAATGAGAACCTCGTAATTAGTACTGAAAGCTCGGTTTATATGACAACTCTATACAGACACGTGTCTATAAGAAAGTAGTAGCCGGACTAGGAGTGTTTGACTTACCGAGGTCAGTTCCGGGGTTCCTGGCTGACATTTTCACCGACTGATGTGTGAGGGGACCCGGCAGCAGAGTCCTCTCTCTCCTCCAGGTTCAGGCCAAGCTGCTGCGTTGTGACGCTTCCACCGAGCTGCTGGTGGGAAAGCTTCTCCTGCTTCTGGACCAGCACGTGACCGATCACGTGTGAAGGATTGTCTCCACGAGAGGGCGCTAGATGGCAATGCACAGCTTTTTTTCTCTTTTTTTTCCCAACATCTTTATTGAAGTATTGACACATGTGCAGTTATACCGTATAAAGCGTCAAATGAATCAACCATCATATTAAACATTTTATGACTTCTTATTCTTATTCCTGTTTGATCATATGAAGAACTTTGAACTTCCTTGTTGCTGAGATAAACTTCACTGATTTATATCAATGAAGGTTGAAGTTTCCTAAAATTAAGAAAAACAAATCTTTCCTAATTGTACTTTTGATTAGTGCTTCTCAGAGTATCTCTAACGCTGATCCAGGATCTAGTTTTCAGGAATTGAGAGGTGACAACAAACTTTCTGTTAAAGTATCGCCCATAACCACAAAAAATATGACAGTTGTAGTTTTGGAAATAGGCCCATGTGTAATCATAATCCTTTTTCAGATGTTTTTTTCTGTTGTTGTTTTTTCATCTGAAGCCTGTTATCCTTTTATCAAAATATCCATTGCATAAAATGAAGGTCTTTGTACCTGAGGTTATTTGCAAAAACTCCAGTCTGGTTTTTTGCAGTTTCTTTCGAGTAATGGATTCTTCCTCTCTGTCCTGTACCAGTTTGGTGCCAGACAGTTTCACTGTGAATAATGATTCTGTCTTACCAGCTTCAGCAGCTCCTTCACAAGACCTCTGGTTTGTATTCTGGGTCCGTCTGAACATTTTGGACCAAAATGTTTAAATCTCACACAGAACCGTCTCTTTCCTGAGCAAAACGATTGGTTGTTTTAACTGACATAAAACAAGAGCTGTTTGGTCTGCTTTAACTGCAAACAGTGAAAAAATGTGGATATATTTTTGATCAGTGCATGTGAACTTATTGCTTCTACTGTATGAACTCAAACTTTAAAAGTACTACACTCAATATTACAGTCATGTTTATGTTTTCATGTTTTGTTGGGAACATTTATAGTCAACAATGCCTGGAGAATCCAGCTGACCTGGTTGACCTAAAACAGTGGTTAGAGAAATTATGCTTATATAAAAGTTTCCAAAACAGAACAGCTTCTTGGATCATTCGATAGGTTTCTTGAAAGAGAAATTTAAAAAGTGTCATTTTCTGTCTGATGTCATGATGTCTTGATCTGTGATGTCTGGAGGTCAAGGAAATACATGATTTAACAATAAAAACACTTCACAAATTCTCCTGGGAATTATTTGAGTTCTAAATAGCATTAAGAGTGTGAGGCTTTTTATGAATATATTTTATTTACTAGTTTGATCAGGTGTTCAAATGAAACTGCAAAGATAAAAGTGGCTACACTTAAAATCAAAAACACAAAATATTTCTGACCTAAAAAGGCAGATCAAAACCCATTTAGTGTTCCATTATGCTTCAAACTGAAATCAAAAACTTGCATAGATATTTCATTGCTTCTCAGTGCAATATCATTCAGAATGAATCTAATACAAATCAGAGAAATTTTGTGTAACTAAACCTACAGATCCACAAGTTGCAGCTACTGCACAAACAAAGCCAAGACTTTAGGTTATGTAACGTATGATCTGGCTGTCAACAGATTCTAAACTTATGTTTCAAGTTCAAATCAAAATTCAACCATACTTTATTGATCCCAAAGGAAAATTAAATGATGTTGTAACTTATATTAATTCACGATTTTTTGGAGTTATTGTAGATATTGATGGCTGTTGGCAGGAAATATCTGCCAACAGCAGATATCTTAAGAAGCCTCTGACTGAAGACTCTGTTGTATGACAGACTCATGGAGAGAAGGCTTAGGATTGTTGCATAATTATAATTATGCGTTTAAACAACAGAGAAGAAAAGTGTTGAACCTCATTTCCTTTTTCTTCACCCTGACTGGATGTGTTAACACAGCTGAGGACAGACTGCCATCATGTGGAGCTGAACATATGATGACGCACATCTTATCCAGTGAACCTATGGATATATGCCTGTAACGCTTGTTGCTAGATACATATGGATATATTCGTGAAAAGAGACAAACGGTACAGCATGTGGATCTAGGACAACTAAGATAGATGAACAGAGTTTAAATAAAATTTTAGAATAGATTCAAGTCACTTCCTGACTTAAATCTATTCAAATATTACAGAGGATGAAAATCGGGTACACAAGGAAAGAATAATGGTAAATGTAACATAACCGAAAACTCCTTCATCAATACTTGCCTCTCAAACTCATGATGACTTGTCCTGAAAAACATTACATGAGCATACTGCAATGCCAACACTGAGCATCTACAGCGTTTAAGAAGTATTTTTTCCGTTTCCTTTTTGTAAACACACCAGAGCACTAAAGGATCTTCATTAAAGCATTAAAGGGACTGTGACTGGTGGCTGCGATTGGAAACCACGGTCATGTTGGAGAAATCAGCAAATGACTTATTCCTCTAGTGCTCTGGTATATCACCATTACCTCAGATTACAGTTTCAAAGACGGTCAAGATCTGTCACTTTAGCTACATTCATCAACTTTGTTGGCGTTTCATTCGATCAGCACATCAAATAAAATAAAAAAAAAAAAAAGCATTTTTTTAATGAGCTGTTTGACTTCCCCTAAGCGTTTGCCTGCCAGCTGCGCTCCTATAGGTCAACCTTCCCACCAGTGGCAGCGCTGCTGGAGGCCGAGGCTCCGTCCTCAGCCGGGCCTGCAGCCTGAAACGCCAGGGAAGCAGAGTTGATGCAGTAACGCTTTCCAGTGGGTTTTGGACCGTCGTCAAACAGGTGACCAAGATGAGCTCCACACTGAAACACAGGAACATTCAGCAGCACTGAGCAACCTGTGTGGAACCTCCAGCACACTTTGTGTCTGAAGAAAAGTTTATTGTGTATAAACACAACAAACTGAAGACAAAATGATTTATTTTCAAGCAAAAAGATGTTTTCTGGTGGAAAAATTAAAAAATGATCCATATAGCAAATGCTGGAATGCTGGATGAGACTGTGAGGTTGGAACACCTCCTTACCATCGCCCTTATCTTTAGTTCAATCCACAGTCAGATTCCAGTTAGGACTTACTTTGAATGAGCCACTCCAAAACTTCAATATTATTTCCATTGCAAATAAATTGTTGCTAAATAAAAATGTAGGCTGAATTAAGACTAATTAAAATAGTACTAAAACATATATCTACCATATATATGAATAATTTTGGACATAACTGTGCATACCTATTGGTCAGTCTTCTCATTATAATTGTAAAGGTATACATACAAGTTCTGCAAATGGAGAAATATTGTATTTGATAAGCTACATTTTTTCTGTTTATTAATAATAAGTATGTATGTTAAAACTGTAACATTTTGAAGCACTTTCAACTAGAAATTAGAGTAGTTATTGGTCTTTATGTTGATGTTCTATATGAGAGCGTAGATTTACACACACGGCTTCATCACACACACCCTGCCCCACAAACACAGCGTCAGGGTGAGGGATGAAGTGGGATTTAGGCTAAAAATGATTTTGAACTGATTTACTTCATGAAGTAAACGAGTTGACGACAAGAACTTTAAGGAAACTTGATAAATAAAGTGGTGTGTTGCAGCTCACCTGGCTGCAGGTAGTCTCCACTCTGTGTAAGCCGTAGGAGAAATCATCAGCCAGAGAGACGGACTCCTGCTTCAGCAGGTCGAAGAAGGATGGCCAGCCTACGCACGGTTTGTTTAAGAACACACGAGGAATGTCAGGATAAAAACCTCTGCATTACATTTCACACTTCTGTCTTCATCAACATATGAAATATTAATACCATATATCTAGAATAACAAGTCACATCTGACACCTGAGCTTCAGCTTGTTTTATATGAATCAGGTTTGGTTATTGAGCAGTAAAATAAATAACTACAGACGGAAATGAGGGAGTTCAGACAGACAGACAGACAGACAGAAATCTGACAGAAGTTCTACTCACCTGATCCTGAGTCAAATTTAGAATTTGAGCTGTAAAAGGAAACAAAAATAGCTCAAATAAAGCAATGATATCGTTTAGTCTTATGATCTTTTATTACAAAAATAATCCTCTGATTTAACAAATTTTTTTATAACTGTACTGTGAGCTTTAATCCATCTGTTGGCCAAGTACAGACACATGGGCAGTCAGGTATGATGTACAGAGCTCCTCACCTGAAGAGAGGGGCCCCACAGACAACACAGTGATAGGTTCCCTCATCTTTATGGTATGTGAACTCCCCAGTAAAGGCACTGTGGGAAAGGAAGTATTAATAAATAATAACAGCACAAAATGGTCCAGCAGTTAGTAATGTGGTACTATGCACTGTAGGTTTATTATCAGGCTAATATTGTACATATAGTCAGATTCTACTTCCATCCTGTGCTTTCACCCAATTGCAAAATATTCAAGCACGCAGTGAAGCCTGAGATACTTTCCAGGACAATTATAACATTAAAAAAAAGAGAGGCTGATTTGTGACATGGCAGAGAACCAAAGCTCTATCTTCCCGACCTCTCGGTTCCTCTTTCCTGAGTGACATGGAACTGCTTTGGGGTGAGGCGTTTCCTCAGTTCCTCCTGAGGGAAACTCACTGGCCAGGTCTTCTTACTCCTACAGGCTCCTGCAAATAAAGACAGGAAAAAAAGTTCACTCCAGATTTCTTCTGAAGCTCCAGAAGAAGAATCAATATGTGATTTGCTTATCTAACTATATATGAAGAATTACACACTGAATCTTATCCACTGATCAGCCGCAAACTGAAAACCTCCTGCTGGGACACTGGCAGCAGATCCTCATGAGACGTGAGTTTGTTGTTCACAAGTTAAACTTTTCCACATTTATCACTTTAGAAGTACATAAATAAACATATTTTATTTAGAACTTCGGTGATAGCCTAACAAAAAATAGAATATTGATATGAAGTGGAAGAAAAATGGTACTTTGTAATCCAAAGCTTTTTACCTTTAAAAATCTGAAAAGTGTGATATGTGCGTGTGTGTGTGTGTGTGTGTGTGTGTGTGTGATTTCAGTCCCCTTATATTGAGTCCCCTATATATAAAGCCAATATGAAACTAAGTGCAACTGTCTTCAGAATGTAGCAGTGTATCAAAAATGTAAAACCATAGCAGAATGAGCAATGAGTATCCCCCGCCCCCCACACACACACACACACACACACACACACACACACACACACACACACACACACGCACGCATACACAGACACACGTACGTGCACGGACAAGCGCACACACAGAACAGCGATGTGTGGTGTGTGTTTCTGTCAGTCTGCAGCAGACTACAAGCTGACCATGTTTGGATCAAGAATTTTATGTCATTAGGAATAAAACTATGTTGTTAATTGGTTTCGGGATGTAGCTGATCAGTAAATAAAAAAGTAGCCATAATGTTACAATTGGTCTTGCACTACAAATTTTTATCACGTCCTTCAACCTGCACATAGACATTTTTTTATACATTGCAGTGTTGTGAACGTCCTTTAAAAAAAATAAATAAACAGAAATTTGAAAAATGTGCAGCTAGACAATTACTTAAGAAAGTGACTTGGTGCATGCAAGTTGCAGCAAAGCCAGGCAGTTCATTCGCAATTGAAAGTTTGTTCTAGTTAAAGGATAACCTCAACAGTAAACGCTGAATTTAAAAGTAAATAAAGACCACCTTCTCTATAGCCACTACTGAAGTGTAATGTTTGGATCCTAGACGAGACAAATCAAAAGCAACATCACATGGTTGCTTTTGACAACCATCACAACCATGTGATGTTGCTTTTATAATAAAAGTAACAAAAGCAATACAGTTTCAAACAAAATTTCCTGTCCATGCAAACTGTACTTTGATATTACATTATGAGAGGTAGCATCCAAAATGTTAAATTACACGGCTTATGCAATCAGAAGTATCTACAATGATGACAATTATATTGCCTTTAGTTCTTGTTTAAAACAGTGTGCTCTAAATGTGACTTACATTCTGCTTCCAGAATGTAAGTCACTCCTGTACCCTTCATCTAGTTCCTCTGGATGCACAGCAATCCAGCAGACCTACTCAGTGTTCCTACAGAGTCAACATTCACAGATTTTTCTGCAGAACGTTACTCCAAATTATCTGTGGAGGATCTGCCTCTTCAGATTGTTTCATAGCTCATATCTACAATCTTTTAAAGAAAATGCAATATCCAAAATTCAGACAAGGTTCATAATTACATCAGCCTTCAAAAAATTTACCAATCTCTCTCTTTATTTGATATAAATAAGACTTCCCAAAAGGTAATAAAAAGTGGGATTCCCAGTAGTTGAAGTACCGGCAATGTTACACCGGTGTTAGTATCCAGAACCAGGTAACTGTTCTCTCTGCTCTTTGGGCCCCAACACCAAGCTGAACTACCTCAGAGATGCGGCCAAACCCCGACTCTTCAGGACAGGGTTGGTCAGCCAGGTGGAGAACATCCTCAAAGCAGTCTTTGTTTCATCATACAACAAGATTACGCTGCAGCCTACAGTGTTGAAGTGATAGTAAAAGAAAGTTTCGAAAAATTCTATAAACAAAATATCTTATGTGCTGGCACAATCACAAGTGCTATTTGAATCCAAAAAGAACATATAATCTGATATATGCAAAATATTTAGGTCACGTGATTAAAACCTCTGATTCATAGTAAAGTTAGTTTGGGTTAAACCCAAAATTTTAAGCATGTCATATCTTATGACAGATGACATGCATTTGTCAAAATGAAAACAGAGAAAATCCACTAGTTCTTCTCATTTTATTTTATATTTGTATTATATGTGGTTGTCTTTTCCTGCAGACTGGATGATGGACTGCAGGTCCTGCTGCAGTATGAAGCATGCTGCTTCCTGGGGTTTCTGATTGTCTTTCTGGAAAGCTATGGTCAATGCCAGAGACTGAAGTACAGCCTGGACTTTTTTCTGAAATTCTCCAGTGTATTTAGCCTAAACTCACCCAGCAAACTTGACAAATTCTCAAGTCAACCCAGATTCATTCTGCCAATCTTGCAAAAAATATAGTCTCTAAGGAACAAACCTGACTCAGACAAAACCCTTTCTTTGTTGCTCAGCTTTTTCCACGTTTCCTTTGCTGTTTTGATGATTCATCTTTGGTCGAGCTCTCCAAGTCTCTGAGGTTGGAAGCTCTCTTTGCCATCGCCCTAATCTTTCGCTCCCTCCTTATTCTTGGATCAGATTCAAGTTGGCCATTTTAAAGGTCTCTGTCTGTACGTACACGAACTTTGAATTGTATAATTAGTTAGACAAATATGGAAGATGTTTTACAAAGTGAACTGTTATCTAGGTGCTGATTAGTGCCGGGTTAGTGCCAGAAACAGTTCAGCATGTGTCAGGGATGATGGTTCTATGATAACTAGTTTAACATTTTGTCTGAACATTTGCAAGATGCTAGTTTGTGATTGGTTACAGTCAGAACTTGGATCAATATAGCTGGTCACTTCTGATTTTAGAGGATGTTCTTGTGCAGACATTCATCTCTATCAATTTGTCAGGAGACCAAAAGACATCAGTTACCATCTAAATATTTACTGTTGCCTTTGAATTAAGCCTAAACTTTGTTCAAACAATAAATTATAATTTAATTGCTTCTATCACATTGTGAGAAAAATTGCCTTGCATTCTTATTCAGCTTTTTAGAATCTTAAATTGTTTGATTTTCTTTAATCAGGATCTTTTAATGTTGAAGGATTCAGGACAAAAAAAGTCCAAATCTGACAATTAACCTTCATTTAGACTTGGTTTGGTGAACAAACAGGTAAGATCTCTGTTCTCTGAAACGACCAGTTAAAAGCTAGAAATGGTTTAGTTCAGATCAGACTGATTAGAAAACAAATCAAAACACAGCACACCACTCCAGCAATGCGTTAACGTGTTAATGTGAGGCAGAGCCAATCAGACACACAGCACGCAGTCAGTGGACCTGAGGGGAGACTGCAGGACCTCAGAGCCACAGGCTGACTCTTGGTTATTAGATGCAGCAGATTGAAGCCCGACATGGTTGCTGGAGAAAAGGCAGAGCCCACACAGCACTAGAATCAACCCGCCCTCAGCAGGGCCACAACCCAGGTCTGGACTGGATGAGGGACAGAATGACAAGGGAAAACAGGATCATGAACAGTATTAGAAACCAAATCCAGGCTGCTGGATCACTGAAATCCACAATGTCGATGAAGGTTCTGATGAGGATTGGTTAAAAAGGACAGAAAATGTTACAGTCACTTATTTATTCATGGTTTACCATGAAGATTGATTCTGTTTCCAGGCTTTGTTAATCTTACCTTTTCACTTCCAGCTATAGTTTGGTCATCTTTCAGTGGAGACGTACACAACGGTTGGCAGCAGCAGTTTTTGTGCTAACAATGCTTTACTGTGCAGACTTATCAGATCCAAGTTCAAAAATAACTGTTTTAAAGTTTTCTCTAAGAAATCTTCTAATCATAAAATGAAAATCCTTAGATTCCAAATAAAATTGTGTTTACATGCTGACAAACACCGGTCAGAAGATTCAATGTGATTTGGTTGTGAACTGGCTCCATGTGAATAAGCTGAATTGAATATTGGTTAAAGAATATATTCCAGGGTGTGCTGTGGTGGCGTAAGGAATAGCGTGACCCACATTTGGTGACTCCTCGACGCGGCCATCACGGGTTCGACTCCCAGCAATATATGTGCCGCATGTCTTCTCCCCTCTTATTATCCCCTTTCTGTCAGCCTACTGCCATATAAGGGACACTAGAGCCCACAAAAAGCCCCCTGGAGGGGAAGTTAAAAAGAATATATGCCACCTTAATATATCTATGATATCTCTCTCTTCTGTTAATCATAATTAAATACGTAATTTAATTTTTGGTCAATAGGACTAATTATTGGATTGTAGTTGAAATTGATATTTAAATTCTGTCCGTTTCTGTCAACTGTAACTGCACCTTTGTTTTTTGTTTTTTTGATAATCTAATCTTTGGAATTGTTAATCAAAAAATTAAAAAATAATACCAATTCATGAAATGGAATATGATTGTCTATCTATGTTGGGGGGAAAAACAGAGCAGAAAGCTGTTTACCTTTTGGCTCCTTTAAGGTAAAGTATTTACTTCATCTCCTTATTTTGATGTTTTATTGTAATCTGATGCAGTATGACCTTCTGCTGAACTCTACCTGGGAAAATGATACTTCAGATTGGTGCCAAAATAAAACATAAAGTTTGGAAAGAGGAAAAGGTAGATATTTACTGAAACGTTTGGGAACACTTTTTAACGGGTTGTTAATAAGACTGTCATAACACCGTCATAAACATGACATGACGCCTGTCAGGAACATGAATAAGTCTTCATGAATATTTATGACTGTTGTTATAAAGTGTCATTCGGGAAATCATAACACTTTTAATACAAAGTTGACGTTATTCAAAATGTCTTCGTTATGACAACTTGACATTAGCCAAGAAATTATGATCTGACATAAATTTGTTCTAAAAGTATTACTGATTAAACTTCACTTTTAATATCATTAAGGTACATAATTTTCAAAGTTTAATCAGTAATACTTTTATAAATATGACAACAGTCACAAATATTCATGAAGACTTACTCATGTTTATAACAGGTGTTATGTCATGTTCATGATGTGTCATGACAGTCTTATTCACAACCCGTCAAAGACTTTTTTTTTTACCTGCAAACTGTGTAAGGCCTGGTTATAGGCAGAGCAAATGTGGAATCACTTCACTGGTTCCTATTTTAGAAATATTTAGATTCTCCAGCTCTACTCCTGATTCCCAGCACCAGCTGGTTGGAGCTTCCACTAGAAAAACTATTTCATCTTTTAATATTGTTGTTAGACTGTTATGTAAAAGTATTACAGTTAACATTGTTGTAAACCAGGGGTCTCAAACTCCAGTCCTCGAGGGCCGCTGTCCTGCAGTTTTTAGATGTACCACAGGTACAAAACGCTGGACTGAAATGGCTTGAAATGGCTCCTCCTTGTGTAGATCAGTTCTCCAGAGCCTTGCTAATGACTTGATTATTCTATTCAGGTGTGGTGCAGCAGAGGCACATCTAAACGTTGCAGGTCTCCGGCCCTCGGGGACTGGAGTTTGAGACCCCTGTTGTAAACAAAGTCCATATTTTAACACTTAAATCTATTACTCTACCTAGAACAGCTGCAGGCAGAGCAGAGGGGTAGGCTGTGTTGCTGCCTTTCCCAAGGGTACGATGCAAGGCCAAGAGGAGCCCACGTCTAAGGAAGACAGCCATAAACCTGTGACGCTACAGACAGAGAGACACTGATCACTTCTGAGATATTAGGGAGGAAAAAGAACTGAAGTGTTCCAGAGCAGATTTATTTTCCCCTCACTGTGTTCATATAAACTAACAGGTCAGTCTTATCATCTACCAAAGCTCATTAACACTAAACTGAAGTATGAATCATTTTCCCAGAAAAGCTCAGCATCACAATCAGATGCTTGTGGAGCATCTGATCAAGTTTTCTCATCACAATATGAAGTTCGGCATGAAGCAGAGGCAGATGCACTAAAGTTTTAAAAAGTTGTGTTTTGAAAATAGAGAAATTCTGCTCCTACGGTTTAAAAGTCCTTTTAATGCAATGCCTTCCCAGGCTGTATAAAGCATCGAGTAAAATAAAAGGCACCACACCTTCAGAAGGAAGTTTTTATTTTGAATATACATAAAACAACATTAATAATAACCTAAGAGATCTGGAGAAGATCTGAGGAGTGGACCCTGGAATGTCTATTTGTCTTCGCCTCTAACGTCACAGCTGTCTGATAAACAGTAATGTTTATTTTGCAACAATCTGCTGGCATTTTTTGTATGATCATGCCAGTCTTTAAGCCTCGAGCAGCTACTTGCTGTTTGATGAAACTGCTGTATGCTGTTTATAAATAAAGGTTGGGGGGAGAGGCGGATCATGGTAGAAACCATACACACGTAGCTTGGCTAGACTTTAAGGCTAACAGTTTTACGTACTTTAACACCGCAGCCATATTGGAAGGACGGGTCTACTGGAACTGCTCTGTAACCATGCAGGACATATTTCATTTGTGCTCATGACGATGTCATTTATTGTCTGACAAGTTAAACTAACGCCTACTAAACAAAAACCTCTTCTCAGACGGGCTGGACTCTGCAGATTATGTGGACAACCAACAGATCCTGAACACCTGGACAGCCAGGACCCTGCCTGTATTCAGGCTCCGGGTTTCATAATACAATTTTAAATGATTGTAGAGTTATCACCAATTAATAACAAAACTGTGAAATACTGATGAAATAGTCATTTACTACAAATGTTAATCGTTTACTAAAACGCCCCGGTTTATTGCCATACATAGCTAGTTTTTGCCGTAAAACAAGATAAACATCATACCAGAGAAGAGCAGAAGCAGGAGCAGCACGATGTTAGCTGGTAAACGTCCTGTTTCTGCGGCTGATGAGCCTTGTTTAAAGCGGTACATCAGGTGGAGTTCGGATGAACAGAGTTTCTGACCAACAAGCTGAGTCTGAATGAGCCGAATGTCAAGGCACCAACACATTACCTTATATGGGCACAAATGTGTTTCGCTTCCGCTTTGGTACAGAAGCATATCTTCACCAAGGTACATGTGCTCAAATGAATATGTGCACATCATACACGACGTGTTCTATGTGCAGCAGCAACAACAAAATAGCAGAAATATTAATTTATAGACACGTTTAAACTCTGTGTACGTACTGCCACCTACCGTACAAGAGTGAAAAACTATTCTTCATGTCCTCTAAAAACAGTCCTGGTTGCTCTGTTTTTCATCTGAGCTTGGCAATTAGAGTTTGGCTTAGGGGACATTCATAAAGTTTTTTTTTACAAGCATGTGTACAACAAATCAGAATCATATTTGGGCACAGCATTACATTTACAAATGCAGGTTTTTTGGGGGGGAGGGTGTAAAATTTTAATAAAATATTGCTATTTCTAACTCTCTCATCCTTAATTCTATAGAACTAGAAATTGACACAGAGCTTGTGTTAGGATGTGTTTCTCTCCTAAAATATCCCATTATACATAGAAACTACTACTGCATTACCTTTTTACTTCCTTTGAACACAAAAAGTACTCCCGGATCAGTGTTTCTGCTGCTTGTTTGCGTGTGTGGGTGTGAGAGAGAAGAGAGAGAGATATAGTGTAATGTTCCATTTTCTCAAAACCCTATACCATCCTGGTAGATAGGCCCTCACTCTGAGCGAGGTTCTGGTTTTGCTCAGGTTTATTCCTGTCAACAGGGAGTTTTTCTATTCCACCGTCACTACATGCATGTTTAGAAGGAGTAATTGCTGGAAAGTCAATGACAATGCGAGGGATTGTCCACAGTGACCCAGAGACTCCCTTTGGATCTCCACAATTATGCTCTTAATAATAAATAAAAAACTAATGTTTTCAAATATGAATGTAATAATATGTTATATCAGTTTTTTATTGAATATTTGTACTGAATTTCCTCAACATTGAAATTATCAATAGCATTTTTGTATGTTCTTTCAAACAACTAAGAGAAGATAATTAACAAAGTCTGATTAATGTGTTTTATAAAAAAAAAACTCTCAGAGACCAACAAGCTTTATCTCAGTGAGAGAAGAGAAAAATGCACAAATATGAATTTTTCAGTAAAATATTAAACTTTCAGCTTTATAATCTTTGAAACAGCATAGAAATGCCGACAAGCATTCATTCTGGTTGTTTGAAGCAGGAACAATCATAAGTCCTGTTTTTCATGAAAGCTGAGGGTGTCAGCAAAGAAGTGAAAAATTTACAATTTGTGGATTTTCAGCACTACATTCAAAATCAAGCCTTATTATAGAGCTTTGAAATGCTTAGAAGCAGTAGTTCTGGTTGTTTGAAGCTGGGAAGGATTATAAGACATGTCTCTAAGTCTTGTCAGAGACGAAAAAAAGCTTTATCTCAGCGAAAGTAGTGGAAAATTGACAATATGTGAATTTTCAGCACATGCTGAGATATACACACACTGCCACTGCAACGGACACTGCTTCCTACTAACTTTGTTCACATTTAGAAATTATTTGGTGAGAAAAGAATGACAACTTCAGTAGAGTTTTGTACCTCTGTTGTATCTCTGTCCTGTGCAGCAGGACCAATATTGATATTAATTTAGGGGTCTGTGAGCCATAGATTGAGAAACTGTGAAGGGAAACTGCAATCACTGTAGTTCTGCAATGAACTAACAAAATTATGCCATTGAAATATAATGAGTAAATGTTAGAGGACATTTTAAGCAAAACTATGGTTTTGAAATAAAGGTTTTAAAATAAATAAATAATTAAAAAGCTGAACTGTTGTAGACGCAGACAGTAATACAATGTCGTCAATGAGAATTACATAGTGGTCCCATATAAAATACCAGTGTCCCTTCACTCTAAACATCTTTAAAGATTTTTTTTTCTTTTTTTCCTTTCCTTCCAAATATTTTTCAGTGTTAAGAATTAAAGACCCTTGCTACAGCAGTGTTTATAATATTTTGGTATAGCACATAATATTTAATATTTAGTTGCATTTAAATTGAACAGAAAGAAAGTTTCTATAAAATAGAAGAGAGGTTAAAAGACCTTTTGTTGTCCTGGAATTATTAGTTACAACAAAACAGTTTTTAAATGAAGCGGTTAAGCAGAAACTTGATCAATTGGTTGCTGTAATTCTAAGTTATGTTGACATCTCTTTTGTATGTGTACATATAGCTAAACCTTAAAACAGGATCCCGTTCATTAGAGTTGAATTCAAAAATTAATATATGTTGGTAAAAGAAATGTAAACTCTTTGAAGCTTCAGTTTATTTGGTAATTTCAATTTTAAAAAATATGCACAAAATAAGGACCGACAATAGATGTTTGACTGTGATGAAACTTTGACTGACTCCAAATTCTGATGGCAACGTTTGTTTGTCTGTTTCATGTTGGAGTGAATGTTTGTTTGTATGTCTTGTGTTACTAAACATTGTTTACTACTAAAAAATTTGTGACTGATTGAGAAATTCAAGTTCTTAAAGGAATATTTGGCATGGGATGATTTAAGATCTTAGGTTGTTTTCGGAATGGTCATTTGAATGAGGATGTGAATGGGTCTCCTGTTTTTTCCGTTTCTAGCAAAGAAGAGCTGCTTGTTGATAGTGGCTCACTTGAGAATAATTTCAAATGTCATTTCTGACTTAGAGGAGAAATGTGGTTTGTAAAAACAAACTTATGCTCATTTTGCATTTAATTTGTCTATTTCAGGGAAGAGTGTCCTTTATGGTTGACTCAGAGTAACTTCTTTAATTGTGAAAAAAAAAAACGGAATTCAATATTCATTTAATATTTCCAGTAAATCTTACAGGGTGAGATCTGATGTGCCGATTAGGGATTGATCTTATCTCCACAGGGTGTAAAAGTTACATCACTCACACATGGACTCACACAGCTGTGCAGTTTGACTTGTCTGCTCTAAACTAAAATGGAAACTTCCAAAATGTGATTCTTTTACAACTTCTTGCAGAAGTCATGACCAGTCATGCTATGATTATGAGAAGCGTTGGTTCTGCGCTCCTGAGAAACTGTCAACATCTGTTTTGTTTTGGAACATAGACAGAGCAGGTTGGACAGAACATCAGACCGAGGAGGACGACGCACAACTTGCTGGATGAGGACGACTTACTTTACTGCTGCTGGTGTTAAGTGCTAGTAACCTCTGACACCGCAGATAGCCAGATTTCATTTCCTGGCTCTTTGAAATACCTTCATTATAACTGGTGTTAAATGCCAGTAACCTCTGATACTCAACATTCAGGAAGAGAGAAGAGACGACACAAAGGAATAAGGAAGAGACGAATATAACAAACATTTGTTGCCTTTGAACATCAAAAAAGGCTCCCCAACCAAAGAACTACTGCTGTACACTGGCGAGTGGGCGAAGTAGGGAGCGAAGATTAAAATAAATATGAAAAGTGTTCTGGAGACAAAACCAAAGACAAGACAAAACATTATGAGAGCGATCACGCCTTCAACTTGTTGCAATTTGTATCGACTATTTTTACTCTGATTTCTTGGATTTTTTTGACTTTCAGTAATGTTGAAGATAATGTGTAAAGTTTTTTTTTGTTGTTTTTTTGTCTTTAGTGGTGTTAATCATTGATATTTTCAGGCTAGTATTCTTGCTTAGCGTTCCTATACTGTTTTGCCAATCACAGAAATAAAAACATGCATGTCCTTTCTGTATGTTCTACATATGCATTTTATGGTTGATTTAACTTTTTTTTTTCATCTGGTAATATGTTACTTTTTTTTCATTGTTATGAATTATTGTTGTGACATGGGTTTTACATTAAGTGATTAGATACAAGTTTCTCTTGAGCTTGATTTGTGTTTTTTTTTGTTTTTTTTTACACTGATCTTTTGGTTTTTATTCTTTTGTTTGATTTTTGTACCCGTTTTTTTTTTTTTGTTTTTTTTTTGTTTCGTCCTTAATTAGCCTTTGTATTACTTTTTTTTGTGTTTGTTTCTTCATTTTTTTTATGTCTTCAATCGCTGGTAATACCACCACACTTTTCCTGAACAGAACATATAGAGGACCGCCTCCCTGTGCTGCTGTAACAGTTTGGTTATAGCAGCATGAATCATGTTGAGAGCAAGGCCAAGAATTACAACTGCAACATAAACCACCCCGTAGCCTTTACAGACAACTAATGACTCAAAGAATACTGCTTATACTTTATTTAGGCAACAAAGGACCTCTTGACACAGTCATGTTAGCAGTGCTACTTTTTGGTCTTGTGTAAAACACCATACCCACCACCAAAAAAAACACAACTACTCCTCTCCTTAGTTGTACATTTTCACATCAAGAGGAATTCTCCAGCAGAATGATGCCAGTAATGTCCCAGATGAGGAAAATATTCACTCAACATGGCCTGAAAAATCTTCCAAAAGCCATTCAGAACAAAAAAAAAAAACATTTAGAACACTCCATAAGAGTGGCGACCTTGTTGTTCTTTACTTGCAGGACCTGTGGGTTTAACATCTCCTTGACGACAGCTCGGTCCAGCATCAGACAAAAGCCAAAAGAAAAAAAATTTAATAAAAAAAAAAAGTTGATTACAGTAGCTGTATGGATTCATGAGAACCATTTTTAACTTCCCAAATGGAAATGCTTTGAGTGTAGACGGCACCATTTTTGGTTTTCATACATTTGAGACACAGGCATGCTACCTGACCAGTTCTGAAATGTAAGCTGTAAGCAAAGCATGCTGGAGGAAGGTGGCCATTCAGCCTTCATCAGTTCAGTCCTGATAAAGTAAGAAGCCTGAAAATGTGCTGTACTTCCATGTGCTGCCATAGATGGCTCCACGGTGCAGCCTGAGCCACACCTGGTCTCCTTGGAAAAGAGGCAAAATGGCATGGTTGCTGGCGGTCTCATGATCAGGGGCTCCATCATTGGCATATGCAGAGACCATCACCTCCTCATTGCGCATGAGGTTAACATAGAGGGGGACGCTGATGGCCAGCTTCAGGATGTGAAAGATGAAAACGTACGTTCCGTTCACAGGACAGGTGAACCGACCAATGTGGGTGTCGTACATCTCCCCCAGGTTGCTATATAGTTGGTCGAACACAATGGGCTGGTCAAGGTTGCCGGGTGCAAAGTTGGCAGTGCGAGAGGCAGTAAAGGCCACACGCAGTGGCTGCGAGAGCGGGTAAAGCGGCATGGGGAGTAAGGCCGTAGGAGGATGGCTGTGTGGGGTCAGTGGGACCTCCACCGTCGATACAGATAAGGAATCCCCATGACCAGAGTCCACAACAGTAAAGACTCCGTCCCGGTCTGGACTGCTCACCTGGGAAGAGTCACTCCAGGCTGCTGCACAGACACAACAAGTAAAAGATAGTTTTAGACCCTAAGCATAGAAACATGTCAACGGGAACTTCAGATAAACAGTTGATCTTATATCACCTGACAATTCAGGTAATGAGTTTTATAAATCAACAGCATTGATGAATATGGTAGCATCAGTTTAACACAACAGGTAAAGTTTTATTTTCCTTTTTAAGTGAAAAAATAGCTTTTTCTATTGCTTTGCTACTTAGTCTCCAGCACATTAACATATTCATCAGAAAATTCTATTAAAAACTCAATAAATGTCTTTTACATAAAAATTGTAAAGCCTACCCAATTATAGGAAGACAGTTGACCTGCCAGGTGTCAGTCAGTGACACACCCCACACTAAGGATAGGGTATAAAATGCCCTCTGACAATAACGCAAACAATTGAAATTAGAAGTTCAAACAGACTGAATAGAGACATTTCTTTCTCACTGTGAAGTTAAAAATCAGACCAAACATTTGTTTTAGGTCAGTTATAGAATTATTTCTATTCATTTCTAAATGAGAGAAAAACAAGAAAAAAACTTTTGTAGAGAGATGTTTCGTAGCTTTCAGAAGTGTATACACATTTGTTCAGTGTAAGGAATAATTGTGATTTAAACTGTATAACTTGGATCAAATCTTTTGAGTTTTCTTCCTCAAACTAATCTCAACAGTTTGAGTTCCACCAGTTCGATCAGGAGGAATGGGTCAGAACTCCTGCAGTCAGGTTTGTAGGCCTTCTGGCTAGGAAGCACCTTTTTAGATCTGCCCACAACTTCTCCATAGGTCAAGGATTTGTGATGGCCACAAAAACACTTTATGCCATTTTGTGACCACTCTGACTGTATGCTTACAGTTAATGCCCATGATGGGAAAAACCTGCAGGCCAGGCATCATTTTGATAGTCAACAATTCACCCACCTTGACCGCTGTGTGTAGTTGGAAAATGTTTGCATCTGCATAGAGTACATCACAAAGGTAACTACACTGTGCTCCAAATTATTATGCAAATTGGATTTATGTGTCATAAAGATTAAATTTTTTGTTGTGCTATTAAATTAATAGATGGTATTGTGTGTCAGGGCTCTTTGAATCACTATAATTAATGATTAGTTTATCTGGTGAGCTCAATTATTGGAAACCTATTTTATGTTAATTTGTAACTCGGTGTTAGAACCTGTTAAGAATTAATTTATTTTTGCTAAACTATTAATGTTACAGATCTCAGGTTATGTGAATGGTAGATCTATAGTTGTTTATTTATTGTTTGTTTTGCTTAAACCCTCCAGTCAGCCTCCTGCTGTGATGAACAAGCAGAAGCAGCTGCTGGGGTCGACCTGATTGCTTGGTGAAGGAATGATGCAGTTTTTCTACCGCACCAATTTATGTTTATATTTAAATTTTTTGTAAGTCAACTCGGAGAACATTTCTGTTATTTTTATAAGTAAAGAAAACACCTTTGAAACTAGAAAACTCTCCACGAGTGCTTTTTATTTTGGGTGAGTCGAAAACCTCCTCCTTGAAACTACTCTGGAAATTTTTGGAAACTGGTTATTCTGCAAGAGTAGCTTTAATACTCGGTCTGTTAAAATGTGTTTGATTGAAATAGCTTTTGAATTTAGTACATGTCATCACTTAATGCTGTACATTCATTTGCAGTTCTTTATAATCTATACTTTAATAGTTAATGACTTGAAAATTATAATGACTATAATTTGCATTGACCATTTAAAAAAATATCAATTGCATAATAATTTGGAACACTATGTAAAAATCATTCACAAAAAAAAAAAAAAAAAAATCCCCCATGAATATTATCTCTGAACTTGTCACTGAACTAAAAGCAGGTTTTAAGAGAGCACTTAATGACTCTTTGCAGGAGTTTTGAGTTCATCAGCTAATTAATCCAGTAATGATCTCACAGTATTCTAATTTTCTGTGACACTAAACTCTGGATTTTATTTGGAGATGACTGGCAAGACATATTACATTTTTATACATCATAATTATTTGAGCTGCAGTAATGCAGCAGGAAGAGGGAGATTAGGCTACAATAGGAAATGGATTTTGGATTTTGCCTGATGTTCTTACCAGAGCCGTGCCTTCCTCCTCCTCGCCTGTATATGTGTTGATATTCTGAGTCCTGAGAAGAGAACAAATGTTTAGAGGTGGGGAAAAAAAAGCACATGGAGAATGGTTGACAATGTCAAACATCAACCTTAAATGAATCTAAGGAAATTTGTAATAAACTGGATTATCTCTACACCCACTTGGGATGCATTCCATCAGAGTTAATATAGGATCATAAAGCTTAGATACTGACTTACTCTAGCTGCATAGAGAAGAGGAACAGACTCCCTGAGGTGAGCGGGAGGGATGTAGGATCCTCCTGAAGAGAAGAAATCAACCAAAGAAAACTCAGGAATAGTCATTTGAACTTTTAAAGATCAGTTATATTTATTGCATTCCTTAATCAGAAGGAATTAAACATGCTGGGTTTTCAATCAAGGAAGTGAGTCGAGGCTGGATACCTCTGTGCCACCCAGAGGACCGATAGTTCTGAGCCAGTCCCTTGCCACCACGTGCCATACCTCTGAGAGATCCTCTACTGTAGGACTGACTGCTCCGATTCAAACCTCCACCTGTCTGGCCAGGGGACATGAACATCTGTCCACCGTTAACAGCCAAGTATTCTGACTGATACACTATATGGAGAAACAAATTCCATGCAATAACAAAGGGATGAAGAAATTTGCAAATACTTCATAGGCTCCATGAGTCTGCACATACCCGTCTGAGGCTCATCATCTGGGGGCGCAAACTCAGGGGGTGTTTGGGTGCTGGCGGTGCTGTACTTGGGCCCCGAACAGACTGCAGTGTGGGATTTGTAGTGCAGTTCTCCATTTTGGGGTGAAGATGTGGACACCTTGAAGACCTGCAGAAAATATGAAATTGACAAGAGGGCTGAAGAAAGTGGTCAAGATTTTCAATCAAGCCTCTGTGAGGCTCTACGCAAAATTCAGTTTTGGGCCCCTCCATTTCTGCTAATAATGTGGATTGCTGAAATCAAAAGTCAGATGATTAGATCATTCACACACCTGCTATAAACTTATTGCATCTCTGACAGTGCTGTTCACTCTATATCCTTGTATCTTAAAGGATGAGCCATACAATTTATTGGCACCAATTTTCAGAACTTTGGGAGATCAATGATGAGCCAAAACCAGGCCCGTCATGATAAATTTTGCTTGGAAACTAATTGTCTTAGGAATTATTGCAATAAACGATAATGTCATTTGAGAAAATTGTTAACAACATACAATTTGCATAACAATGCAAATATACCCTGTCAGAGGTCTATAAACTAATTTCAAAAGAACATTTAACATTGGAACAGGAAAACCTTTTTAATATACAAAATTGGGAGCGGGCTTTAGTGGGTTTGCATTAGGCACTGTTCCCATTGTCATTCTCCGGTTGATGGTGGGGGGAGAAACCTGTATCAGTACATTTTAGGTGCAGATATGTTGGTTGTATCGTTTACTTGCTACTGTTTTCCAAAAGTTTTCCACAAGTTCAGCATTTCACCACAGTCATTCAGTTTGAATCCAAAGTGATCCCAGACTGCAGCTGACATGTTCAGCTTTTAAACCTGAGTTTTTCCTGGCTCACTCCTCCCACCAAGCTTTATGCAATGCTCGTAGTTAGAGACCAAGAGACCGGCAAGTAACTGAGGTAATGGTCACTCAGTGGTAGGAGATAGCGCTGCTTTCTCTCCATTCATTTCTTATGGAGTCTGCGTAGCTTTTGAGTTCGTACACGTAAACGTGCACACGGAGGCTAATGATGCTACTCAAGAAAGTTGAAAATTATTCAACTTTTGTCGCCGTCATCAGCACTGTGTCCCGTGTACTGGATTCACTGAGCTGTTACCAAGAAAATGAGAGTAACTGGAGTGAAGCTTTTGTCAGTGGAAAGAGAAAAACATGACAAACAAGCATTATTATTGCTTCATTTTATTATGGACTCAATTTTAATTCATCATTTAATTCATTGATTTATTGTTTAATCGCGGCAAGTTTAGCCAATACATATAAAGTCGATCTTATCCACCGATTTTATCTAAATCAATAAAGGTTTAAAATAAAACCCACTGTCCTCTTCTGTTCTACAGTGACATTTCAGGCAAAGAAATGTTGCCTCTTACAAAATCAGAACTGGCAGGTAAGGCATCTTAAAGATCCGCAATCAGTGACCTCCAGAGTGCAGGATAAAGTGTTCAGTCAGTGAATCAGATTCAGCAGCAATTGATGAAATGGAATTGATCCTTTCCCAGAGTGGGTAAATTTGGGTGTTACAGCAGAACCAAGGTATGCAAGTTCAAAGGTCTTAGGAATATACGACATAGGTTAGTGGATTAAGTTGTGAAAAACTTACAGAGTGAAAGTGAGACGTAATGAGAGCTCGCCTCATGGGAGGTGTAGAGAAAGAGTCTGCCTGAGGTGGAGTGGAGGTGTTGGATCTCAGTCCGTTACAGGGAGACTGCTTCCCTGACTCAGTTCCTGGAGTCTGAGAAAGAGTCAACGTGTTGATGTTCATTTATTAATAAATAATGCTTTATAGTCATTTTCTGTCAACTTAACCAAGAAGTCTACTTTACACATGGACAGTTTTCTTCCTGGTCTGCAATGGTAGCCTTCCCGTGGAAAAGTGGTGGTGAGGAATACCCTTTTCTGTCAGCCAGTTTTAGTGACACCTACAACAAGACAACATAAGCAGAGTAAAAGAAGAAAGTTCTGAGTGAGTTTGGTGTAAATAATAGCAGTATTGGAACTAACTTGGGAGTGGTTGTTTGAGGAATGCTCCAGGGCTCCAGTCTCCATGTCTGAATCAACAACCGTCACACTTCCTTTGCGCTCCATCAGCCTGGGAGGTAACGGGGTAGACTGAATGTGGAAAACCAAGAAATTCAAATTATTCTATAACAAATGGATAGTTAAATGGATAGATAGAACAGGGCAAACACTAGAGTGCCCCCTGTTATACATATTAAGAGTAACCAACACTGCAATAATACAAATAAGAAAATACAATCTTACATGCATTGTTTTGGCCAGGATATCAGAAGGGCTTCTCAAGCATCCCTGGGCTGGTTGTTGGAAAAAAATGAAGGAACAGAATCGGTTAAAATGATAAAAAGATGTCCTCATCTCAGCCCTAGCAATCAACCCTATAGTTCCTCACCTTCACAGATTCTGGTCCTGCTCACTTTGAAATCCCCATTTAAGAAAAAGAAAATACAGTGTCAAATAAGACCAATCTATCCTGATAATGATTCAGCAGATATTTAAAACGGTTGTAAAAACCACCTGCTGCTACCATTTACTCAGACAAAACTTACGATCATAAGGACTGTGGGAGGATAATAACCCAGCAGCAGGCCTGTTGACTACCACAATACTACCATGTTTCTTCTCAAACTACCAGACATCCATGAGGATGGTACTCCATGAGGATCATCCATGAGGATGATTTAGATTTTCTGAGACACTGCATTTTGGATGCTCATTTTCAGCCAAGTGTAAAAATCTATATAAAAACAGAAAGATTCACCGTTATGAAATTAATGACCAAACATCTAAAACTGTTTTCAGGATGGTTTTTAGGATCTTGCAGTATATCCATCTCTTTAACATGATGAAGAGGCATTCACTTCAGTTCATTCATCACTCAACCAGGTGATGCTAATATGTAGTTTTAAACTCCAGCAGACTGACACAATGTGGCCCAACTCAACCCTGTAGTGATCAATTTGATATACAGTACTCAGGTTCCAACAAAATCTTCCCTCTCTTTTGGGTAATTCTAGTGATGATATTCACCCTAACAGTTCACCTACATCACGAGTCAAACTCCTGCCCTCGAAGGCCGCTGTCCTGCAGTTTTTAAATGTACCACAAGTACAAAACACTGGAATGAAATGGCTTAATCACCTCCTCCTTGTGTAGATACGTTCTCCAGAGTCTTGCTAATGACCTAATTATTCTATTCAGGTGTGGTCCAGTAGAGGCACATCTAAAAGTTGCAGGACACCAGCCCTTGAGGACTGGAGTTTGACACCCCTGCCCTACATCAATATAACTCTAAATATACCATTTTATGTCCATGAAGAATGTATACAGGCTTCTGACCGCAACAAAAACTATGTACAGCACATTGCTTCTATGGCATTCTTAGTCATTAACCGTCATAAATGTAATTAAATCAGAGTGAAAAATGACAAAAACCACAAAACTGGCTGGCTGTGTTTTCCGTTACCTAGAGGAGAGAGTGCTCCAGATGAGCGCCTATTTAGTCTGGGAGTACCAGTGGTCACAGAGGTTTCACCATCTAGGAGGGAGTCCTGTAAACAACAGCTGGATAATTTACCAGTGAATGATGAGACACCAGACCGAACAAGTCAGATGACCTTAAAGCAATCTGGGTTTCTATCACACTTCAGCAGGACCGCAGGCTGATGGTCTGATTGCCATGGCACATTGATGATCATGAACATTATTTTCAGAAGCCTAACATTCTTGTTTAAATTACCCTTTTTATAAACAAGTATATAAAATTTTGATTTTCTGAGACACTGCATTTTAGATGCTCATTTTCAGCCAAAGGTAAGAATCTATATAAAAACAGAAAGATTCACCTTTATGAAATTAATGGCCAAACATCTGAAACTGTTTTCAGATGTTTTTTAGGATGTTCCAGTATATCCATCTCTTTAGCAAGTGCTATGATGAAGAGGCATTCACTTCAGTTCATTTCTCACTCAACCTGGTGATGCTAAAATCAGTTTTAAACTCCAATAGGCTGACATAATGTGGCCCAACTCAATCCTATAGTGATCAGTTTGATATACTCAGGTTCCAACAAAATCTTCCCTCTACTCCAATAATTTTGGTAATTTCAAATATTACCAGTAAAACAATGAAAGGTACTAATGTCAAACTAGAGTACTGATGTTATTTATGTTTACATGTTCAGAGAGCAGTACACTGTGTGCATTATGCATTCATTATAGCTTTTAAACAAGTTCCAGCAGCCTGAAACCGCTCTGTCAAGATGAACTTTTGCTCACCTTCATAGGGAAATAGAAAAAATTACTTATCCCTACTTACTAGATTTACACACAGTTAAAGACCACCTGCATGAAACTGAAGGAGCCGTGGATCTTAGTCATGAGGTCCTCGAGGTGCTGCTTCCGCAGTATGGGGTCTTTGGGTAAGGCAGAGGGGGAGCTGAAAACTTCCACAAGTAAATTCATTTGGTTGGGCTGTAGGGAACCAGAAATACAGTCTCACAACAGAGAAGCACAGAGAAACAGTTCTTCAGTCAGCTGGATGTTACACACTCACCAACTTGGCATTTTGCTGTCCTTTTGTTTTCTTCTCTTTTCTCTGGAGATAATTTTATAAAGTCACATAATCATTAGCAAACAACATTTTAGGTGAACTTTAGGTATAGAATTTGAAAGAGTCATTTATTGTGTAAATTGAATCCATTCTGGACATGTTCAAGCTCACCTGTTTGCTTCCAGTAGAGCGTTTTTTAGAGGGGACTTGGACAACCTTAGGTATGAAAGTGGCAGCTCCTTTCCATGGTTTGTTAACTGCAATTTGAGGTGACAGAGGTCCATCTGGGGATTCTGAATCCCAGCATTCAGGAGGATCCTGCTCCCTCACAGTCTGAAAATCCTCCTTCCAGTTCTGACTGTTCAAAGTTTCCAAATCAGTCAGGTAGAGTCTATTGAAAAGCTGAGGTAAACCCAATAGGTAAGCAGGTTTTTGAACATAACTGCAGTCACAGAAAATTTCAAAGGTGGAAAGAATGAATGTTTTTACCTTCTTTGAATTTTCTTTAGGCATCAACTTTAAGGCTGACAACAGGACCAAAAGAAAAAAAAAAGAAATGCCAAGAGGCAGAAAAAGAACAGACATGTGAAAGTGAAGTATCTAAAGCAGTGGGGCCCAAAGTGGGTCCTGGAGGGTCAGCATCCTGCATATTCTAGTTCTCTCCCTGTTTTAAAACACCACAACTATATACTACAATATTTTCTAGAATGATCTTCCAGATCCTATGCATTTAAAACTAAACCATTTTTAATCCTAAAAAACACTTTTTGTTGTAGAAATTTTCATAAAAAGCAGCCAATAAAGTTTGACAGCATGGCAAACCAGTAAACCATTTAGCTCCATTTAGCTTTTCTTATGAAATCTAAACATACCAAGATAGAGGGAAATATGTATCTGAGTTTCTGAACATTTTGAAGTCTACTTTCTAGTTCAACATTTATGCAGCCATGATCTTACCACTCGGGTAGCCTGAGGTCAGAGACAACTCTGAAGCCTTAGTGGGTGGAGGTGGGAGACAACTGAAGAAATTGTACTTTAACAGCCTGATGAGCTCATCTTTCAACAGCTTATCTGAAGTAACAACACAGACAGGTTACCAAACGCATACCAACATTTTCAAAAAGTTATTATTTCAAAACATAAAAAGCTTCTAGTACAGTGAGTCAATGATTTATTTCTATAAATATTACGGAATGGTAACTTTTGTGGAGAGTGCCACCTGTTGCTCTCCACAGGGCAACAATGTTTGAAAACTACAGTTGATATGCCACTTATAACAAAAGCCTTTACATGATTCATCCATAATGTGTACCTGCCTAATCCTTGTAGGGTAGAAGTGAGTGGACTAGTGCACATCTCCAGCTGATGCAGCTGGAGCAAGATGCAGAATAGACAGTGGACACATCACCAGTCCACACCAGTGAACAACAACCAAAACACCTCAGATATTTTTTTTTTAATACAACTGGTTCCGTCACTGTAATATATTATGATATCACGTTCTTATACCTGCCAATGGGCAAGTATAAGCATAGTTGGTGAGCATGCCCTCTCGCCTAGTTCAATGCCTCAGTTATAAACCGATCTTAATCAGTCTTTACCATCACTGTTCCTGATGTACAAAAACAATATTTGGAAAAAGAAAAAAAACCTAAGACTGGTGGGGGGAAGTGGTGGGAAAGCTTGGTGGCCCACCAGGCTCATAATACACAGAAAGATACCCTGGATTAACATCATAACATGATGTAAAGCTCGAAATCATTTACATCCCTCACTGCCTCTTAGGAAAATGCAAACTTCATACAGTAGATCATGTTCTCTCAGAAGTTTTTCTTAACCCAGCCCAGACATTTTAGAATCTATTGAAAGTATCCAAACTTATTTCCTAAAGGTTAAGTTTCAAAAATTGTGTTCCTATTAAGGAGACACCAGTCAGCTCATTCCACTCCAGACATTCATTAGATACATCTACACAGGATTACAAGGTGGGTCTTCAAGCACGAGTGTCAAACTCCAGTGGAGAGTTCAAGGGCCGGTGTCTTAGATGTGCCACAGGTACAAAACACTGAAATGCGATGGCTTAATTACCTCCTCCTGGTGTAGATAACTTCTCCAGAGCCTTTCTAATGACCTGATGAAAGTCTACTTTCTGGTTCAACGTTTATGCAACCATGATCTCACCACTCATGTTGACTGAGGTCAGAGACAACTCTGAAGCCGTGGTGGGTGGAGGTGGGAGACCTTATTCTATTCAAGTGTGGTGCAGCAGAGACGCATCTAAAAGTTGCTGGACACCAGCTCTTGAGGACTGGAGTTTGATACCCCTGATCTAAAGTTATGATGCAATTTCAAGACAAGAGTGATTGTACATTATAATCAGATAAATGCAGTCATGCTGTGGTGGCGTAGGGGGTTAGCACAACCCAAGTATGGAGGACTTGGTCCTCGACGCGGCCATCACGGGTTCGACTCACGGCCCCGGCGACATCTGCCGCATGCCTTCCCCTCTCTTTCCGTCCCCTCTTTCCTGTCAGCCTACTTTCAAAAAATATGGGCCACTAGAGCCAACAAAATCCTTTGAGAAAAAAAATAATAAATAAAAAAAAAAAAAACTCTGCATCATAGAAAGCTGAACCTGTCATGTCCTGACCCATAAAATTTTGCAGACATAAAGTCATCATCCTTCTGCAGCCCCTCCTTCTGAATTATAAAATGGATCTTTTTCAACATGGGATTATGAGCTCAAACATCAAGTATGTTGTTTAAAGTCTGGTTATTCTATGAAAGCAAAAGCAAGTGTACCGTAAAACAAATCTCAAAAGCCTTTTCCCAGACACGACGATCATCTGTCATATTGTCACTCACATGTGGACCCAGCCACAGGTTTATCCTTCCCATCCAGAAGGTCTATGTAGACAAGGGCAGCTTGGTCCATCTGCTCCGCCAAGCTGCAGCACAAAGCAAAGAGGAACTATAAGATGTCAACAGGTGGCATTTCAGATAGTTTACACTTTTCTGCAAAACCAGCCTATCAATCAATCAATCAAATTTTATTTGAATAGCACATTTTAGCAGCAAGGCATTTCAAAGTGCTTTACATCATAAACACAAAGTCATGCAACATAGAATAAACAAGACATTGTTACAAATTACGTTTCAAATACAATACAAGCCTATGGGGGAAGCTACTCTATACTTGAAATTGTTTGAAACATGAAAGCATTTCCCCCCCCAACAGAAAATGTTTTTCTTTTCAGCTGCGAGAACTAAGCAGCTTGAAGATTTTTTTGGGGAAAATTCACAACTACTAACATCTATTTTGTGAGAAATACAAGGAGCTGTATTGAGAAGTCAATACTCTGTGCTGTGTCACATACACAGCACTCAGTTATCTACAATACAACTGGAATAATTACTTCTGGACTCTTGGCTATCAGGCTGAAACAAGAGTTTTTTTGGTCAACAACTATAATGTTCTGTGTTGTTTTGCCTTCTTGAGGCAAAAAACATTTCAACCAATACAGCTGAAAAGTACCTGCAACAACTCTAAGAACATCATTTGATCATTTCTGCAGGATGGTTGTGGTTGCTCAAAATAAAAAGTATTTAAAATGAAAAGTCATGTGTAGAGTGGCACCTCACCTCATTCTGCCATCCCTTAGGACTCCCATCATGGCAGCAAGCTGGTTCAGGCTGTGCAGCTGGTGAGCTGGGATGTAGGGTGCATGATTGCTTCCTGCCATGATGTCTTCCCTTATGTGCTCCTGCTGTAGGCCACTAAGAAGGTGTTGAAACTGAAGCCCCAGGGCCAGACGCCTCCGCTCAGTCTCCATCTTTGCAATTTGTTCCTTTTTAACCATCTTCCTCTGTGCCTTCAGCAACTGCAGGCAAGATGTTCACTCATTATCCAGGAACAACAGAGGAAAATGGCTTCTGGCTCATTCTGGTGCATTTTCAGAAATGTCAATGTGCATAGTTGAGACCAAATAAATGAAACTCTACAGAAGAATTCTCAAAGTCAATATGATTCACTACATTCATCCAAATTTTCCCCAAAACTCAATAATGGTTAAGTTGTTTTGCACTGGGGGTGGGAGACATATTATGCATTCAGGAACATTGTGCTATAAAAAGGTACCTTGGGTTATAAAAATGTTGTATATATCAGAAACATCTTAAAAGAAACTTGATTTCACAGCAGTATCCAATGTTTTGATTTTGGCCTCTGTTTCTTTAATAACCTCATAGAGACACTACCCATTCAGAACATCATAATAACGTTGTAGTCGTTATGACAATTCTGTTGCAACAGTGTTGTTGTTCATGTGATAAGCTCAGCAGACATGCAGTCCCACCAGGTGTTTGCTCAGTGCAGCCCCCCCACAGGGCGGAGCTTGGAGGAGGACTGCCACGCTAAGGCGGAGCTTTGGAAACAGCGGGGTTGTTCGCTCAGGGCGCCCAAACAGTATAGGATTTCCTTGGCAACTGTGTAAGCAATTAACTTAAAATGTAACTAACCCGCCTCTCGCCCGCTGACAGGTGGAGATAGGCAACAGGAAGGAAGGAGGGAAGGAAGGAAGGCAGGAAGGAAGGAGAGATGGAAGAAAGGAAGGATGGAAATAGCTGACCTCTGAAAGCATAATCTGAAAAAATTTTGAAAGATTTCAGCAAAGTGGTGGCTAGTGGGGCTGAGATCAGGATGAAAGAAGCACTTAGTCACCTTAGCTAGTGATAAATCTAGACAACGCTCTGCAGCTCAGCTTCAACCTGTCTGTCCTGAGTTACCAGTGGCCATTAGCCTCCATTAGCTTCTCCTCCTCAGTCTGACAATCATCAGTTCAACACCAAACCTTCACCAACAGTAAGAGCAGAGCAGACCCATTCCACTCCGTGTCCACACTGCGAATAAATCACATACTTGTAAAGCTGAGTAAAGCCATCAGTGCTTTACTCAGCACTGAGTACATCGATCAATGCTTGCTAGTCGCCATGGCAACACTCACTACAGCTCATGACTCACCACAAGGCAAGAAATTTATGGTGGAATGTCAAAGTGTTCATTTATCAAGTTCATGAGATATAAAAGAAGTTCCCTACAGCCCTGGAACTTAGCAAACATAAAGAACACTTGCATTTTGGGTAAGACCATCCAAGGTTTTGTGCAGCTCCCGTGCAAACTCCAGGTTATGGAGCACCTCGTCATACTTCTCTACAGCAACCTACAGCACAAAACACACTCATCTCAATACATGGAAATAAGAACTTGCACTTTTTCAAGTTCCTATTTACGCAGCAACTCCGTCTCACCATCTGATCTTTGTTGAGCACCTCCCCCTGGCTCAGCCTCTTCTGGTAGTCCTTCAGCTTCAGCTGAGGATCAATAAGATGCATGATGAACAGTGCAGGAGACCTGTTTCACCTGGTTCACAGCAAACACATTACCTTCTTTTTCTCCAAGTTACGGATTTTGTGCTTCAGGCAGATGAGGCCATCTTCTATGTATGTTTCATAGCCATGGTAGGCTGTGGACACCTCCAGACTGACCTGAGGGCTGGTCAGCCCCTCTGGCAGGTTCTCCACCTTTGGGCTAATGATAGTATCCAGCGGCTCCCCATGCCTGTCCTCCCCATCAGGAGGGTCCTGGGTCACAGCCAGGGTATGGGACTGAGACAGCTGCACCATGATGACAATTCCTGTTAGAGGATGAACAGGGTGACAGAAGGAAGAATGAGGAACTACTGGTCTAAACCCGGGCAGGCTGGGCGCAGTCTGGGCGGCTGCCAGCACAGTGACGGTGCAATTACAGACAGTACAGAACCGCAGACAATAGGAGCCCAGAATCTAACAGAACACACAGAAATGCGGTAAAAACAGTCTTTTTATCTATTTGACTCTCCTGGCGTCTGGCTCAGATTCATGCCGTCAGAAAGAGGAAGTTAGGTAATCGGTGAAACAATTAAAGCTTGGCTGCTGTCAGCTTACATGTGAACTTCTTTAAATATTCCGCCCATCAAGCGCGAGGTAAACTTTCTCCGCATGCTTTCTCCATATGCACGTCACAGTTTCCGGAGGAAGCTAAGCTAATTAAGAACAACAAAACAAACAACCGCACCTCGCGCCTGTCTGCTCCGTCAGAGGCGCCGCTTCAACTGCACTTCCACCGGGATGTTTGGGAACACGGAGGTCACGCGGTGTCAGCCCAGACCTTTATATACCCTGCGAGAGGCGGCCGCATCCACCCGGAACACATCCGGTTCAAGCACCTGATTCTCTGGAAGCTTCAAGTTGATTTTCCCCTTTAAGGTAACACGTTCATCATGGAAAGCACATGAAAAGCCCTGCTTTTGAAAAGCAAAACTCATCATCTGAAAAGTGAAATAGAAAGCACTTTATTCCAATTCCAATTAAACGCTCAAATTCCCACTACAATCGAATTAAAAACAGTGCAAATAAGAACTCTAAGCTATAAAGAGCACAAAAAAGGATCAAAGATGGAAATTTAAAATAGGAAGTGACCATGTATCTCCATGTTTACACTGAGCAACAAAAACAGTTAATCTCCCACAAGGAAATATTTTACATTGTCTTACAAGAAGGTGGCTCTTCATCTCAAGCTCAGGTCCTCTACCAGAGTCCTGCGAGCTTGAGGGATTCTTTTGCATTAGCTATTCCTGGGACTGAAATCTTTTGAAATATTGCAATATTTCATCTTTGATGATAGCACTGATGCTATCATCAAAGACCACTGCTCCTTCTGTGCGTTTACTGTGGATAGTGAATTTGGAGTGGAATCCACCATGTGTGGTGAGGAGCTTTCATCTCAGTGGGATGAATTTCCTCCCTTGGCCAACTTTTAACCCCATTAGAGTTGATGACAACTGGCAAAGCATAGCTGTTGATTGCCTGGACACTGAGCTGACTTCTCAGAACTTGCTTTATAGGTATTAAGCTGTTGATGCCAAATACCTACTTGAACACTAGAGTAACATTTTTACCAAATATTTTTTACTTTTCTTTTTACTCTTACTTGAGTAAATACTTGGATGAATACTTCTTGCTTTTATCTGATTAAAATATGATGAAGTAGTGCCTTTCTTAGTTTTTCACATTTTTGTCTCCTTTACTCACCTTTGTTGGTAATTCATTCATCCGTCATAGTTAATTCTTTCCTTGAGGTCAATTTTCATAGTTAGTTATGTTCCCATTCCTGAATCTTTCTGTCCTTTATCTTTTTTTCACTTATCATAATCTACTGTGTTTGATTCAGTAATGGTCTTGCCATAATTTGTTCAGTTCCCTCTATCAATTACTGTGCAAAAGGCTTGACATATTGCTTAGTTGTCTATGCATGAACTTTCTTAGTTTATTCTTGCATTTTGTTCACTGCATATTTCCATTTACTTTTTTAGCCTACTCGTCTAGTATTATCCTTTCTTGGTTTATTATGTCCTGTTCAGTTTCTCTCACTTTGGCTGCCTCATGTTTTTATTGTATTCTTGGATACCAGTGTTAATTTGTGATAATACCTGCAATGCCTCATCATCCTCATGTGTTTCAAATGATCTTCATTATTTTCCCAGAACTGGGGAAAAAAAGGTAAATAAATACATGCTCATGAGGAGGGGCAGCGTCAATTGGTTGGTTAACATCACACCGTACTTTGCTTCAAGAAAGATGGCGACCTACCACTGGCTTATCACTGAGCTTAAGCTCAGCAACTTCATTAGAAAATAGTGTTATGACTCATGACTTTGTTCTTTGTGTGGCTGCTCAGACAAAACGTGCTTCAGTTAGCAAATCTCAAGAACTCAGAGCTTCACCATCAGGGTTTTCATAGTTTCATAGCCACAGAAGTTGGCTTAGCTTAGCTATAAGGAGAAGACTTCTCTGTACATCATAATATTCAGAGGCAGTTCTATAGAGCATCGAAGAACGTTTTAGAATGAGAGTGGCAAGCCTTGGAGACATCCACCCCTGCTATCCGTCCCCAGTTTCTTTACTTACTCTTCCACGTCCTCCCCTCAGGTGGACAGTTTGGTAGCAGTCAATTTGGAGACTCTCTTTCAATTTCAAAATTACATGACTTTATTTCGATAAGTAACTGTAGTCTGACTACTGGATTCAAATAGCCACGCGTTAGATTACTCGTTACTGAAAAAAGTGGTCCAACATACATCTCTCACTTGAATTCATACTCTTATTGTGAAGGTGAGGTGAGAAGACACCAACGGTTGTCCTACATTCTATTTTTGGTTTTGATTGGAAGACATTGAGAACAAGACTAAAATGATTTTTTTGTCTTTTTCTGCTGACTTCCACACCTTCTACATTTAGTGTTAAGGACAAGTAGTGTTTTTGCTGAACTCAACTGAGCTGTCACTAAACTGTCAGCATTTGATGTTTTGAGGCATGAACAAAATACTACTTTGTTAAACAACTTTTCAGTAAGTTCCATTATAAGGATTGCTAATCTTTTTTCTTTTTTGCCTTTTTAACAAAATATAAAAGACTATTAAGGCACTATATAAGGCATACTTTATTAGCATAAAGCAGCATGTATGGAAACACTGAAAGTGTTTCCTTGAAATAAAATTAGACACCATTTACAAAGTACTTACAAATATTATTGAAGTGTATTTTTTGTGAGTTTTAAGGTTTACTAAATTATACTGTGAAAAAATTACAATAAGGTCACATCTTCTACATTTGTATCGTTATATATTTATTCTAAGTTCTTGTGTAATCCCACCAAGATAACGCTATTTGGGTTACATGTACATCTAACCCAAATAGAAAGTTTGTTTCCCACATTGCATGGGAACCAGACTGTTTCCCACGCTTTGGATCCTTTGTCTTTGTATGAAACTTACGTGTCATCTCTGCCTTGGAGTTTTGCAGCCAGGCCTGCTTGACTATTGATGGTCTTCTGAGCTCATTGAGTTGTGCACAATTCAAAAATTGTCACTGATTGAGTAATTTTACCTGAACAGTGCTTGGAAATAGTTTTTTTTTTTCCCATGACAATACATAGAACTTATTTGAAAACTACCAAAAATACTTCAGAAGTATTGTTTGTATGTGTAACATATTTTTAAAGTGTAGACTTTTAAACATTTATATAAACACATGCAAAGTGTATTTTTAAAATGATTATCCAAAGTATAATTTTAAAATGTATTTAATTACAATCTAAAGTATATTTTAGAAAACATGCACTTTTAGAAAAGTAAATAAAAATTAAAAAAATGTTTTAAAAAATTTAAAATTTCATAAGTATGCTATTTTTGTCCAACAGATCGGACCCCAGTAAGAATAGCTGTAGTTCTACTGCAGCTAATGAGGATCCAAAACACAAAACTAGATCATATTCATGTATATTAAACTCAACACAAAAACTACCACACCATGTTCTATTTTGAAGAGTTTAATTTTAATAGCATTTTTTTTCCTCCTGCAAGGAGGTAGGGGCTTATATCTGGTCCACATTCCCTACCAGTTGGTGATAGTAAGGCCCCATTAAGCAAGTAGATCCAGTCACTTGATGAGCTTAGCATCCACTTAGCAACGAGGTCCACTTACACATTGGAAAAGGGTCAACCACACCTCCTCAAAAAGTTAATAAATGCAATAATTCCAAGCAAAGACTCCTTGGCAGAACCATTTAGCGAATACAGGAACTCAGAGAACTGAGAAAAGTTGAAAATATGAACCCTGATATATGACTGTAAACCGGGGAAGGAGATAAGTTGGAATTGAGCCAACCACCGGTTGATTTTCTCCATACCAGTCCCAATATATCAAAAACAAAAGTAGCAAGTGCAAATAATGTCTAGTACACAGACACACTGCTTAGTAGGACCTAATTTCTCAGTAAAAATCTTTTCTCTCGTTCAGGTTTCAATTACTTTGCTATATTTAAATGCGGAAGAAACATAAAATAAACCTTACCTAGTAATGCAAAACAGAGAAATAAAACCTTCATGCCAGCTTACCCTGTAGTTAAATATAAACACAGGAGTGATACAGCTCCAACGGCATTTGAAGTTTAAGTTTGAAGTCAAAGCTGCAATTGAGGAAAAGAGCAAAACTCAGTGTAGGTGAGCAGTCAGGATTTAAGTCAAATGTTCAGTACAACGTGAGGTTGATAAAACATCAACATCTCAAATTTACATTTGTCCCAAAAAACTAATGAGATGCAATACTGGAAGTAAGACAAGATATATTCATAACATCCAGATTGTGATACTTTATACATATTTTACTGTTTAATAATATTATGAATAAAATATAAATGACCTAATGGAATTTTTCTCAGTGATCATCATAACCTGGGAAAAACTACTGCCATCTGAGCTGCTGGTGAACCATCTAGCGAGGATGTCTGAAGGCATTTGCCCTCTTGTGTTTTTTCTCTTTGCGCAGAGGGACATGCTGATCTTTCCAGGTTCTAAACACTTTTCTCCTTGCATGGCTGGTGACTTGCATTGACTCAACAGGAGCTGAAGATGATGGAAACCTTGCAAGAGTGAAGTGATGATCCATTGCTGAAGGGTTGTCAGAGGAGGGAGACGGCGAAGCATGCATGATACGTCTACGCGAGTTCTTGTGGGCTTCTGCATGAGGTCTAGTGGGGATGGAGGCAGGTTTGTCAGGTTGCTTTCTGATCCTATCCCTCTCTGTTAATGAAGACTTTGCCATTGGCATGGGTTCACGTGGACCTTGCCTGGGGCCTCTGGGTACCCTGACAAGTGTAGCCAGCTCACCGGATTCTGATTCTTTAACAATCATGCGCTCAATTATACAGCTGTCACTGTCCTCTGCTTCTGTTGAGATAACAACTGTTGTCAGATCTGCATTGTCAGACTCTCTCTCTTGCCAACTCTCTCTTGACCTGCTGCTCTTTTGGTTCTTGTCCAATGTTGCTACTTCGGGAGTTGCTGTGTTCCTCTCTTGTCTAGAACCTCTGCCACAGTCTACTGAAGTTATTGTTGAAGCCATCTTTGCCATATTGTATTTTTCCCCACCTTCTTCATCCGAGTCAGACAAAATAATCACAACACTTTCATCATTTTGTTTGAAATTCTCTGAAGTTTCAGATTGTTTCTTAATATCTTCCACATCCAAAGCAAGGTTGTCAATTACACCATCATCTAGAGAAATTTGCACATCTTCCTCATTTTCAGGGACACAGTGGCCAGTCTTTCTTTGGGCAGATGATATGCTCTTATATAGCTCTTTGGAAACGGTCATATAGTTGCACTCAGGACCAGATGAATAAGAACAACTGTCCTCAGTGGCACAACTGTCCTCACCCTGTCCTGATGTTGACTCAGGGCTGCCACAGGGGAGTGCGACAAAGGAAACCTGACCACATCTAATGGCTTGTTCTTGATCATCTGGCGTGTCATAGATGGTCATCTTGGAAAATGCAGATGCTGGTACTGGCTTTGGAGCACAACTTTGTCTTGCATTTACGCCATGCTGGTATGCTTGGTTTTCATGATCACCGACATGTTGCATCACTTTTCCTGATGCAGGCTCCTCTTCCACCGGTTCAAGGTTAAAGTCTGACATCATTATAGGTACCACTTCAAACTCAACCTCACTCTCCTCATCAGACTCATCACTAAATTCCTCATATAAGAAGTGGTTTATCTGCCCTCCATGATCTCTCTCAATACACAAGTGATGTTCTGACTCAGCAGTTTCAACAGAATACGGAGAATGGACATCTGTTATCTCATCGAGTGTGGGTGTTTTGGGGGAATCGTAAAGCTGCACATTTTCTGATGTTTTACTGCAGGGCTCAGATACAACAGGTGGGGTAGAGCACATCTTCCCAGTTTGTTTTCCACTGCCCTGATTTTCATCTTCACTTACATCTTCATATTGCTCTACCCTCAGAAATCTGGCAGTCAAACATGAAGGCTCTTCCACATCTGAAATATCATCATACTGGGGATCAGTTGAAATACAAAAATTTGGTGTTCCATCTGTGTTGCTTTGTGCTTGATGGTTAGATTTGGTCTGTTGGAACCTTTTTTCCAATACATTTGTTGAGTTCTGTTGGCGTGAACCCAATGAGCTTGCTCCATCAGTTTGAGTTTTACCATCTTTCCTGGACTCTTCTTTGGTTGTACTTGACCTCGAGGGAGCTATTACTCTCCCCTCTTTGACTTCATCCCCCTTTTGCTGCTGACCATCTTCACTTTCTCCATCTTTGTCAACTAAAGTCCTGCTGCCATCTAATCGAAACATGGAGTCTTTATCTGATAAATTGCCATCCACTGTTTGATTGGACTTCTTTATCAGTTCATCACTGGTAAAGGGTTCAATGGTAGTGTTAATGACAAGACACTGTTCATCTTTTTTTTCATGGGTGCTGGAGACTTCTGACAGGATCAGTGAATTTTCTGTAAGAGATCAAAGATAAAAAATATTACCTACACACTATGCAATAACTGTCAGTTGACTCTTGAATAAACTGTACATTTTCCAGAACAATGAATAAACATTTGTGCAATTATGTCATTTTCTATGTTAACTTTCATCATTACTCCATAAACATATCTGCAAAGTAGGGCTGCACCAATTCATCGGCATTGATTTCCTTAATTTTGGGAAAACGGTGATCGGCCGATCTCATCTACTCTAAATATCTAAAAATCAACTACTGTTATCTTTTGCTCTCCTGTGAGAGGTTTGACTGACAGACCTGCTCACCAGGTCATATCTGCACATTTGTAGTTAACACTACTCACCCCACTATTGCCAATTCGGCGACTTTGATACTTTTAGTGACAATTCAGACAAAAAAAATAAATAAAAAATTGGTATCAGCCAAAATCAGAATTGGCAGATCAGTTGTTTGATTATCTGCTAGAAAAATTGGTGCACTCTTACCACTGGTGACGCCTTTTCCTTGTAAATTATACCATCACCAAAAAAAAAAAAAAAAGGTCTCTCCAGGTTCATATGTGGAGAAAAAAAATCCCTGCTGATGTCATATTGCACATAATTCTAACTTGCTCATTGTATAACAGGAAGAATGGCATAAGCACGTTTTAATATAAAATAATTTAGATCAGTTGTGTCCAAATTTTCCGCTTCACAGGTCAAAAGTCAGCTAGTTGAAAAGACTCTGGGCGTCACAGTTTATTTTACACCCATCAAAAATATTGTGATTTTTTTCCGGTTTACCTGCTGAAGTTTATGTAATGTTTTTGGAAAAAGAAAAAGTTTGTTGAAAAATTGTACAGCTTCATAACATTTTGGGTCAGATGTTTTCTATCGTTATTAACTTAGAAAATAATTTTTAGTAGAGAGCACCAATTGCAGTGTTTTTGGCAATCATTATCAAAAAGCCTAATCTTCCAATTCTGATTTTGGCTTATACAGATTTGTTTTGTCTGAAACGTTGCTGAAACGTGTTAACCAGGCAGTGCCAACGTGGCCTGGTGGGCAGGTCATCAGTCTGCCATCTCTCACAGCAGATCAATAGGGGCTCACTGGCTGATTTTCAGAGGTACACAAGATTGGTTGTACATGAAAATATGGGTTGATATCCTAAAATTAAGAAAATTGGGACTGATTTAGTGATGCACCCTTACTTTAGTCTATTCCCTGAAAAAATGCCATCTTTCTTGCAAAGTCACCTCTGGAGGTTAAAGGTCACACGCATGATTGTCATGTGGTTCACTAGCCTGCTCACCTTTCTTCTCAGAACTTGATTTTGTAGTTGTCCTCAAACCGTCTTCTTCAGGTGACTGACCAACTGTGACAGAACCCAGCTGAGAAGCAGTCAGGTTAGAACTTTGTTTGTGCTCATCGTCTTTATCAGAGGTAGAGGCCTGGAGGAGGGGGACTGCCAAAGTGGGTGGTGATGTGCTGGTTTCAGAGTCGTGTTGCTCAGAGGTTCTGTTGGTGAACACATCATGTTCTCTTGCATACCTAAATTCTGAAACTGTGGAAGCAATCCATTCACATATTTGGTCATTTGTCAGTATATCGTCTGTCAAGATACCTACAATGGACGGTTGACAATGAAGAGACGAATGCAAGAACATTTTCTTATAGAAGCTTTGAGACTCTTCCAGAACTTTTCTTAGAAAAAATAAAACACTGGTGTGAAATTAATATTGGTCTGAATGGTAAGACTCCATCCCTAAATTGTTCAAGGAGTCCTTTGTTGAGCCTCTAAGCCTCCTTAGGGACTCTAAAGCACACCAAAGACTGAAGGCTCATTCAGTTGAGCATTCGTTAGTTTGTCCCTTCTTGTCCACTATACATGTAGGGACTGTTTTCTTTGGGAGACATCCAAATTGCGAAGTTGTGAAATGGAAATTCTGTCTCTGATCCTTATTTTAAAGAGTAAGGCTCTCCATGGTGCAATTCAAGGAATGTAGTGCTTCCTTTGGGCTTTAGTGAAGTCAGTAGTTGCTTGGATCCTGAGATTTTCTGTTATGATTGTGTCCAGTCCAGTTGATTCCAAGTCGAATGATGAGCCACTGTAATCTTCAGTACATAGTGACAAAATGTCATTCCTTGGTTTTAGCAGTTTGTAATTTCACAGAGAATCATGGGTCATCTTTTGGCTGAAGGAACACCCACATTTCTAGGAAGCACTTGACTTGTCTGGAGAAATAAAAAGACACAACCAATTAAAGATTAGATGTAGAAACAGTCCTAAATGCACAGATCTATGAATTCCTAGCTTCTTCCCTGCATTTAAGAGTCTTTACAATCTACTCCAACAGTGGCTCACTCCAAACTAAGTAGCTGTCCCATCTCCAAGAATTCATCCAGTGACAATCAGTGTGACAAACACATTAACGATACAAAAACTAAATCCTATTGCAAATAATCTTTCACCAACCTGCTTTGTTTCAGTTACTTACACAAGTCACTGTGGATTACTATTTTATCATTTTTCTTAGTAATTTTTATTCCCTCTTGAATCTTGGTCTGGTCTGAGACGATTCAATCACACCATTAGCATTTCTGATACCACGCATTTGGAAATACAGCCACTATTGAGTTTCCACAGGTCATCTGACAAGTTAGCCTACACCAATGCCTGAAGAAACCTGAAAAAAGGAATACAGCTGGCAAAACTTAGGTACAGGCAGAGCATTGAGGAACAGTTTCTCAACAGGCATGAATTGGTCCCCAGAGGATGCTGTTTCTATTGCACTACACACAGCCCTGACATCTGCAGCATGTTGACATTTCTGGTTTTTGTTGACTTCAGTTCAGCATTTAACACCGCCATCCTGGAGAAGCCGATACTGAAGCTCCACAACCTGGTACTTTCAACATCAATGTGCCTTTGGATCAGGGACTTTCTCACCCACTGACCCCAGGTGATGAGAATAGAAGACCTAACATCATCTACACTGGTTCTCAGTTGCTGGGTTTCAGTCATGTGACCCGGATCACGCACGAAATTCAGATGGAGGTCCGGAAGTGGATTTCTCCAGTTCAAAACAAAATTGATCACAAGTATGCCAATGCCCCAAATAGGCTGGAACGTTTTGAAAAAAAAAAAAACACATATATTTAGAATGTGATCCGTATTATCGGTAAAAAATAAATAAATAAAAAAGGCTTCTTATAATCTTTACCTGGTCTACAGCTCCAACCATCTGGAGCTGTAGACCTCATATTATACCACGAGCCAGAAGAAATTTTTCAAAAGCTTGGAGAATACAATCATTTAGTTTCAGGTTTAGGATCCCGAGTCCTTGGAACATTTATCACACTTAGCATAATTGTTTTATTATTTAGAGTGTTATGGTCAATGTTCCCTCTAAGCTGCGCGCCTGCGCAATCGCGCACTGCTCGCCTATTCTCAGCGCACAAGAACATCTATGTAGCGCATAAAATAAAGTCCAACGTAAACTGGACATTGAGCTCAGATACCAGTTTTGACTATGGACCAATGATATTTTTTTCTGTACTACTTTGCGATCGAACTCAGTGAGTGACAGGAATCGAGTCAATGACACGATACGGTTCACTTTCGCTACGCAGCCAATCATCGCATGCTATTTTGTGTAAGTGCCTTGGTCATATGCGCTGTGGCACCGTGCAGGTAAGAATAGTGCGGCGGAGTTAAGAAAGCTAAAACCTTATCATGTCTAAGTGGGACATCCACTCACCAAGCCAAAGTAAAAAAAAAAAGAAATGCACTTCTGCTAAGATCAAATGGCTGTCAGAGTTTGTGCAACTAGAAGAACAGTACAGTACAGTGGAGTGACCGTGTCAAGGAGGCAACGGGGCCATCATTCTTTATTAGGAAGCTCTGTGATCACATTGATGCTCGTTCTTCAGAGCATGAATTAAAGGAAAGGTCTGCTTTGATATTGAAGCGTTGAGTTCAGACTTTTGACTATGGGTGAGCAGACATTGGTGCATGAGGCCATTCTCCTCCACCCACAGATTATGGAGGCCATTAACAGTCAATATGCTGAATTCAAGTACATAAAGCAAGAAGCAGACTGACCCATCAACCTGGGCAAATTGTACAACCACTGGAAGAAGTGAGAAGGGCAGATGTGAAAAAAACTGTAATTAAATATTTTACAAAAATTTATACTGTATCATAAGCTACAGAAAACATTTCATTGTGCAAAATGTGAATATTTTAATATGAACAAAAAGTTATGTCTGAAAGGTGTAATGTCTCATTTCTCACCCTGGCTAAAGCAAGACTCTTACTAATACTGTGCATCTCATGAACAGCAATGTTTTCTTTTTTTTTCATTTTAATTGGGCAAATCACTGAAATTAAAAGCAAACAAATGAAAATTGTTGATGTAATTTGATTCTTTTAATAAGCCATGCACCTTTCTATGATCCCAGATTTATAATACTTGTGCGTGGCCACGCCGTGTACACTGATGATGCTCACAGTGGTCCTCAGTGTGCTCAGGAAGCTTGTGTGTTTGCCCAGACACATGAAAAATTAGAGGGAACATTGGTTGTGACTGCCATTTTGTTCTGGTTTATGCTCCCCCTGGCCAATTTTGTGATATGGGGCACCATGTTGATTTTAGAAGCTTTCCAGCAGATAAACCATCAGAGTAAACACTGATAAACAGACAAGAGCCCGCTAGCTTCCCTAATGTAAGAAACCTTTGCAGATGGAAATTCTAATATATTGTTAGAATATGCTCTCATCTTAACTTGTCTTTGAGTTATTTTGTGTTATGTGTTCATGTTTACTAATTTACTTTGTAAGGTACAGCTTTAAGTTCTACATCCTGTCACTCTCTGTTTATGTGCATGTTGTACTGTTGTTGTCCACTGGGGGCAATGAGAGCGAGTTCTTATGAATAGGCAGCACTGTTCTAGAAAGAATCAGACGTTTTACGACCTGAACGTTTGCAGTAAAAGAACACAGGTATCTAAGAAAAGAAGTGTGGTGCATTGTGAAGATGAGTGCAGAACAAGAAAACATAACATATCTAACGCTGATGTAACGCTGGTGAAGAAAACATCGCCACATTTATGCTGTGATGGAAATTGTTTCCGAGTAAACAGAGTAAACAGAATTTACTCCTGTAATTATCCAGCAGTTTAATTAGTTATCCTGCTGTACAAGTTATCCTGTACAGCAGAATAACTTCATTTGCGTGAACTGCTCTAAATGTCTGAACAAAAAAAAACACACTTACTCGTTCTGCTGGTTCCTACTGAAGGCGTACAGTTGCTTCCTGTTTTTTCCGCCGATGAACTTCGAGCAAGGTTTTCCAAAATGCACGCCGAACAAATCCACAAACATGTGTTAGACTGAAGTCACGCGACTTCCACCGCCTTGCCTTCCCTTCAACCCGCACGAGCTCTCCTGACGTGCCACAACGCTGACACATTAACCTAAAGCCATAGTGCGAAGAGGGGCGAACTGTAACCGTTGTCCTGATTGGCGGTTTTATGGGAAGGCGTGGCTATCAATGTAACAGCGAATATTTTCTGGTCGAGGTTCCAAACCTAGACTCTAGTCATTTTCTAACTGAAATTAAATGAATGCCATAAATGTACGTGTAGACAACGAATTATAAGTCAATAATCTCTCTCTTCACATATTCAAACAGCAGAGATTCATTAAATATGAGCTCATATATGAGCTTATCTCACATTTAATGAATCTTACAGGTTGTATTGTTTATTTGTGCAGGGTTACAGTTGGAGGTTGTGGCCATTAGAGAACCTCAATGGAATCCATGTTGAGAAAATGCAAACTCCTAACAAATTCAGCACCCTCACCCCAACACACACACATGCACACACAATACACAAAAGTGCTCAAATTCCTTGAAATTTTAAATTTTGTCACTGTACAAGTACAACTACAAATTTTGACTTTATTCTAATTTATATAACATGTAAGAAAGGTTACAATTATGAAGTAGAAATAATGTTTTATTTTGCATTTGTATTCAAAAGTTTTGATTCTTCTTTGGAAAGCTGCACACGTTGGGCAGCATCTGTTGTCATTTTGTTAAAGCCTTGTAACAGTTTCTCACTTGGATGAGGTCTGAAATTACGTTGAACCACACAGGAACACAGGACAATCCTTTAATGTAACCCATTTTTTACTTCCTATTTGAACCATGACACTAACATGATTTACAGCATGGTTGTATGTTTAGGTTGTTTGACCTGCTGAAAGGCGAACCTCCACCTCAGACTCAGGTCTTCTGCAGCCTCAAACAGGTTTTCTCTGGGATTGTCCTCCATTACATCCAACCAACTTCCAATCAACTCTGATCAGATTAGCGGTTCTTGATTAAGAAAACCATTAATCATTTACAAGTCAATATTAACTTAATTTTAGGGGATTTTTTGTGTGCGGTTTTTTTTTAATGAACTTTAAAATTGCAGTATGGTCAGAAATTCGGGTGCACTTAACTTTTGTGCTAGTGAATCTAAGAAAATGTTAGCTGCACCAGTACAAAAAGTTAGTCTCGAGCCCCTCCATACCACATCATGATGCTGCCATGACCCTGCTGTACCATGTAAATGGCGTATTAGGTTCTCAGTTTGGCATTCTTATGCATCTTTTTGCCATAGTGTTTTGCAGGGTCAGGATCTAATGCAATTAGTTTACTTAATTTGATTTACTCAGATTGGAATAATGGAAAATTGATATGCATTATGTTTATCGTTTGAGGGAACTACGCCCTAAGAAAACATTTTCCCCTCAAAACGATATCAAAACTTATTTTAGATAATGGTACTAAAGATAATTTCAGTAAATATATTTAACTTGTCAATTGTTACAGTTATCCACCATTTGTGATGCATTATCCATTCCCTCCTATTAAAACTTGGAACAAAGCTATACAATTTTCCATAGGAATCTGAACTGTACTGCTAAAAAATGTGAACGTTTACATGTATCACATCAGTCCTGAACTGGAGTATGTGTTAAACTAAAGACAAAAGAAACCACTTCATCTTCTCAAAAACATTCACAGTTCGTCAGATTTTTAGAATCCCTTAGTTGCCAACAGATTTCCGATTGGAAAAACAAACCCTGCTGCACAGTGAACAGCCTGTGAAGTTAGATGGAGTTTGACCTCACTCCAATTGTGTAATCCAAATTGAAAGGGTAATTAATAATTAATCAATTAGAACACAAGATGTCATCTGAAAATCAGAAATGTCATTATAGTTGGCCTAATGAAGGATTTGACTTCCCAGTGTATTGGTAATTTGAACAAAGGACTTCTTCTTACTTTCTGAGCAGGTTGGTTGCCTTATAACTGATTGGACAAAATATGTTGCAGTGAAACATATTTAATACTGTTTAATACTGAAAAAGCTGATAAAAGCCTAAACCATAAAGAGTCTTCTGTGGTGAAACTTTGTTCACACAATCTGAGTAACTGGACAGTTCTCCGGCTGATCCAGGAACAGAGTCTGGAACATGTGGTTGTAGAAGTCCGGATGGTAGAAGCAGGCCCGGGCACAGTCAGGGCTGAAGTTCAACTCCAGGATCTGAGGCTGCATGATCCGCTCACCTGAACCAAGAACAACATTTATACTGTTATTAAAATGGTACATAAAAATGAAGAGTGTCAAAGCAACACAAAGTCCAATCTAGGGCTGAAACAATGATTCGAGTACCTCGATTATTAAAGTTCCTCGAGGAAAATTGATCTGTTAATTTATGCTTTATTAAGTGTTAGCAGCATTTTCAAGTTCGCTCTGGGAGGATTTTATTGATTCATAATGATGTCCGGGGTTTTATTGTTTTTCGGGGGACCAATAAGCATCCTTAAAATAACTGGCACGATGCTTGGGGTACTGCAGCTTTTCTCCTCCTGGAGCTGCTGCCTGGAGGCAGTTCAGAGCGAACGGTGGGAAAGAGCATGAACAATGCGGCCAGCTGTTGTGTTATTGATGCTAATAGTGTAACTATAGCTTTACGGACGAACCGGAAAATTGATTTCATGTCATCCCGGTCTCAACAAAAGGGTGGCGGAATGCATCGTGGTGGTACAGAGCTGGTAAATGAGTTTCTGTGACGAACTAAGGAGCCAAATTCCGTCGCCAACATGAACAGAAAAGCTATAAATGTTTGGGCAAGGTGAGAGTTCATCAAGCTGGAATATACACTTAAAAAAAAATAAATAAATTGAAAAATATATGTTTTTATACATCGCTGGAGTACATATATATATTTATATATATATATATATATATACATACATAAGCGTATTTGTGAGCCTGCCTCTTTATTATTAAATTGAATGTATTTTCAGATTTTTGTAGAACTTTTCTTCAGGTTAACTTAGAAAGTGAGCTATTATTGTTACAGGTTCATTTCTTAAACTTGTTAGGTAAGTTCAAATATGAACAATTGGATTGATGTTGGTATTTGATACCAACACTGCTGTTATGTTAGATTTCCCAGTATTTTATTTGATCATTTTTTTAGTCCGATTACTCAATTAATCGTAAGAATAATCGAAAGGTTACTCGATTACTAATATTCAGCCCTAGTCCAATCGTCATCCCTCCACCACTTTGCAGAGCAGCAGGATCAAGAACAAACCCTTTAAAGCAGAAGCATCACATTACAGTCTTAATCATAACTGTTATTTTATATTGTACAATGCAAACAATAACTTTAAAGGTCTACTATTATGTTCCCTGGAACAAGCTGGGATATGTTTGTGGTCTATACAAAACATGTCCATTACATTTAATACACAAAATCATTCTCAGATACTGAGATTTCACCTGATCAGTTCTCAATGTAGATCATCACTTTTGACAGTAAATGCACAGATATTGTGGGTAACAGAGTGAGACATGGGACTAGCAGAGGCTATCGCTCATTGTTAGCTTGTGCTAAATGACAAACAATGTTCGTGCTGAATAACACACAATATTTTATTATATATTTATTTGCAGATTTGTGACTAACAGCAGGATCATAACCTTCCGTCAGAGCATGTATTTAGGCAAGTCCTGCTCTGTTGGTGTGTTTCAAAGGACTCCTTCCTAAACTGATCTGCTCAAACTACAACTTTCTTTGGCAAGATTACAGAGACATTGCAAGCAAAAATAAAATGAAGATTTGTTCTCTGTGACTGGGAGAATATGTAGTGACACCTGCATGACCAACAATCTAGAAGTTTTTGAAACAGCCTGTTTCAAATACGCTGATATATATATACTTTTTTGAAGTGTATACTCCAGCTTTTCGTTTACGTATTCATCTCCAGTTAATTTCATGGATGAACATTCTGCGTTGTTCAGTCTGTATAAATACACCTGCAGCACTCTTCCCCACCGTTCGCTCTGAACTGCCTCCAGGCAGCAGCTCCAGGAGGAGAAAAGCTGCAGTACCCCAAGCATCGTGCCAGTTACTTTAAGGATGCTTATTGGTCCCCCGAAAAACAATAAAACCCCAGACATTATCATGAATCAATAAAATCCTCCGAGAGCAAACTTGAAAATGCTGCTAACACTTATTAAAGCATTGTTGGAGAAATTGTGATGTTATTAATCAAATATTTGTTATTCTCATGTATCTTTATAATGTTATCTTTCTTATTTGCTTTTATTGTTCAGTTTCATTATAGAATTAAGAATGTTTCTATTTTGTTGATTTACTCTGACTCCTTTCTCAGAAGGCCTCACTGACGGAAAGCAGAGACAGCAGTTTCCTGCAGGGTTAGCTCTGCTTCGTTGAGCTGCTAGATTGCTATAAAACCATCACTGTGAAGATTCACAACATATTCTGTTAAACTTTGTGCCTGGAATGAGATTATCTAGTGCAAGATAATTTGTGTCTTAGTTAGTAAATGTCATTTAGTGCTGTAACTATGTAATGAAGTGTTTTCCCCTCCCTTCAGAGTTACAGCGTCCTTGTGATTAGGGATCCCGAAAACAATAAAAAGAGAGGAGCAGACAAATGTGGTTTCAGAGCGGTAGGAGATTGTAACTGAAAGCACATCTCTATCTGTTCTCCTCGCGAGTGAAAGAGAATCTAACTCTCTTGTCTTTTCTGTGTTTGTTTAATAGGTGTTAAACCTGACAAGCATAAATTAACAGATACATTTTCCTCGAGGAATTTTAATAATCGAGGTACTCGAATCATTCAAGGAATTGTTTCAGCCCTAGATTGGACTTTCTGTATTTCAATAATTCTTGACTTGCATGGACTGATAACAGTGTTATTTTGATCATAATTTGCACAAACCAGCACAAAATTGACAAAAACCATGTTACAAAAACCAACGCAAAAACCAGAAATATGCAAAAAGTGATAGTGATGATACTGGAGCTTTAAAGATTACCATTTTGCCCTTGACTCCACTTCAACATGAGATCCACAGCATAGATGGCCCGGGATGACGGATATGGACAGATTCCATACGGTGCTGGCCGAGATGAAGCGGCTTGGAAGAATTCCTTGAACGCTTTAAATAAGCCTGCCTGAAAGAGAAGCAAATGGAAACAAGAAGGTCTTCATTAGAAAAGTCACGAGCAAGCCCAGATGTATTTGTTTGATTGTAAGGGAAATACCGCAGCTATGTCTGCTTGATCTAAGATGCTGACTCGTTTGCACTTTCCAACATGGATCTTTAGATCTTCAACAACCTTGATGTGTTACTAACCACAAGACAAGTGACAGGCCAGTAAAAATCACATTTATGTCTATGTAAGTTGGGTTGAAGCAGGTGCTAAACTGACCCTAGTGTTCCTTTCTGACTAATACCCTGACATCATGTCAGCAAAACAGGAACTACAAAGATAACTGGCAACTCTGAGCAACTAAATTCACTAGTGAAAAGGAGACACATTACTATTTATTTATTATGTAATTATAAGCACACGTGTGTTTCTGTGTGTGCCCTTCATGCTGAAGTCCATTTCCAAACAATCCAAGTTCCAACAGATTCAGGTTTAAACCAGTTGCAGTTATTTGAGTAAATTCAAATAAATATTTTTCATTGGTATGACGCAACAAAAAACTAGGGGTGCACTGATATGAAAATTTGGGCCGACATCGCCATCACTGTTACATAACTAAAGAAACATGAGATGACCAGACACCCCAGTCTAACTCAAAAGACTAATATCATCCAATACCAATGTAGGTGCGTCCTAAAACATAATCTAATAAATATAAGGCTTTCTACTTCTATTTAATTGATTATGACGAAGTGAAGAAGAGTGGGGTGACTTATGGAGAAATTGCTAATTTAGTCACATTCTTGAAGAGTCAGTTAGACACAAAGAGGAGAATGAAAGCAATATTTATAGTTATATTGCATACATTTCCTACATTGTTTGGACTGTTGGAGGCGTCTTTTAATCTCATTGTACATGTGTACTAGGACAAATTGAATTGAAGTATAACTACTACCAGTCCTTTGCCTTGAAGCCATTTTTATTGAAAACTCCCACAACTTGCATCACTCTTCTTGAACTTCTACTTCAGTTTAGTGGAAACCAGAATGTCAGATTCAAATCAAGATGCAGTTACATTCAAACTGTTACATGGCAGGAAAACCAGCAGCTTTACATGTAATACTTTCTGAATTATGCAGTTGTGTTGAGGAAAAACCTTTTCTACAGAAACCTGTTAGTGTCATTTAGTCCGTTATTCGGAAGTCTTCAGCCTCTCTGTGTCACTCTGTACAGTCAGAGGATTGAGAGGAAACTTAATCTTTAAAGAAGAAAAACTGAATGATGTTTTCAAGCTAACATCAGGTGAAAGAAATATGATATGCTTGTAAAATGTCCCCCCCCAAAACAGTACAATTTTATCTAACAATAAATATTTTAAAAAAGTCATCCAGGTGGTTTGAGAATTTTCCCAACAAAAGAATAGGCCTATATTCCCAATATTTCATAATTTAGATTCATAGACAGGTAGTATGAGTTACATTTACTTGAGGTGAAACTGTCTGTGTCCCAAGAAGTACTGCTAAATATGTGCTGCATTAATTAAACCAAATTAATTGAAGCTAAATATTTTATCACCAAAAAGTGGAAATAAGTTGGTCCATGTATTCTGACTTACTTCCACGTCTTTCCATGGATACTGAGGGTACTGTTGCTCAAACATGGGGATGAACTCATCATAGTGAACCTGCAATGATTCCAAAAGAGAGGACAGAAATTCATTCAGACCTGCATCTCAATAAACCAAAAAGATCAGCGAAAAAAATCATTTCTTTCATTAAATTCATTCAAAAAATGAAACATGTGTTTCTATTAATGATTAGGGATTATCTAAAACCTAAAAGCTATTTTTGATCAATACAATAAATAACTTCCACAGAGAGAGTGACCCACTGTAAGTAGATGCTAAATGAAATGTGGAATGACTCTATAATATACGTTTAGTAATAATGACTTCACTTTTTGAATCCAGTTGCTGAAATTTTGACATTCAAACAAAAGAGCTGCTGGAGTGTTCAAATGAAATTCCATCTTCATAAAATTAGAAATAACCAACAGCCAACATTTTGGAGAAGGATTCCAAAAGAAAAGCATGTACCTGTTTAAGCTGCACTCCTTCTGCGTAGTTCATAACAGTGAAGTGTTTCTGGTAGTCATCGAAATGATCCAAAGAGAAGGGCCTAAACAACAGAACAAAGATTCATTCTGCTGCCAGGTGAGCAGGAAAGCGGATCCATTCAGTTTCTCCATCTTGATGGAAAACATTCCTCACTTGTTGGCGAAGCGCAGCCAGAAGACGTCGTAGACGTAGAGACACAGTGGCTGCACTGAGCGCAGCATCAGCATGTAGCGAATGTCAAACTTTACCATTCCTACTTCTTCTCTGCTGAACAGCACCGGATCATTCAGGTACTTACACACCACCTGAGGAGAACACGCACACACAGACACCCTGAGCCCAGTAGCTCTGTAGACACAAACACATTTCAGCCTGGAAGCCAGAGGACAGGGAAAGTGAGCCTCTGTGTAACATCATATTGATGCCCCAGGAAACAAAAGATCATAGAAACTCTGTTCACATTCATAAGTAACGGATGCAGTAAAAACATCTTCAGTAAAATTTGTTTTAAAGTGAAACAACAAAATTGTGGCAGGCTTTTAGCAATTAATAGCATGATGAATTAAAATGAGCTTGATGCAGTTTTGTTTACAGAGACATCATGATCCGATTTGGCTTGTCTGTGTTTTTATTTCCATTGTATCTGATTTCAGTTGTCATGTTTTGTTCTGGACAATCAAAATATCTCCTGGTCTCCCTGACCTGAAGCTGAAAGTCTAACCAGTCTGTGACCAGGGGCCTCATATATCAGAGTATGGAGCACTCACACTAAAAGCTGGTGTAGAAACAAATTAAGAAAAGTGCAGCACACAAAGAAACTCTGACGTATAAAACCACACATGCACCTTTCCTTTACACAACCTAATTTGCAGGAAACAGAGCATGTAATTAAAATCGTAATAATTATATATTTTATATCAAAGTTGCATTTCAGGGTTCATGAGTTCACCTTATAAACATGAAAACTCCAATTCCCTCTGATTCCTTCCTTTGGAATGTTCTCCATCAGTGCGAAATCCTTCCACGATTACGCAGCACCTTTGCACGGCTATCTGTGTATGTGTGACTATCTACACTTTGATCACCTTAAAATCATCCACCCCAACTGTTTGGAGTTAATTGCATTTTCCCTAACCCTAATCCGCATTTTCTTTTTCAGTGCATTTCAGGGTTAAATAATTCTGAATACAGTAAGGTTTCAGTGTATAAAGGTGAATTTTGGGCGTTAGTAGTTTGTTATTGTGCAGAAAAATGGTTTGCATGGCTGCTGCATATTTTCAAGGCAGGTAGAAAGTTTGTGTATGTTTATGCAAACTTTCACACCACGTTTATTTTTATACATGCTGACTTGTATTTAAAATATGGTGCCTCACATTTTTTTGGACACTTTATACATGAGGCTCCAGGATGTGTGCGGTCTGCAGAGATGTTAGCTGCCTAATGATGTAGAAGTCCCATCTGGTTTATTGACTTCCATTAAAATTCTAGATCAAATATTAACCCCTTAGCTGTAATGAAGACACATGATATCCTCATTGACTAACCATCCATCCATCCATCCATTTTCCGTCACCCTTCTCCCTAACGGGGTCGGGAGTTGCTGGTGCCCATCTCCAGCTGCGTTCCGGGCGAGAGGCGGGGTTCACCCTGGACAGGTCGCCAGTCTGTCACAGGGCAACACAGAGACAAACAGGACAAACAACCATGCACACACACGCTCACACCTAGGGAGAATTTGGGAAGGCCAATTAACCTGACAGTCATGTTTTTGGACTGTGGGAGGAAGCCGGATTGACTAACCAGACTGTCTGAATTTAACCCCTTAACTCTCACCCTTGAAAACGCTTTGAGGGTGAGAGTTAAGGGGTTAAATTCAGACAGTCTGGTTTTCACGATTGGGTTTCATCTCAGACTGAGGAGTGTGCTGGTACCTTTGGTGTGCTCTCTCTCTGTCTGATGATGCAGTCCAGATTACTGGTGATGTGTGTGTCCAGACCCCGGGCCAAGTTCCACGGCTTACAGATCCAATGGTTGTCTTCTCCCCTGAAAACCAGTAAGAGGTATTTCAAACTTCCCATCTGAGTCAGTTTGACAACAAGGTTAAGAAGCAGGTTGTGACGACGCCTCAAGATTTTCAAACGTGAAGCTGATTGAGAAAACAAAGCCCTGATACTGCCGAGTAAAAAACAGGATTCGACCTGAGTCGTCTCAGCTGATAATGTTTGATGAAGTGTGGAAGCTCCGTCTGGAGGTTGAAGGTCTCTGGAAGCCAGTCAGGCGTGGGACCGCCTTTCAACCTGCGGCCCACGGCAGCCAGGCAGTCCTTCACCGTCACAATGCTCTCACAGGGGAACTGGTTCAGCATGACATGAGGCCGCTCTTGACTCAGCTTCCTACCACACACACACACATTGCACGCACGCACACACATACACAAGCACACACAAGTTCTGTTCAAACCCAAATCCAACTTATCTGCGATAAATATCCAACTGATGTTAAGATAATTGTTTAAGTCCTTTGAAGTTATTATAATTCTAAATAAAAAAGAGAGAAGCAAGTTAATTGTAAGTTTTGCAGAAGGGGCGGGATTAAATAAGTTCAGTGCTCATGTGTTTAACTGGGTCTAGCTCAATCCTGGCCCTCAATGGCTGCTGTCCTGTAACTCTTGTTGCATGTCTCCCTGGTCCCCCAATTAAATACTGAATCAGCTCCTCAGAGCAGTGAGGTCATCCAGAGTCCTGCTAATGACCTCATTATTTGACTCAGGTGTGTTGAAGTAGAGACACACCTGCACCCCAGGCCTGGGCTAACTACTACTGCCATAAACTCTTTACTTTGTCTTTGACACAGAAGGTACCCTGGACAGGAGGTTCGTTGTTTAGTGTGTTGGTCGTGATAGACGGCCGCTCGCACTCAGCCAGGCTCTCCATTATCGCTGCAGACACGCTCAGTAGGAAAGATTGCTGCAAAATGAGTGACTCAATGCAATTTTCTAGGTTTCCACAGATGAAAATCTTCACCAGTTTGAATAATAAACTGAACTTTACTACATGAATTGACTATATGTCTGGACATAAAAAAGCTACATAGCATATGTTTTTAATCAAGAAAATTAATTCATGCAACAAAAAGATTTTAGATACTGTGTATAAAACTCTCATTGAATGTACTCCTGCTAGGGACGCCAGTGTGTGAAGGACAAAAATAGACAGTCCAGAATCACCAGTATGAGCTGAGGATGCTGGGAGATTTATAACAAAGGCAAACAAAACTAAAGGCCACTGAATTGTGCGCGACTTAATTCGCTTCACTCTGGAAGGTAGTAAGAACAAACAACTCATTTATACCAAAGGCAACAAGGTCCGTCACCAAGAGTCACATATGAAGCTGTTGCTGTTGGTTTGTGAGTTTGTTGTGATTATTGTAAATGTTTTTAGTCACCATGTGAAGCCAAAGGCAGCGTTCCACATCTGTGAACAAGATTATTATTATTGTGATAATTGAATGGGGTTTTTGACTTCTGACAACAATTTCTTTGATTAGGTTGCTCAATAAATAAACAGAACTGGAATGAAACAACCAATATTTTTTGCTGCTAGGTCCATCTAATTACCCAGCAGCAGCATCTGACTTCAACAATTTCTAACTGATAATAATGCATATTCTACTTCACTGATATTCCCTTTAAACCTGCAATCCGATATTCTAAACATTTTCTGTTTGCTTAAATTGAGCATGATGACTCTCGTCTCCTCCATAGCTCTGAGCAGGATGTGTGGTGCCAACCTGTAGTCTTTGATGTGATCATAATTCCAAATGATGTCAGCCTCCTCCTCTTCCTCCACCAGAACAAAGCGAGGATCTGTCAGGTTGTTTCTCACTTGCGACATTTGAGTGAAGACTCTGGAATGAAAAGCAGATCAACTTAAAAGATCTGCGGCTGAAGCCTTGGTATCAGAGCAGACCTCCTGAAGTCCAACTGGTTTCCAGCTTCCATCCTCCAGGGTGTATTACTGAGATGAGACTTACTTGAGGATTTTGTCTTTGGAAACAGTAGAAGGCTGGATTTCCACAGGAAGCTGCTCCTTGCTCTCTCGTGCGACGGCCTGGAAATATAAACCCAGAGGACTTTACAGACCTGGAAATGTGTTGTTTGATTTGCAGAAGAGTCTCAGTCGATGAGAATTCAATTCAAACAGTAAAACTGATTCATTGCTCAAAGAGTGATGCAGCTGAACTCTATATTTCTATTTATTCAGATGATTCTGGTTAACGACTAATGGAAACTAAAAATTCAAATATTACATAAGATCAAAACATTTTTAATGCAGAATTGTTCTGGTGTGGACTTGAGTCAGATTCAAGTCACTCAGAGTTTTGACTTGACTTGACCTGGAACCCTTCAGGGTTAAGACATCTTAACCCCAGATGTCTGGGTGTTAAGAGTTTTAGTTTTCATAGTGTAGCTCCATATGTTTGTTATTCAAAGACTTTGTTTTACTCTTGTTATGTAGGTTTGTATTCTGTTTTGTGTCTAGATTATCAAGTTTTATTTGAGTTAGTTATTTTGTCTAAGTTAGTTCTTTGCTCATCTGTTTCTCTAGTCATTCCTTTTCTGTCTTCATTTTCCTGGTTCTGTTTTCTCAGTATTTTTGCTTTTACTTTTTACTGCTAGTTCAAGTCTTTTTGTTTCCCTGACTGTTGTTCCGTTCCTCACAGCTTTGTTTCTTATTCTACTCTACAGTTGTAATATCTTTTACATTTTGTGCAGCTTATGCCTTTTCTTAGTTTATGCTCTTCACTTGTTCCTTTTATCTTGGTTCAGTTGTTGCCTCATGTATCTCTTCTCCAGCCTTATCATATTTCCCTGTCAAGTCTCATTTTTTGGTTTTCTTAGAGCTCTGTTGTTGTTGTTGTTGTTTATCCATTTGGCTGTTTGTTTTTTACTTTTGATTTCTGTCTAGTCTGTTTGGTTTCAGTACTCTGCCTTAGCCTTTTTGCTCCTGTTAACCTTATGTTGTCATGTATGACATATGCATGAGTGATGAATAACAATAATGTATTTCCTTTATTTAATCAGGTAAGCCCCGTTGAGATCTGGATCTAATATTCAAGAGGGACCTGGGCAGAAGTCTGCAATACACAACAACCTGGTTACAAAACAAAACTAATGAATAAAACATTATCAACATTATTGTTATTAAGTAGCACTGCACCTAGGTGTTTTGGTTTTCCAGCAGTACTTTCGTTTCAAATATTTCAAATTTGCTCTATAAAGAGATCTATGAATAACTTGCAGTCACATTTCAAAGAAAACTCCACAAAGAGGTGAATCTCAATAGGTGGAGGTGCAGGGTGGAGTCAGAGCTACAACTAACTGTTTTTATTATGTTTGGGTCAGCAACAAATTTCTATAAGACAAAATTCAAATATCTGGATTTATTTGAGGCAGCCATGGTAACACCCACACAGAGGATGAGATGTAACATTTTAGTTTACCATCTGAACTACTTTGAACTTGTGGCTGCTTGCCTCAAAGGCAAAATGAATAATCTGGGTTTATTATTAAACCCCGGCCTCAAGTGTTGCTGTAAGTGACATCATCAGAGCACCAACCACAGTGATTTTCCTCACCTCATAGTAAGAATCTGCTGGTTCTGTGACGGCACTGCTCACTCCTTCCAGATCATCATGTTTCCACGGTAACAACCGGCATCTTCGTAGCAATGGGTTGGTCTCCCCATATGCATAATCGCGGGTTAATTCATCTGTGCAAGTGGGAAGGTGGGGTGCTTGTTTACGTAATCTTGTATCAAAAAACTATTTTTATTAGCTAAAACAAATTTGAAAAACTTAATTTTTAAGTGACAGAATCAAACAAAAAGTAACTGATGGGAAAGGACATCAAAATATTAAATGGCTCCTCAAACATATAATTCCTCAACATTTTTTTTATACTTCCACACTTTCCAATTATAAGTACCTAAGCATCACATTTTACAAGTCTTGGATCAGATCCTGTCTCTGTGAAAAGACAAGCTACAGAGAACCAAATTTAAAGAAACTAACTTTGTTTTAATTTAGTTATGTATGTGACTATGATTCTTTAATCCCAGATGGCAAAAGAGGGTGCTGCTGGAAGCACTGAGTCTCTGGCCATCAGTTGGGATGAAGCAGAACTCACAGTCCAGATCAGAGTTGTGCAGAACTGTACAGTTTGAAAGGTTACAAAGCTTCTCCTGTTGATCCAACATAAACATATCTGCATGCTTCCATCCTGATGTCCAACGGTATAGTGTGGAGAGTTAATTCCCTTCTGGGTCTTGGACTCAATCTATAAAAATGTTTTGTTCAGGAATATTCTTTCGATAATTAACAATAGTGAAACACAGACTTGATCAGAGAAAGTCAGAATAAATGAACAGTGATTCTCAGAGGTCAAGTTAGAGAGAGAAGAAAAGAAACTTAAAGCATACAATTCTTCTTATATAGCTTTCCAGTCAGGTACAAGGTGCCTTCCATCCAGCTCTCTCCTCTATGGAGTGTCTCTCAGTCTTTCCCTCTCTGGTTAACTGGTACCTCTGTCCCAAAATCAAATCCAGTTCAAAGGAGATTCAGTGGAAAGGAGAAGAAACACATCTCCTCTGAAAATCTCCCTTATCAGTTTCATAAGAAAAACACCTGGTCAGAAACCTAACTTATCAGTTCATTCTGACCAGTAAACAAATAAAAGTTTAATTTTCCAAGACGATGTCTAAGACAAAGTCACTTTCAAAGGTAGGAGAGCAGCAGAGTCTAGAAAGGGTACCAGGGTGTGTGTTTGGATCAGGTTTTGTCCTTACCACCTTCTTGCAGATCTTGCAGAGGCCAGAGCAGAGTGTAGGCCAGCTGACCCTGCATGTAGAAGAAGGGGACCATGCAGCAGCTGGGATGGTCCGAGTGCTGCACCTGGGAGCCAAACTCATCCATGATGTACCACACGGGAACTTTTTCTTCTGCTGACTGCACACGCACACACACACGCATGCACACACACACACAGCAGAGAAGGGGGATGGAACACATGCTGACAGAGAGGGAGCTGCAGTGCGAAGACGTTCTCAGACTTGCCCCCTGGGACAGTTGGTAGGTCTGGTTGTATTTCCACATGCGCTCCAATATCAGCTCCACTATGTCTGGATGGGGGACCTCACTGTGGAAGTCCACACCCATGAGGGAGGCCATCCTGGACAGCAGTCCCGGAATCTGCTCCAGCTGCTGCCGGGCGTGCTCCACCCGGTATGTCCAAGCATGGTCCACCAGAAAGATGCTGCAGGAGGAGCGCAGAAACCCTGGTTGTGATGGGATTTCAGCAGCATGTTGTGAAAAGCATCACTATGTGTCAGCAGCAGGCATCAGCAGCTCCACCTGTGAAAATGGTCAAGCTTGTAGATCTGGAGATGTCTCTGCTCGTCTTTCTCCCTCGTCATGGGCTATGTTTGTGGATCAGCGGTTAGGTTTAGAACTAAGGTGTGAATTGAGTTTTGGTTAGGCTTATGTAATTTTTGTTTGTGTTGCTTTGGTTTCTGATATATTAAAATTGTTTTTAGGTCATCCAGAGGTCACCATCCCTCCCGATCTTCCTCCAAAACAAACCAAAGTGGGTTACTTTTTTCAGTGCTCCATTAGTGCAGGTTTGTGCCGTCATTAGTGCGAGTGGAGGACCTAAAAATATATATTTTTAATATCTAAGAAACCAAAGCAGCACAAATGAAAATGTTATCGCCACATAAGGAGCACAAACCACTCAGGCTATTTGCTGGAATGTTTCAGTGGTGGAGTGTCAGCTTCACTCAGCTGATAGTCATTCGTGTCCTGAATAAGTGATATATTTTGTTTTTACGGTCTTCACCTGGTTGGATCGGAGACTTCCAGCCCACTTTCCCGAGTAACAACCACTTTACACCCAATCACCACTCCAGAACTGCCTTTTTCACTCTCCCCATCTTCCTCCTGCTGGACCTGCATTATTCCAAACACCTCCCCGGCATCGTAGACCTGCAGACAGGAAGAGAACACGGCGAGCCCCGCGGGATTTACAGCAGAACCCACGTCAACGCGACACTTCATCCAGGTGAGCTCCGTGTGGCGAGTATGCTCAGTGCTCACCTCGTTGGTGATCTTGTGATAGAGGCTCCTCCAATAGACCTGAGGGACCCCTGAGGACTGCAGGGCCTCAGCCTGCAGCCTCACAAAAGCCCCAAAGCCCTCATCCAGGTCATCATTCAGTCCCTCTGGGTTTGTTGACATCTCCAGGACAACGTTCCAACTCACGTGCGAGCAGCTGCTGCAGACCAGGAAGAAAACTTCTTTTTCGTGTGTGGTTGGTAAACATCTTCAATACGCATCGTCGCCACCTAGTGATCTGGAAAGTGAATGAGTAGTAGATTCTTTTTCAGATTTTCCCTTCAACGAATCATCTTTCTGTCTCATTCAGTCCTGCTGTCTGTCCTGTCTCTACCTCAAGCCACCAACTAGAGTTTTTCTTCACTTCACACCCAGCAGGGCTCCAACTTATTATTCAACCAGCTGCATTTTACACACAGGATGTCTTCACAATATGATACAGAGGCAAAAATAAAGTCAAATCCAAACATCATCAGATTTTATAGTGGAAGAGAACACATAAAATAATTACAATTTATTGTATATACACTAACATTTGTGCACATGTATATATGCATATTTTACCCTTGGTAAAATATTCAGGTGCATCATAAATTAATGAAAAGTTCCATTATTTTAGTAATTTGTTTGAAAAAAAAAATGAAACTAAAATCTTCTTCAGATCAGTTTCAAAAAACATTATTTTAGCAAAAATGATTAGAATTCTGGTTTAACTCACAGAAGGTGAAGGGTGGGTTCCACCCTAAACAGGTCACCTGACTGTGACAGATACACTGTAAAACACAGTCAGTGGTCCTTATTTCAGAAAAATCAGGCAATATCATGGCCTCAAAAATATCAGGTTTTCAAAATTGTTAATATGTGCAAGTCGTACATCTTAAGTTTACACAACTCAACTAACTTGATACTTTTGAGTTACATTAACTTCAGCACAACTGAAGTTAATTGAATGAATCTGAGTAAATCTGAGGAACAAATCCCAAAGCTTATTTTTTTAAAAAGTAGAAACCACTTATCTAAAAAGAAAACTATTAATTTAAATACTTCCTGGCTCCTGCTTTTTATTTGTTTCTCTGCGCAAACTTTAACAGATGATATACAAAGCAGTGATAGTTTGCTAATTTTTTTCAGAAAACATAATTATATACAATGCTGCACCATCAGGCAGAACACCAGTCATACAGCTCACTCATGGCCCAGTTTTGTGCAAATATAAAAGCCAAAACTGGCTAATTAGAAAACTGCTCTGAAAGTGGCTCATTCTAGGAACAGACTGTACAGATGACCGTTTCTCCTTAAACTTGCTGATGCCAGTGGCACAAAGCATTTTGGGATCCCCACTGCCACATATGAACAAATTGCCTCAACAGAATCAATTATTGCAACATATTAAAGAAACATAGCATCATCACAGCATATTTTATTTTTACCAACACTAAAATCAGTGGTACAAATGTTCAAAATGTTTTCTTCCGTTGAGCAGAAATGGAGTAATGTCTGAACGTCAAGCTTCATAACCTTAAGTCCTCACCACTTTCAAATATTTAACTTTTTTTTTTTCTGCATGAACTCAACTTTAATCCAAAAGTGTTTAAGATGAATACAAACAAGTTGATGAGAATGAAGTTGTGTTCACTCAAAGTCTTTTATTAAACAGAATGTTGAGTTTTACAGTGAAAATAAACTTTGATGACGATCCAATTTGATTTGAAACTATCAGCTGTCATATGACTGTCCAGCTGACGGGCGAGTCCACACAGCAGACCTATATATGTAAGGGGACACTGGCCAGATATTTTTGAGGACTTCAATGTCAAAGTTTTGGTTCAATTCAAAAATACTTTATTTATCTCAAAGGGAAATGAAAACTAAATTCATCAAAGTATCTTCAAAGAATCATTTTGCATGGTGATGCTGTGGGTGGAAAGAATCTCTGGTAGCAGTCAGTCTCGCAACCAATCAATCTGCAGAGACCTCTGACTGAAGACTTAATTTCCTGGCAACAGAGTCGATATTCCACCCTCTTTAATATTCTACCGGGCTGTACAGTTAAAGGCAGGCGAAGACGCTGCGGTCTGGGATCTGATCCTTGTCCAGTCGGATTGGAATGGTTTGGGCTTCCTTCCTTCTCTGTTGTAAGTCCTCCCAGGGTTTGAGGTCAGGGTTCAGCTAATATTTGAGCCAACAGCGTAGAAACAATCTCCAGCATGTAACTTTTGAACATATTAAAAGTTTAAACATCAGGTTCAACGTCATTTTATGTCCTCCCCCTTCCAAGTACTTCAAAGTACTTGGATAAGATGTTCCCTTGTGTAAATGTGTCCACAGGTCTCACTTATATTAGTAGAGCTTGTATGGCTTTGACTCTACATCTTAAGAAAGCATTCTTTGGCATTACTCCACACTTGTATTCCCTGCAAAAAGAGAGTAAATATGAAACTAGACAGTGAGCATGAACACAGAAATGCACGCTGAGTTTAGGCTCTTTTCTACCTTCTTGCACATGCTGATTTGCATGAGAGCGTAGTTGATGAGCGCCTCTTGCAGATCTTTGTCCTTCTGATCCTTAAAACGGACGATGTCTCCCCACGCCTTTTCAGCATGCTCCCTAGAGAAAGACATATGAAGCAGAGCAGTACCAGAACCTGATCCATCAGCTTTCACACAGTCTGCAACTCACTCGCACTCAGCTCTTTTCTCCTTCACAGTCTCTTCGCCCTCTGCTATCAGCTCCTCCAGTAGGTTGAGCTTGGCCTCCCTCTGCTCAGGTGCTTCTTGCCCAAAAAGCTTGTTGGTCATGCCTTTTAAGGAGAAAGTGCGCACTATCTGAGACAGTCAGCAAGAGAAACAGAAACAGAAAATGGAATAAATGAAAAGTTACTGCCTTCTGGATTAGTTACATGTTTAGAACACCTGACTGAGTTTATAAATGTTACATTATGTTGCCAAAAGGATTCACTCGGGACTTGCTGTGGTGACGTATGGGACAGTGCGACCCACATTTGGCGGCCTTGAGTCCTCGATGAGGCCTTCACAGGTTCGACTCCTGGACCCGACGATATTTGTTGTGCATCTTTCCCCCTCTCCTAACCCCTACCTGTTAGCCTACTGTCATATAAGGGACGCCAGAGCCTGCATTAAAAAAAAGGCCCTCTAGAGGGAAAAAAAAGCATTCACTCATCTGCCTTCACAGATGAATGCAGATTCACTATGCATTCATTTAGGGAGTGTTTCATATCGGATGGCTCATAATGTCACCTGTTTAGAGATGCATAATCTCCAATGTCTTCTATTAGGTTGAAGCCATAACTTTGTGCAGACCAATCATGTCTCACACAGGTCTGTATGGTACAGGGTCGTGTCAGACGGTTCTAACATCCATCCATCCATCCATCCATCCATCCATCCATCCATCCATCCATCCATCCATCCATCCATCCATCCATCCATCCATCCATCCATCCATCCATCCATCCATCCATCCATCCATCCATCCATCCATCCATCCATCCATCCACAGGGCATGATCAACAAAACATTTACAGAAGAAACCAGAAGTTTAAATACACTGAATAAAAACACATGTACACTTTTGCTTCTCACTCTCCAAAAGAAGGTTTCATGCCAGGACTTATTACAGCAGTGATATCCTGCCACGTTGGCTGGAATGGCCCTACAGTGTGACCCATTCCTTCACTACTGTCTGCAGCATTAGTCTGCACAACTAGATGCTGGGTTTTATACACCTGTGGCCTTGGAAGTGATCAGAATAGATTAATTAAAGCACTTGGATCCCTTTGGCAACATAAAATTTGGAGTGAAGGACCTAATGTGTGATGCTGCATGATGCTGCATGATGCTGCATGATGCTGCATGATGCTGCATGATGCTGCATGATGCTGCATGATGCTGCATGATGCTGCATGATGTACCCCGGTGGCCAGCTCCTCACGCTGCTGCTTCTTAGAGATGAGGTCCTGTGAAGCCATTTCCAGCTCAAACTGGCTCAGCTCATGTTTTCTGCACACTGCCCTGCAAAAGCAAAGGCAATACTGAATTCCACTTATTTACGTCATACAGTATGTCATATTAGGGATGGAAAACACAATGAAATGGGGGGGGAAATGCTTAATGATTTTGAACATCTTTTCCAAATGAAGCATTAATGGAGTGGGTTGCATTAGTATTCAGGCTGATTTAAACCATCTGGCTGTATGCTCAGGCTGCTTGTCTTGCTTCTTCAGCCTCTAATCAGTTTCCTCCTGGGTTGTCCTGGATTTAGATCCATCCATCTTCACCAGCTCTAACCAGCTTCCACACACGCAATGTATGTTCTTTGTCATTCCTTGTTTTGTTGTTTTTGAATGAAGATGAAAAAGTTGAAATTTCTCTTAATGAGCAGAGCAATATGTAGCTTGGCCACCTGAATGTTTTTGAGAAACTACAAGCTTGGCCCTTGGTGACTCTCTGAACAGTGGCTTTCTTCTTGCCTGTCTTACTAAAAGTCCAGATTTGTGATTTGTGAACTAATACTTTTCCACTGAACAGGTGATCCAACCTTAGCTTTGGATTTCTTCACTTCCTCCCAGGTAACCATGGATATCTTGGCTGCTTCTCTGATTAATGCTCTCAGGCTACTGCAAAATCTAACCCTGCTTTGAACATTCCCCCTGACCTGCTGCTGCTTGTCCTAGGTCTCCATGACGATAACTGTTCTCTGGTGTTCTCTACCAAACTTTTGAGCACAGAAACACAACAGCTGCATCTAGATTTATATTATGACACACAGCTGGACTGTTGTTGACTTCTGGAACAGTCCCAGGGCCATACATGCACCAGCTCTTCCTGAATGTTACCTCAGAGCTTCAGCGTAGGACAGATATTCTTTCAACTGGTCAGCATAATGTTCCTCTTCTTCCAAGATGTCATCAACTGAGGCAGCATAGCTGTAAGTGAATGACCAACATGGCTGCTGTCAGCATGTAGTCCTTCTGCATGTTTTAACTAAAGAGCGTCTTCAGACTAACTACCAGATGAGTTGATTTATTACAAGAGAGCGAGTTCTTACGCATCCATGTGATGCCCAGCGCTCTGCAGTCCGTCTCCCATCTCTTTCTCAATGGCGCTCCATTCACTGTAGTGAACATACCAATGAAGCCATTTTTACAAGGGATTCTCCAATACTGGAGAATAACGTCACTTCTGGGACAGTGCCAGATCTAAATCCCTTTAGTTCAGAAAAAGGATGCATGTAAGCATGTTGTCAAACCTGAAGACTCGGCCATAGTTTCCATGGACTTTGTAAACAGCATACAGTCTATCAGCAACCCTCTGCAGGAGAGAGAAACTGTTATCATCTGCACAAATTCTCCACTAATACTGAGCATAAAACGTTTTAAAATGTCTAACATTCTGATGTTTACAGCAATAAAGATGGCCTCTGCTGCTGAGAGGCTCAGAGAAACAGCCAGGAGTCAATTAACAGAAAGATTTTCCAAGTGTGACATTTTCAGTATGTACTGAAACCGTATGTACTGCTGCTGGTGGTTTCTGGTACAGAAGACATAACCAGCCGCCCAGGGCGGGATATTGTGATTAACCCCTCACCCCCTGGTCCTCCAATACCCCCCCTCCTCTTACAACCATCTATCCATTTTCTACTCCCGACCCAACTCGCTCGTGGGGTCGGGAGTTGCCGGTGCCTATCTCCAGCAGCTGGGTATATTTATCAAAAATAAATTCTAGAAATATTTCACTCTGTGTCTGAGGAGTGAGTGTCACAATTTGAATTGAATTAGTGGAATAATACCTTTAAAATAACATTCAAATTTGTTCAACTTTTAATTTGTCTACAAAAGTGACTAAATAACTGAGTGTTAAAAGGTAGACAATGGCAACAATCTTATTTGTGGGGTTTAACTGCCTCAAAAGATTTTAGGCACTTAGAAAAAATGTGTGTGTTTGTATGTGTGAACTTACAGTTCGTGCTCGAAGCAGCTGAGAAGTGTGAGATTGAAGCCCATCGCTGTAATGTTTCATCTCCACTAGGCGTCTGAGATGAAGACATTAATGAAATATCATTTCTAGAATGAAAGCCTCAGCATTATTAATAACTATTTAGTGACAGCAACACTTTTGACCATCTCTCTAGCAGGGATGACATCTTCAGTTACACAGGTTGTCAAGATGAAAACCTGGTCCAAATGAAGGGCTACTGTGAATCCTTCCTCACAGTCCTGCTGGCTGGAGGTTTTACACCCTGGCCTGATTAACCGTCCCTGGTTCATGAACAGGGCAGAGCTCTGCAGAGCCTGCAGAGGAGACCATGCAGCCATTTGGACAGGCTATGTTGGAGCAGGTGCTCATCTGAATAATGCATGGCCCTGGTGCTGGAGGAGAGGACAGCCCTGCTCCAGAGGAGCAAATTCACACAAAAAAAGCTACAAAAAAAATTCACTCTGATGGAACAAACTGCCAGAAAACCACTTTAACTGAACCACAAAGATGCTTCAGTTAAAGCCTTCCTTTAACTGAAGGCTGACACCCACCTGTTTAGAGATGCATTTGATTCACAGTAATTGGAACATTGGTTAATTCTACTCTTCATTTAATATTTCATAATAATCTGCAAACGATACCGTAAATACCATTGGTTATTCTATGTGAGTGACAATAAAGACATCTTATCTTAAAAATATATCTCCCAACAAAACTGTGAGGACTTTATGGTTTCATACTGTTAGACTTACTTATGTGGACTTCTCACCCTGAAGGTGGCGCTCAAAGCTCTGAGTCTGGAATCTGCCTGCAAAGGAAATGCCAGGAAACGTTCAAACCCAGAGAACACAGAGAACATCCCAGTGATGACAGAAAGCAGAGCTGCACACCTGTACCTTTGCCTGGAAACCCGTCTCATACACCATTTCCTTCCAGCCATGCTCCTGCCACATAAAGTCACAGAGAAACGTCTTTGTACTATAGGAAGCACAAAGACTTCCTATAGTAGTCTTTGTCCTATTTGTTATAGGAGACAAATATGTCTTCTATATGCCTATAGGAGACATATTTGGATCAGAAACAAAGGAGCAACAGTCCACACCTTGGTGAGGAAGTGGTAAAGCATCTCGTTGTTGGAGAGAACTGGATGAGAGGCCACACGGAGCAGGAAGTTCTCCAGCCCAATCCTGCGCCGCTCCACAAAGTCTGGGTCCATGTTATCTGCAGAAAGCTTGTGCCATACAAACTCTGCCTGCAAGCAGAAAACACATTACCCCCACCTTTCTGTACACTTGAAAAGGTTTGTAAAACGTGCCAAGCCAGGCTTGGTGAAGGCTCTTGTCTATTATTGTTGGGAGAAAGAAAAAAAGTCATGGTTGTTTATAAAACAGGGTGATGATGGCTGAAAAGCACCTTAAGCCTGACTTCAAAACCATTCTGATAATCACAAAAAGACCAGTTTACTGGATAGGATGAGTTAATCTGATATATTTAATAAGAATATCACTCAAGTTCATCTGATCTAATGAACGAAAGAAAAAACTGTGGCTTAATTTACAAGTCCAGATTTGAGAATTATGATTAATGCAGCTAGGATTGTAGAGCATACAGAGTGAAATTCCCCATATCCTGGCTGAGATCTGGATCACATGCCTCAGCATGTTTCTTGCTTTCTATAACTTCTTGCACATCCTTTCATTATTTATGTGCAAAGATAATGAAAGGATTATTTTATTATCTTATAACGCATGTCTGGAACAACAATTAATTATCTACAATATTTAAGATTACATCTGGACATATATAAAATATTCTGAGTTGGATAAGCTGTTTTTCTACTTCTCTCTCCCATCCAGCTGCATCTAGTAACTCATAGTCTTATAGAACAGATCTCCTTTGTGTAGGTAAAAGGGAGGATCAAGGCCAGCGGCCTGGAAGGGAAGAGATAACAAACAGTCAGCGCATCCCCACTATGGGAACAGGATGAGATGCTCAACTTATCTGAGTGGCTTTGGAGGAAGCTAGGTAAAGGACGCCTCCCCCTCAGGGCTGTCTATTTGGTTCAGAGTCCCCCTGTTTATGTTATGTGTCCTAATTTGGTATTGGGCATTTGAAACGGTTCCCACATCCTGTGCGTCAAGGAACTGTATATAATTCTGTGATTGTTTCAGCCTCCTCAGAAACACACCTAGAGTTTGCTATGATTTTACCTGTGTTGTTCTCCACTTGCAAGTGATATTAAAAGTTTTTGTTCTTTGCACTTTTGCTGTCTCAGACTCATCTCTGAAAAATCTGTGCATTTCAACACAGTGTAACCAGTGTGAATATAATGTCAATAAAAATAGAGATATATTTCATAAGAAAAACGTTATCATGTTCAGGTCTTATTTTATCCATTGTATACAGTTGAAACCAGAAATGTACTAAGTAAAAAAAGACAAACAACCTATTTGGTTTTTTATGTTGCTTTTTCAGTTCTGGCTCTTCCACTCTGAGAGGCGTTTCAGCCTGTGTTGGGAGAGGAATTCTTTCACTCTGGATAATGACGCTCCCTCACCAGCCCAGCCTGGTGAAAACCAGCATCTTGTTTGACCTTTTGCTTTGTCCAAAGGGTCTGGAGCCTCGGCTACTGAGAAACCATTCCTTTTTGGAGGTATGATCTTTTAAATTTTACCCAATCGCTAATGTTTGCCTGTGACATATGCAATGTGCCAGTTTGACACTATGAAACTGGAAATTTCCTGCGCTGTAAGCAACCATCCTGCACTGAGAAGAGAGAAAAATACAAATCAAATGAGTTGACTGTTAATGCTAATTCAATATTTGGAAGTGTGAAGACTGAACAGCTTCATTCACTTCCTCTGACATCACTAAAACTACAGGCAGACTACAATTCTAAAACAAAAACAGAGCAGAAAATCACCATCACTGAGTCAAAGGGAGAGAGCCCAGACTGTGCTGGAAACGACCAGCCATCACCAGCTAAACAAGGTTTCTTTCCTTTGTTCTGAGGGTGATTCACACAGTTCACACTACAGCATTTTCATCTCTGAGACACACATCATGTCTCCTTCCCGGACAGTATGATACCTGGACAGTCTCGTTTATGCTTGCATATAATTGTTCGAAAAGAAGAATCTGGAAATTGGACCAAAGAATGAAGCCTATTTATATTGGTCTATAATTCAATACCTGTTTTATTGGTGATGATTGATTTGGGCTCCTCTCCATCACACAAGGAAGGAAAGTATTTGTGACCTTAAAATACATTCACAGGTATACCTCCAGTTAACTCTGGTGTTGCGAATTAACCAATCAAAAGCCTATAATTCCATCACATCATTTTATAGGTTTTCCTAAATGGTATCAGGAAATTATAATCATAAAAGTATGTAAACTTTTGATTTTGAATAAATGACCAAAAACTTCAGTAAATATCTGATTTCATCTATATTTCTACAGAGATCAAGATCAATCCCAAGCAGAGAAGATGAAGAAACTCTACTCAAGATTTTGATTAGATTCCACAGATTGTACAGAAGCTATGAAACCTAATGTAATCCATATTTTTAAATAAATGAGAGAACAAAATCAAATCCCTGAGAAGACATGCTGTTCTAGTTTCTTCAGGTACTTTGAGTCACACCATGTTGGACAGAGAAGTACTCCACTGAAGGAGGAAATATCCAACATCGCCAGTAAGATGCGCTGATGTGTCGAAGAAAAAGTCAGCTGAATCAAAATATTCCAGGATCAAATGTGAGACCATGTGTCCAACAACTGATGCTTTGTTCACATTGGGTCACTCAGAAAGACAATGATACCAAGCAGGGCTGAATGGCTGTTTAAGCAGGAAATGTGTTGAAGTGAACAAACAATGCCACAATGCTGCTTTCCCACCAGGGTGATGCTTTGGGCAAGTTATGCCTGAATACAAAAAATAACCTACAAATGAGAGGCGCTTTAATATGTGGAAGCAGTACTAATGCTGTATTGAAACAATGAATGAGGGACATAGACATTTTCATGAGGAGCCATTCTGAACTCACCCTCTTCTCTGGCAGAGGAGGAACCACGATGTATGAATATGTAACTATCAGATAGTTCCTCAGCAGTTCAAACTCACTGTATCGCCTCCACAGAGAGTCAGGCGGTGGATTACGGCCTTCTGCGATTGCATCCATTGGTCTTTAAATTTTGTTCAAGACAAAACAAAAGAAAACAAAAACAGAAGTTGAATTCTGCAACATCACAAGAGGAGGAAGTGCAGCTGCATGCATTTTTAAACATCAGGTGTCAAACTACAGGACATATTCAAACAGCAGCCAGTGGATTGCTGTGCTCACCTTGTCTCAACTAGGTACACAGTGAAGGTCTCCTGTATGCTGACTGCATTCTTACCGCTCCTTTTCTCAGCTTCAGCAACACAGATCTCCATCCTCCGCAGGAGACAGGAGCCTTCTGTCAGCATCTGCCCCAACACAACAACCCGCGTCAGGATAGAGATGACAGTTAAAACCTTCTGACTCATGACGGCCACAGAGCTCCGACGTAGCTGCGTGAAATGTTTGTGTTCGTCTGCATAAGCGAGTCCTGACGTCAGCTTAAAATCCACGACACAAAGCGGCGTCTTTGCTAAACAAAAGGACGTTAAGCAAGATGAAGCGGCTGTTTACCGTGTTACTTAGGCTCCCGTCAGATGCTGCTCGGTCCGACTCATCGTTAGAAGCCACCGACTCTTCCTTCCCGTCCTCCGCCATCCTTCCTCATCAGACCGCGGATCCAGTCAGCTCGCCTCGCAGTGTTTTTTTTACCGTAATACAATGAAGTTATACAGCACAGAGCACCGTGAGGTCAGCCTTCAAATGATGACGGTGAGTATTGAAGACGCATGCGCAGCGAGCATCATCCGACTGAGAAAGCGACCTAATAATAATAATAACGCAGAATCAAACTTCTATTTTTAGGACGCTCAAAAACAAGAAAAACCACAAATGACATCAAAGAATGTGGATAAAAAGTAAATGAGAATCAATATAATATTTTCAGATATTGGTTTAATAATATAACCAGAACTATACAAAACCACAATGTACTCGACTCTTGTCATTATTTATTCAACAAAGCTCGCCAACACAAATGATGATACAGTAAAACTTTATTTTGAATGTTGAAAATAACCTGCCAGTCATCATAACCACAGAACACACAACATAAAGAAAAAAAAGATCATGTCTGAACAAGCAATATGTTAACATAAACCATAAATGGATTTTAATTCAGACTTTCTCTCAAAAGTCTGGTTGACGTTATCTAAGAAAACTTAGATCTCTCCAAATACATACAAACTTGAAAATGTAGCGTCCTGGAATGAGGGGAGTAAAACCTTTGGTCATTTCTATGTTAACCCCACAGAAGGCAACATCTGTTTGGAGCAGCTGTTTCTTTCCTAACAATTGATTAATAAGATGTCTGACGCCGCTGATTGTCCTCCAGCTCTCCTTCCATCCACCTGTCTGTAAAAGTCACATCATACAACAACATTTAATTTCCCTTTTGGGAATAAAAATAATTTTCAATTGAACTGAAGTTATTTGAGATTCCAGTTCCACCATTAAATTCAGTGGATGTAGAATTTGTTGAACTTTAGTCAAATCTGAACTGATGTGCAGATGGGAAAATTAAACAGCTCTAGAACTGTTTATGGAACAAATCTTCAGAAAATATCTCAGTCAAACAGAATGGAAGAAAAAAATTTTTTGCAATTATTTCAAATAAACCACATAATTAATTCAAACTCTATTGGAGAGTTTTAATAGGTAAATTCAGTGCAAATAAAGCAATGCAGTTTTAACAAACTGACTGGTACGCTGTTAGATTGAAAAGGAAAAGCAAAAGAAACAATTTATGAAAATGTTTAGCCCTGTCCATATTTTAGAACTTAAACATTCTCACTGTACTGCAACATGACTGTTGCATAGACATGTTGCTTTACCAGGCTGATGTTACAGCCTGGCATGCAGTTGCAAAATTATGAACATTATTTAAATCCATATTTAACTCCATGTATTAGTTTTGGCTGGATGGAAATTGTTATGGTTGAATTAGATTAAAACTGAATAAAGTTTAGACAAACATTTCCAAGACTTCTGACCACACACTTCAGCAGTCACTTTTCAAATTGAAATAAAATAGGGTGACAATTTGCACGTAGTACATGCAATGTATGGTAAATGATTTGCATTATTGAGCAAAAACTGTTTTACAATGGAAACTAAGACTGTTTTTATATTTTAAAGTAAATATAAAAACATTTAATTTAGGAAGTCTAGATTTTTTTTATCTTTTAGAAAATTTGATATTAGGAAACTGTATATTTTCCATACATATTAAAACTTTTAAAAACACTGAAAGCAAACTCCATATTTTCCTCATTTTTAAAGACTTCAAACAAATTGATCATCAGTTTTTCAAGGAACTGACTTTCTATCGCCTCCACAACTTACATGAAAGACTTCTAAAGGCACTTGCTGAAGACCCATCACAGTTAATGGACAGAAAAATAAAATCTGAATCAGGATCAATGCTTTAGAATAAATACATATGTGCAAATTTACAGCTAGCGGGTAGAGTTACATTTCTCTGCCATGAAGCACATCTTTGCTCCCAGTGGAAGGGGTCAAGTCCTCATGAGGCTCACTCCACCTTCCCTCCACCCAGAGGGAGCAGAGTGTAGTCCAGTCCAGGTTTTCACAGTCGTTCAGGGCTCTGAGCCTCATCCTGTGAGCCAACAAAGAAGCAGACTTGCTGTGGGGAAGCAGGGGCAGTGAGAGAAGAGGAGGTAGACGATGGGGATGGGACGTCCCAGTAGTTGCTGTGAAGGTCGAAGGAAGAAAGAGCAGGAACGATGGTCTGTGTGGGACTTTCAGGCTCTGAAGGGAGCGGCGGGACGCTCAAGCACTTCCTCAGGCAGCGCTCACTGTGCAAGGCAAACATTCAGAACAATAAATGAATAGATGTGATCTGAAAACATTTAAGAACCGATGGAGCCACTTATTTATTTTTTTTATTGTGTGACATAAAACCAGACTAATATTTCATTTTTAAATCAGTTAGGGTCATCAAAATAATTATAATTTGTATTTACTAAATTCCAGGATGTGAGACTTTCTGCAAGGTCAGCCACTTGTACGTCGCTCCACTGAGAGCTTCAGGTTGGGTCTGGGCTGGTTGGATTGGGTCTGGTCTGGTCTTGTTGGGTTTATATGCTATTTTATGGTCAGCGTGTTCAGGAGAGCGTGTCCACCACCAGTTGAACTCTCACTGGTGGTGAGAGGTTATTTCACTTGTAATAAGACATTTTTACCATGTTATTGTGAATTACTCTGCCAGTCCAACTAGTAATATTTACTTTGTTTAAACGCTTTCTGCTACGCCACAGCTTCTCCTGGACTTCCATGAATGCTAAAGCTAATTAGCGGGGATAAATGATTTTCATGGAACAATAAGTTGTTTCTCCACATTCTGAGCATCAGGAACACAAGGTTGATTGACATCGCTTAGACTCTACCCCTGACTCTGATTGATTGTTTCTGAGCAATGCATTTCTTCAGACAGCAATAGTAGCTCAATCCTTCCACAAATAATTGTGGAAGTATCACCATGTCACAACATGGTGACACTAATAATTATTTTTGTTCTAGTTCTTGTGATATTTATCATTATCACAATAGTACCACATATTATTGTGCTAAAACGTCCATATTGCCCTCTCCTTCAAAGAAACAAATAGACTGGTCAATTGAAATGCATCTTTACACAAGTGTTCCTCAGCTGCATACTTGGACCTACTATATGTTCACTAAAGACTTTAAAGTGAAGTAATGGATGGCTTCAGGTGCTTCACCTGTTGGCAGTAACTGTGTTGGTTTTCCAGGCCTGTCTGTACACATCACCTGCCACCCCAAACAGCCAGCGCACGTCAGCAGGCACCTCTGGGATCCACTCCACAAACCTGCCGCACACACACCACATGTTCACATATATCATATTCTATGAATAAATGTTTAATACCCACAGAACATTTAACAGTTTCTGTCACATACAGCTACCGTCCCTTTATGCATTTAATTGTCATCAGGAACAGGAAGGAAAATCTAAACGTTTGATAAACATGTGGATCCCTCCAGCTTACCTCTGGGCCACAGAATATGCAGACTGGACCGGAAGAGTGTATGGCATCAGCATGTAGGAAGCAACTCTCAGTGGCAGCATGCCAGACACTCTGGCATAAAGACCCGATTTGTCTTGGCAGGCCTCACAGAACACTGTTAGACATGAGGAGGGGGATTATTCAGCTGCGTGTAGAGGTGCCATCTTATCTGTAGTGGTCAACTTTCAAACTTAGTCAACATCCCACCTTTCTTTATGTGGGTGGGCAGAACAATGTGCTCATCCAGCCACCAGTGCTTGTTTTGCAGCAGGCGGAGCCGACGTAGCACCCACTCCTTGGTGCCCTCAGCAGGCTTTGAGCAGCAGCTGCTGGGACCGGGGCTGGAGCCGGGGCTGATTCCAGAGCAGTCTGGCAGACTGCGGCTGGGGCAGTCCAGCATCAGCAAGTCTGGCAGCACAAACACACACAGACCACACAGCTCAGGCTAACTGCTGCTCAGACAAGGCTGCAGGCGGCAGAACAACACGGAACTCACTGTTCTCCTGAAGGAAGCGCAGAGCGTCCTTATAGCCGCTCTGACACATGTCAGCCAGGACCTGAGGGAGAGGAAGGCATCAGGTCAGAGGCTTTGCTTCACCTGCCACTGCTATTTCTGACTACCTGCAGGGTAGCTGCAGGTAGTTTTTCAAAATAAGACCATAATAAAGAAGAAAATAAATCTACATCATTTATTCACTGGATGAATTTCTTAACAACTTCTTGTCTTTCACAATTTTTGGTCAACATTGAAATCAGAATCAGATTTATGAGTTTGTGCACAAAAACAAGAATTTGACTTCAGTTCCATTTTTACTCTCATTGAAGACAATTAAAAAAGAAAAGGGTGTGTGTATATACTGTATATATATATATAAAAAGTTTTCATATAAATATGCAACTATGCAACATGCATGTGTTTTTATAGAAAGAGAAGAATAGGCTGAATTGGTGAAAATATGCATACTATGACTCTGACTGTTGAGACTCACAAACATTCTGGACTGGTGATACATTAGAACTAAATGAAAGTCCAAACTGAAAAAAATGCTATTTGGATTTTGATGAAAACTGATGAACATAATCACTTAACTGTTTTTAAACTGATGTAAAGTTTTGGGTTACATTCCTGATCAGCACCACATGCCAATGTCTGTTTGTCCCCCCCAAAAAAACATCTTTAATGAAATTTACCATGATTAGGAAAGGACAGGAAGCTAAAATGACTGCCACTTAAACTGCCTATTTACAAAGTGTCAAGTTAAAAGTAGAAATCAGCCAGGTTTGTGTGACCACCAGGTGAAGGAGAGTTAGCATCTTCTGAAGTTGTGGCGAATGAACAGCAGCGTCACCAGGTTTTAAGTGGTTTCCTGAGGAAGAGCATAGCATTGTGGGAGTTTCTACCTTGGGTTCTGGGGGAAACAGAGCTTTGCTGAGACGGTACAGGTTCCCCATGTTCATCTGGATGCTGGTGTTAGTGAAACGGAGCTCATGGAAGCTGGTGGAGTTATCCCGAGGGCAGATGTCACTTTCACCAGAGAAGGGCGAGATGGTGATGGTGTTCTTCAGCTCCGACTGAGGCAGGTTATCACTCATTCCACCGTCCACATACCTCTGCACACACGCAAACAAACAGGGAGATGTTCAGCAAATAGGTGAATTTTCCATCAATTCACAATTCCACATAAGTCACATTTTGCAGAAAAAAAGAACACTGAACTAGAGGGGACTTCCACTGAATTACAGTTAGTACAATCATTAAGCTTCCTTAGAAAGTTACAAAAGGATATCTAACAGTTTTATGCTAAAAGTTACAGAGAGTGATGTGTTTCTTACTGGAGTATTTTAACCACCATCAGCCTCCTGACATATGGTTCAATTCCCAGTGGAATATGACTTCTGTACCCACAAAGAGCTCTTTCAATTTTAGATTTGTAATATTAATGTTCTACACCAGCAAGCTGGTTTGCAGAGGAACCTCAGCAGCCAGAGGTTCCAACAGGTGTTCCAGACCTCCATCAGTCCAGCACAGATTTACTGTCCTCTGCCATGACTTCTCTGTGCACTACGGAGCAACAGCTCTCACATCAACATTCCTCACAGAAAGCATTTTAAACTGTGCAGCCACACTCAGGGAAGGAGACAGGTTTGACTGATCTACAACATCTTGCTTCCATTCTGTAGAAAAGAAGGGTTCCATGACCCTGAGCTCCCAGAGGAGGACTGCTATGGTTGTAAACTTCCACTTAGTCAGAGTGGTTTGTTTCAGGTTTGTTTCACAGAGTGCCAGCTACAGAAAGTAGGGCAGAGCAGGAATGCAGATCAGAGTGAGCACTGGGCACACACACACACCCCCCCGCCCCCCCCCCCACACACACACACACACACATGTGCACGCACAAACACACTCTGACTTAACAGTGGCATAACGCTGGAGCAATGTGGCCTACTTTCTAATAAATCCAGGATCTTGATCATTTATCCAAAGGACACAAATGATATTTTAGTACGACTGTGTTCTGGGTATTAGTGCAGTAAACCAAAGGAGCTCTGATATGTGTGAAATTGGTGTGAAATTGATTTTGCAACAATAAATCTGTGACACTGAAGAGAAATCCAGAGGAGCAAAGTCAAAGTAAAAAAGTAAACTCAGCTAGAAGCGTTTCAAGACAATGTGAGTTAAGTTTCAGATTTTGTAATACGTTTTGTATAAATATTAATGTTTCTTTGAATGTTTTTACAAATATTCAAAGAAAATTAATCACTATATAAGCATTTCTTATCAGTGGGTATCAATAATTATTGATTAGTTTTGTTTTATGTATCTGAAATCCTACTAGACTGTGGTGTGATCTTTCCTGTTTTATCCAGTTTTCTCTCCAAATTGTTGTTTTTAAACTGTTCAGAGGCACAGCCAAACCTGAAACTGATACTGCGCAAGTTACTCAACAGGTTGTTGCTAAGTAACCAAAGAATATGTGAGTTAGTAGATGCCACCAACCTTGCTTAGCTGGTCATGAGAGGTTGAGCGGCTAAACCTAAAACCCCCAGAGTGCAGTTCAGGATAGATAGGAATTCAGTGAAATTATTGCATATTCCATCAGAAATATTATCTGTATATTTATATTTATATCTCGCTAAAAAGTTACTTTTTAGTTAGTTTTGTCCTATTTCAAGTTTATTACAATATTTGCAGAAAAGACTAGACCACAAATACTTGGTAAAATTTTATGTGTTGCAGTGGGATAAAATCCTGCAGCCATGTCTCAGTAAACTACAGAATAATGTTTGCCTGACTTGGTAAGATTTGCCTGGGTTCTCTTTAGGGCTCTGAATACATAGTTCTCATGTGACAGCACACATCCATGAACTTTGTAACTGACTGTCATATTGCCAGGTAGTTGCTATTACAACAATATATATACAAGCCACAATCTTAGAATTGACTTTCACCTCATTCCTAACTTATAAGCTATCGAAGTACACTACAACTATTACTTGATCACAATTTAACATATTATATATATGTTATCACATATAGAATATGTGATAATATATAATATTATCACATATTCTATATGTGATAATGAGATAAATATCAGTGATATTTATTGTGGTACTGCCAAACTAGCAAAATTAGTAAGTAGTGAAGTGAACTATGTCATAGTTCTAGTATGTCATAGTAGGAGATCAGAGGCAGCTTGTCCACATCGTCTGACATGTTTTCCTTCTCCGTCTCATACGGGTCAGTGACTTTCATATATCTTTCTCTCGCACAGTGGCCAAAATTGTCCACATATTTTCTTTTAACTGGTCTGGAACCATGGGTCTGCTATGCATTGAGCATGTACTTTCCCACTAAGATGGTGCAGATCACTTCTGATTCAGATTTGTGGGAACTATGTATTGATATTGATCATGTATTTATCGCAATATAGATCGTTGATTCACTGTCCAGCCCTAAATGCAAGTGTGAAAAGCTTCCTGGTAAAACAGGACCTGAACCTGAAAAAGGACTTTTTATCAATAGCAGCTCCAACCATACAGTCCCTGGAAAAACTATTTCAAAAAGGCCCACCTTTGTCTCACCAGTCCACAGAATATTTGTACGAGAATCCTGGGAATTATCAAGTTTTTGGCCCTTTGGTCAGAATTCAACAGAGGCCTCTCATGACCTACATGGAGCGATTTCAAGGCCAAAACCAGTGCTGACCCAACAGAAGCACTGAAGCAACCGGTTTGGCACCGTTTTCTGTGTTCTCTATGTGTACTCATGGTTCTCAGTGTGGTTCTCTGCAGTCCCAAAGTCTTTGACATAGCTTTATAAATCTGTCCAGACTGATAATGTTAATGACACGGGTTCTCATCTGTTCTTCAATTTCTTTCATAATGTGCAGATGTTTGAGATCTTTTAGCCAACTTCAGTCTGTCACGTTCTATTAAGGGCTTCTTGATTTGAGGCATAAAGAACTCTTTTGATGCATTGCAAAAAGAGTCCCGGTACATTCTGGGGGAATCCCAGAATGCAGCTGGAGTATCCTCCAGTTTATTTAATGATGCAGGATCCTCACCAATGACAATATGAAGCCTGTGTCCAAAACACACTTCTTTCTGTTACTAATGTACAATGATAACATTGGCAATGATTTGTGAAGAAATAATAAAGCATGCAAGTTTCTCATAGTGACCTCTCCTGTGTATTCTATTTCATTATCTGTAGTTCTTATTCCTCAAAACAAACACATCCATTCACAGAAAAGATAAGGGCCAGAAAAACATTACTGTGGACAGGACACAGTGCACTGAACCTATTGATAACACATGGAGGAGACTTCCTGTCCATAAACTAACCATTTTGTCACAAATAATCGATCCTGTGCATTGTGAATGCAATGTTCAGTAAGCAGAATAAAGGAAGAGAAGGCAAGGTTCTCTACATGGTTTACATGTCTGAGACACAAATGTGATTTCAGCTTCTATCTTCATCAATAATCACAGGCAACATAACATCTCAGTAAAGTGAGCCAGCCTTATGCTTACTATATATACAACGTCTCACAGTAGTTGAGACTTTGTCTCAATTACTGTGTTGCAGTAGCTTGACAAAAGTGCTGCTGCAGTGGTAAAATAATAATAAAATACTTGAGCCCTCAGTGTCGTTTTCTCTTATTAATTAAAAAAAACAACTTTTGAGACAAAACTGTCATCCCCTGTTATTTTGAAGACTTAAAGTGAAGGGTCAGCCTTGATCCTACCGATCAGGTTGATAAGACAGTCTCCTAAGAAGAGGAGACCGACTGACTACAGTGGCATAAAAAGTCAATCATAAGCATCAAATAAAAACAACAAAAAAAAAAACTGATGAACATCAGTGATCTCAGGTTCATCTGGATTCTTCCTAAAAGCTGGACTGTGACATGTGAAGGCTTTTTTTTTTGTTATTTTATTCTCCCTCACTTTCAACACGGAATGGTGCTAGAGCTGCTTTTACTGTTCACTTTTTATCACTTTTATAAAAGGCTCTTTTTGTACTACGTTCAGGTTAAACTTTGAGCATTTTATTAAAATACCCTTATGTATTTCAATACATAAGGGTATTAAAATACATAACTGCTTTACCAGTGCTTTATCACTGGTAAAACAGTTTTTATCTTTACCAGTGATAAGCTTCCAACAACACCTGTCTGTTTTTCACTCTTTATTTAGGCTTTTTAAAGCAGTAAACATTTTCCCCAATACACACAAAAGTGGAAAACTTTCAAAAAAGAAGAATGACAGAAGCAAAAAGCGGGCCAGAAGTTCCAAATGAGCTGAGAGAGCAGAGGCCCTGTCCATAAAATGCTCACTTATATTCACAGGGAAATGCAACTTTCTCCACAGAGTGGATCTGTTCATTGTTTTTGTTTTGGGGAATCAGTTTTTAGTGAATTCCGGGTTACAACCTTCTGCTTTTTATCAAAATAGTGACTATCTGGTGTTATCAGCAGTTTATGTAACTTCTTCTGCCACTGCTACATGTGCTTTTCTGAGACCAGACTCCTTAAATTATTTGGTGTCAGAACTCTTCAAACCAAGTAGATACATGTACTCTAAGACAGCAATACCCTCAGATAGTCATCACCCTCTGCCCTCCCCCCGGTGATCCTGTGTCCCCTCTGGCCATTACTTATCTACATATTGATCTCTCTATGTTAAACAGTTTGCTAAAAATTCTTTGCTTGTTTGTGTGTTAAAGTGAAACTTCTAGAAGACTGAACTGTACTTTGCAACATTATTATACATGAATTTATCTGGTGGATTATTATCTACTTCCAGGGCAGTGCACTTAACTTTACTGCTTTATCACTGCGTTGAGAATCCAATCTAATCTGGGAGACTTTGTTTGAACTGAATGACTCTGGAAGTCAATGTAACCAGTGACAGAAGCTCAGTCAGAATGATGAATGGATCCAAAACAAGAGGTCAAAACAGCTGTTGAATAGCTTAGTTACTATATGTTTTACATAATAACAGGTAACATGCAATTCAGAACACTGGATGAATTTACCTGAAGAAAAATTTAATGATTCTGTTTCAAAATTAATCAGATTTATGTTTTTTCAGGATTTCATTAAATAAAAAACAAAGTGTGACTTACATTTGTGATAAATCAAACATTGTTTTCATTAGATCTGATATAGTCTAAAATGTATCATTATAATTATTGTTTTTCCCTGTTTAGTGAAACAGGTACTAATAATCATATTGCAACTTACAATTATCTTAGTAATCAATTATTCTGAAAATTAAACATTTAATCAAATAAAAAATGGCACATTCTTCAGATTTTTCATTTAACCACATCAGCATTGTTGTGCAATATTAGAATATTAAGATACAATTAAACAAATAATCCCCCTTTAAATTAGAAAATAAACATTTTAGTGTCTTAAACGCAATAATAGAATTATTTTAGTGAACGCTTGATTATTTTTTGCAAAAAAAAAAAAATCCTTCTAACATCAACATGTGAAAAGCTCAAGCTTTTCTACTTAACCTGACATCAATACAGAGTAAGCAGTGGCGGTCTCTGATATGGGCGAGATGGGCAGCTGCCCAGGGTGGCTTTCGTGAGGGGTGGCATGAATGGCCCAGACTGGGGGCCAGGTGGAAGGTGGTTTGCCCAGGGCACCAACCAGGCTAGAACCACCTCTGAGTGTAGCGCTGATCTGGTGACTATTTTAATGGTTAATTAATGCAAAAGGTACTTGATATGATTATTTTTGTAAAGAATCTGAACCAGGAGACGCTAAATCTGCCATGTGAGGAGTTCAGGGTAGAACAGCTTACAGACAAATGTTTGTTTGTTTTTTCAATCATAAATTCAACGTATATGTTTTTGTACAGTTTGGCTTCATTACTGCTCTGAGTGTGTTGTTCTTTCAGCAAATGCCATTTTTTGAGTCTGTACACTCCAGTTAACAATTAATCAATTACTAAGTAAGTTATTTGATGATTAAATAATCGATTAATCTGATTAATCGTTAACCTTCAGCTCGAGTAACAGTACACATACCACTCCTCTGAAGGATGGAGGAATCAGTCCACAGTAGATGGGGATGAAACAGCTGCAGACCAGAGCCTGATGACAAAACACAGGGTTAACACCGGTCCATTCAGAGCACCTGGACACTTCCAGTGCAAACACACACACACACACACACACACACACACACACACACACACGCACGCGCGCGCGCGCACACACCTGGATGAGCTCCTCTTTGGAACCGAACTCTGACACCAGCACGTTTTCCCCGTCTGATACTCTGGTCAGGGAGACACAGAGTCTGCCAGAGGCCAGGACGTGAGCATCAGAGGGGAGGTCCCTGTTCAGGCCGGACCTCAGCACCTTCACTAGGTTGAAAGTTGGGTGGAGTGGGCCCAGGTTTCTCTTCCTGGCTTCCTTTGCCACCTCAATGACGTCCTCACAGCATTTCGCTGGGACAGACATAACAGCAGCACACAATCAGTACTTTATGGCCCACGTGAACCGTTTCTTATGACAGAGGTCAGCGCAGCCTCTTTATCAGTCAGCGTGCAGAGGTCGGTAGAGACCGACACTCTTTTGTTGATCGCTTCCTACAATTATGCTTATTCACGAGAATGGGAGTTAGACTGGCTTTGCCTCACGCAGAGGGAAGTTAACTTTTGAACAATATGCTCCAAATCACATTTCCTGTCTTCTGTGTATAATAAACTGTTCAACACTGAACCAGCTTAACCGGCCTCACATATCAACAATAAGCAACAAATACATGGCTTTATTATATTCTATGAATCAATATTTTTCTTACCTATACATGCTTGGCTTGCGAGAATTGAGGCGGTGAGCGCCCCGGCAGAGGCTCCGTACAGCCGGGTGGCTCCTTTCACAAGGTACGGGGCTTTCTCCAGCAGGCAGCTGGCCACTCCGATGTGGTAGATCCCCAAGAAGCCGCACCCGGCAAAGGACAAGTTCCAGCCGGCCTTCAGGTCGAACATGGCGGGACATGCCCCAGCTGGGGAACCCTGACTTGGGACGCAGAGCTGCTGTTTCTGGCAGTGGCCGAGCGGAAACAGCTGAACTAAAACATCCAGCTTATAAACAGCCTGGGATGCCTTCACGGGCCGTCTGAATTATTATTAGCTGGTATCGTTGTGGATATGTTTTCGTTTTACACAAGCGATGCATTATAGTTTCTTCTCCTTTTTTGTGATGTTTTCATGCTGAAGCTGGATGCAGATGAGATTTTCAAGCTGGAGTAAATACCTCATCTCCTGCAAGCGCTGTACTCATTCTGACCATAACGATCCAGACTTTATACTCAGAATTATAAATTATAAGGAAAAAACAATCTGAATTATTTTTCCATTGGCCCCAACACGCTTCCGTAAAACTGTAAGCTTAACTCCTGAAATAAATCAGGTTTCTTTGAACGCAAAGTGAACTACGATGCAATAAGCGCAAAAATCACTTTGTTGTTACAGTTATGACCCTTTTTGAAAGTATATGGTTTTGTGTTTAGAACCTTAAAGAAGACGCCTAAAGATCTTTTTACTCCTAGTTGTTATTTTTTGTCATGAATTATTATTTGTTCTGGAATCCAAAAGTCGTACTGAAATAAACGCACCACTCCGTCAGCATACGTCAGAGGACGGTGATGTCACTGTTTGCTCTGTCAGAAGCGGATCCAGTCTCTCGCCGTCCTTTACTCTCAGCTTTAGTCGTACAGGTCACGTGTCTCGGAACGTTATTAGAGCCTTTAACGTGTCAGAAGACGCTCAGCGTAGCAACTCTTCACATAACTCGCCAATAGCAATGAGGACCAAATGGTTTCTGGTTGAAATTCAGTTTGTCATGAGTCCTGCCTTTCAACACACAACAAGCTGTGAGACTGAGCAGGTTTGGGTTTGCAGTCTGAATGTGTTCTTTGTCAAGAGTCGAATTGGATAGAAATTTTCTGTTGGAATAATGCTTATAGTTTCTAACTGAATTGAACGGAACATGGGGTGAAGTTAAAGGTTGTCTCTGAGGCAGACCGCTGCATATATTTAAGTGCTACCGAAATGTTACAGCTTTTTATGACGGAATATAAACTGAAGATTTGGTCATATATAGTCAGTGACTGTACTCCCCCATTAAAATGCCAGATTTTTATGATTTCAAAATGACACCATGGTATTGGTTGATTTATTTTCAACAAATGCCATCCTGTGTAATTCAAGAAAACAAATTTATAAGAGGAAAAACTACATATAAAATAATAGAAATTGCCATAACCTTGTTAAATTAGGTTGCATGGTGGTGCAGCACTGTTGCCTTGCAGCTGTAAGGTCATGGGTTTGAATCCCAGGTGTCCGGGTCTTTCAGCGTGTTCTCCCAGTGGGTTCTCTCCAGGTACTCTGGCTTCCTCCCACAGTCCAAAAATTGGTCTCTCTAAATTGTCTTTCAGTGTATGTGTGTGTAATGCACACCCTTAAAATAATGCTTGATGATTCCATTTTAGCATTCAGTCTACCAAACTTTACATCAATCAGCAGAAAGTAAACATGATGAACCCGATGGAGCTTTGCTCTTCTTGAAGGATGCCTAACATCTGCTGGTCTGCATTCTTTAGGTAATAACAAGGAAAAGGTCTCAAAGGATCAAAATTATTGTGTCAGTCAGAAGAAGGCTACAAAAAATGCCCCCGAACTACACCGGGACACAAAGATAACAGTTGATAATAGAAGAAACGGATAGAAAATGAGTGGAATAAACAGCTGCTGGAAATGATTGGTTTTGTTCATGTGGAAACTTCCTGTCAGAGTCTCCATCCTTTTGGTCCAACATGTGGAAGACAGATTTTGTTCTAAAAGAAACTGAAAAATGTTTTCTGCTAATGGAACCAAACTTGTTGTTTCGGTACATACTTCAGCAGTACCTTTGATACAAAACAATAAAAGGACACTGAGGTTTTTATAAAATATTAAAATACCACTCGATTTTGACCACACACCAAACACAATATTTTTGTGTCACAGAGTTTTTAGGGATACATCCAAATAATAATAATAAAAAGACTTCCAGGGAGAAAGGTTTGGTATGGCCAAACCAAAGTCCAGAACTAAATCTAACACATATGCTGTGGGTCGCCACAACATATGTGTTGTGGATCAGGGATGTTTCACAATCTGACATCTTCAAGGAGGAAAGCTGGCCTCATCAGGGCTGTGCAGACTTACAGTTGATCAAACTTTAGCTGTGTCCTTATCCGTTTCGTAAGAAGCCGTGCGCGCATAACTCCTCCTCGACAGTGGTCCTGATGCTGGTTCTCGGGGACGCGCATTACGTCATCTCTCGCTGCGTGGGTCACCTCGCTGCCCGCATCCAGCGCCAGGCTCTGCATCCTGTAAGGCCCGTCCTGCCACTGCCATCATCATTTTCATCATCCTCATCTTCACCACAGCGGCTCATCCTCCCTCTTTCTAACGGAAAGAGTTCGGGTGGGCGAGCGCGTGTTGTCCACCCTGCGCTGGAGGAGCGTTGCGAGAATGGCCGAGAGCGAGGCAGAGACGCCGAGCACACCGATCGAGTTTGAGAGTAAATACTTCGAGTTTGATGGAGTGCGGCTGCCGCCCTTCTGCAGAGGGAAGATGGAGGACATCTCTAACTTCTCCCTGAGAAGTAGCGACATATGGATCGTTACCTACCCGAAATCAGGTAAACAAACCTCCTGCACGGTGGTTGTTGCTGCTTTAACTTATTGTTGCGCTGGCTCCACAGCTTCATTTATGTAATGTTGTCAAAGCTTAAAAATAACAGTGCACATAAATGGTTGTGATGTCGTTTTGTCAAAACTATGATTTACAATGTAAGTGGTAAATCTGCTCTTATCTGTTTTTATCCACATGTGCAGCAGAAATGGGTTTTAGAGTCCTCTCACAGCATTTTACAGTCTGCAGGTTGTTTCATAATCACCTGCCAGCAAGTGAGTGAGTCACATCACATAAACAGATTAAATTCTGGTTGCAATGCATTACAGCCCACATCGTCACCTGTGTTCTGTGTCATCCAGTTCAGCCACAGACACAGCTGAGCTGGTCAGTGTTTACATGTCAAGCTTTGCAGGGTGTAGGCTGCAGAGCAGACAGCCACGGAGGAGCCGTAGGTGTGTGGTGAACAGAACAAGAGAGATGAATGATTTCTCTGATAAACTGACTGGTCAGAGCACAGGGTGTCAGAGATTCTTAGGAACACTGGGAAAATTTAAGGAAAAATCAGCTGGAGTCTCACCAAATACTAAAAATATGTCATCATTCTGTCCTCTGAACGATGAAGATCCAAAACATAAAGCCTAACCAAGCCTGCATGCCTTATGCATGGACTTACCTCTCATTATAGGCCAGCCCCCAAACCCCAATTTATAAACCCTTCAATGTTTTCTGTCAATCATCTCATATTTTCATTTATGGCTGCTGGCTGATCCAAATTAAATGTGACATGTATGACTTACATGCATTGATGATTCTGGAGTGTGTACAGATTAAGGAAACTTAGAAAATGATGGGAAAGAAATTAGAACATGCCAGTCATTAGAAAAGTGGTTTGTGAGCAGGAGTTTAGTGATAAAGTCACTCCAAAAATAAAGCTGCCCAAATTCTTCAAATTGACTAATACAGAAGTTCGACTCTTTATCTCAGGCCTAACCTCAGCCATCTTAAGAGGGACTGCACAAGAAAAGCAAATAAATGAAGTAAACTAATAGAAAACTTTTGCCATAAAAGTTGCATATAATTAATAATATTTTCACCTGCTTAAAAGTTGTAAATTTCATCAAAAAGATTGTTATTGAACATTGTTTTTGAGAAATACATAAGACAAAATTACTATGAGAGAGGGACTCTCATCCTGGGACCCAGGGGCCCATTCCAACATCAGTGTTGGAATGGATTTCTGCAGACACAGAAATCATCTCAGGTAGACTGAAAACTTCAGGAGGCCTGCTGGTTCATCTGGAAGATAAAACTGTCAGAATCAGGACCAAAACTTTAAACTGAACTTAATTAGTCAAAGTTCTCCATGACAGAGTGTTCAGTTATAAAGACCTTTATAGAATAATATGTACAGGTTTACTTCCTGCAGGCAGCAGTGCACTGGATGCTGACGCCTGAGGTTGACTGATAATCTCTCTATACTGTACAAGATTTTAACATAGAAATATTAGACAGTAATCAGAAGTAGAAAACCAGCTCCTTGTTCTACAGGTCTGGACCCTCAGCGATTGCTTCCTGGAGCCATGAACTCTAATGAACGTTTTCCTGTGAAGTATGCAATGTTCCAGTTCCAGTTCGATGCTACGAAGCTAACCAGAAATTGCCTCCACTGTGAAGAGAGAAGAGCCGATCCAAACGAGGCTGATGTCACTGTTGAGTCAATATTTTGAAGTGTGAGCAACATGGACTGAACGGCCTTGTTCACCTCTTCCACTGTCATCACTAAGACTACAGTTAGATTATGATTCTAAAACAGAGCAGAAAATCAACGTCATCGTTCACAACTTCTCCTTCTGTTCCCTGATTGGCCCAGTCAAAAATGAACCAGAGAGAATCTGAGTCAATGGGAGAAAGCCCAGACTGTGCTAGAAGCCAGATTGTTTTCGAGCAGAGTTGCACAGGAATGCAATGGCCATGCTAAGTAATTACCAATTTGAACATTTTTGCATGAAAGTTGACATTGACTCTGACTCAGACTTTGAATTAATGCTTAGACTGGTCTAATCCTAGATTTATGCCAGTCTACTGAATAAAGGACCAAAAATGAAGATATATACCCAGTGTTCTGTTATGCAGCGGAGACAGAGATTTCAAAGTAATAACATCCAAGCTGTTTTTCTCAGTCTCAGATGTTTGTGGCATTGATTTAGGTCTAAGGGCAAAAGCAGAGGGCAGATCATTCTGAGAAGAGATTTCAAAAACATAAGTTTCATAAGTGTGACGTGTGGGTTATAGTTCAAGACATTCTAATATATCCTTGGACAGAAGTTCTTGTCCTCAGCAGCTTTTCTACAGTTTTCCATCCACTCTGTTATAGTTATGTGATAACCTTGTTTATTTAACCAAGCTCCATGTTTCATGCTTTTGGGTCACTTTGTGCATCAGTTGTACTGTGAGTGAGCCTGTCTCGCATCTTGTCCTGAGATAAGTAACAAACACATGACCAGCCCGTGCAGAGCTTTCTGATGCCAGCAGCTAACTTGTGACTGTCTTAGCCATTAGTAATACCAATATTTTATAACCAGAAGAAGAGAGAGAATACTGTTGGTTTACCCTATGAGAGCAGTCAGGAAGACATACACACACACACACACACACACACACACACACACACACACACACACACACACACACACACACACACACACACACACACACACACCCCCACACCACACACACACACACACACACACACACACACAGCTTTGTTGTGTAATAGCAGAATAAAGTGACTCTCATGCAATATGCTGACACGCTGTGCTATAAAAAATATTTGTCCCATTTCTTGTTTTTATTGTTTACTCACCCAAAGGCTTCAGATTATTAACCCAATTTTGATATTAGACAAATATTGATTTTTGGAAGTGCAGTTCATTTTTATCACCTCAGGCGGGTCTTCTTATCCAGACCTGTATAATCAAGGAATCACTTAAATAAGGGGGGGAGGCAACTCCAGGCCTTGAGGGCCGGTCTCCTGAAACTTTTAGATGTATCTCTACTTCAACACACCAGAGTCAAATAATGGGGTCAGTAGCAGGACTCTGGAGAACTTGACTGCACTTATGAGGTGATTCAGTTATTGGATTCAAATGTGTTGGACCAGGGAGACGTCTATGAGTTACAGGGCACCGGCCCTCGAGGACCAGGATTGCCCACCCATGATAGAACCGTTCTGACAACTGAAGTGGGCTGTGTCAAAAAGCAAATCATCATGCCCTGATCTGAACTAATTCAAGATACATGAAAGCTAACTGGCATGTATCAGTCTAAAAATGGTTACAAGGCTTTGAGACTCCAGAGAAACACAGTAACAAAAGAAGCAGAGCAAGATTTAAAGCTCTGCAGGCCTTCTGATGTTTAAGGTTCAACAATGAGAAAGAGGCTGGACACAAAAAGCCTCCATGGGAGAACCACTGCTAACCAAAGCATCTTCTTAATCTCTCTCTTTTAAACAGAATCAACTAGAAAGACATTATTGTCTTTGCATTGGATCATAGTAAAGTTTACAGTGAACCCGTCCTTTTCACCCATTTAGGGAATTTCTGTGCAACATGGCTCAAAATTATCAATGGAAAATTTACCCATTGACACTGTTCCCTGAACATACAGGGAATCAGAAATCTGAAATTCTTTCAACAATCTAAATCCTTTTCTAATTATATCATCACAAACTGACAAAGTTCTGGAGATTCAGGCATGTGTGGAAAGCCACCTGTCACAATCACAATAAAATAAACAAATCATTAAGATTTACTTACATAAGCAAGGTAAATAATTAAAGATAAATGGTCATTTGAATGTTGGCACTATCTAATCTATCTTTTTGAGAAAGCAGATTTCAAAGTTTTCCCCAAACTTGCTTCGCAACCAGAGAACGCCAGTGGAATCCATAACTATAGATGCGTGAAGAGCCATTCAGAGACCATTTGCTAAGTACTTCCCCTGTCCAAAATAACAATGCCTGCTGGCTCACATTACTCTGGAAACCAAACACAAAATTTACTATTTTAAAACCTCCAAAACCCTCTACATATGGGGTTGTTTCTTTATATAAACTAGTATATTCTGCAAAATGTAAAAAAAACCCTCTCAGAAATGCAACTTTTTCTTCTTTTTCTCTGTTGTGCTCAGCTGATTTGTTCCCACTTTTTTTTTATTTTGACCATAATTTTATTCACTCTGGAATTTTAAACTCTTGATATTCAGAGCTGCTTTGACCAGAGATTCCTGTTCGTTAGCTCAGACATCAGTAGTTACAGACCTTTCAATGCAACCTGTGAGAATCAGTCATGAGCAATAGATAATTACAGAAACCGTACTACACCAAAACACAATTTTCTTCATAACTTTACTAATTAGTTCCAAGCCTATATGGTCTTTCATGTTGGGTCCAGCATAGTACAACTTCTCTCCTTTAGGCTTCTGTTCACCATATCCATAACTTCAATTTAAATTTTAGTCGTCTGTTTGCATATTAGCTTTTATTACAGCAAAATCAAGCACTTCTGCTCATGGTTTAAATGTTGTGGGATATATAAGGGCTGTTAACAGACTTAATATTTCTTTAGTAATGGGGGAGAATTTATTTAGGAGCTGATAGCAGACGCCTATTCTTACCCTGTTATCTTATGAACTGCTGGACTTAAGCAGTTCTTCCCACATTAAACTGACTGAGATCAAATTTCTCTTTGTCATATCAGCTTTGCACATGAGGTCACAGTAGACTCATTTGACCTTTGGAGTAAGGTGCAGCCTATACAATTCCATATACAGATCTCTCGTCATTTATTCTTTTGCAATGTTGCAACCCCTGCCACCCCACAACAAAACAAAAAAAAAAAAACAGGAATGTTTAAGTGTCTGAATGATTTTGATTCGTCCTCTAGAGTCAGACACACATTCAGCCACTTCTATCTTGGATTTTTTTATGGCCCAAATCCTGCTCCCTCCTATAGCTGAGCAGATCTGTGGAAAAGATACCATGCTCTCCAGATGGGTTCCAGACATTGGAGCTCAGTGTGTGTGTATGTGTGTGTGTGTGTGTGTGTGTGTGTGTGTGTGTGTGTGTGTGTGTGTGTGTGGGTGTGTGTGTGTGTGGGGGGGTGTGTGTGTGTGTGGGGGGGGGGGTGCGTGCCTGTGCGTGTGCATAGGTGTGTTTGGCCAGGTCTCCTCACCTGGCTTCAGGATTTCCCAATCCAGGCAAAACTGACAGCATATTGTGGTCTTGTCTCTTGGAGATGTCGAAGAAGCTTTTTCAAATCCTCACCTAGAAACCAACATGGGAAACCGAAGCCCCAGACAACAGAATCCCCAAGTGGGAGTTGAACATTGTTGTACTAAAAAATATATTTTTCTTATTTTTAGATTGCTCATTCAATATTCTTTCAATATAAGAGATAATAGAAGAAAATGTGTCCATTTTGGCTTCATCTTTGCTTAATAAATAACAACATGGTGAACAGTGTTTAATTTACCGTTTGATGTTATATTTGAGTGAGTTTAGAACATGCAAAAAGGTCAGATCCTTCACTGTCTGAATGTCCCTAATGTCCTGGTTCTTCTGTCTCTTCATGTAGGAACCAGTCTGCTGCAGGAAGTTGTGTTTCTAGTGAGTCAGGGAGCAGATCCTGATGAGATTGGCCTTATGAACATCGATGAGCAGCTACCTGTCATAGAATACCCCCAGCCTGGGCTGGATGTCATACAGGTACAACAAACATCTGATCAGCATTCAATGAGAACCTTTTTAATGTTACAATAGTTGTATGCTTAGATCAATCTTTGTTGGACTTCATGTGAGTGAACTTTTCACCTAGAACTGCAAGAACGGTAGAAAGCCTGCAATACTCAGCATCCAGGAATCAGTAAAGGACGAGTAGATGCAGCACCAAAACCCGCAGCAGACATGAGGCATCACCTGAGCAGCCATATGAGGCACAAAGGCAGGACATCAGTGAAGCACAGGAGCAGCGGTCTGCAGGACAGAGAGGATAAGACATAGGGCATAAGAACAATATTCTTAACATATGTTATGCTATTTTATTGCAATGACATTATTATTTTTTTAAATTAAAAATAATAAAGGAAGGTCATGGATAGACTCCTGTTGCCCCACCTGAATAAGCAGACAAGCTAATATCACGACCCCTGCAGTTTGCTTATCATCATGGAGCTGGAATTCAAGATGCCGTCATACACCTGGCTGGATCTATATCTACCTGACAGACAGACCACAGTTTGAGACTGAAGGACTGTGTGTCTAACCAGGTGGTCAGGAGCACAGGAGCACCACAGGGCACTGTACTCTCATTGTTCTTTTCACTCTGTACACTTCAGACTTCCAGCACAAGTCCGACTTCTGTCATCCACAGAAATACTCAGATGACTCTACAGTTGTCGGGTGAAACAGAGATGGACAAGAAGCTGAGTACAGAGACCTGGTGGACCACTTTGTGTCATGGTGGGAGCAATAATCTCATCTTCAAAGTGAACAAAACGAAGAAGATGATTGTAGATGCATACATACATACATACATACATACATACATACATACATACATACATACATACATACATACATACATACATACCTCGATGCATGGACATACATCGAGGTATGAACATATTTCAATGTATTTCAATGTTCATCTGGACAACAGACTGCACTGAAAACATAAAGCAACCTGACCAACTTCTTCAGGAGACTATCTTGGAAAAACTGTGTTTTCTATCAGAGGCTTCTTCAGATTCACTGTATTACAGACTGCTACAGGAGATTGTTTTTGTAACAAATGGATTTGTAACTTGTTTTGGCAATTTGGTGTATAAAAATAAAAGGCAGAGAAGTTTCCAATTTTTAGGGTAATTTATTTCTCCTTTTTTGCAGAAAAAATAATCTATTTAATCTGTTCTCAGCCAAATGAACAGGATTTAGGTCAGTCTCATACTTAATGTGAAATAATAAATCTAAAAGCTTGGCAATTAATATTAAGTCTGTATTGTCTGTAGCAGTTTCTAAGTTTGTACCATTCCCGGAAAGTTGGAGGGCCAAAAAATTATTCTAAGGGCCCGTATTGGCTCCGGGAATCTATATTGGGCACTCCACATTAACCAACAACAAAACTTTCCAAACCTCAAGACTTTTTAATCCTTGATTCTAGATTGCTGAAGTGATTGTTTCTGTTCTTCTACAGGAGCTGACCTCCCCTCGCTTGATAAAAAGCCATCTTCCCTACCGATTTCTCCCTACAGCTATGCACAATGGAGAGGCCAAGGTCAGTGCATGTCAGGCCATGTGTGATTCGGTATCTCAAAGATGTGAATTGAGTAATTTGGTCTTCTGCTATCATCAGAATGTGCCTTGAATTTATGGGATGTTAGAGTATGACTCTGCCTCAGGACTTTGATCTTCCAATGGGTATTAGATCTTGTACTTTTTCCCATCAATGTGACTAGGCCCAGCTGCATCATCCTACAGAGCTTTAGTTTAATACACTGTAAAAACTGATAAGTTAGTGGAACTCAAATAATTTGAGGAAAGCATTTTAAGGGGGCAGTTGGACTAACCACCTGATGTTAAAAATAACATTTGCGAACTGGTTAATTTAATGAAGCAGCTGTTCACATTGGGTTTTTACCATTTAACCAAGTTGACATGAACCAGAGGGCTGTTTGACAAAAGTAGGATTAAGAAATCCAGGATAAGAGACAAAGCCAGGCTTCACATCAGTTTCATAAAAACCAAACCAGGCTGATGAGGTGCAGCTATGTGGAGCCAGGCTGAAGTAATTCAGGTGAATGTGTAAATGCCCTGAAGAAGGGGAATATTTTAATAAAAGAGCCAGACACGGTTATTATTATCTAAATTTTAACTTACACATACACAATAATATCAACGTTTAGACAGCAGTATTAGTAGCAACGGCCCTAACAGTGGAGCTACCAACAAAATTTAACATTCGGAACGTTGAAAAGAACTAACAGCTTTCTGACAGTTAATAAACTCATTTACAATCAACAGGTGTCTATATACAGTACTGACCAAAAGTTTGGACACACCTTTTCATTCAATGAGTTTCCTTTATTTTCATAACTATTGACATTGTAGATTCACACTGAAGGCATCAAACTATGAATTAACACATGTGGAAATATGTACTAAACAAAAAAGTGTAAAACAACTGAAAATACGCCTCATATTGTAGTTTCATCAAAGTAGCAACCTTTTGCTGTGATCACTGCTTTGCACACACTCTGCATTCTCTTGATGAGCTTCAAGAGGTCGTCACCTGAAATGATTTTCACTTCACAGGTGTGCCCTGTCAGGTTAATAAGTGGCTTTCTTGTCTTATAAGTAGTCATGAAAATAAAGGAAACTCATTGAATGAGAAGGTTGTGTCCAAACTTTTGGTCTGTACTGTATGTACATACTCATACCTGAAGAAGGGGAGTATTTTAATAAAAGAGCCGGACAAGGTGCTTCTGCTCCAGTGATTATTATTATCTAGCGCAAGACTTCCCCTGCTGGTTGAATCTGACCACTGCTTCAGCCAAATCAGACTAATCAGCTTCTGAAATAACGAAATTTCAATCCATCACAAATGTGCATCCACAGATTTCTTCTACAGACTAATGAAATCGATCATAGATTCACTGACGCTATGCCGATGCTAGATAGACTGCATAAGCCATAGGTGTCAAACTCTGGCCCGCGGGCCAAATTTGGCCCGCAGTGTAAATATATTTGGCCCGCGAGGCTATACCAAATGACTACGCGAGCTGGCCCACCGGTATGATACAGCGCATTCATTAATACTACAAATCCTATAATGCCTTCCTGTTGTTTTGGTGCGTCAATCAGGTCGGGTCCCATAAACGCCCTCTCCTCTGTGACAGTAGTTATAGCGATCTCAAGCTACAACTGTCACTGTAGAACCGAAAAGAAAGGCAGACAACAGGAACTTTCTGGACAGGTGGGAGACAGAATATCTGTTTACATATGTAAAAGACAAACCTGTTTGTCTTTTACATATTCTGATATCATATTCTGATATTAAAAGGCTCATTTGTTCAATGCTGGCCCACGACTTTGTTCAAGTTTTACATTTTGGCCCACTGTGTATTTGAGTTTGACACCCCTGGCATAAGCCATACCTCACACCAAACATCTTTACATGGAGGGTTATGAGGAACTGAAGCACATCATACCAAAGAAAGGAATGTTAGAGCTACAACTGTGTTAGCAAACAACTGTGGATCAACTAGATGCGTAATTAGACGATTACATTAGGTGTACAGCATCACAACAAACCAATTGTTGGTAATGAAATAAGATTGTTGATGTCCCCGGCCCCGGGCCCCTCAGGTTATCTACATGGCCAGGAACCCCAAAGACCTGGTGGTGTCCTACTATCAGTTCCACCGCTCTCTCAGGACCATGAGCTACCGTGGAACTTTTCAGGAATTCTGTCGGCGCTTCATGAATGATAAATGTAAGAACCTTTCAATCTCAAAATGATTCATTAATATGACTTACTTTATGCTTTGTTTTATCTAGATTTTTATCATACTCTGACTCTGCCAATGTTTTCTTTATTTCATCCGGCAGTGGCTTATGGTTCCTGGTTTGAACATGTTCAGGAATTTTGGGAGCATCGTTTGGACTCCAATGTCCTCTTCCTGAAATATGAAGACATGTTCAAGGTAATATTTTGTCTTCTCCATTTACTCATCCTGAAGTTGTCACATCAGGACAACTTCAGGATGAACCATAATACCAAAGCAAACAAAAAGAATCTATCAGGTTTGAGCCCATTTAAGCTAAAAGAAACCAAGCAAATCAAATTACACCAACTTACTCCCTAAATAAATAAACAGGAGAAAAATGAATATGAAAGGAAGAGGCAGTTCACCCATACCAAGTTCCATCCAACAGTTCAACAGAACTCCTTTTAATGCCGAGCATTCTCATGTTGTTTATATTTGAGTTTGAACAGAAGAAAGTAAAACCTTCAGGTATCTGAAAACTGTACCAAAGGATATTATTTTCCTGATATCTTTTGTTTTTTTATGAGGTTACAAGAAAGCAGTGTGCTTAAAATACACCAGCAGGTGTATTTTCATTCTAGTCTCTTAACAAATAGGAATCATTTAGTAATCTTTACTGAGCTCATATAGGCATAGTTTTGTTTTGACTGTGAGAAAAATTTCTAATTTTATAGAATGTATTTAAACCTTCCAGTTCCAATTGTTAATGTAGAGATGGAAACAGCACCTATTATGACAAGATTTTGTCATAGTAAAACTTCAGTAAAGTTTTAATATTTTTTGATCAGTTTCTACTTCCTGCATTCTTTCATTCAACACATGGAGACAGCATGGGAAAATGTGTTTTTTTGGTGGTTGCAAATTGAACCTCATCATCACCTTTTTTGTTGGCTGAAGTATTTAAGCAAAAACAAAGATTTGAAAAATCATATAAAAAGTTAACCTGTCAAAAAATACAGATGCTGGTTAGGAAAGAGGATAGAGAGGAAGACATGCAGTGAAAAGGTCCAGGACCGGGAGTCAGAGACTGGACTCAGCAGACACAACAGATATTGATTTAGACTGTATGTCTAACATTCTGGATCTACATCTGCTTTAATTATCTTTACTTGTTTTTGTACTCTGTGATAGATAGCTTCCCATTTGCTTGTCCAAGACTCCAGATTTTGAATGATCAAAAATTTCCCATTTGTTTCTCCAAAAGCCATTTTACTCCATTTTATCTAATCAATTTTATGAGGTTTATATCCACAAATATTCTCTCCTCTCCAGATGTTTTCAAATATCAAAGATGTTGTTGATTTGTAGGGAAATTATTGAAATCAAGCTGATAGAAATGTTTCAGTTTTTTTAAAATATAAAGCAGAAATTATTTTATTAAAATATGTGAATATAATAACAATACTCAGCCATGTGGGCTTAAATTAACTATTGTAGGTACTCAGTGGGTTAACAGACCTGTCATTTATTTGACTTTTGTTTGTGCTGTTGATTGTAGAAATTGATAACTTACTTGATTATAATAAGTTTCATTAAATGAAAAATGATATGGAATTGTGTTATAATTGGCTCTATAATAATGTAAAGTTCCATATAAATGGAGTTGAAATCGATATAATTTATGAGAAAACAGGTCCTGCTAAGCTGAGGTTTGGTTGGGAATAACTGAGTGAGCAACACAGCAGGCGCTCCAACTGGAGAATCAGCAACACAGGCAGGGAGGGGGAGAATGAGAAGAACCCTAACCCTAAAATAAAAACATTTCAGGATCATGAAAACACTCTCTTGCATACTGAAGTGATTAACTACTTGACTTTGCATCATCCTGGATCTTCTCCCTTCCACAGGATTCACAGTAAGAGGAGGAATAAACAAATAAATCCCAATAAAATCTGTCCTGGCTCCTCTTAAATGAAAACATCAAATGCAGCTCAGCTATATCAGCTTCTTACCTGTTCATGTTATGTAACAAGATGTCAGTGTTTTCTGCATGACTCAGTGCTGGTATGAAGCTCTGAGTCATGCAATCAGAGCTCGACCTTTTATTGCTCCAAATCTCTCCCAGTGTCATAAATGTTCTTCCTGATTATTTTATGTGAAGTGAGTCTTACAGCTGCTTCTTTGGCTAAGCAGAGAAATGAATGAGGAAAAAATATTTGTGTCAAATGTTCATTTATGAGTGAAAATATTGTTTTGAAATACAAAAAATAAAAAATAAATAAATCATACACATTTATATATTTTTAGTACAGAATCAGTTTCTTGTATTTACTGGTAGGTTGAAAACCTCTTTAGTAGAAAGTTTATCCTGACCAAGTCAAAATGGCCTTTTACGATACATGTATATTCAAATTTAAACTGTGATAGAGACAGACTATGTTGATATATTTTACTGTCCCAACATGACAGATTTGTTCAAACAAAACTGTTTTGTGTCTGAGTGTAAAAACTCTGACCTACTGTCAAAGAGGTAGTGAAACCATCTGAATGTTTGGAGGTTGCAGTTAGCTTTGTGCACAACTGCTGCTCCAATGTGATGCTGCGGTTTATGTTCCCTTCCCAGAACCTGGGGACGATGGTGGAGCATCTGGCCCGGTTCCTCTGTGTTTCCTGTGATAAAACTCAGCTGGAAGTTCTGGTGGAAAACTGCAACCAACTGATTGAGCAATGCTGCAAATCTGAGGCACTGTCTATCTCTAGCTGTGAGTGAGCTTGCAACAGACAGCCTGTTAAAGTTCTCAACCTGTTTTTAAACATTACTTTACTTCGATTTGTTTTAAGAGCCCATATGGAACCGTTAAGTTATCAAATCTTCTCATATCTTATTTTAAGATTTCCCTGTTTCTTTTTAAATTTCTACCTGGTTCACTGTGATTTTACCACATTTGAATGTGCAATTTACCATTTTGTTAAAGTCACTGCAGGTATTCATCTGGTAAACCAGTCAGTGCTGTATCTTTATCCCCACTGATTATTTATTACTTTTTTAGCAAAATTTCCAAGTTTTTGTCAAAGAGCACTAAAGACAACAAATAACAAGTCTCACTACATAAACGCAGTCAACTTTTAAAATCCCCAAACAGAATAGTAATTCTAAAATACCTTTGGTCATCTTAGTAGCTTGGCTTTATGAAAGCGGATTCAAAAATGAACACATTGTTATTGTTCCCAAAACTGAGAACTTGAGTTTGATGGAAGAAATTCTAGGAGCACTGAGGGAGATGAGAATCAAACAGAACTACGTAGAAAGGCAATGACCTGACTTGTCTTCAGAAGTCATTGTTTTACTTACTGCATCTAATTATCTGATGCAGCTGTTCTGTTTGTGGCCTCAGAGGTTCTGTAGTGAACTTTAGAGAACAAACAGCATCATGAAGACCAGGGAACAGAGCCGACAGACCATTCAATCTGACTGAGCTCAAACTGTTTTGCAAAAAAAAGGTAACAAAATTCAAAGCTATTAGAGAATTACCTTAAGAAGGAATACAATTCAAACATTTTGAAAACCATCTATTATGTTATTTCCTCTTTACAATTAAGCATCAATTGTGATTGTGAAGTACAGGTATGAAAAATATTCAAAGGGGAGGAGGGAGGTGAATACCTTGAAAAGAGAATGTGTCAGTGATTCTTCTGAGCTCCTGTCATCATATTGATCCCAACAGTTAAACCTACAACATTATGTTCACCCAAAGTTTGCAAAAACTCCCTGAATCCCATCATGCAGTCCAGAGTAAATATAGATTCCAAATCAGCTCAATCATCAGTGGATGTTCATTTACAAACCCAAACAAAAAAAATATTTCTTAGAAGTTTTCTCTCTTAGATAAATCCAGAAAAATCAGTTTGCAATAGTAAATGATGAACTGTAATTAAACCCTTTATAACTCTTTAATTCATTCACAAATGAATGAATTAACTACAGGTTTTAATTCATTCATTTAGTTATGTGAAATGTTTTTCTCCTCAGCACCATTTACATGAAAGCTTTTTTAATTTCACTTCGTCCACAGCAAGTTCTTTCAACACTAACACAACACTAACACAAGATTTAATTTTATTAAATCTTCACATATGTGCTTCTTTTTCCTTCATCGTGGATATTAGCGAAGTGGTTTTCATACAGCGTATTCATCCCTGACAGTCCATCAGGGATGAGTAGACTTTCACCAAATCAAAAGTGCTAGAACAAATTTAGGAAATCAAGGTCTTCACACTAGTCAGACGTGTTCGTATGCAGTCACCTTCTCCATCACAGCTGACCCAAAGTAGCTGCTTGTTACCAGAGCTAATCAGACTCACTGACTGCTGTTGAGGGAATTCAGCCATCTTGGTTCCGGTGTGTTGGAAGAGGACAGTGGTTCTGGAGGACTGACTCCCTTTGAGAGGCTGATGCACCCTCTTGTGGACACATGTTTGACTTGCACCATATAGTCCATTTTGAACCATTTACGCAGTCTGTTTTAGTTTAAGCCATTTGTCCTTGTGCAAATAATTTTTTTTTTTTTTCAAATTTTGAGTTGCCATTCATTTTTCTTCTCCTTTTTCTGTTTTCCTATTGTTTTCTCATCCTTTCATTCAGTGAGTTGAAATCTGGTGTCTGACCTGTTGCTCTGATCTGTGTCATGTCACATCACATCAGGTAAGCTGAGTAACTGCCAAGGACGGCTGTGCTCACCCTGCAGCTAGATCAGTGTAACTAAACTGTGATCACACACAGTCCAGTGAATTTTGTCCTTCTCTTTTCTCCTCTTTCTGCAGGTCGTGTGGGTGTGTGGAGGGACGTCTTCACTGTGTCCATGAATGAGACATTTGATGCTTATTACAGACAGAAGATGGCCAAATCTGACCTAAGCTTTGACTTCTGCCTGTGAGGACTGCTGCATCTCTCTCACCAAAGACTCTCACTCCCCTGATACCACTGATCTCTACAAGTGATTATATCTTGAAGAAATTCATGCTTCTGCATTTCCCTCAGCTCAATCAGTCTGAAGTTTAATTGTGAAGTCTGAGAGTAGATTGACCTTCTAAAAAGGTTCCACAGAAATCACACTTGCAGTCATAAAGAAATCACTGTGTGTGTAACTTCTAAAATATCAATGAATCAGTTCAAAAATTCACTATATTTGTTGAGGCTGCTGTGTGCATTTGGGTTACTGTGGAAACAAATAGGTTCTACAAACCACAGAAAGCAAGAAGTATTTTAATCATGTTGTATTTACATCCACTTCCTTTCTATTTGGAAGCAGATAGTTTCTAACTGCCAGCTGGACTCTGGCCATGTTCCAGAGACTGTTTGGTTTCTTAAACAAGACAAATCACAATGTGTTCAACATCCACAAAAATGGTGTCAGGTCTGCAATATTTCTCATGTTATTGCTTCTTTAATGTACACATATGAATGTGTTGTACTGTCACATCCAGCAGATGTGACTCAACATTCACTGACACCTCAGGAATTTGACAGTTGTGAGCTTTCTTCTAAGAGTTGACTCGGTCTCCATTCCAATTCTCCTGTCTTTATCTCCTTCCTGTAAATGTCAGGTGAACTGTGCTGTGTAAACTAATTCCACTGCTTAGAGTGTAGCACATTACAACAACTCAGTATATACTTAACAGAAATGAAGGACATTTGTTGGATTTATTGTTTATTTTCTTGAGAATAGATCTTAAACCACTGAAACTGAGACTTTGCATGGCTGAACAGTTGATCTCTGTCGATGTTTGGTGTTATTTATTGAATTGGCTGACTGTTGGTAAGAGACAAGACATTTTGGTTATCTAATAATTTGTCAAACAAGGGCCTACTGCTCAAAACACATTTTGTGCCACAGTACAACCAACAAACTGGCTCTCCAATAGTATGTGATTTATTGCCAAGAAGCATTCTAGCAGCAAAGAAAAGACCAACCAACAAACACAAAATTCTTTATTATTTTGTCTTAAGTTGAAACTGAGATAATTGTTGATTAAACTGAGAGAATTTTTATAGAAATTCTCATGGGCAACCACTTTCCCATTATAAACTCTTTTTGACCACCCCACTACTTTTGTTGGCACTGGGAAGATCTGTGAAGTAAATACGAACATCGGAACCAACACCTTCTGAATTCTTGATGCTGTGACAGAAAGCAGTGCCTTACAAAAGTATTCACATTATCTTAACCTCTTCACGTTTCGTCATGTTGCAACCTCAAACTACAATTATCTTAAGTGACTCTTATAAAACCAGGTGTTTTGTGAAGGCCTCTGAGGTTTGCTTCAGAGCATTAGTGAACAAAACGGTATCAATTAGACCAAGGACCACTGCAGACAGGTCAGGGAGAAAGTTGAACAGAAGTTTAAAGTAGGGTTACATTCTAAAATGTATGCATCTCTGTTCAGTCCAACAATTGGCCGTCTACCTAAACCAAAGAAATAGCCAAGAGATCCATCATATCTTTGGAAAAGCAGGAGAGACTAACAGCTCTGGTGTGAGAATCAGCACAGCTGTCACACCTGAGCTCCCCGGACTGGTGTTTACAGAATTATGTCCAGAAAAAGCTGCTGATGAAAGAATGGCATAAGAAATCCTGCTTGTAGTTTTCAACAACCCATAAAAGGAACAAAACAAACATGCAGTATAAGATCCTCACTTTATGGATCGGAATGGGAATACTGGGCCCAGTCAGCTGACACTGCACATCACCATGAGCCGAGATATCATTGCCACTCGAACCTTGGATGGAGGTTAATCTTTCAGCACGTCAACAGAGCTACAATAAAATGATTTTGATGAAAGCAGATTTTGGTATTACAGTGGACCAGTCAAAGTCCAGATCTAAATCTAATTGAGAATCTCCGGCAAGACTTGAACATTTATCTTCACAGATGCTTCCAATCAAATCTGACTCAGTTTGTACTGATTTGCAAAGAGGAATGAGACGTACCTCTGCAGGTGAGCAGCTGGAGCAGCTGGAGCTGCAGCCAACAGGTTTTTCTAAAGGCAGTTGCAAGCAGGTTGCAAGCATACCTTACAGGTTTATTTTGTCTTTTGTGTAAAACTATCTTTAAAATTATGTTTGTTGCCATGTTGTTCTACTTCTGTCTTGTCATTACACCATAACTGTATTGGTCAATCACATCAGATCACCACAAAATACATTGAAGTTCATGATTGGTTCCTAAATTTGAGGTTTATTAATTGTGTTGGAAAGCACTACATGTGCATGTTTAAGTGAAATGTGAAGACTTCTTTTCACATACTTCACTTCTTTCCATCTTTCTCGCCACCAGCAGCTCAGTGGATCCGGCAGCAGGATGTGAAGTTCATTTGACAAATAGGTCAGAAAATCCATCTGCACAAATATTCTACTGTTCTTTTTCCGTGTTGGTAGTGTGGCTCTGTAAATGAGTAATTCTAGTTTAAGTTTGTAAGTTTTCTTGTTTTAATTTTTATTAAACCATCATTCACTGACTGAGTACGTATTTAAGTTCATTTAAGTGTGAAAAGGATTAAGTCTGAACTTAGTTTCTTCAAGCAACAAAAAAGCACACAAATAGTATATTTGTGTGCCATTTTCCTTTGCCCAACTAATAAAGGAACATGGCTCTGATTTCTGTCAATATTTGATCCATAAGCTGTTATAGTCTATTTAATTTTACTGTTGTTCCCCTTTGTTTAAATCCACAGTAAACATGTTGTCTGGTTTTACAAAAGATTTTACTTACTTGCACATTAATTGAATTGTACCAAAATCCCGTAAAATGTTTTCACATATTTTTTTTTACCATGGCAATGCAGCAGAAAACCCGAGTATAGATATTCTGGGTGTAGGTAAAGCATTGAGAACTTCAGCAGGATGAGCTCAGCTCTATAGCCAGGATTCAGGTCAGCAGAGCAACTCCTGCATTTATAGATCTAAGCAACATCCTAAACTTAGTAATGGTATCCTCTTTTTTTGTTGTTGTTGCAAAGACGCCTTTATTACTTTTATTATTATTGCTATTTTACTTATTTATGGTAATGAGCAGAGTTCTTTAGCTCTTTCAGATGGATGCAGTCAGAGATTTAGGGGAAGACAAGTTGCTTTGTAAGGTACTGAAGCTCCACCAAGGACTTACCAACATGTTTTTTATAAATTATATGTTGATTGTCCACTGCTTAAATAAACTGATAAGCTATGAGAGTATAACTTTTAAAAGAAGAAATAAAATCCACCTGTTCAAACATTTCGTGTGGCCAAGCGCTGCTAAATGTTAGCAAAGTGAAGACTTTGGATCTAGAAAAGTTGCTGTTGAAGAATCAGACATGAGCATTTTGTTCTGTTGAAATTCAGTTAATGTATTTGTCCAAACAGTCATTGTTTCCATCTTCTTTGGCAAGAGTGTCTCACAGACTGAAACTGGGAGCTGGTTCCATAGCAGAGCTTGAACAATAGATCTGGCTGCCATTCTACTATCAACAATTCTAGGAACCAGCAGGAAACCTGCAGTCTGTTAGGAACATATGGACCAATCAGATCTGATATTTGATGGAACTGATAATTAAGGGATGTGAGAAGGAGAATCTGAAATTCTACTCTGGATTTCAGAAGGAGCTGATGAAGGGAAAATAAAATATGAGGAATATGTTCTCTGACCATCAGCAGGTCTTAGCAAACACAATGAAGAAAGATGAGAAAACAAGAAGAGTCTGAACTTCCACCTCGCAACTAATCCTAGTGACTATTAGGGTTACTTTTTTTATGTGAGGTTTTTCCATGAATGTTAATATCTTGTTGTGAAATATCTGAAGTTTTACATCTTTTCCTTTAGCATAAAAAGGCACCAAAAACCTATGATATAAACAGAAACGTTCTGTAATTAGGAAAGAAATAAAAATACATCCTAATTTGGACTATTTCTAAATTACTAAGTAGTCATCTGACAGTTTTGTCAGATGACTCTCTGTTGTGATTGTAGTCTGAATGGTTTAAAGAGCTGCTTTCTGTGAAAAAACCTCACATAACCTTATATTAAAGCAGAGAGTACGGTGGCCACCGTAAGAAAGGGTTACAGTATTCAATTATGCCGCATAACTGAGCAGTACAGTATTGCAAAAAAATAAAAATATCCCAAAGTTTTGCTAAAACATTCATTTTGCGAAACAAGCATTTGTACACGTTTTTCCCCAGCCAACAATGTCATCATTCTGTGTGGAGCCATGAGCCAACTCGTCGTATGAAGCCTTATCCTCTGCCTGTCCGGTTTTCTGAAGTTCTGCTCATTAAATGGTGGCTGTGATCCATTCAGTTTTCGTTTCTTATTTTAATTTATGATTCACCAACAACTAGAAAAACTCAAAAGCCCTTTAACCTCCTGCTTATCAAGTTCAAAGTTAATATTTTCCTTCAATATGCAGATCTTGTTTCTGTTTTGATCTCAGCTTCATTTAAACAACTCTTGTAATTCAAAACCCAAAACAATCAAAACAAAAGCTTAAAATATCATCCATCCATCCATCCATCCATCCATCCATCCATCCATCCATCCATCCATCCATCCATCCATCCATCCATCCATCCATCCATCCATTTTCCGTCACCCTTCTCCCTAACGGGGTCGGGAGTTGCTGGTGCTTATCTCCAGCTGCGTTCCTGGCGAGAGGCGGGGTACACCCTGGACAGGTCGCCAGTCTGTCGCAGCTTAAAATATCAAATGTAGTTATATAAATCACATTTAACATCAAAATAATGAACATAATTATGAATTAAACAGTCCATTCCAAATTACCTTTACAAAATTAAGTAGATTTTACTGATTTATTGTCTAAACATTTTATGAAAAATCTCTAGAAGAATTAGACCTGTGCTAATTATGCTAATGTATATCTTTAAACAACAACAGATATTTTGTCTACTCATTTGTTTCCTTCAACACTTTTCTTCAATCCATTTGTTTTTTAATCCTTAAAAATAATGCTTTGAAAATGTCTAACATAATATTCAAATCAATATGAACCATAAATCCTATGATTAGTTAACCAAAATGTGCTTTATTATCACTGTAAATTTGGTCAAATACACAATTTCTAGAAATGATTACTTTACACAATACTTTAGCCACTGTTAGAACGTCTTTTAATGGAGAACAACTCAAAAATCATTTAAAGTCAACATCTATTTTCACCACACAAAATCTTTCCTTTCACTTTTGATCCAGATCTATGGAATTCTACATTTTGAATATTTAAAATCTTCTGCATGACCATAAATTTCCCTGTGGATAATGCTTCCCTGTGTTTATTTTATTTTCAGCCCGAATCAAACATATTTGTCAAAATATATATTTTTTAAAATAATATTTAATAATTCAAAAAGTTTCAATAATTACTAAGCTTCTCAAATAATTATCTCAATTCCCCCATTTTTAAAGTATATTATTGATATAAACACATAAATCAAAGTCCACTACTTCAAATAGGAATTCCAGTGGAACTTCTATTTCCACTTCTTTTTCCTTAGTACAAATACTAAGGATTTGTACATTGACACAAATCCTTTGTATTCAATACCAAGTTTTCAATCTCTATTTCATAACTGTAGGTAGATACCTAGAGAAATGAAGGTTTTGGATGTTGAAAAATAAACTACAATGCATAACAAGCTTTATTTTAGCTACTGCTGTTGCTTTTTGTCATTTGATCAATTAACCTAGTGTCTAGTGTCTTTAAAGAATTGCTACCTTTTTTTTTATAACTTGTCAAATTTCTCAAGGTAAAACACTTTCATTTTTCCTCCACTGGATGGTGCTATTTGGGTCTGTTTGCAAAACACTGTTCTGACTTTTCCTTTGTTTTAAATTGAAATTAGCCATTCCAAAATTAAATCAAATTCCAAAATTGTCTAATTCACCACATATTAATTAATCAATTAAGCCCAGATTAATGTTTTCTAAGCTTCAGTCGAGAAACACTTTACTTATTTACACCTTTGTTTTTTTTTTAATTCAGAGTAACTAGTCATATTTGATAGAGTAGTTTAAAGTATGAAATTACACTCAACTTTGCACTTCAGTTCCACTGCATTTTCAAGCATGAAATTATTAAAGCCTTGACATTAATAATTTCAAATGCGTAAGCCCTTACATAAGATTTTTGTTTGTTGTTTTTTTCTTCTTTTTTTTCTTCTAATCACACACATTCTATGTTATCACAAACAATAACACAACAAACAAAACATGAAATTTAGTCAAAAGTCGTGGTCATTCACAAATTGTCAATCTGTTTTCATACTTTTCTGTTTGTTCAAATTGTTCAATCAAATTTTATGAAGCTTCAAGAATTTTCCAATGTTTTAATATTCTTAATTTTAGTCTCCAAGGACTTATTTTAATTAACATGTGCACGTTCTAAAACATCACTCCAACTTTTATTAGGGCACTAAAAGCAATCAATAATGTCAATCAATTTGTTTTCTCTACTGTTAGATGGCCATAAAATGACTTCACACCACCCCTCTTCTCCCCCCGGAAATTCCTGTTCCCACTTTGAAGAGACGGTTTTATGGCAAGAAGAATTGACAACAAACATGTTGTCAATTTCAATCAAATGTAGATTCATTTCTTTTTTAGTTATTTATCCAAATGTAGATGCATCAAATACTTAAACACCACTGTGTCCATAACTTTCAATACTTTAAGGATTTTCATTTAATTCTAAACAAATGTTTTCATTAAGGAAAATCCTTAAGAAAAACCAGTAAGTGTCAACTTACTTCCAAACTAATAAGTTCCAAACTTCCAAACTTAATAGTTCAAAGACCTTGATGTTCTTTTTCCTTCAGGATTTTCATTGATAACTTTTATCTATTATTTTTATCACTGTTTTTGTTTTGTTAAAGAAGACTAGCCGTTTTCCGTTAACAAAAATCTTCTCGAAATCAACCTAATCATTTATTTTAGCATAATTTAATCCTTCAAGATGACTATTTTCTCAAAAACACTGTTTAAAGCAGAACACTTTATTTTACACTTTTAATAATGTTTTATGAGTAAAGTTTCATAGTATAATGTATTAATTCCCTTGCTTATCTTAAATGTTTAAAGATTCACTTCACAGTTTTCCTGATCGTTTGTTTCTTCTCAATATTCAGAGGTAACCAGAGCAACCTTGAAGAATTTCTCCAATATTAAATCATCTAGTGAAACATTTTTTGTTAATTTCATCATTCTTATATGTTTGACAGATCAGCAAGCAATCAGTCTTGATTGTAGCGATACAAGCTTGTCGATGGATGGAAGCTTTGCATTCCTGAGTTTACTGATCCACTGCTGAGCTTTGAAACGAACAAAACAGTCTTTTTCCTCATCAAACCATAAATTGAGATATTAAGCTAGATAGTGTCCTCTTAAATAATCACAACACCAAATCATGATTTTCTCTACAGTTGTGAAACATTTAAGAAATATAATTTCTGTTTAGAAACTTCCTAAAGAATTTTAACTAAAGTTTAATAAAATATGCCTACCTTTAAACTCAACGTTTTGATGTTAAAAATTTGCATTTAACATTTCCCATATTATTTCATTGCTCACAATTTATTAACTAACTCAAACAATCTGCTCTAAAGAGAAAATGGATTTTTGAATTTTAAAAAAACTAAAACTACATCCAATTTATCTTCTCTACTGTTATATGGCCATAAAATGACTTCACACCACCCCTCTTCTCCCCCCGGAAAATTCCTGTTCCCACTTTGAAGGGACGGTTTTATGGCAAGAAGGAATTCTGATGAAGGATTCAATAGAAATTCCTAACTCTCCTGTTCTTTCATTAGAGTTTTAGCACTTATATCACAGAATATGTTTCAATTTCATCTTAATTTGTAAAATTTAGGATGCTTCTGTTGCCTTTTTTATATACACTGATGTTTGTGCTAAGAAAAGTTCACATGCTGGAGAGGGGAGGAGTTGCTACATCTGCCTATTCTTCCTTGCTCAGCTGCTGCCTGAACTTCCTCTCTGCTGCAAACAAGAGGTGATAAATTCCTCTTGCTCCTAAAGCTTCATCTTAAACCTGTTGCTTATTTTATTTTTAGTTTCTTATTCTACTTAAAGTCGCCTTTTATTGGAGTCAATTTATTAAGTCCTATTTCATAATTTTGATCTCATCTTGGTCTTGTTTTGAACCTCAAATCTTTCCTAAACTCTAAATTCAGCATTTCACACAATATTTCTGCGGAGGCAGAGCTGTGGGTGGGGGGTTTATTTATTTAATGAATAATAATAATAGGATGGCTGCTCCTTGGCGGACATCTGCTTTTCTCTTGACTTCTGTTTAATTTTATTTTTTGTTTGTTTATTTTCATATCTAATTCATAACTGCTTGTAATCATGTCACTACATTTTGATATCTACAATATTTTCACACACTGTTTTCCCATTAACCATTACGTTATTTCAAACTTTAATACCCTTTTAACAACAAGGCTTATAAATTTTGGCAAAATTTCTGTGTTTAATCTAGGTCATCCTGTTTTATTTATCAATAAATCTAACACTACTTCTCTATCCTAACAAAGTTTTTATCACTATTAAGAGGTTGATTGTTTTGTTAAGCTATTTAGAATCAGCTACAGCCTTGTCCTGATTATGCTGCAATCTGTTTTTATCTGGGTAATTCTTTTATTATTAGGGCCTCCTTCCCCTAAAGATCTTCTCTTTTTCTTTATTTTCAACTCAATAAAATATTGTTATTGTAACTCATTTGTATTTTATTCTATTTTACTACCTTTTCAGCCTAAAAGGAATAATTAACATTCTTATCCAATATTTCAGTTCTTAAGTCTATATAATTATAACAATTTTTTTATAAACAATTTTTGGATCATGCAAAGCAATTTTAGATGTTTTTTATATATATATAAAATCTATTTTTTGTATTTTCATCATTATTTTCTTTCAAATCGCTAAGAACCTTGAAAACATAGTTATTTCAATGTTATAATTTTCAAATCATGCTTTGCTTTACTTACTCCGTATCTTCCTTACTCATCATATAGACCTATTTACCAAAACCCCTCTACTGAATTTATTCATTCTTGCGAACCGTAAGCTAGTAATTTTCTTTCAACATTATTTTTCTTTCTGTGCCTCTGATAAAACGTTCTCATTCCCCTCTTGTTTTGATGTTACACATTCCTGCCTGTGTCTTGTTTACCTCCTCAACTTTTGTTCCAGCTTTTAGATAATTTTTATTTATTATATTTATCTTACCTCCATTTATTTATTTATGCATTTATAAAATTAGTTTTTTATTTAGTCATGTATGTATTTGCCAATACACAATGTTCATAATGTTCTCATTTGCTTGGCATAATTCTTAGTTGTTTGTATTTTATCCTACAAGCATATTTACTTCCATATTAATATTTAATTAACCTTATAATTCATAATTTACTTATCCGTCTTTGCAGATATTCTTTATTTTATCAGGGACCAGCCTTCATTAATTTTTCAAAACCTTCCACTGCCGTAGTTTTTCGATGTACATTCACTGTTAATCTAAAGCAGTAATTCCTTCAATAGTTGGTAATGGCGAGGCTGCAATGCCACCATCTACTGCGCATTTGCTTGTACTGCATTTTGTTGTTGTACTGCTCCGATTTAAACGAATTTGTTTAAAAAAAGAGTAAATGAACATGTATTGAAACGCCTCTCCTCACTTACTGCTACTTTGCTTCTGTTTTGTTTCTCATTTTTCACCACTTCTTTCTGAACAATTTAGTCCCAGACAAATACAAAAGGTATTCTACAGCTGGGATATTTTTTTCCACCAGAGTCAGCACTAAAAACGACTCAGTAGGGCACAAATGTCAAAGTCAAGGCCCACGGGCCAAATGCAGCCCGCGGGCCCAATCTATGGCCCCCTGGGTGATATTTAATTACTATTAGAACCAACCTGTAGGCCACAGCGGCCCGCTGACGTTTTGCACGCACCAACACTACATTCCCCACAATGCAAGTTATTATAAGCCACTTTGAGCTTGTTTTTTTAAAAGTTGCTTGTTGATTTCATGAGTCGTGGGTTGCAGTTTTTGAGCTTAATAAGCAGACATACCCTCATAATTTGTCTGACTTTTTAGTTAGACTCTCCCTGTCCATCATTTGCAGATGATCAGTCCCGCTGTGTCTTTGTTGCTGTCAAGTTAATAACTGACCTCTGAATGACGTTGAGCTTCGAGTTGTACTCCAGAAAATTGAAAACATCGAAGCCAATATGAACAGCGCAATAAACGTGAAAACAGCCACGAATGCACGTGTCCGTAAAGTTTTGCACCTTAACAAATATTATAATTTTTAATATTAAGATTAGTGTCACAAATCTGTGCAGCATCTGAGTTGTAGAGCGGCAGGGGGAGCTCTGTGCGCTGCGCTGTGACACCAAACACAGGGCCGTAACGCACAACCTGGACGCGCAGAAGTGAGGGGGGGTCTAAAATCCTATTTATAGGATACGCGCACAAACTACGAAAGTTATTTTTTGTACTGTTGTAACCATTAAACAATCTCCCCTTCAGTTCAACTATATAAAGTGGAGACACATTGTTGAGGTCATCATTATAAAATAACTTTCAATGAAGTGATTTTCACAGGTGGAGAAGCGTTGTTGTTGTTAACAGCTGCTGGAAGTAACTAAAATAGTTGCTCTTAATGTAAACTTAGTTACTTTCCAAATCAAGTAGTCAGTAATCTAACTAATTTACTTTTCAAAAGTAATCAGTAATCTGATTAAAGTTACTTTTTCAAAGTAACTATGCCATTACTGCCTGTGAGTCGTCTGTGTGGAGAAAGTTTGGCTGTAATGAAAGAATATAATCTAAGAAAACACTATCAAGCTTCTCAGAAACACACAAAGACAAGAATATGAACATCATAGAGCAGCACAATAATGCATTTTCAGTTTATAATGCATGCACTTTAATTTATGTATTTATCTTGATAATGAGAAACATATTTAGTTTTTCGAAACAATTAAATTTTTTGCTGTTTGCTTGTTAAAAATGTTTTTCCTTGAGTCATAACAAATATTGCCTCATTCTTTTAATGTACAGAACATGCTATAATTCTTTGAAGGAAGTCTGTGTTTGTCTGTTTGCCTGTTGAAAAATGGTTTCATTTGAAATTACTGAGAGATCCATAAGAAAATATAGGTTTATTCATTTAATGATTAAACAATATACACTGTGTTAGGTGTTGGCTCAACAGGCTATGTACAATCATTTCAACATATTTTAATAAACGTAGAACCAGTCCGGCCCTCGGCTTGTGGCATATTTGTGTTTTTTGGCCCTCGGTGTGTTTGACTTTGACGTCCCTGTGTAGGGTCATTTCTTGCTTCGACTCGAATATTTTGAGTGAGAAATTCTAGGACCAATTTAATGTTGGATCTAAACCCAAACATTCATCAAACATTTAATAAAATAACGAAAGAGAAACAGTTGAAGTTTTAAATGAAATAGTATTGAATGGAGAACCAGCCGATCTCCATCTCCAGGCTAGTTCTAACATGCACTCTTACAATTGGATACTTATTACTTTGGGGCGTTGCTTAGTGATAAATCATTTGCATAAGCTAAGTGCTAAGTGTCAAAGCTTTCTTCCTGGCTGGAATCTGTTGTCCATTTGTCACGGTTGTCCTGCTCTCAGTGCAGCTCCGGCTGCAAGTTTTCTGTTTCTCAGTTCGCCCGCTGCCTGCTGTTCAAAAAGGGAAATACAGATCCTGGGGGCAAATAAATGTCTCCCAGCATATTAAAACCAAAGAGAAATGAGTATATATAAAAACAAGACATCAAAAATCTAACAGTAACGCAAAAGAAAAAAAAAATCCCCATGTCCCCTGGGGGGCTCCGTATTCCTGAAAGAAAAATGTGCTGCCGGTTCTTTGTAAGGTTCTTTGTTTGCAGTGGTGGTACAGGATCACAAGATCATCAATAATTATCTTCCAAAACATTTATTGCATTGTTGTTCAAAAATAGTGTATGAAAGAACAATGGTTTGGTTAATGTGTTCAGTCTGAACAAGAAAAAATATGTAGTTTGACAATTCTCTGAATCTAAGCTTTCACTAACTGAATCTTTTCTAAGTTATTTATGATAAATATTTGGTCAAAGCATGCACAATCCAAGAAAATTTGGACACCAGGTAAAAAAAAAAAAAAAACTAGGAAAGAGGGAAAATACGTCACATTTTCCCTTACTGATGTCACCCACATCGTCATAGTAAACTGAAGATGTAACAGCGCTGCAGGTATGTAGAGCATCAGAACCATCCGGCCTCCCTCGAGGCGCCGGGCCCTCTGGAGTCCTGTGCTCAGAGGATGTGGTTAGCAGTGATAATTGGACTATGTGGTGTGTCTATAATAAGATTCAATGCCAGGAGCTTCACTTGGGACTGCTGCATTACACTATGGAAGGATGTAGGGCAGGACAACAGAGACTGTACTTTGATTATGAGCCATCTAAATAGGTTTGTGGGAGCGTTCTTGTGCCAAACTGTTGTCTGAATCTATTGTTTATTGTGTTTATGTATTTTCCTTTATAAAACTATTTTTGTTTTTTGGATGTTTGAGGCAGTTTTTTTCAAACCGCATTCATCATAACTCTACGCATGAGTATTTGAATTTTATGGTAAAGCTGAGGGTCAGAACAAATACATTAATGCTTCCTTGCTCCAGTTGCAAACTGTTCAAACAGAGAGCACCCTGTGTAGTCCCCAAAGAGCCCCATCATGAAAATTACTGCTGTAGCCACCTGATGTCAGCCTCTGCTCTCCCAGGCTCCTCAGAGACACCATTACATGTGCCATTATCACATGCTGGAAAATGTAAGTGAAATGTGGAAGAATTGGACCTTTGTTTTTTATTTGCTCCATGAAACTGTGTATGCCGACATGTTTGTGTGCAGCAGAAAACTTTAAGCTGTTATTGATACGTTTCTCCAGCATTAGAAGACATAGAACAAGAGGCCGTTTATAAAGCATTGCCTGTTTATTTGCATTGTAAAGTCAGGTGGTCACAGCTGAGCACTGTTTTATTGTCTCCCGCACAAACATCTCCTCACATAGCATGAAAGCTTAATTCAATGAGTTTATTATTTAAAGAAGCTTGAGATGTTTTAGAAAAACAGCAATTTGCAAGCAGCCTGAGCCACAAGCTGACATGTTTCAGGTAATATGTTGATATTTTTGGTCTATTCAGTTGTAAAGAAGTATTATAGAAAAAAACAATATTGAATAAATTTGTTTCATTGAATGTACTATCTTTCCATTTAGTGACTATTTGCATGGCACTAGTGGCCTTGATCTGATGTTTTCACACAATATTAGGAAGAGGAACAAAGGGAGTGACATGCAGCAAAGCCCGGATTTGGGACCTCATCCCGACTGGGTTGCTCTCTTTACCCGTACACAAAGTTCATAGTTTGCAGAAAATGTTTTGTGTTGCATCATAAGTGTGGCTATGTTTGTCTATCTTTGGGAAAATCTGTGCAAGATTCCAGTTTTTGTCCATCCACCTCGTCTGTGTGTTCAGCTCCACTTTGCTTTCTCTCTGAGTGTTTCCCAGTTCTGGATCCAAAATGGGGAACCTGAAAAAATGTGCTAGCAGAGACCAGAACTGCCTGTCCTTCTCAGAGTGATGTATGTGTGGCAGATAGAACTGCTGTTGGAGCGGAAAAGCTTGTTGTTCTCGAAGCCAGTAAAAAAATGTTGAGAATGTGAATTTATCTGAACAAAAATGTATAACATCAAAAATAAAAATGGGTTGTATCATTGCTTCTTAACAAAATTTAATAGCTGATAATTATTATCAGTTATAATTTATTAATAACCTTGTTTTAGTTCTGGAGTGTTTACATGAATCTTATGTGCATGTGTGGTTTTAATGTTTGTCACCTTGTAGGTGTCTTTGTGTCTGTGTTTAGATTTTCCACATTCCTTGAGCAGAATGTATTAGAACTTCAAGACAGTAAACACTCAATTGTTGATCATTTTTAATACTTAATGCTTTTGTCAATTTTGCTCTTCACAAACAGAACACATTCTGACCAATAAGTTTGTTCCTGATAAGAACAGGAACAAAGTTATTGTTCCTGTTCTTATCTACCAAAATGTAAAAAGCAACATAAACAAAAAAAAAATATTTGAAAAAAAGAAAAAAAAAATCTGATTTTGTTTACATTAAAAAAATAGGAAAAGTCAAAACTAACTTATGTAAAAATGTTGACAGTACAACAGTTAATCAATCGTTGAACAGCTTTTGACATATGTCCTGTGGTATTTTGATGATTTATTAGTGCTGATGAGTTCGGTTGAACAACCATAAATCACCCTAATAATGCAGTTTTGACCTTTGTGGTCTGTTGTTTACCCGTCAAGAGCTTGAAGGTTTGTAGGGGTCTCACTCCTTCTCTCTCAATATTTTGATGATCAAGGTGGATGGCTGTCAGTTCTTGTCCGGTCCTGGTAGAGGTTTCTTCCTGTTGAAAGAATATCTTTCACTTCCTGTCTGTCATTTCAAAAGTGAAGATACAAAGAACAACACTGACTATCTTGCATAGACATCTTTTTTTTTCTTTTCTTTTTTTTAACAATATACATTTTAAGGACTCTAATTTAAATGAATTGTGATAACATAATGAATTCAATTTGTTTTCCTCATAAGATATCTTGAGTATTTTTGTTATTACCGCTGTAGAAAATAACTGAGCTGAATTAGATATTCAGCAAACAACATAATAACCGTACTGTGGTAGCAGGTAGCAACAACATCAACACCAGTGTGAACACACATGTCTTTAAGAGTAGGCTCCAATGACCACAGAAATAAAAAAATAAAAAAATACATCCTACTGAATGTAATGCAAATACAATTATCAGGTACCCTGCAACAGTATTGTAAAGGTTTGGTTAATTCAGTCTCTGTCAGGTTTGTTTCCTCTAATCAGAGAGGGTGTAAAGTTGTGTTTACCTTTCTCTTTGAAGGAACTGTCTCTGGTGGCTCCATAAAGTGCTCCATAGTGCCGACATGAAGGGAAATGTTTGAACAAGTCGTGTCCAGGAATGTGCTGGGTCTGGGGAGACACTAGTAATGCTTTTCCTGACCCTTGACCTACACAAGCCTCTGCAGACCTGATTGTTTGTTGCAGTTTGGAACTGTCTTGTGTTGTGGATGAGTTGAACCACACAGAGATGGATGTGAAGGACATATGGCCATGTAGAAGATGACCAGCAGCTCCTCTGGATGATTCTACTTCAGTCTCTGCTAGGCTTTCCCAAGAAATAATGGAGTTGTTCATAGGAAACAGAAGTTATCAACAGTAGACCACATTGTTGAAGAAGGTGAGGGGCGTGAGTGTGTTTTGTGGAAGTCCACTTTCATCCCTTTCAGTATTGCTGGAAAAAGGGAGGCCTAGCTTTCCCTCCTGTACTTACCTTTTGGTATCACTTCCAGGAGCAAACTTGTAGTGTTTATTCTGAGCATCTTGGATAAACAGAACAGAGCGTGAATGAAAGAATGACAGAGAGAGTTTGGTCTCTCTCTGATGGCTTGTCTCAGAGCAGCAGCTGTGCCTGGTAATGACTGATGCACACACTTTTATGATGAAGCAGCAGTCACAGCTGTTTACCCCATGCATTTCCCTCACTTATCAATATTCAATTCAGATCACTCACAAACATATGTTCATAAATTATTACAGCACTCTCACTAAAATAGCCATGCAAATGTTAGATGAAAGATTTTTCTGAACTGCCCATTTATGGGTTGAGTATTGTTGTCTATGTGAATGTAAAGGTGTTGTGCACACACACCACTGATCTTTTTGATGTGTAGGTCTAATATAACAGCATATTCTAATTGTGATATCAGTTACTCATTCCTTTGGATCAGAGTTTGCTATGTTAACAACTGCACATTATTTTGTATTGTAATGTTGCGCTTACTGAACAGTATGTTATTTTCAATTGTGTTTTTCAGTATGTTATATTTTAAATTTTGCATGAGCCCACATGCTTTTATTGTCTGTCAAATTTTCCCAATGCTGCATTTTCTCACTGTGAAATAGAAATACAGAATAAAAAATAAAAAAAGAAGATATTTCTATTCTACTCCATAAATTCAGTGAACTCGGTTTTATTCTTGCACATTTCTCATGAAGGCTAAATTTGTGCAGTTTCTAGTTGAACAGGCATTGAGTAGCTGTATTTCTATTAAGCATCGAATTGCACAAATTGAAATGAGAAAAATAAATTTTTCCAGTTGTTGTGAATTTTCTCCTCTTGTACATACATTTCCCTAAAGTCTGATATCAAGTTCTTTTGAGAACTCTTAGCTATTGTATGTTGGTAGTCTTCCTTCCAGAGGCCTTAGAATCTTTATTCTTACTTGGTGACACTTTAAAACCAGGAGCACATAAAAACATGAAGAATATAAACTTCATACAGAACAAAACCTCTTTAACATGCTCATTGGTGCTCTGATCATTGGCACCTGGCATCATAGTTCACTTTGTAATTTACAGACATTAAAGTGGGGATAAATCCAAGAGTGTCTTCATTTATTCCTTACTGAAATTTGTTTTGTAAAAATTACATTTACATATAGTTTTCAAAGATCTTTTCTTTTATTTGTGTCCTTTGTTTTAACATATATTATTTGTTGAAGAATGTATATTAAATATTCACTTGCACAAATATTTAACACAACAGATAGCAATTTATTGGGTTGACAGTAGAGAAATGCTCCACTATCAGCTGAGCTAAATCTGCACAGATTAACACCTTTAAGGCTGAAAGAAAATTTATATTTACAGTTAGCAGAGTATTTTAAATATGCAATATTTATAAGCAATTGAGGGAATGTGCGGTGTTCAAATAGCTGCCAGTTTGGTGTCTTGGTGTTGAACTCTGATCAGCTAACTGAGTAACACACAGGCAGGGTGAAGAACTATCATCTACTCACAGGGCTTTCTGGATTATTTTATAACAAGCTGGTAAAGAAAAATTAAAGAGCACAAGGGTAGACGAGCAGACGGATGGGCAAGACACTCTGAGCATGGCTCAGTGCCAGGCCTCCAACCTCGCCAACAAGAACACAGCTGCCTAATGGAGAGCTGGCACCACTGAAATATGTGGGAGTATGGAGGGGAGGAACGAGAGGAGGGGGTAGGGAATTAAAAATAATTAAGGAATTTCTAGCTCTGATAAAAATGATTCAGGGCTGAAAAACAAAAAAAGAGGTAAGATAAAGGGAAACAAACTTTGTAAGGGGAACTGAAAGGGGGTAGAAATAAAGGTAGGGGGGAGTGTGTGTACAGAGGGACAGATGAAATGGAGACAGAGATTGGAAGATATCCTCCTGTCTCTGCTCATTAATACCGTATGATCTCCTCTCTTCCTCCTTGGTGATTTTAACACATTTCTAATTAGCACAGAATCCTCTAAGTTGATGAGGGAGGAGATTGAAGGAATAGAACCATATTTATATATGTCTTTAATAAATTCACTTTCATTTGATCTTTTTCTTTTTTTTAAACCCACAAGCTGCTGTGGAACGACATTTGAATTTCCCCTGACTCTGGCAGAATTTAAAAAAATGATATAAATTTGGTACTGGGTGTTCTGCTTGTAGGAAGCTTGATAGCAGAAGTTGTTAGATTGAAAAGCAGAAAGAAGGTTTTTCTGCAACACAAAGAAATATTGATTCAAATGGGACTGGAAGGAGGTTTAAACTAGATTTAACCTTGAAGGTTTTCTCAAGTCAAAAGGCATTTCAGATGTTAGTTGCTATATTTTGACTTAATCTATTTTCTTCAGTGTCTCAGCATAAAGATAATCTGAGTGTTACAGCACATTAGGGACGCTCCCTCCAAGCCTTTGACTGAGAGACTAATCAGAGTGCAATTACAAAGCGACTTCTCTGGGCCACAAAAGCCTCTGATTACCCAAGAGTCGTTTGGGGTATATTTAGTATCCATCCTCATGTTCCTCAGTGGTTACTGAGGTGCCCTCAAGCGACAAAGCAAGCATGTACATGGGTGATGGTTATGGTGTTAATGTTTTCTGAACAGCTTGTTGCTGAAAATAAAATTTGTAAATAAAATTGTTGGGAATTTGTTGTTTGCTGCTGAGCATAATCATTTTGTGGCTAAAACAATTATTTTTACATCAACTTTTAAGTTATGTGAAACTTCTGTTAAAATCATTTGAAGACTCACCCGGTGTAAATTACATTTTAGCTATTGGAGTAACGCTTACGGGAAATAAGCAAAGAATGTTGGCTGCACTCTTGGAGTTTTCTCATTGATCCCAGGTTACCAATCTGTGAAGAGCCTGACCTGCTGATTTTGATTTTGGTTGATATGAATTATTTTTTTTTTGTCTGAAATGCTGCTAAATATAGCAAGAAAGTCGCTCAGTTGGCAACAGTGGGATGAATATTGTTAACCCCACTGTTAACTCCAGTGCTCATCAGGTTCAGACCTGACCTGGTGGGTCGGTCTGTCAGTCAAACCTCTCACTGTAGAGCACCAGGAGACAGAGGATGAATTTTAAACCTTTGCTGACAAAGATAAGATTAGGGGACAAAATGGGCTTCACCTGTAAGTATCAGCCGATCACAATCCCCTAAAATGAAGGAAATCGGCGCCTAGAAATCAACTGTTTGATAAATCAGTTGACCAACAGATGTATCCTATTGTGTATATAATGTAAACAACACTGCCAGAGATGCAATAAGTTCATAGCAGGTGTGTGAACGACCTAATGATCGTACTGCTAATTGCAGCCAGTCCACATTATTTCCAGAACGAGAGGGCCCCAAAACCAAATCTCACTTAGGGCCCCATGGAGGCTTGGGCCGGCCCTGGACTGGAGTCTCACTGATAGTGATGATTTTTGACATGAATGGTCTATACCATCGTGGGGCATTATCTTTTTAGATAAGCAGAACAAAGAGTTTGTTCTGCCTTTAATTTTAGTGAAATGTATTTCAGTTATATTTAATATCAAGGTGTTTTTATGGGAATGTGAATCTTTCAGATCAATTTGATTAGCAATTCTGATCATATTTCACATTTTATTGTGTCATATAACGTGAGGCGCTGTTGTTGGTCTTGACTCAGTCTCAACTTCCCTCTGGCTGGGTCTTGATTTGATCTCGGACCCTAAAAGTCTTGGTCTTGTCTTGATACACTCTGGTCTTGGTCTTGTCTTGGTCTCGGGTTAGGTGGTCTTGACTACAACACTGCCCTATACTAATGCACTTTGTGTCTTACACCATTGACTGTTTGAAACAGGCACCTATCCCTATCCCCCACCTGAAAGTAGACAATGGATGGAAACTTAATAATTAGCTTACTTGGAAAGTCAGGAAATAAAATTTAATATAATTGTCTTCCATCACATAATTGGTCATAAAGTAGTAGTGTATTTCAAATGTTGTTAATCACTGTACCTTGGTTAACATCAAGGTGCAGTGGATACTCACATTCCCTTTTGGGTAACGTGCAATATCTCCAAATGTGGGAAGTTGTCTGTCAATAGGAAGACAACTGACTTACTTTATGGTCAAACTTTGTCCTTAAATGAGACAGAGTTAATTGACTTTTAAAACTTTGGGCCCTGCAGTCAAATCCATATCAGATACGCTGCACAACTTTTTTTGATCTGGCTCAGGAGGATTGTGTGTGACAGGTTCATTTTCAATTACTTTAATTGGTTTGAGCACTCAGGATGTTGTGGCCTGCGCACACACACACACACGCACCCACACACGCACACACACACACACACCCGCACACACACACACCTCCTATTGGTCTGTTAGAATAGACAAAGGCAAGACAGAGCATGCTTCCTCATTTTAACATGAACATTATTTTCCTTCACGTTATGGGCAACTACACTATTTATTCTAAGCCAGATGACCATGTTTGGAATATTATCAATGATCATCATCAAATTCCTTTAACAGGAAATTGAAACGTTATCCGGAAATTATTAGAAAGAGGGAAAACATGACATGCAGAAAAGGAAATGTAAACAGAAAACACTTGGTCCTAAAGAAAGAACAGTAAAATTATTTACCTTTTTTGGATGCTGACAAATAATTTCCCATAGAGCAAACATAAATAACATATAGAAGCTTCAGGCTTTACACTTTAAATAGGTATATAGACTTTGTTGTTCAGTTTTGAATTCAGTTTTGTGTGAGTGCTCTACTTGCAGTGAAGATCTTCTTGGGAGGCTGGAGTTCTGGTAGGCTGACGCTTAAGGAGCGGCTGAGCAGTCATTCATCGCTTAGTGACTCCACTTGTTCATGCCATGATCAGTGCTAAGCAAATGGTGTTTTGACTTTTTCATGTCTCGTCTTGGACTCATTCATGTGTTGATATCTCTCAGGTCCAGAGGAAGTTTCCTCATCACTCCTAGGAACCTTGTCTTGCCATCGACCAGTTTCAAGTTGTCCTGCAACTGCTTCTCGTCCAGCCAAGCTCTTGACTCTTTATCCAGCCTACTCTCTCCCTGTCATCCCAGGGCCTCCATATCGCTTCCCTGAATCAACATCTCTCCTTCAACACTCACCTCCACCACAGGGAGCCCTACCCTGAATTTATCTTGCAGTTCCTGTAAATTTCTTCCTCAGAAATTGAGAATAGTGCATAATTTCTGTTTTTATTACTATAAAAACAGAAATGTGGTATTATCTATGGTATCTATGCGGTATTATTTAAACTTTTAACTTTGTGCTTTCTCTCTTTTCTCTCTCCATAGAAGCTCTAACGGTCGAGGCATTCTGTGTTGCTGTGGTAACCTTCTTGATGGTATCATGCTGCCAACAACGTAATGTGAAGTGAAAATTGTGTTATTATTTCTTTTAACAATTTAATTGAATTATTTTAGTCATTTATCATTAGTATTGTTCAGTCTGTCCAGCCACTCCTCCCCTGGACAGAAGTACAAACTGAATGCAGCTTTTTTTTTCTACTCAAATTGTCAACCCGCCACAGTGGCAGGTGCGTTGCTCCAATTTACACGCCACTTCATACTTTTACCTGCATTTAGCCAGTGGCAGGTGCTAATTTCCACCCCTGATTCAACTTATAACCAAAGTACTCTCAATGAGTTCTTAGTTTGTTGTGTATCTGTTCTGTTTACTCAACCCCCCTGTCAGTCGTGGCAAATGATCACTCTTAGTGTGATTTGAACTGCTGTGGTATTGCTGTGATATTGATTGACTCATGAGTGATTTTTCTTTTTTTTAACAACGGTTAAATCTCTGTCATTGTAGGTGGCTCGAGTCACTGAAAGGCAAGAAACAAATGTAGTACATCAGATCATCATCAGTTTAGTGGCAGACACACTACAGACAGTGTAGTGTGTCTGTAACACACTACACTGTGTTACAGACAGTAACACAGTGTGGAAAATCAATCAATATGATTGATTTTCGTCAATTTGGTTGACGAAAATCAATCATATTCGCCTGATTGATTTTGCAATTTATTATCCTCCATTTTGCAGTTGGACTTGTAACTCTCTCCGCTGCACTGTGCTTGTTAAAAATAAAGGAGTAAATTAACTCAAAGTGCCGCCTCAGTATGTTAAACGAAACGGAACAGTCTTAATCAAAATGTTTGCAAATAAAAATTAGTTCCCAACTTAGTGTGATAATTACTGTTCATTTGTCAGAAAAGGGAATGAGTAAGGGCTGGTTTTGTGCTCTCATTCAGAGCTGTCCTGGATTGTTCTCCATGGTAACTAAAATCCATGGAGGACTTACTTTGTTCTTTTCCGAGTAAAAAAACAGGGACGAGTTGCTTAAAACATGGATGTATACTTGTCCAGGTTTCTGGTTAAAGCTGAGCTCCACTGTGGCAGGCTTTATTCTGAGCAGGTTCTGAGGTCTTTTGCGAAATCTGATCCCTAAAAGCAAATACTGACTAGCCAGTAATGGCAGAAATGTTTTATATTTTTATTTTTTATTTTTATTTTAATTTAGGTCTCTGATCAACCTTATTTTTAAAATTCTGATGGCTGGAAATCATCTATTCTGTGTTGCATTTTTAATGCATGTGTATAGGAGTGTGGGTGCATACAGCAATGAGTGCAACAACACAAGACTACAATTATGGGATTTTATTTAAGAACTGCATCAAATCTATGCAGAAGTTATAAATTCTGGTTTGAAATTACATCAAAAGATTGATGTATGGGACAAACACTTACAGGCAAAATTAAGTGTTATTAATTTGGGGATCAAACTCACAACATTTTTTTCAACACTGATAAACATGACAAGGCACTGGGGTTAGAGGAGATTGTCCTCAAGTAGCCTGGAGTCCTGGAGTTAGCTCTACAGAAACAGTAGAGGTTCAGGTGTGGCAGGTACTGCAGCTACATACAAGGTTTTCAAATAAACATTAAAAAACACAATGAAAAGACAAACAGTGCTTCTTCTAAATTAATACTGAAGCAGTATGTAAAAAAAACAATGACCAAGTCATTGGAACTTAAATAGAAAAAGGAAAATTAAATGTTTAAAGCACGCCTGTGTAACAATGCTGAAGCTTCTTCCTGTTAGTTGTAATGCGGTTTTGAATGAAAAATTTCACATTCTGCCATGTTCGATTTTTTAAAGCCACTGGTTCTGCCTTCAAGCATTTTTCACAGTGGTGATTTCCGGGCACTACTGTGAAAGATTTTATGAAAGCACCAAGGTGTTTCTCCACAGCATGAACTTCTTCTGCAGTCCATGGTGTTCTCTTTGCAGGTCCTTTGCCTTAAAAATGATCAGATAAGCAAACTGAAAAACCTCTGAAATCATTTCACAGTGAATTCATTTCTAAATATTGTCATTGAACAGCACAGCATAAGGAATACTATATTAATTGTCAGTAAGATTTTTAAATTTAGAATTACTTTTTAATCCATACCATTGAAATAATTTTTATAGATGGGCAAAGAATCAAAATAGTCAAAAGCATACCTTCACCTCATGAAACAACATTGTTTCCAGAAAAAGTTTCAAATGTGACAGCCATTTTTTAAAAGGTTTTATTGGCTCTAATGGACTTTATTTGACAGGAAAGTGGGTAATTAGAGAAGGGGAAATACATGCAGCAAAGGTGGCCAGGCTGGGAATTGAACCTGCGACAGTGTCATCGAGTACTAAGGCCTCCATATCTGGGTTGTATTTAACCCCTGTGTCACCTCAGCATCCCACATGACAGCCATTTTAGTTATGTTACTTACCAGTTAATACTATGTATTGGGATAATAAGTCCTCACAAGGTATTACAAATGCACACGGCAATATAAAAAGAACAATTAACCTAATCTAACATTAATATATTTGGATAGTGGCATAGAAAGACCCCAGACTGAGATTTGAATCCAGAGCTGTTGTACCTGTTTGACCCATTGAAGGTCATGTGAATAGATTTAAAATGCACTAATCTTTAGTTTTGGAAGGTTAATTATGACAGCAGGCAACTGGTCCTAGCACTATCTACAAAGCAAAGTGAGCAGCTTCAGCATTCTGACATGGATCCAGGAGCTCAGCTGAGAGTGAGATGGAGCTTGCAATGGTGGCGGAAAATGAGCAAACTGACAAGGCCTTTAAGGTGAGTACAGTTAGTGGAGAGGGGAAGCAGATCAGAGATGCAAATAGATACAGTAGGAAGGCAGATGGCTGGGTTGAACTGAACATGCAGGCTGGCATACAACTTAAATTAAGGCACAAGATGAGATGCTGTCAGTAAGGAGCAAGCACACAGATCCAGGCACAGACGAAGAGACGAAGAATATTTGCTACGATAAATGGTGATGGAACCATCTGGTGAGAACTGGAAGGGAAGCTGGGTTAAATTTAATCCTAGAGCTAATGATTTAATGATGAGAAGACTCTCACGAGTAAGAAAGAGCGGCCCCATCCACAAACACACATGGAAAGACAAACAGAGAGGCTCTTCAAACCTGTTATACATCATGGACCCAAGATGCAGAGTCGTGGCTATCCTCTTCTTTCAGTTTTAATGAAAAACTCGAATATTACAATTTGATTGTGAACATACCGATGTATGAAGTATACAGCAACTCAACTGTATGAATCAAAAAACATACGACTTAAATATTGCTTCTACCTTTGCTGCTTTTCTCTCAGCCGAGTCTACAAGTTTTCCAGTCGACCTAATGGCTGCCTGGGCAGAGTGCACACCAAGAGCAAATGACTAAAATTATAGTTGCCCAGGGAACCAGACCATCCAGTCACAACTCATACTGAATTGATCATTTAGAGTTGATTTTGAAATAGTACTATTAAAAAAAATCTTACCTACTTTTTAAATATTCTTGTATTTTAACAAATCTGCTGCATGTATGCATGTATGCTATCAGACTTCCAAAGTATTCATGCTTTGTCGCATGTATACTTTGGATTCATGCTCATATTTAAAAAAATAAACAACTAAACTGGCTCTAATATTCAAAATGCAAATAAATAGAAGCAGTAAAACACAAGATCTGACCAATCCTGTCTGCTGTTTTAGTGACATGCCTTTTAGTTATGTCACTATAAGACATAACCGGAGTGGTTTTGAATTCGACAGGCCTCAAAGGAGCGATTTTAACAGATTGCTGAGTGACAAAGGCACATGCTCAGATGTATTCTTCACATGTAAATGCCAAACGACTTTTCAGATATGATCATCATCTGAAGCTTTTTGATGGCCATAAACATGATTAGATGGTTGCATATGGCCACTGGTTAGCAACACAAGTCTCTAGCCATATGTTTGTCTGACAGCTGTCCCCTTCAACACGCCTTCACATTCAGTTCTGCTCCTTTAACCTCAAATCAGTCTTCCTCAACTTGATACAATTATGGTGTTTTTGAATTATTACTTTGAAGGAATGTTTATGTTGCTGCTTCTTATAAAAATCACTCTGCTTCCAATGTGAGGACACGTGCACTTTTATGTTCATGTGTTAAGAATTCATCCATGTATGGATCTATTGTCCAGGTACCCAAATCTCCTCGTATTTTAATGTCACATGTATCTTCACACTTCAGAGTGTAAATGAACCAACAGATATGATTCAGGCATGAACGAAACTACTTGAGAAAAAATTTAGTATGGACATAAGTTTGATGGTACAATGTATATTTATTATCTCTAATGAACAATTAATTAATAAAAATACAACCTAACAATAGCCAGCACTCAATATAGAAGACTTTCAAAGCCAGACCGTAATCAACATGGTTTCATATTAAAGAAGGCTGTGCACTCATTGCATAAACATTTTTGAATTCTTAGTTGTGTTTAGTGACTTTTTTTTTTTTTTTTTTACATGGATTTCCCTTCAGGGCCACTGTATACAACACATCAAACAAAAACATACATTTCATTTTAAATGTTCCCTCTTGGACTGAATCGTGTGATTAGCATCTTTTACCAGCTGAAAGAGTCTGTGATAATAAACGTAAAATCTAATAAAAAAGAGATATGGAGCTGATAAGGGAATATTTGACAAATACAGAGATGTTTATATTGAAAGTTTGACGTTCTGTGTGAAACATTGCAGTTTTAGCTCTGGTTTACAGACATTACTTGACCATTTTTTTCACTCAAACAATTCTGCTGAAATAAACTGCATATCACAATTAAATGTATTACAGATGCTGGCCTAGTTGATGGTTTAAGTTTCAGTCATTTTCACACTAAGTGAATCCTTGAGGTGTGGTGATGTGTGTGTTGATGGGCCTGGGTCTCAGCAGTGATGAAAGTGCTTTAAGAATACAATTTGCTGTTTATGATTTGCTTTGTCTGAGATGGGACTCATTGGTTCATGATAAATTAATTTAAAGGTACTAAACATGAAGTGATATAGAGATATTTGCTGAACCTGTATCTACAGTAAAAAATATCCCATTAAATTAAGCTGCAAAACTAAACCTTATAAAATAGAAGCACTTGAGCTGTTTTAACACAAATACATTTATATCTTCAACACATGTCGTTAATTTTGTCTTCACTTGGGTCTGTGTGAAGACTTTGAAACATTTTCACTTGTTTGGGTAGTGTGAATGGCAGCATGGTGGTTATACTCCATCCTACTCAACAGTTACTGAGAAATGTTGGTGTTACTGTTTAAAGTTGGCGAGCGGTGTTAATGGTTATGATTTAGTGTTTCTGCCTACACATTTCAGCACTGAACAAAAAGCTGCAGAAATCTCATTGCTTTACAAGTGCAAACCTGTCTGTGCTTGCTTCGCTTGCTTGTAGCTCACTGTTCTGTTTATGTCAGCTTTCTCTTCAGGGTTTGTGTCCCTGTCACTCCTTTATTTTCTGCCTCTTTATGTCTGTTATGTTTTGAGCTAAACCTTTGCGTTGATTCTTGGTCTTAGAGTCTTGAACTACTCTGTCTGCTCCATTTGTCATTTTTGAGTCCAAGTGGATGCTACAACCCTTATCATCCCACTTGCTCTGGCGATAATTTGAGTCATGCAGAAAAACCTATAAAGCTGCACTGGAAAAATTCCTTGTGAAATAAATTATCCTATCTGAATAACAATTTATTTCTGCTTCAGATATTTTCAAAACCAAGTATGTTAAAAGTCCGTCCGTTTGTGTAGCACTACTTTATCCATGACACATCTGTTCAGTTTGGAGTTCTAATTTCACGTAGCTGGGCTAGTTGTTTTCCGTGCTTCGGTGTGGTTCTGTGGGATAAAAATAGCATCCACAGATAGAATCCACCATCAACCTTCCCTTAATCCCGTGTATGAGACCTGTGAGCGTTTTCATTATGTAAGTGTTCATTTTGATGCCTGATATTTGTATTTATGTTAGTTATTAGCCCAGGAGGTGAAATCGTCCTCGTGTTTCTCTGGCTTCCAGCAATGCAAGAGTTACAATAACTAAAGTTTATCCTATACTTGCCATATATATCATCATTATAGTAATATATGAGGGCATTTACCACTAACTCATATTTTCTGACGGTTTTTTGTCATTTGTATGATTGTTGCGTTTGACTGATAATTCATGTGTTATGGCGCCCTCTATAATATATTCTGGTGAGACTACATGCCATTTTTGTCCTGTATCAAGGTTATGTGTAGCCGTTTTTCCCCGCGTACTTTATTAATATGCACCTTTATTGTTTCTTCTGTTTCAGATAACCACATACACACACAAACACATATTCATATAAAACCAAAGTAAACACCTCGTTATCATCTCCAACTCATGATCTGTACCATCATCTCCCAAGTACCTGCTATTATTCCATCAATGAACCTTCTGAGCGGCACCAGTGGAGTCTACCTATTCCTTCTGACTGAGGAAGATTCAATTGAGGAGAAATCTGAAATTAGCGCATGTTAGACGCACAGTCTTCTACAGAGTACATGTTCATCTCTACAACCATGCTAAAAATGACATCATGCTACAAAAGAGATGAAGCCTATTACAATAGTCTCCTAACTAAGACGACAGAAGGTTAAGGAACTGAAATAAGAGTTTAGGAAAGCTTAAAGAAGCAATATGTAACTTACAACTTTTATTTAAAAACAAAAAATGTTTTTCTACAGATTTGTTAAAAGGTTCACCATGTTGTGCTTGGTCAAACCTATAAAATCAACACAACTTTAATTTGTGTAGTCAGCGCAATTAGGAGAAGAAAAGACAATTAGTGGAAAACTGTTTCTGTGCACTCCTCTGTCAGCTGCCACCTTATCGCAGTGGACGGGTTTGTGTTTCCGAGGTGATCCTAGGAGACATCCTGTCAGGGGCTCTGTGAGCCTGGTAGGGTCATCCCAGGCAGACAGGTTCTATGTGAGGAATCAGATAAAGTGCAGCCAGTCTGGTCCTTGGGCTGTGAAAAGGTCGATCTCCTCCATCATTTTCCTGAGCAACTACTGCCATCTGAAGAAATGCACAACTCCTGGTCAAAAACAACTAATCAGAGCCAGAAGGAAGGTTTATTGTTTTCACTCTACATCATTTACTGAAATTGGCAGTGCTAAGACCTGCCTCCTGGCTCTGATTGGTTGTCTCTGGTTACCACTGGGAGAAGGCAGAGGAATTGCCTTCTCCACATATTATCTTTCAACAAATATGTAAAAAACAAAAAAAACAAAAAACGGTTGTTTTATAAAAGTTCTATATTGCAGTTTTAAGGCCTCTTTGGTACCACTGCATGTCATTTCCAAAGCAAGAGCAGTACTGACATCTAATTTCAGAAACATTTAAATTCAATATGTAGAAGCTTTGTCGGTTAATGTAATCATGCAAATTTTCTACTCTGCTCGATTTTATGGTACTTTGTTTTCTCCAAACTGAGACAATTTGGTACTCTACATGTCTAGCAGGGCGTTAGAAAATGGATAGCTGGAAGGATGGATACATGTCTAGTTATCCAGGAAATAAGGAGGAGATGTCGCAGTAAATAATAATTTAAGGGATCAAGGACCCAAAGCCACTCTGGAACACACAGCTGTTACACCATGTAGGTAAGCAGCAACAAGCAAACTAAAGACAGGATCTAATGAAGAAGAGGAAACACAGGTGTGGTTAAATACAGACGAAAGATAATGAAGAAACGGGAGAACCAATAATTGGAGACAACACGACACAAAGTAATCAACCAAAATACAAACACCAAAAACTAAGATCATGACATTGAAAATTGAAATTGTTCCTGTGGGAGGAAGGCGGAGAGAACCCACGCATGCAAACTGACCCGGGCCAGGAATCGAACCCAGGATGTTCTTGCTGCAAGGCAACAGGGCTGCCAATATACTATACTAATAGTAACTATGGGTGGGGAGTGAATAATTAGTTTTACTTAATTCTATTTAGGTTAGTAAATTTTAGGTTAGTAAACATACTTCCAGGAGTAGCTTTACTACACCAGACATTTTAATCTAGATTTTATTAACACTACCATGAACCACTACTACTGCCGACTTACAGCTAAATTTCATATTTAAGTGAGAATTGTTGTTTGAAGAGAAACTCTAATGTTTGTGTTAGTTTGTGTCTGCTGATGGGTGGTGATCATTTACTGTCTCCCTCCCTAAAGGCTGCTGTTTCCTGCTTAGCACTTCCTGCAGTTCTGTCTCTGGTGACCCAGTCATCGTTACCCAGGGCTTGTTACTGGAGAACGGTCCCATTTTTCTGACACTCATTCATGGCATGTGCTTACAGTGCTGGGCACTATTTTGTGTAAGTTCTACTTCTGTTATTAAACATTTTATTACCCCGTTCTATCTAATGGCGTCCTTTATGGTTACACGACATATGACAACACCTCCCATGTATCATAGTCAATAAATCTCTCAGTGGATCTCAGTTCTGTTTGACTCACAGACTATTGGATGACTACACCAGCTATTCCTTGATGACTGCAGGGAACTGCAGGTTCCATCCCCTAATACTCCAGGTAGGACAATGGGAGATTATGAAAGATGAAGAAGCAAAGGGAAAATTCTGTGTGTGAGTGTGTGTTCTTTTTTTCATAAGCAGCTGAGCCATCACATATCAGCAAACTTGTTCTGCTTTGTGTTCGATTGCTTTCAGATTTCAGAGAGTAGGACACAGCAAGGTCATCTTGGAAAAGAAATAACAATTCAGTAAATGTACTGAGCTGTTAGATTGCAAAGAATTAAGTCTTGATATTTCCCAAGCTAAGTAGAAAAATGAGATGAAAAGACAGAGTAAAACTCTAATGACCAGCAGTAAGAACAACTCTATCAATTCCACCACACAGGGGTCTCAACGCTTAAATAGAGATTTTTAAAATCATTTCCCACTCCCCACCAGGCTTACGTCGGCTTCCACATCATCTTCTTTTGCATTTGGTTCCTTACCCCACCCAACCAAATTAAAACTGAACCCCCTGCTTTCAGTTAAATTATCTCTTGTTACGGACATGAGCCATTGGAGAAATCATCTTGGACTAAAAATAGAGTAAGAGGGAGTGTCTTTGTCTTTGTAGATTCAGAATCAGTCTCATTTCTGCTGGTCTGAGCTCATTGTATTTTGGCAGCATAGCACAGAACAGCAGGATATTTTCCTAATTTGTATCTGCAAAATAAAATACACACCAGATAGAATAGGCTTGTCTAACAGAATAAAACACTGAACTGAAATGTTTGTAAGTCAGAGAAATATAACATCTGCTTTCAGATTATGAAACAAATGTGTTTTAAAAGTTCAAAACAATTTAACAGAAATGTAAAAATACAAAATGTGGTAAAATTCATACTCATAATTTATTTTTATGATAAAAAAAGTTTTTGTGAATATTTATTCCACTCACTTGGCATTTTATTTTGCATTTTAACTTACATAAAAGATATTAAACTTTGTACAAGCGAATATTCACTACAGTTGTGCTTTCCCCTCCTCTTCTCATTCCTTTCTGCCTTGAGTGAGACTCCAGGCATAAACCATCTGATAGGAGTCCAGGAACAGGAAACCCATGAGGCAGCATTGAGAAGAGACAGTGTAGGGATGAGCAGTGGTTCTCACAGGACATCGAGAGAGAATTTGAGAAAATATGATGCTCAGCATGAAAGAGAACAGCTTCTTGTCTTCATGATGTTTGCAGCTGGTGAACCTGTCGGGGATCTCAATTTCAACTCTATCTGCAAGCTGGAATAGAGATGACCTGAAAGCGTTTGAGTGAACACTGAAAGCCGTCATCATGTTGGCATTGAACGTTAATTACAAAGAAACCAATGAATATTTCCATAAAAGTAGTTAAGAGACCAGCGATCTTCCTTTAAAACGTGTGCTGACAACAGAACCTGTTTTGAAAATTTTTTTGGTCAGAGCAACTGGTTTGTAAAAGATAAAAGATTAGTAAAAAGCATAATTTTGTTATTCTTAGAGCTTTTAAACTACATTCATTTTCCATTAAGTAGTTACATGACCAGAAATACTTTATATGTTCCATTCAGCCAAAATTTTCTTCGGAATGAGGAATTGCTGCAAAGTTCTGGATACTGACTGGTGGGACACAGCATCCTTTCAGTGTTTGAATGATTGGTGATATTTTAGCCCAATACTAGTTGTCTATGTATAATAATTATTTAATAATTATAATTATTATAATTAATAATATAATAATAATAATAATAATAATAATAATGGTGATTATTATTATTACTATTATTATTATTAGTTACTATGATAATAATTAATAATATTATCATATTTATATAATTATATAATTATATAATTATTATAGTTATAATAATTATTTAAAAAAATTTTTTTTTATTATAATTTTCTTTTTACCTGTAATTAGAATTTTGTAGTGTTTGTAGTTTCTTTTCCGTCTTGTGATGGATTTTTAAATTTCAAGTGGATAATGATTTGTTCCAGCCTCAAAAGATTGCTGAGAAAGAAGCTGAGCATCCAAAAGAAATGTATTTCTTTTTCAATCAAAGTATGCAAGTTCTCAAAATTCAGTATCAAGTTCTCTTGCCATAATAACTTTTGCACTTAACTCATATGTTTCCTATACAAGCCTTAAGGAGAACGTTCCAGATGAGCTTACACTGATTAGAACTCAGAAATTTTAGTCATGAAAAAACTCAGTGCACTTTGTCAGCAAATCTCCCATTAACTGAAACATGTTCTACTGATACAAGCTGCATTTATGAGCCTGCATTTATTCTCCAGTCCATCTAATCTGATTTTTAACATGAAGTTAGGGTGAGTCTGTGAACTCTTTGTTCACACAGCAGTATGTGTGGGGCAGAGCTTACAGCAGCTGCATGTTGGTAGAATTTCTATGGGTCCAAGGCCATGAACAAGTTCTCCTCACTCCGCACACATAAATAACTCCATCCATTTTCTGTTCACCCTTGTCCCTAACGGGGTCGGGAGTTGCTGGTGTCTATCTCCAGCTGCGTTCCGGGCGAGAGGCAGGGTCACCCTGGACAGGTCGCCAGCCTGTCGTAGGGCAATAAATAACTCCGAAGTAAAGAATCATTGTCTTCAGTTAAGATGAATGTTCAATGACAACATGACCATTTACAGCAGGGTCTTCAGCCCTGCAGATCTGCTGCTGATGCTCAATCAAAAAAATAATAATAACATTTATGAAAACCACATCAAACTTTTTATGGATGGAGTGTTTTCAGATGAAGGTTGAGGTCAATAATTTAAGCCAACTTGACCAATTTATCTGGATTTATGCTGCTTGAAGAGTTATCTACTGCAGGTAAGATATTAACTGTGTTCAACCTTTTAGCAGAACTTCACTTCAAAAACCACAAGCTATCCCTCTGAGGTGCAGAAACAAATATTTATTACCAAGGTTTAGTTTAGAATGTGAGTGGGTCCCCAGTACCCACTCACATTCATGTTTTCACCCTTTTATTTGTGTTAATTCTGATTATTCTCTGACTACATTTCATGCAAACAATATTTAAGATTAGAATATTACATCAGACTATTAAAAATATTTTTTAATATAAAAATGTGAACTTAATGAAACATATATGTTTCATTACTGGTCAAAGGTTATTATTTTCATAAGGTGCTCTTACAAATGGGCCTCATTGAAATGCATGATCTAAATAATTGAATATTACTGTATATTACTTAACATATGGTGAAGGAAAATGTGAACTGGTTCATAATACGTCAGCAAATGGGTGTTAACGTGTGGTAGAAACTGGTGGACAACTTTTCCCCAAAGGCCCCTTGAGTTGACCTGGAGCTGGAGCTGCAAAAATAAACTGAATTTAATTATTACTGGTTATTGTACATGTCATATTACATCCCCAGAGCAACATTAGCTTTTCTGTCGTCTTCACCCCCATCAAAGGCAAAGAAACTGGGTTACTGCAAAGTGATGGGAGGGGTTGGCGGTGGAATTTGAGGGGGTGGTGATGGGCAACAGCGGGTTGCCAGATTGTGTAAACACAGCAGGGACCTCCCACCCTCAGGCTCTCGACTGTCACCTCCCATGATGGGCAAATTGGACAAGTTTGGTGTGTTGCTGCTATTCTGGCACTGAGAGGTGTACAAGAAGCTTTGAACAATGACACACGGGTGGGCACGCTCTGAAAGAAATCCTGCTGAGTGGCTAAGTCGAACCCCAAGCTTTAGTGAAGCGTGTGGGAGAGGGCCTAATCTGGCAACCCACAAGCTGCAACCTTCCAAACCAAAACCTTCCTCACAAAGACCTGCATTGTTTTGAACAATCCCACCATCTGTGTAAAATTGCAGATACTCATTGCGTGGTATCTAATTTAATAGTGTCTGTACATTAACTTGAATACAAAACCTCTTTATCTGATCACATAATTACAAACACTTGTAAAAAAGTGAAATTTTTCTGAAAATGCAGAGGCTCTCACCTCAACTGGTATTTTAGATTTTTGATTATTCTTATGTCTTGTGCTGTGATTCCTTCTAAAGATAATCTCATAGAAGTGCCAGCAAATGAGCTGAGAATGACAACAATTACCTGACAAAAAAAGCAAAACAAACAAACAAACAAAAAACTTTTGAATTTTGATACAGACAATGCTACAATGCATCAGAAGATAAACTTAATTAAGAATGTCAGAAGAAAGTCCACTCAGCGGACTAGTTTTTGTGGTAAGAGCCACAATTTATGACTTGAATGTCAGAGTGAAAACAAAAAACATCAGGAAATAAAAGAGAGGTGGGGTTTTAACAAAATCTTCTTTAGTGTTGGGCTTCTACTGCATTAGCCAGAAAATAAAACATGCTGTGTTCTGCTTTGCTGTCAGGAAACGCAATGATCCAAGTAATCTGCATGTTCAAAGAAACTCAAACAAGTCCTCCCATGAATTATGTTCTGTACAACACCATGGAATTGTATGTGGAATAGTTGCAAAAGTCACGAAGAAGAAGAGCAAAAAGGTAAAGAAAGCAAAGAAACCATCTGAAATCTGTTATTATTCCGAAAACAATCCTGCTGCTACGTACAATTCAGCATCACCTGATAGCACATTAAAATGTTTCTCATCATGGAAATATCTTCTTGAGCAAGATATTGCTCAAGAAGAGAAATATCTTAAAAAGAAAGGTTTTAACACTGAACCCTCATTACTTCATATAAACCAGCCTTGGGCTCTCTTTAAACGATTTCTGTCAGCCAAAAGAAGTTTGGTGCATAAGACTGGGAAAGATCTGCACACAAAAGACAAAAAGTCAGAATCTTAGTAAGGACCTGCAAACTTTTCAGATTTGCAGAGAGTTTGTGTTTAGAATGGTAGATAATCAAAAAATGAGCAATGGATGTGACTAATTTATTCATACAAAAACATCCTGAAGTACTCATTTTAAGATCAGACAAAGAAAGGCTGAATAAATCCAGTCTTGAAATGATGAAAAATCTATTCAAACCAACCTGCCCTTGTGTGAAACATAATTACTTCTTAAAATTGTGATTTAACATCAAATGGCCATACTTTTTCTTTTATTTCACTAGCCAACCACAGCCCTGGTTACCTTTATTTAGGCGACATAGCATCGCCTAAATAAAACTTATCCAATGGAATGAAATAAGTCAAAAGATCTTAAAAACAAACATATTATTTATCAATCTAAAAAAATTTAATAGCAAATGAGAATTAAAAGAACCATCCATCCATCCATCCATCCATCCATCCATCCATCCATCCATCCATCCATCCATCCATCCATCCATTTTCTTCCACTTCATCCGGGGTCAGGCTGCAGAGGCAGCAGCTTCAGAAGGGAGCCACAGACTTCCCTCTCCACAGCCGCTTCTTTCAGGTCTTCCGGTGGAATCCCAAGGTGTTCTCACCTTGGGATTCTAAGGTTTCCAGCCAAAAAACATAGTCCCTCCAGCGTGTCCTGGGTCTTCCCCAGGGCCTCCTTCTGATGGGACGTGCCCAGAACACCTCACCAGGGAGGCATCCAGGTCCATCCTGACCAGATATCTGAGGCACCTCAATTGACTCCTCTCGATGTGGAGGAGCAGCGGTTCTACTCTGAATCCCTCCCGGAAGACTCATCTTTTCACCCTATCTCTAAGGGAGAGCCCAGACATCCTACGGAGAAAACCCATTTCGGCTACTTGTATCCATGATCTCGTTCTTTCAGTCAGGAACCACGACGGCCCGGTACAGTGCCCGCTTCATGGCAGATGTTGCGCCAATCCGCCTGTCATTCTCCCACTCCTTTCTTCCCTCATTCGTGAACAAGATCTTGAGATACTTAAACTCCTCCACTTGGACACTCTTATGCCTGAACATGGTGTTCGCTATGGACAATCTGTGACAAGCACAGAAGTCCAACAACAGAACACCACTCGAGTTCAGATTGGGCGGGCCGTTCCTCCCAAGCAAGCCCCTCCAGGTCTCACTGTCATAGCCCACGTGAGTGTTGAAATCCCCCAGCAGAAAAAGGGAGTCCCCAGGAGGGGCACTCTCTCGTACCCCCTCCAAGGACTCCAAGAAGGGTGGGTAATCTGAATTGTCACTCAGCCACAAGCACAAAAAACAGTCAGGACCCGTCCTCCCACCTGTAGGTGGAGGGAGGCTACCCTCTCATTCACCGGGGTAAACCCCAACGTATAGGCGCCGGAGATGGGGAGCAACAAGTATGCCCACTCCTGCCTGACGCCTCTTGCCGTGGGCAACTCCAGAGTGGAAGAATGTCCAGCCCCTCTCAAGGAGACTGGTTCCAGAACCAGAGCCATGCGTCAAGGTGAGACCGACTATTTCTAGCCAGAACCTCTCAACCTCACACACCGCTCCGGCTCCTTCCCCACCAGAGAGGTGACATTACACGTCCCAAGGGCCAGCTTCTGCAACCGAGGATCAGACCGCCAGGGCCCCTCCCTCGGCCACCACCCATCACACACTGCCCCCGACCCCTTTGGCCCCTCTCATTGGTGGTGGGCCCATGTCTCCTCTTTGGGCTGAGCCCAGCCGGGCTCCATAGGCCTAAAGCCCCAGACAGCATAGCTCCTGGGATCATTGGGACACTCAAACTCCTCCACCACGATAAGGTGGCAGCCCAAAGAGAGGAAAATTTTCCCCTTATAAGTTGAAAATGTATATGAAAACTCACATTAAACTTACTCAAGTTTTTATATTAGCATCTGTTTAATGATCTGAGACATTTAAATATGACAAAAAATATTGATGAACTCTGTAACCTGCAGCATAATTTTCCTAAGAAAATAATTTTTCTAAGAAAATGATGCTTCAGGATCTACACTAGTACAGAGAGCTGAAAGTCATTATCTGTGGAGCTTAATAGAAGGTCTGGCAGACAGAATTTTGAAAGAGATGATCAGAAGTGAGAAAAAGATTACCAAGTTGCAGTTGGAGAGGCAGAGTGAGAAAGAAGAATGGAACAAGAAGCTGATGTTGGAGTGTATGGGAGCTAGTGATACTACTGGCAAAGGAAAACACTGCCTGTGAATAATTCACTTGCTCTCCCTCAGGATTACCAATGTAATTATTTGAACAAGGATTCTCATCAGAATGTCCAAAGGGTGGAGGACTTATGGAACAAATGTGAGCCAGACAAAGAGAAGAGAAGGTTTGGCTACTGGAAATTAACTTCCTGCTCTAACCTCTACAACTGATAATAGACACAAATACCTCTGACAGAAAAATCGGAAAAATCTGGTGAAAACTTACCTCACTACCTCTCAGTTTCTTTTTCTGCAAAACTGATAAAACAAAAGCGTCAGAAGATGAGATCCGCTGATCACAGATAAGATTTTTATTTGATTGTTGAATAGTCTCTCAAAACCAACAGAGTCTCATTTGTTGTTTTAAGAAACACAAAGTACTTCACATTACAGACGTCTCCAGATGCTGATGAATCAGAATTTATCCAAGTACACAAAATATTCCAACAATGATGGAAAAAGCAAAAAAATAAATCTTTAAAATGCTATACATTCATTCATTAAAAATGGGCATAAGTATCCAGTAATATTCAAATATAAAAGGTCCAAGAAGTAAAACTGTCACAGGACAAAAATGACTCCCTTTTAAATCACACCACTGCTGCAGTACATCAGTCTTCCTGTGGAGGCTCTCCTTTACTTCGCTTGGAAAAATATCCCTTTTTTTTAAATAAAAAAACATCGACACAAAGATTGTCTGAAGAGCAGAAGTTATTTTTCTCCTGAATGGAAAATGTCTAAAGAAACCAATAACCAGTCTGTCTCTTTGTGGATAGATCAGGAAGCACATTAATACAGCTACTGAAGCAGAACAGATTCAGGAGGAGACAGATGGTAAATATGCACAGGAACCTGCAGGTGGACCAGACAAACAGCCTTGCATAATAACGTCATTCCATGTCTTGGTTTTCCTTACATTCACATTAACAGTTTCCAAATACAAACCAAGAAAACTTTCATTAAGAGATTTTTCTTAAACTGATTATGAAAATAATTTGGACATTTTAATTGCCACTTTGTTTAATACACTGCCAACCAAGACCCTTTAATATTCTGATGATTGGAACATTTAGGAAGCTGTTGATGCATGATGAGTTTTTTTAGTTTTTCAGCTATTCAGCTAACTGAAATATACAGGCACCTCAACATGGTAACAGTTCTGTTTAACACTGATCAGTTTATATTGTAAACAGTCTCTGCCAAAGGGCAGAGGTCAGCATGCGTGTCCTCCCAGTTTGTAGCTGCTGTAGCCTGGAAACATTTTTTGCTACCCTGCAGATTTATTCCGTTTTCCCTTTTTATTTAGTGTCTTTGACATGATTAGCTCTTAGAATCATTGTGGTTGGAGAGACATTTGAAGATCCACTCTTCCATGATTTCTCCATTGGTTTCAAGACATTGACTAGTTTCACAATATTGAATAATTTCTCTGAATATTGTCTTGGCTTTGGTCATGAGTACAAAGGATTAGAGGTGGCAGCAACTTCATTGGTTGCTTGTCAAGTACGAACCATAGAGACCTGAAGTGAATTTTCTATTCCAGGTCTGTAGAAACCAGAGATAGTTCTCAGGATTTATTTTCTTTTTGTCTTTACTTTTATGTCCTAAACAAGATGTGGGATTTTCTTGTTTATGAATGCTGAGATAAACCACCGTTGTGAGATGAGATACCACAAAGACTGTGTGCATTTCTATTTTTAAGTCTAATAAGAGATGATCTTATAGAATTGAGAAATAAACTGTAACTGCAACTTTCCATAGATTTTACATGTAGCAGACAGTGAATTGGATGTCATCTTAGAACCAATCTTAGACTTCTGATTTCTCAAGTTTTAATTCTGATTTAAAGGTCCCTTAAAATTGAAAGCACAATGAGATTTGTCAAAGAACAGTAGAATAAAGCAGTTATATGCTGCTGGTAAGATACTCATTATTTATAACTTCAATAAACTCAACACATTCTCCACTTTTCCTTAAGACGTCACATAGTGCAATAGACTTAGACTTAAGAAGAAGCAGCAGAGGATGAAGAGGAATAAACTGAGGAAAGTTCACATGCATCGTTGGAGTGCAGACAGATCGTAGAGTGACCTGGTCTTGTTATGCTCAGCATATTTGCACAGCCAAATCTACAAGATGGAACCTTGAAAAAAATCCAAACAATTTTACAAATTTTTATCTACTTTTTTTGTTTTTAAATACAAAAGACAATAAAGAGTTCATCAATACATACAGCTAAACAAAAAGAATAAATACCACAGCAAGCATTTACATTACTAAGAAATAGACCAAATGAAATGTAACAACCACAATTATTAACTTTTTTTTTTTTTCAATGAAAAAGCATAGCATAGCAACAGCATTTAAGAGCTTCAAGCTCTTCTTTATTCTGAGGGAGGAATTTTACAAGTATCAGTTACAGTGTGTTGTTACGGCTCTCCTGTCCTGACTGAAAGAACCAGGTTGTCCAGTCCTCCCACAAACACAGTAACTGAGGAGTCTGAAACACCAGCTGCTGCTTCCGGTGGTCCAGCGTTGCTCATTTTGAACGGACAGAAGTGTTAGCGTGTAGCACCTTCAGGTTTAATGGTGGTCACTTTCAGCTCTCAGACAGGACCAGCTACATTCTGAGCTAGTCACAGCGGGAGTGGTGGAGAGGATGGAGGAGCAGTGGGACAGAGAGGGTGTGGGGGAGATACACCCTGTTTCTGCCTTTCAGCCGGTTAGAGAATCACCTGAGGCTGTAATGAGCCCCAGAGAGTAGTGTCGACACATCTGACACCCCAATATACTGTCAGTCTGTGGCAGAGACCTCTCGCTGCCCTTGTACACTTCCTTTGATGTCTTGCATGTGCAAACATGCCAATGGGAAAAAAGAAAAAAACACAGAAAAACACATTCCAGCATGCTTTGGCCCTAAGGAGACGAAAGGAAGCGGAGGCATAAAAGGGGAGACGGGACGGTCTGTGTGTGTGCAGGAGACAAGGAAAGACATGGGAAATTAAAGTTGAAAAGTAGGAAGAGTGGTGTGAAATCCTCTTGGCAAACGTTCTGCCGCTGCTCAGCCAAGGCTCTGGTGTACATGAGGAGTTGGACTGTTTCACTGTTAATTTTAATGAACTGACAATGAAGTCTCTTTTGTCTCCGACAGCAGCATCAGATTGTCAGTGCAGCAAGGACACAGAAATGTTACAAATTGTCTGCATATTAATGTTTCTCTCCATGAGTCCATGCATCTGCTTTTCAAGCCCAGTGTTAACATGAAGAAGTAGTTATGGCACATGGAATAATGGTGAAAGCCTGAGGAAGCATCAGTCTGCCACTATGGCACACTGTGAAACACACACCAGGATTATATTTACACACTGCCATCTGTCCAGCCCTTCACACTCAACTTCCTCCTTGGGCTCCTTTCTCTTGGCGGACGTCTGAGGCCTGGGCTTCAGCCGTCTGCAGTCATGTGGTCCTGGGGTTGGGAAGGTCGAAGACAATAGGTGGGTTCATGGGCAGGAAGTTCACCGTGCAAGCTGAGGCGTTGATGAACGTTGTGGTGCCATCTGTCATCATGCCATAACCTGTACAATAAAGCAATAAAAGAACTTCAAAGAACTTTTATTGGCTTTTATGACTCTTAAATGGAGTGGAAGAAAATAAAACACATGCATTCATACATTCATTCCACACAGGCTACATATATTTCATTGTAGGTTCTGGTGTCTCTCATGTTCCTCTGGAGAACATTCTATTGAGTCGCTGTGGAGTTGAGGTGCCCTGTAAAACCTGATAAGTTAGTTGAACTCAATTTGAGGAAACTGACTGTCTTAAAAAGATTAAGTTTATTAACCTCAATTCAGTTCAGAAAGAATATTCAATTTAAGTTCATTTTACTCAAATATTTTCTGTCAGACTAACATAGATTAAAAAAAGTTCCACTCAGTAAACTGAACTAGTAAGTAAGCATTTTAAATATATATATATTTAAAATGAAACTTATCATTTAAAAAAAAAAAAAACATATTTGTTAAAATTATCATTGTGTCATGACAGCCTAAACCATAATCTGTGAAAAAAAATTGAGCTCCTCTGCCTTCTCCAAGTACTACCAGTACTAACTGAAGAAACACAACCAGAGCTGTGAGGAGGGTCTTATAGCGCTGTCAATTATGCTTGTGTATACACTCTGCTCACACACTCTCCATTGCTCTCAGCTACCACAACATCTGCAGTCTGCTAGGTTTCCTTAAACAGAAACCTTTTAAGTTACTGGTAACTACGATCAATTGCAATGTATGAGTCAACTGAAATTATTGATTTTTTTTTGTAATGTGCCTTGAGACAACATTTGTTGTGAATTGGTGTTCTAAATAAACTGAATTGAAAACTGAAACAAATCTTAAGAATTTTCTTCATAACAAACATTTAAAATCCCCAAACTGTAAATGATTATTACAAGGAAAACCTTTGACTGAAAAATTTTAATATCTAAGTCATTTGCAGCAAGACAAATGTAGTTGTATTCTTGAGTGCAGTGAGGCCAGACGCTGTTCTTTCATAAATATTCAGAAACATAAGCTGTGGTTGATCAAATGGTTTGTTTGATGAGTCATGAAGGAGAGGAAGAATTCTGTGTTTAGTTGTTAATGGCAAAAATTACAGAAAAGGAGCAGCGTGAATCCCTAGAAAAGGAAGTAGTAGTATTCTATGTGTTGCACCTGAAACTCTTTGGAGCAACATGTCTTCAAGTAACAGATACAACGGAGATTAGCTGCCATCTTTTAAATGACCTCACTGTGAGAATATTTTCTTTGAAGGTTTGTGGAAGTGATCTCTGCAACTCTATTTAAGCCCTTTAATATTTGAAATGCAATAAGAAAAAATGCACTTCTTTATAAATCCCTCCTGGAGCCCTCTCAATAATGAGCAGCACTCAGCTCATTCCTTTAAAAATAATCTGATCTACTTTTTAATCTGGTTGTCTCTGATCAGGGACTGCTGCTCCAGGGTTCCACTGACCTGGTAACCCTGAAAAAAGTAATCCTCAGAACAGGGAGCTACCTTGCTGCCCCTGCTGGCCTGGATGAATTGCAGATGAGTATGTAACAGCAAACCAGCAGTAATGGTGAGAGTGCAATGCTTTTATGTAACCAGTTATAATTAGGTATAATAATGTCAGAGGAGATGAACATGAACTACTAATACAGCAAGTTTGCAGAAGTAGCATGTACAAAGCTAAACCCATCCCAATAATGATGAGGCCAAGCAAAAGCCAAGAGCAGTGGCACACTGTACAGGTTAGTGATGGTCACAGGTGGGCTGGCAATGCCCACTGGGCCGACCAGTCGTAATTTAACTAAAAAAGTATATTATAAATCACCGGTGGTCCATTGGTTGATTTTCTTTATGGACATCGGGCTAACGCGATGAAATCTCACAGCCCTCATCAGGTCCTTTGACCAAAGTTCAATGTTGATGATTGCACAGATTTGGTCATTTGGGCTGACTGGATTTGGAGAGAACTGTGTGGCAATGAACAAACTGCTGCAAGCCGACAGGCTAAAAAGCATGCAAGTAATGCAGCAAAATGAGTCAAAATAACCAATGTGTTCTGACAAATTTGAGTGCATGGCAGGTTCACGGCCAGAGAAGGAGGCAGAATTAGGGGCTTCATCAGAGGAGTCCCCCTCCACCTAACCCAGGGTCAGATTGAGGAAGGTTAGTGTCTGTCAGTCAAAATGTTCATAATGAGGGATGTGAGGATGGCAAGTGAGAGTGGGGTGATTATGATAATAATAATTAGGAAATTAAAACAGAAATGGCAAAAAACTGAGAAAAAATAAATGTTTCAACAGATTTAAATTTTAAAAACAGTAAGAAAGTATTTGAGAGGCATATTCACAAAAAAATCCTTTGTTTACAAACAATGCCATAAGTATACTTGGTTTAATTTTAGCTTGCTCATAAAGTTACAGTTATTATCATGCAGTGAAATATTGCTTTACTGAAATGGATGATTTATTATTGGTAACCATAGAAATAACAGTTGAGCCCTGGTGCTAACACAATGCCAGGATGGAAATACATCAGCAACAACCTTTTAGATGCAGCTGCTTGAAAACGTGATGGATCATCCCTTGACCTCCTAAAAGAGGTTTAGAAAGCAGAGGCATTTACCTTCATGGATGTGTCCAAACACATGTAATTTGGGTTGGACTCTCCTCTGAACTGTGTTGAGTAGTTCCATGCATCCAACACGCTGCATCTTTTTAGGAACCCAGTCCAGAAAACCTGCAGAAATCAGACTTGTGAAGCAGCAGAATCATCAGGCTGCAGTATGATGTTTCATCAACTGATTTATAGAATCTTTGGGTTACATTAGAAACAATACAAAACAAACCAATAAAAACATAGATATACTAAAGTGACAGCTGAATACGCTGGTTTATTAATATGTACAACAAGATCAAAATCTTAAATAAGACCGTTGTTTTTTGGATCAAGTAGGAGAAGTTTTATGATATCTCCTGAAAATGTGCAACTCTTTATAGCATATCCACAGAAGTCAACTCAATGAAAAGAAATGCTACCTATGAAATGGCATATATCATAACTAGCATGAGGAAATTTACACCTGGTCTTTGCAGAACAAATTCTTCGAGGGTGTCAAAATCAAAGTGGGCCCTTCATCCCACAATGGTGAAATTTGAGTGAAGTTTTGAACATGTCTGAAACTTCTGTTGGATCATTGAATTGTGTCTATTTGGGGGGAACAGTGTGACATGAGGACCTAAGCCTTCAGCACTGCTGGGCTGTTAAGAATTTGGCCACACAGAGGCAGAGGCTCTGTATGGCCTCATGCTCAGGATTCAAGCTCATCACCCACATTACCCTGGCAGCAGTTCAGGCTGGTTGTTGGAGTGCTTCTGTTGGCATGCCTACCGTACTCATGTCAGGCTGCTATTGCAACGACCAATTAATACTGGCTAGTATAGGTCTGCAGTGCATATTCACTCCACACTGAGACGGGGCTTGGCTGTGCTGGTTGCTGGGAGACTGACTTTTATAAATCTCAGGAAGTTATGTAACAGAGAAAGCTTCAAAATGATTTTATTAGACACAAAAAATTGTATATACTGCAGGTTTAAGTGTTATGGAGGTTGATTATTCAAAAAAGACTTGTATAATAAATTTTTATCAACAAGACATAAGTAAAAAGAAAATAGAGGAAATAGTACAGTACTGTACATGGATGCTCAAAAGCATTTCCAACTTGCTCCCAGAAATGAGAAACTGCTTCTTTTGATGATCACCAGATTCCAAGACTGAACAAGAAGTTTTGAGAATTTGAATTCTATGCTGAGAAATGCATTGAAGTAACTGAGAAAAACTAATATATATATATATATATATATATATATATATATATATATATTTTTTTATAAACCAAGGTTTTATCTGAAATCCAGAAGAATTAATCTGTTACTAAAAAGTTATGTTTGATTTTTCTTACTTTAAAACCTCTATTAGTTTTTTTTCTATTTCCTTTCCTTGTTTGCTGCTTTTCTCTTGTCTTTTGTTTCCACTTTATTATTGTTGTCTGGAAAGAGTGACAGGAGGCGAAAAATGGAGTCTCATACTCCTCGCTCCTTTTATTCCTCCGACTAGATGCTTTTATTGACTCAGCGTCAGCAGCGTGCCTCCTCACTGCGCAGCCATTAAATCCTACATACTCCATGCTTCATCCTTGTCACACGTACTGTGAAGTTTGCGTCTGTGTGTGGCTTTGATTGATCTTTATTTTATATGGCTGCTTTCAGACAGCCTGTTTTTTTCACCCTTTGTGCTGTGCTGAGCAGTTTACCATCCCACAAACAGCCCAGAATGAAAAGCTTTGTTTGGAAAAGTGATGTATCGCCATTAGAGGGGAGGTGGAATTTATAACCTTCACTCAGGCATGTAAGCGGTAAAAACACAAGAAATCAACCCAAAGCCATCAAACATCCAATTAAGTGAATTTCTGAAACAATCAGAACAGAACCATTATTGCAGCAAGGTAAGACGAGGATGTCACTTTCAGTTACTGATGAACATCCACCTGGTTCTGCAGATCAGTGCAAACTCATTCAGACCTATTTCATTGTTTCACATGTCACATTTAAAGAAACATTGTTGCATACAATTTTTTGTACAAAAAAAATATAATTAAAGTGTGTTATGCTTATGGGTATTTAAGCCCCTCTACTGTAACACCCCAATATGATTAAACAGAGCCCATTCATACGGGTATAATTTAATATAAATGCAGCTGTTGTGTTTGTGGCCTCAGAGGTTTGTGGGAGATCAATAAAAACAAGAAGACCAAGGAACAGCAGAGAAGGAAGGAGAACATTGTGGAGAACAGGGTTGGCCTGAATTCTTTTTTAGGTAAAGGTTTGTCATAAAAGTCTACATGCACATTGATTGAACAAGTTGTCATATATTTCAACCATACTTCTAATCATTTCCAGAAGATTTTTATTTCTCAATTTGTCCTGATTTGGTAAGTTGCTCCCAGGTGAGTCCTGACTTTCTCTAACGTAGGTAAATGTGGGAAGCAACAACAATCAACCCGTTTTCTGCGTGGCTCAGTGGTACATCTGAACACAAAGTTACATTTATGACAAAGGAAGGACAAGAACTTGGATGAGATCCACAGCCAGAGAGAAGACGAGGAGGAGGAGTGAGGTCATGGTGGAGGTGAGGAGGTGAGGAGGCAGAAGAGGCGGAGGACATGATGTCAGCATCCATCACTCCAACATCACGATGCAGTTCCTCTCACTGCACCCTTCATCCCTTAAGCTCATGAAGTATTTTTCTTATCACAGAAAGTGATCAGTATGTGATCACCAGTCACATACACGTATTAACCTTCTGGGCGCCATGAATTAACGCAAATGTACGCTGTCATTTCCTAATTATAATTGTGAACACAACTTTTCATTAGTTTATCACATACAATCAAATACAATACTTTAATGTCTGTGGACAAATTGAAGAGGTGTGAAATTCCTTTTCAAGTTCTGTGTAGTTCCATCCACGGTTTGTTTCTGAGACACAGTGTAAGTTATCCCACCAAATACCTGATGATGTTTTCATGACTGACAGGACAGTTTTTATCCAACCCAGGTCAGTTAAGAAAGACATTGTTGAGCTTGTTGCTATGGAATCTATAATCATTTTAACCACAGACAGAAAGCAATATCATCTTCTCTGTGTGTTTGACAGAAATTCACATTTTTGGGGGTTGTGTCATTAGTAATCTGTCACCAGAATTTGACAGATTACTAAATCTGTCAATTTCTTGATTCAGAATCAAGAAATTGTATTTTATTGATTCTGAACTCATATAGTTTTACACCTGCTTTCTTCAGTGAAAATTCACTTATACAGACAGACAATCTGAACCTGAAAGTAACTAAAAATTCCATAAAATGTCAAAAAGTGTAATTATTATTTGTGTAAATGTTTTCAGACTATTGTAGTCAGGAGATTTCACAAGCTTCATAAAAACATTCCAAAATGTGTTTAATTGTAAATAAATGTTTTGATGAACAAATGGTCTAAATTGACATAAAATATAAAATCAAGTATCTAAGTTTATCTTTGAAACATTCTGAATCAGTACTTCCGGAGAGCCAACCACCTGCTCCTGTTTCAGCTGCTTTCCCAGCATGGAAAAACCAGTAAAACCATTCTGCAGGAACACAGCTTTCAACATTTCGCTGTGTTGTTAAGTCGCTTGAGTTCAATAAGTGAATCAATCTGATTCCTCGACTCATTAAGCCAACGTATATATGGGGGAAAACATTTTAATCAACATGGAATAAACTTATTGTTGTTCTTACAGTGGACGTAAGGTGAGAATATTTGAGGCCTCGGGGTGTTGCACTCTAATGTGCCTCTTGTTTGAAGCAGCTGCTGTTTGGGCAGGGAGTGCTCCTCTGTTTGTCTCACTCTCACTCTGTCTCTTTGTGATGTTGGCTTCTTTCTCACAGCCAAACAAATGGGCCATAGCTGTGTCTTTGCCCTCAGATAAAGTGTTTTCTCTCACCTCCTAAAATATAAAAACCTCTGCTGCTTTGCCAATGTCTTGCTCACTGTGCTTTGTTCATCAATTCTTTCATACATTTTTTTTTTTTTTTTACTGAGAGATGAAAACATTTGAAATGTTTACGTCATCAACATCTGTTCATTTCTCCCCGTCCTCTCATGTCTATCGCTTAACTTTTGCATCTGAGTGAAAATGTGTCATGCACAAGTAGTCTGCTGGAGCTGCTCCATATGCTGGTGGCTTGTGAGCAGATAGTTGGAGACAGTTGGCTAAGCCGAGTGAAAAATAAATCGTAGTGTTCAAAGCCGAACTGCAGACATAGAAATCAATCATAAACAGTTGTTGGAGCGGCACAGCTGCAGCAGGAGATGAGGTGTGAAAGTGTGTGTGCACTAGTTTGCGTGTGAGCACGATGTCAGTCAGCCTGCAATCCAGCATCTGTTTGTTAAGCATTTGTTCTGTGATGGGAATGTGTGGTAAAGTGGTTAGCATCTGAAAGGTGAGCTCCAAGGTTCCCAACATGCTTGCTAATAAGGCTACTCCAGGAGGGTGTGTGTGCACACTTGCGTGTGTGCGTGTGTGTGTGTGTGTGGCGTGTGTGTGTGTGTGTGTGTGTGTGTGTGTGTGTGGTGTGTGTGTGTGTGGCGTGTGTGTGTGTGTGTGTGTGCGCGTGTGTGTGTGTGTGTGAGGTGAGGCATTTACAGAACTCAGAGCAAGCTGAACCCAAACTTTTATTTGCTAACTGAGAAGTGACTCATCAGCACACCTTTGCCTGAGAATACACATCCTAAATAGAGTTTCTATGCAGCCACAGTGAAAGGTAATCACTTGCTAAAAATATTATCTGGACATAGAACTATGAAATATGTCATTCTTCACAGTATAAGTAGAAAATTAACAAAGTACATTGAACGCCTTTCATTCAGGGGGATTAGAGGTTAAGGTTAGAGCTGTGTTGTGAATTGAGTTCAAGCTGAGAGTGTCTGTGTGTGCGTGTGTGTGCGTGTGTGTGTGTATGTGTGTGTCCCTTGGGGGTGGGGGGTAACACTGTAATGCATATCTCACCCAGTGGGGGGCAATGCGTGACCAGGATGTCTGTGTTGTCTGGAATTTGATTCCATTTGTCGAGTAGAGCCTGACCCCGCGGCAAGTTGAAGCCCCAGCCGTAGTACCATGGTTGCCTGCACACACACATATACACACACACACACACACACACACACACACACACACACACACACACACACACACACACAGAGTGAGTGGAAATAATTGTTTCATATACTGTACAAACTGGCCTCAGTCAAAGCCTGCTGGATGTTGACATTTATATTTATGACCCATAATATCATCATCAAAATGTATTGATGGTTCAGAGCAAACACAAAAAACATCACGAATCCAAAACTAAATACACCATATCAACACATACTTAATATTTGACTACAACACATGAAATATCTTCAAATATCTCCAATTATCATGTTGTGTTTGTGCTTCAGATGGGCGTCTGAAGCATAAACATCTGTTCTGGATCTAGATCTGGATCTGGATGATGAAAATTAGGATCTGAGCAGCATTTAATGTACAGTTTTAAGACCTTAAACTGAAATACAATAAAGAGGAAAGCAGTCAGAGAAAACAGCTCACGTGAAAGAAGTGCATTCGAGAAATGGGAGACAGCTGGTGAAAAGCACCAGGCCTCTTTGTGTCTGTCTGTGAGCTGAACTCCCCTCAGTCACTTGGTGATTTTCAGATTTCATCAAGGCTGACTGGTAACACTGACCAGCATCTTAGAGGACAGTCCTGACATGAGGGACATGTCCTCTCAGTGTCCAGGCATGTGGACTGACCTTGACTTTAAAAACATGCAGGTGGCCATATGAAGAGCATGCTTTAGAACGTTAAGTAGTTTGCAGCCATGTGGCAAAAAGATAAATGAAACATTTCTTTGATCCTGAACAGTGATGGAATGGACCATGACAGGAAGAAGAGGAGAGAAAAAGGGATAAGTGAGGAAAGAACAGAGGAGGAAAAAATCCTTGATGGCTCATTGTGCCGTTCTTTTACTGCAGGAGCTCACGCCTCGGCCGTGAGTGACGGAGAAGAAATTAACATGTCACTTACAATCTGTACTCCGATCCATCTTCAGCCACAACACACAGCGCAAGTGTGTGTACAACGGCAGGCGACAGCGTCTGTCACTGCCGGCGTTCAACCGGCTTTTAATAAATTGCTGAGCTCAGTCACTTGAAACGCCAACTTTATCGCCGGAGCTGCTGCAGCAGCATCTGTGTCTAATGGAACATCAGATGAGGATTCTTTAGAATAATATCCGGTGTGGGTGTGTCTGTCTTTGCGTGTGTGTGTGTGTGTGTGTGCGTGTGTGTGCGCGTGTGCGTGCGTGTGTGTGTGTGTGTGTGCGTGTGTGTGTGGGGGTGTGTGTGCGTGTGTGTGTGTGTGTGTGTGTTTGTGACACGGGGACTTCAAGAAACTAAGTCAAATAAAATAATATTTCTCTCCATTTAGGGCAGTTGTGGATGGTAATGTGGTAATGTGGAGGTCATAGGTGAAGAGGACTGGTCATGCCCAGGCAAAGGACCATGATGGCTCTGCTGCAGCTCTTAATTACATTTTTATCTCTTTGTAAGGATCCAGGAATAAAGAGTGCTGTCAAATGATTTGAAGGGGCCTGAGAATACACATTCAATAATTTACACAGCGAATATTAAAGCATTTAGACTAGGCTCAGCATATTAATAGGCTACAGAAATGCAATATTTATGTTCATCTTAACATTGACATCTATATTACACTGGAATGAGCCCAGCAGTGTAACTAATGCTCCTTAGTTCCAGAGGAAAGAAAGAAATAAAGTGACAGCAAAAGAAGAAATAGGCATGAGTTACATAAAGTAATTCATTTGAACAAATAATGTATGAAGCGTGATAAAATGCTTCCCCTATGGACGGACTCAGAAATGTGAGAAGATAGATGAGTGTTGGCTGCAGGTTGGGGTTAGAAAATGTACAAACAGCCAAAAAAGAAAAAAGGTTTGAATGCCATTTCAAACCTTTTTTATTTAGAATAAAATAATAACCATCTTGCCCATAAAATTTGAAAAGCATTATTTGACTAACAGAACTAAAGCAAAATACATTTACAAAAATCATTTAAACCACAATGAACAAAATGGACTCAACAAATTCAATAAAAGCAAAGTTTGTTTGGAGAAGCTGAATCTGAGTGAACTTAATGACATCATCGAGAAACATCTGCTGTTGCCTGATAGCACTTAAAAGCAATTCAAAATATTTTTTTTTTTTCCACAGATTTTTCACAGGTGTTTTTTACTATTTTGAGAAATGGACATCACAGCAAGATCATACTGTAGTCAAATAGTTTAATTCCCAAATTAAGTCCCAGAAAAGAAAAACAAATCTGAGTAACATCTCAGTTAACATGGTAAATTAGAAATAGAGTGAACAAGTGTGGCATGTTTGTAACTGCTGGAGGGTTGGGTCTGAAATCTCTGAAAAGAACAACTTACTTGACTTGCATCTCAACACACCACATGACAAATGGGACCGAAGTGATTTTCTGGAAGTCGTCTCGTAACACATTCACAGTGCAGAAATAATTACGCTTTACACTCATGTAAAGTGAGTGTAAAGCTCACGTTACATAACGTTAATAGTTTTGAAACTATTCAAAACTATTAAACCCATTTCCTGTTCACCTTCATATGCCAGACATTCTTATTGCAGGACTTTAATTGGCTACATGCAGGTAGTGTAAGAATGAGCATCAGAGCTGATAGGCCAGAGCTATGAGTGTCATAGTAGATGGGACTAGTTGTCCCACAGTCCTGCTCAAGTGTTAGAAGACATACAATCCATCCATTGGAATAGAAGATTCCATCACAAGCTTAAATCCATAATTGGGATGGAAGAGTGTATGCATGGAGGTAAATAATTGATAACAGGTGTCTAACAAAGAAAACCTAGCTGCCATTTTGGCTCAGTGGTCAGTTTTTCTTCTTCATGATGATGTTTTAAAAGGAAATCCCAGTTTTTCTGGCCTCCTTTGGGATGGAAATATCTAAGGAATAAAACACAGTTTTTGCAGCCATTTTGTCAGCTAACAATAAAACTATTCAGTTAAAATATCTGCACCATACTTTGGTTTTGCATAGTGAATTATATGTGATTCTCTTGTGAATATCAGAAGAGTATTTTTGCAGTAGAATGGTTGATTAATATTTGCCATGGTGTTTATGAAATGTAGTTCCCACAAAGTGTAGGCGTATGTGCCCAGATTATCTTTGACAGGAAATCAGCCACACTTCCATGTTTGATATGAAAAGCAGAAAATAACTGAATGTAATTCATGGATAATAACCATGCTCAAGCATTATGATGTTTTTATCAGGTAAGGGATTATCACTGGTGCAGGGATGTGTGTTAACTCAGAGGGGGAGAAGTGTGGAGCATGCTAAGAATTATGGTAATGTACCAAGCTGCTGTGGGCTTCACAAAAAGGAGAAAACAGATGTTTATGCTGGAGGACACAATCCCCAAGCATCTCCTTAGGCTGGCCGCTGGGACAGAGACGCAGTTCAAACCTTTGCTTTTACCTCACTTCTTCACAAACAGGCTTTGCCTTTCAAAACAAGACAAGACGCCAAACATAACACTTTCTCTTTAGCTCACTCTGTTTAAACACAAACAGAGGACAGCGGGGCTTTTTGCTTTCATTTTTGAACCTAACCTATGTTTGTGTGTATCTCATTACCGCAGGTCCACTGATATCAATGCACTAAGTCCATGAATCATTGAATGCATCTGCTGAGGGCTGTAAGGCCATCATCTCCTCTCTCTCATTCTCTCTCTCTCTCGTCTTCATTCTCTCATGCCATTACGCCTGTGACGTATTACCCCAGCTCTCACTCCCTCCTCATTTACTCCCCTGACTCACCTCCTTAACAGGGAAACGACCTGCTAGCACGGCCGTATTCAATGGAGGGCCACACTTTTTAAGCACAGCAGTCCAGCTGGGAAGAAAAAGGAGTTTCCAGGAATCGGAAGGAAGCTGAGCTGCTGAGATCCGACTCTATTTGTGCCTTTTCCAAGAAATGAATGCTGGCTATTTTTAAGAACTTAACTTTGCTGTAGATACAATCAACAACTGTCTAAATAAGCACACAGCATTTATCTATATTCATTAGTATAGAGGAAGCCTTGGTGTGCGATACCTATTATTGATATTGATATTGATATTGATATTGATATTCAGTTCAGTATAGTTTGTTCTGTCAAACACATCAAAAAGCATTGACTCCTGGAATAATCAAGAATTTTTTCACCATTAACTTAGCTTATTTTATGAAAAGAAAGAAGCTGAATTCAAATTTAGTTCATTCAAGTTTCTTAATGTAATGCTTCAAAGCAGGAAAACTTGGATTTTGCATTCTGCAATATTTGAAAGGAGGGACCAATCTAATCAGTCATAGAAAAAATAAATAAGAGCAAAATTATGAGCATCTTTTTTAAATCTTTAACTGTCGTCATGTAAAACTGTATTTATAAAATACTAAACTCTAATCATGGTCGATAAAAGTAACTGACATAAACCAGGTATCCTAAATTGATGTTGAAATTATTGAATTTACATTGCTTTCTTATGAACTATAGTACTGATAGATGTTGTACCTATAAGCAGGCAATAAAATGTGGTGATTCGAATAGAGGAAAAAAATGGACAAATTTAGTACAACTGAAGTGTAACACAACTCCATGTTAATCGTTCCATGTACTGACATACTGGAAACACTCAGCCATAATCACCTCTGCTAGATTTAATTAACTACTCACAGCTTAATGACCCCAATAGCCTGGAAGGGGTAGTAGAGGAGTAAAACAGTCTGCTCACGAATACACCCACACCCACACACACCCACACCCACACACACTCACACACATTTGCACGCACGCAATCAAGTCTGCTTTCCTCAATGGTTAGCATGGTGCACACACAGCAAGACGTACCTGCTCATACATTTGTCTCTGCAGTGCTTTCTCTACATCTCCAGGTGCCAAACATCCCTGTCTTTATAACCATGCAGATACAAGTCCTGCTCATTAGAATAACATCACAAAGGAAATGCTTGAAATAAAGTGAGGGCAAGAAAGCCTGGTGTTTTCCCGAGAGCCTCTGGTTGTGACAGTCTCTGCTGGCTACCTGAAGATGACCTCCTCACTGCTCCTCCCACAGATAAGTGAGAAAGTTCAACTTTCTTTGAGACAATAGACATGTTATTAAAACATGAAAACATAAAACTGTGTGGTCTCTGCTGTAAGACCATCTAAAATGAGCAAGCAGAAACAATGAAACTCCAGGAATTAGTCTTTGCATCATGGACCAGATGTAAGGCCTTATGGTAAATGTCCTGAGATCATATGTAGCAGACAAACTGGCCACAGACCAATACTCACACTTTGGCTGCTGACACTAAACTATACTATCTACCAGCTAGCAGGAGTTTCTTTTAAGGGTCCAATATAAAATTGATCCTTAAACAAAAACAAATTTGAGGTTTGGTTTGATGCAGTAAGATTGTTTGACCTAAAGCTCATCTCATACCTGCATTTCCAAAGGCTGACAGAAACCGCTTTCTGATATTCTTCAAGGTCAAAGTTGAGAATAGCAGAGGTAACAGTTCACCTCCATTTATTTCCAGTTCATTAGATCATCCAGCTTTTTCCAAATTATGCTTCACTTCAACTCATCGTTTTGGAGATAAAAAAGCATTTTCTGAAAGGTCAAATGGTTCAGAATCTATAAATTAAACAAATATAAAAATAAACTTGTCAACCCCATGGTGGCCGCGTTCTGCAGTCATCTGCTGTCCCTCACCATCATATTCGACTGAGTTTCCATAATGCACCTCAGGTATGTATTACATTTAGATCTTCTTTACAGAGTTAGGTTAGAGTTAGAGCAATTGTGTTGTGTTTGTGTAAGAATATTATGCAGAGATGCAATTTTAGGCCATGCATAAATAAGCAAATTTAAATCCTCCAAGGAAGTTTCTGTGCCTTTGTTTTATTTCCAAAATTGAAACAAAATGTATAGCATTCAGTTTTTTTGTCTTGTGTGCGTGTGGGTGTGCCTGTGTGTGCGTGTTTGACTTCTGTGTGAGACGTCGTCAGAGGAACTATTACCTACATCAGTGTCAAAGTCTACGTTTCAGTATGAACCACAGAGCAAACAGCTAGACCAGACTCCCTGTGGGCCAGCATCATATGAAGTCAGACTGCGTGACATAAATCCGTCTTCTGTAGGATGACTAGCCCCACTTTTGGCTCCCTCTGCATCAGATTTGACTGATGAACAAAAGAGAAAAAGGAAAAAATGGAGAATGTGATTTTCAGAGAAGTAGGAAGGCAGAGCAACAAGGGACTCAACTATTCATGTGTCTCTAATCCAGCATCTCATTCCACCCTCCCTGTGTCCGGTAGTATTCCAGTTTTCCCTGTCTCACTTCTTTGTTTGGTGGAGTTTAATCTCTTTTCTTTTCATTCTTCCCTGGGTTGCTTCCTATTCTTTGTCTGCCTCCCCCTCCCCCTGCTTCTTATCCCCCACCTAACACACCTTCCCTCCGTTCCTGACAGCCGACGCTCTCTAAAACAGGAAGAAGCATTGGGGAGACTGGGACCAACCAGGTGTGTGTTTATTTGCAGATACTATATGTGAGCCTTATGTTGTAATATTTTAGCATTTCAGCAAACAAACTGATTTTCCACTACTACAGTCTGGATTCATCCAGATGGATGGATAATTTCAGTGAAAGGAGGGCTGGTGTGATGGATGTAAGGATTTTTGTAGGAGGCAGCTGGCAGTGGCAGCACTCACTGGAGGAATGGATGGGGGATAAAACACGTCCTCCTTCCAGCAGAGAGAAGATTTGTTTCAGCAGAGGAGTTTCTGTATGCTTGCCTCTCCAGCTGGACAAACTTTTCCTGTCATTTTATTGAAATTTTTTTGATTGGAACAACCTCCAGATGGTTCAAGGAACACCCTGGTCTCTATTTTGTGTGTTACTGAATTTTGTGTGTTACCCAAGCAGTAAATTAGAATGATCAGTTGGAAACCTCCTCTGCTCACCTTCCCTGGAAATTTTGAGTGATCCACTGGATTCTTCTGATTTGTTTTAGTGAAATCTGTAGACTGTTTACAAAGCAAAATACAGAATACAGAAATCGAGATACTATTTTGCAGTACTTCAATAAAAAGATTAATTCTTTGAAAATTCAGAAAATCTCATTTCAAAGAATACAGAAAAACAGAATTAAAAAAATGAAGCACCAGTCTGAGCGAGAGTCAGATGAAGATACTCATCTGTCTGTATTTTTATAGATTGTAAAAATACAATCTCAGCATTCTTCTAGTAGAGAAGAGTGCTGCAGGCTGTTGTTTCTATCACTGAGTTTTCTGGTTTTTGTTTTCCTCTGGCTCCCTATGATTTTTGTAAATTTGTCCATCATTTTTTCATTAAACATTTTTTTATTTCCTCGACGTCTCTGCCATTCAGCATTTTGATCCACCATCAAATACACATTATGACACAAACCCATGTTCCCTCACAGAAACTGAGTAAAGGACTGAACTCAGTTTCACATGTCTGTGAATTTACTTGTGAGAATCTGCACAGAGTTAAATTACACACATCATGCTAATGGCCAACATGACTTCATCCAGAAAAAGCTGTGTGTGCCGAGTTTGTTAAAGATGACAGTTTTGACAGAAAGAGACTGAGGCAGGGTTTCTCCACCAAACTGTTTAAACCGCTCTGTGGCAGTTCTTAAAATAATCAAAAACTCAAACTTTTTGCATTTTTTCTGCTTTAAATTAGTTTAATTTCTGACAAAGTGTAGTTGCAGAACAAAAAGTCATTGAAGTACAATATATTAAACTGAACAAAAGGAAAACTGACAAAAGACATCTTCACAATCTTTAGATTCATGTGGAAGATCATAATTTAACATAAAAAAATATATATTCTATTGTTCATTATCCAGATAAATACAAAAACAAAATTAACAAAAAAATGCATATGATCACCACTGATCAGAAATATGTTCTGATAAGTTAAATAAGCACTGACATGCAAACCTTCTGTCTAGAAAGATTTTTTTCTTTCTTTTTCAAATAACAGTAACAATAACATTAATAAAAAAAAATTATCATCAAATAATGAAAGCGGGATTGTGATAAAATCATTAATCACAGTAGAATTAACACCCCCCTCTGCAACTGGCTGCTGGACTTCCTCACGGACAGAACCCAGGCTGTCAAAATGGAGAACAACACCTCCGATGTCATCACCCTGAACACTGGCACCCCTCAGGGCTGTGTTCTGAGCCCCCTGCTGTTCACCCTGATGACCATGATATGTCACACTTCATTCAGCCACATCCTGAAATCTTGTGGGCTTACCACAGTGAGTGGGCCCCTCATCCGGGACAACAGCGAGGCGGCCTATAGGAGGTGCGGCATCTAGTGGACTGGTGCAGAGAAACAACCTGATCCTGAATGTCAACAAGACCAAGGAGATCATCATAGACTTGAAATCCAGACCCACCCACACACTTCTCATCAGCCCACGGCTCAGCTGGAGATCGTCAGCGGCACCAAGTTCCTGAAATTTGCACATCAGCAAAAAACCTCAGCTGGTCTCCTCACATCTCCTCACTGGTGAAGAATGGCGGCGCATGCGCCTGCGTCGGATGAAGAGGCATCCCTTACGCCCCCCATCCTTCAGACCTTCTACAGAGGGACCATCAGAGCCTACTGACCAGCTACATCTCCATCTGGTCACAGGGCTGCAGGCCTCTGACTGGGAAGTCTCTACAGAGAATTAGTGAGGACAGGGGAGAAGATCACAGGGAGCTCTGCTTCCCTGCATCAAGGACATCGCAGAGAGGGCGCTGCCTATCCGCGCTCACCAGATCCTCTCTGACCCCACCCACCCCCAACCATGGACTGTTTTCCCCTCTGGCGTCTGGCAGAAGGTTCCGAAACATCTTGTGCAGAACAACCCAGACTACTGAACAGTTTCTTCCCCCAGGCCATCAGACTGTAACATACATAACACCCTTCACACACACGCACACACACATACACACACACACACACACTCACAAACAAACCCACCCCCATGGACATAGTCCTTACTTTTGGCTTTGTTTAATACTGAACTTATGCAGTTCTATAGCACCTTATTATTAGCTTCTTTATTCTCAGCTCTTATATATTTGGCCATATTGTATTTATTGTGAAGTGTAAGGTTTTAGCTCTGTTGCACTTGTAGCCAAGTAACGACATTTCGTTGTCAAGATTCACCTTGTGTTCTCTTTGTACAATGACAATAAAGGAAGTCTAAGTCTAAGTCTAAGTCTAAGAAAAACGGTGATAACATATTTTTGCTACACTTCCCATCCCTTGCTGGTCCCAGAGCCTCAGAAAAAGGCATTTCCGCACTGACAGATATCTAGGATTTTGCTTGTTTAAACTGACTTACATCAACAATTAGTCCTGATTATTGTGAACTATCCTTAGTGCTTAATCTTCCACATTTTTGACCCCAAATTGATTCTGCTCATTTGTAGTTTTGAAATAAAATCACCGTAGACTTTTGCTACTTTTCTCTTTTTCTGCTTTAAATATCCACCAAGAACTGAAATTCATTATTCAATATTCACATTGGGCTATAACTAACACTATAGTTTCACTGGCATTACAAGAATGATGAATACATATTCATCATTCTGGAGTCAAAACAGCAACAAGTGTGAAACTAAAGTAATGAGTCATAAATGGATTGACTAAGGTGGGGATGGTTCAACATCCCACAGTCATTCTAACAGAGAAAGTGCTGCAGGCTGTTGTTTCTGTCACAGCTCTATTCCTGCTTGTTACCATAGTCGGCCACACTTTGTCTTCCAGCATTGATCCTCCTTCCCTCATCTCATTCCTCCCATCTGTCCATCTTCATTTTCTGCATTATAGTTTTGTTTATTAACCAATCTGATGTCTTACTTTTTCTCTCACTTTGTCCTCTTGCCTTTCTAGCATCGAAACCTCTTGTTCTTTTTGTGCTCTGTCTCAACCAGACGGGCTTAAGAACTCCAGAATATGTTTCCTTTTGATTCAGTAAGAAACTCTGTTCAAGGCTAAGGATTAAATACAATTTTTCTGCTCCAGACTGAATGCATATAAATCATTAATGGCTAAAGTTGTGTCTTTTCATCATATTAAACAACATGTTCCCTCATCGAGTTTCTCTAACTTGGCACCCTACTGTGCTGAGTGGGTAGATTAAGTCAAAAACTTGCACACACACATACCATGCATCACTACAGGCTACATTAGCGCTAAGACACACATTTACAGTTTGTCTTTTACACACTGTCCAGGAGCAATACATTGACTACTGTGAAATTAGCCTAAACAAGCTCTGCAAATCCCTTTGTGTGGGTGGAAAGAGGGGACAATGACAGAAACATAAGACTGTATAAAGCTCTGCTTTTTAACTTACCACCATCTGTGAAAAATACAATATACAGTAACATTTATGTAGCACCTTTCACTGATTAAAATCACAAAGTGCCTATCACTGTGGATAATTATTAGGCAGGTGAGTATTTTGACCATTTAATTTTTTTAGGGATATTTTCCAACTCCCAGCTGGACTATCTTGAATGGATTTGATCATAGAAGGTGATGTGTGTCTGTAATGACAGAGAGTCTGGCCTGAGGAGGTAAACACTACATCAAGGTGTACAGGCAAGGCAAGATCACAGAACAATTCAGCATTTTGTTATCAATAATCAACAGGGTCGCAAGAAAGGTGATGAGAGAAAATCGTTGCTTGATCATATAATGAGCTGTTTGTTTGCATTTCTTTTTTTTTTTTTCATCAGTAGTGATAATTACAGACCTAAGACTTGTCTTTTCTTTTGCTTGCTAATTATATGCAGAAGGCTGGAATGTTATCCTTGTTACAGGATGACATTCTGAGCATGGTCAGTGTTGCATGCTCTCACTTTGATGTCAACCCAAAAATTATGACGAATTGGCTTTTAAATAAGATGGTTAGCTCTGCAATCTGCTGATCTTCTTAAGATGTTGAATTATCAGTATTTCCTGCATTGAAAATGAATGATTTACTTCGATTTTTATGGGAGAGTGTCCACTTTCTGTTAAATTAACTAGATCAAACAGTAATTTTTATTAAGCTGTATAAATGATTCCATGATCCGATTTTGCTGCATGTCTTTCCCTTGTCTCTCAGCTCTTCTTCATGTCAAACTACTAATGAATGAATTCCACAAGGCCACAAAATATATATCCAGTTATTTTTGAAAATTGTGGATCAGTCCACTCATTACATTCTTAATTTATGGATTTTTTTTCATTAATATTTACTATTAACTGCAACATCACTGTGGATTTTGTGTTTTTGAAGTTATATTCCTCTTGCTGTTTGCTCTGACAAATAAAAGCACCTTTTTAATAATAAATTCTAAAAATATGTTTACGATAAACACAAAAATAAATTGTATGTGCAACATTTTCCATTGGTCACAAACTTGTGAGGACTTTAAATCTAACCTGACAGATCTGCAGGTGGGCTGTTTTGTCTTGGAAATCCTTACCCCGCCTGTGTCTGGCTTCAAAAGACCTCCAGAAAAAAAGCTGGCTTCTTAAAAGGATCAACTGCTTTGGGTAAAGAGTTGATGACAAATGTAACTACAAGTTTTTATGACTAGTAATATTTTTAAAGCAGGATGTCATATTCTTTCTACCTCTGACTGCAAACCTAACCTTCAGCAGAAAACTACAAATTATAAAATAGAAATATTGTTTACTTTCCCACTGAAATTCAAGTGCACCACAGAGTACAAGCAGCAAGTTAAAGGTAACTGGAAGAAAATGATCATATATAAATTTACAACATTGGAAAAATAATCCTGAAATGTTATTAAAAATAGCATACTCAGATCAAAAGTAATGTGCAACCGAGTTGGGCAATATAAAAAATGTGCAAGATTTGTGCACAGAAAACAGAAGCAGACTGTTTAGAAGAAATTAAAACAGATATCAGCAAGGATGTTCAATAACAGCAGGAGTGTCAACACAGGTTCCAATTTGTGGGGACAGAATGGTTAAATCTAACAGCTGCTGGGAGGAAGGATCTGTGATAAAACTGCTTTGTGCACTTAGGATGCAGCAGTCACTCAATGAGCTCCAAGAGTTCAAAACTCATCTAGGGATTTAAAGGTACAGAAAAATCCCAGGTCAGTACTACACAAGAATATACCTTCTTTCATCACAGCAGTGGCGTTGGCAAAGCAGATAAATATGCTGACATGTACAATAAGAGTTCATTTCTTTAGGTCAGATACCACAGATTTTTCCCTGAATTTGCTTTTCAAGATGATATCTGCTTACATCTAAAGGTGCTGGCCTGCCTGCAGTAACATACATATCTGTCAGAATTACAAAACGTGCCATCTTTCACTGTCATCAGCCATTCCTTGCATCTTATGAGCTCTACTAGCAGAATACTGTTTTTATTCTTATTACAGCCAAGAAATAAAGAAAACCGAGACAGATTACTAAGAATAACGCCAGACACATGATAAATACCTGAAGGAAACAATCTCAACATGTACGACATCAGTAGTTACCGTCCCCTGCTGCTGATGCAAGTCACTGTGGTGGAACAAGACAGCAACATGCACAGCCAGAGCAAAATCTTTTGTGATGGTCCCCAGAGCAGAGAGTTCTGAACAGTCCCTCAACCCTGACTCAAGCAGCTCCAGCCCACTCACCACCCACAGACACACACGCAGCGTTCAACAACGCCCTCCGTCAGCAGCGCTCCACGGCAGCAGGGAGCCGGGATGCGGCAAATCAGCCGACACCCTGACAGTCAACTTCATGCCCAGCGATAATGAGCTCCCAATGGAAACAGCACTACACAGGAGGAACTTATGACATGCAAAAACCAAGTGATGAGCTAATCACCAGTCAAAGTATTAAATGTAAAATAAATAAATAAGAACAACAATTTAAGTTTAAAATCTTTTTGAGTGCTCTGTGGAAGTAGAACAATGGACAGGGGCAAATCAAAAGAGAAGAATGTAAAGACACAGATGGACAGACAGACATGATGAGGAACGGACGATGAGTCTCTGCAGACAAACAGAGCATCTGCTGGCTGTGCAGGGGATAGGAGGAGCTGGATCTGAGCACATGCTTTCAGAACTGTGTAAACTTCACTCAGTAGCAGGTGGAGACTGCAGCGTGTGTGTGTGTGTGTGTGTGTGTGTGTGTGTGTGTGTGCATGTGTGTGTTAGTGTTTCTCACATTGTAAGGCCCATTTTCCTAACCCTGTGGGGCTCAGAGTGCAGGCCTCCTAAAAACAGGTGCTGTTGTCCTTACTTTGCCCAAACTAGGGTTGGGCAAAGTACCTGGAGGCCTGCAAAAGAACTGAAGGAGCTGCTGCAATTTTCATTGATTGTCCTCTACATGTGACATATATATAGACTATAATGACTGGCTGGAGGACTAAATACTTTTCTTCCAAAGAAAACATGTAGGCAAAATAAAAAATCCCAAAACCCTGTGAAAAACTGCATTTTAGTATAACTAAACTTTAATGTTTGGATAATAATTCAATCTGGAGAGACTCAGACAGAGAGAGGGGAAGACAATTAGAAGAGTTTATTGACATACAAAATTAAAGTCTTTGGTGCTCGGGCCCTGGCTGAGGACATCGATTATTGCAAAACGTTTTGCGATAAGCTCGGATGAGCGTTCCCAATGCTGGTAGGAACGTCATCCCCCAGGGACCCGGCACTGGTGGTGGAGGTCTGGTGAAGAATGCGGCCGAATGGCCAGACGAGTGAAGGTGAAGGGGTGGTGATGGGTTGAGCTCTGCTGGAAAGTGGAAGATGCCATGGATGGAGGTCCTTATCCAGTCACTTTGACGGTGACTGGATGTGACGTGTCTTGGACCAGCATTGATTGGTCGACAGTGATGAGCAGGAGGCATCCAACTAGTGCAGTTTGAATTTGTGGCTAGGCTTTATTTCCAACGATATGTTTAACACAGAAACACAATACATCACTAACAAGAACTCTATACTCACAGCTAAACATGGTGTCCCTAACCCTTCCAATGAAAGTAAACCCGGGTTTACTTTCATTGGAATAGAATTGGAGTTTGTTTCAAGGTGGAAGGATTTATGATCAGTTCTAAAGAACATTCAGTTTGGGACTAAAACCTTCAAGTATCTGCTATAAATATCAGCCCAATGAAACATACAAATTATCTAAAGAATGACGTCACAGAAGAAAAATCAAGAGATGTCCTCACAATTTGATAGAGTTGTTGAATGTTTACAAAGTAGGAACGTAAAAATATTACCTATTAAAATATAATGAACTGATAGAAGATTCAGGAGCAACAAAGTCATTACTTTAAATTTTTACATATTTCCCTGAACAGAATTTCACTGTTGTTTTTGTTGAATTGCAGGATATAAAAGAGATGGGGGAAAAAATCATAAATAATTGATCTTGGTGTCATATTAATGCCTCAATAACCTGGGATTCCAACAGGGGTGTATAGTTATTCCATGCAGACACCATTCATCTTTTTCTGCATATATCCAGTTAATTTATCTTGCATTTAGCCACACTGTAGTACACATGAATAACAGACGTATTAGAGAAGGACAGAGGAGCTGCAGCAGAGCGGCTTTAGGACTCTGACTGGAGGAACATCCATAGACCTACGGCTCATGATGCAACATGAAGGTTAGGGGCAATCAGGGAATAGGAAGCAAAGCCAAAGAAAGGGTGTAAAATATGACAAGCAAAAAATTGATAAATAGAGAAAAAGTGGAATGAGCAAAGATGAAAATAAAAGTTAAAAAAACAAGGAGCAACTGCTCCTGTCATACAAGGATAACATTTCACCAAAGTCTAATTTTGTCTGTAAAAGCAGTTGCATTTTTTTTTCTCTCTCACAACCCACTCCCCCCCCTTTCCTTCCTTTCACAGTGATAGTTGCCTTGGCAACCATGGCAAATCTTTCTTCTCTCAAACAGATGTCCCATTTAGTTGGAAATTAGAATGTGTAAAAAACCCATGAGACGCAAATTATTTCAAAGTTCTCTGCTTGTAGAGAGGAAATGGAGGGGAGGAAGAGAGGAAGAGAAAGGTATATATATATTTTTTTTTTTTTATTTAACTGCCCCTCCTGCCCCCTGCCTCCCCAGGCCTTCTCCTTGCCTACTTCCTCCCCTTCTCAGTTGTCTATAATTCTGTGTATGAATCATGGAGATTAGCCAGTTCAGCCAGAACTAGCGGTTTGTGGAAGGGAAGTGGATAAAATATTGGAGGTGGAAGGTGAGGCGGAGGCAGGGAGCTCCATATCCATCTTCCAGGACAGGTGGAGACAGGAAGTGTATCCCCGGTGCCAACATGGCAGACGGAGCGAACTGCTGGCTGAGCGGCCTCCAGGGAGGAACCGGGGCTTCTCCTCTGGTCTCCACCCGGAAACAAACATTTCATTATCTACTTATTTTTGTTTTCCATGTGCAAATCCTTCTCTATTAGACAGCAAACCAACAACCTAAAGTTCTGTTCTGCTATAGAAGTTCTGTCCTGCTATAGAACAGAACTTTAGAGAGGAAGTTTGAGTATAGGTTCACACAAATGAGGAATAATAATAATAATAATAATAATAATAATAATAATAATAATAATAATAATAATAATAATAACATACTAGATAAAATTATAACATAAGTGCTTCAGTTTATGGAGACACGTTGACCTTTGCTGAATGTCTTCTCCCTCTCTTACAATCCACTTTAGAACCATTTTACAGAGAAGAAACACAGTTTGCATATGACTATGAAGTGGAAGAAAATTTGTGGTTTTATATAGATTATATATTTACAAATGTAAAGCATGTGTATTCCTAGATAAATCACATTTCTAACTTGCCAAGAGAACAAGTAACACCATGAAGATCAAGGACCAGAGCAGAGAGGGAAGGGAGAACGTTGGAGGGAAAGTTTAAAACATAGTAGGTTCTCCAACAGCATCCTAGAGCTGTGATCAATCCATCTTCTGAACAAGAGGAGACGATGGACCCACTGCAGACCTAAAACACGTAGAACCTACCCTCGCTATCAAGGACAGCATTAGTCACAGAAGCAGCCAAGAGATCCATAGTTACTTTGGAGGAGCTGCAACACCTATGCCTACAGGTGCTAACAACTTGAAGACAGATGGTAAAATATTTTTAGTGTTGTTTGAATTAAATAAGATACTCCAGAAAATGGCCTCCGGATGCATCATGCTAAAAATCCTAAAGCAAACAAATGAGCTCAAACAGTTGGAGTCACATTGAAAATGAAATCAATTCATTTTCAACTTGACTCTGGAGAACTGAGCTGTTTGTCAGTGAGTCCAGACCAAAGTTCAAGCAAATCCGATGTACGGTCCTTTAAGGAATTCAGGGAAGTTAATTCTTCAGTAGGTATAATGGTTTTTAGTTTAGTCAGCAGTTCTCTGCCTGCTGTACATCAACAAAATTTCAGAGAAATTAATTCAAAACAACTTCTTCACATGACATCACAAGGTTTCACCATCACATGATCACATGAAAGCTTCTCCTAACATGAAGAAAAAGAAGTCAAAGAAAGGGTCAAGGTTGCATGCAAAAAGATGCAAAACAGCAGCAATACTTCTAATTTTATAGTTACAATAATTCATAAAGTCATAGTACACAGTCATCCATCTCACTGAAAAGATAAGTCGTTTCAAAGTGAAGCTGAACAGAAAACACATAAGGAGTGTGGTAGAGATTTTTAAAATAATTTTAACAGTTGTCTTTTTTTTTTTCAAATCCAGGATCAAATGCCACAAAGTATAGCTGAGTAAGAAGCACTAATAATTTGGGGGATTTGAGAATTCGGTGAAAATGAAAGATGAGCACTAGATGTTGTTCATCCTAATTCCTCCTAAGCCTACAGTATTTGTGCAAGCTGAAGGAATTAGAATTTAAGATTATTAAAAAGAAAGATAAAAAATCTGAGTTTCACAGAATATGTTGCATAACTGAAGACATTGGGAACTAGAAAGCTGTTCAGACCAGGGCCTGACCAAGGTGTAGGAGATAAAGGATGAAGAAAATGGGACCAAGGACTGGGCGCTGAGGAAAACCACAGGTGACTGTGTGTGGATCTGATGAGAAGTGACCCATGGAGAGACCTCTGACCAGTTAGCAAGCAGTAGACATAGCAAGGTATATTTGTGTGTAAACCTTTAAAAGGGCATCTGTAAAGGAAGTCTCAAGTGTTCATGGTTTTCAGCCTCTCAAGGGGAGTTGTGGTCACTAACCCCAACGAATACCAGGAGTCATAGTGACTGAAGTTTTTAGATCATTATTATTAAATATATGCAAGAAAGTGGCTGAAATGAGCAAACTCTATTTATTCAAACTCATATCCTGTACTGGATAGATTATTAGTTGTAAATTATCACTGTAATATGAAAACCTGTACAGGATAAAGCTAAGTGTAGTGTGACAAGCTATTGTAGTAAGCTTTGTCTCACAATAAACAGCACCATGTGATAAATACAGTGACCTACATGTACAGAATACAAGACAGTTTCTAAGGGATCTTGTTTCTTTTAGTTGTATGGTTCTGAGTCACTGCTGATCAGGCGTTCGGTTTAGAGCACCAATATTATGATTACTTTGGGCCTGGGTGGTTACACAGTTAATGAACTTCACAGCGTCTTCATGTGTGTGAGACCGAGTGTGTGTCGTGCATGTAGCAGCAGAAAGGGGAGGTGCAGAGGAACATAAGGACGGAATCGTTTTAATTCCTTTTCTTCCCCCATCAACAGTGCCACATGCCTTCGGGAGTGAAGTCATGTGTGAAATAGAGGAAAATGCCCCATAGCAGGCTATAATACAAAAGCACACACAAATGCTGACATGCACACCCACGCATGTTAAAGCTCAGCCCCTTGAGGCCATTTAGCAGGTAATTTAAAGAGAAACCCCTCCAGGGAAACGACACACTAAAACGTCCTCCTGTCTGTTCTTTCTGCTTTCCAGAATTGTTTATTCGGCTACAGGCCTGCAGACTGGCAGCACTTAGGAGGAAGATAAAGATGAAATGGAAGAGGAGTTGGAAGACAGAATAAGGAATGAGGAGGTGGAGAAAGAGCCATGAGAGGGTGGGGAGAACAGGTAAAAAAATAGTTGTTTTTTTTTCTTTTTTTCTTCCATGCGTATTTATTGATGTTCGTGTGTCGAAGTCTCTTTCATGAAGAATTTATAGGCAGAAGAAAATGAAATGAAAGTAGAAGAAATGAAGAAATGCTGCCAAAGATGGAGTTCAAGTCTAGTGTCAAGTCTTGACTTGCCTCCACATCTAGTCGCAAGTGTATTGATGACTCCATGTCTATCAAACAAGTTTCAATCAAGTCTATTTGGATAACATGTTTCAGCAACATGGCAGTTCAAACACGTTGTTAAACCAGTAACAAACACTACATTTAGTCAAATGTCATCATCAAAATCATCAGTACACATCAAATACACTGGTCAACATGCATCACAAACTGTAAATAATCTTGTAACAAGTTTATGGGAACAACTGGTAATGTCCCAACTCAGAGAACCAGCAAAACATCTACAGCATCATTACCAACTACTCTACCATGTGGCCCTTTCCCATTAGGTTCATTTATACTCAGACGTTCTGAGACTGAATGGTTTCAGAAGCAGGAATGCTGGATGTTTATGAGCTACTCCAACCACAACATCAAGATGGCTGGTGCAAAGATAAAGGTGTGACAGTTAGAGTTTATGTGCACATTTCGTTAGCAATTGATCAATAACTCTTTATTTATGCAGCATAAAATGCCAATATCTGCTTTTCTTCAGAAAAGCAGATATAGCTATTAGACCACACAGTTGCCATGGAAACAACAGAAACATTATTGTAACTACAGTTGGAGACACTGGGAATAGGACACACCACACCAACAAAAGTGACATTATCAAATTTCAAGCTTATGTGTTGAAATTTTCATTAGGAGAAACTGTTAATCTGATCTCATTCCAAATTCCATGATAATCTGAAAGAATCCTGTATAATTCTCTACATTCACTGTTTTTTCTGGGAAACTTTGGTCAGCAAGAGAGTCTAAAATGAACATCTAAAAAGAGAAACAGTTTAATGTTGATGCCATCACCACCATCGTTAGACTCATTACCATTAAAGGAAACACTTTCATGCCACCATTACTTCTCTTCTGTCCCCTTCCCATCCCCCTACTCTCTGTTGGGTATTTTAACCAAACCCATGAAAAAAACCCAAGTTAATTAATGCTGAAAAGAATCCCCTCTATTTCCTGCTCATCAGTGCAGACAGGCCATCAGACAGAATGCAGGTAGTCTGTTTATGTAAAATGAAAGAGTGGAGGAATAAGAGAAGGAGGAGGAGAAGGAGACAAGACAGAAAGGAGGAGGAACAAGAAAGAAAAACAGTCTCTCTTCATCTCTTTAGTTTTTGATGAGCTTTCTTAATTGGGACACTATAGAAGGAGAAGTGAATCCTCAATAATTAAAAAATCTAATTAAGGAGTCTTTTGCATCTCCATCCTTAATTATTTCTCGTGGAGCAGTGGGGAACGGCACATTTTCACTGTTTTCATTAAAAAGGAAAACAGAATCTCCAGCTCTGCCTCTCCAGTTACTCATATCCCCAAACTGTTTCCTTTCACCTGTTATCTATGTGAGACTGTAGATAAAAGGTGGACATCTTTCCTGTCCTCTAAATCAGCTAACTGAGAATTTCTTATTTTCAAGGATCTTAGAAGCATATTCAAAGAGAAAGACAAAAAATAAACTGATTTTGAGCATCTGCAAAGTTCCAATACACGAGTTGCTATCAGAACATTTCAATCCTGACCCAGACCAAGGTCAGGATTGGCAAGAGTTTCTTTGTCACAAAATTTTGAAAATGAAAAAATGGAATATCATAGGATCTAGGAAGCTGAACCCTAACACAGACTAGCCAGCAGCAGTTAGCAAACACCTGGTGGAGCTGCACATCTGCTAAACTCATAGGAGCTACTTCTCAGTTCAACGCTGGTAAGACGTTGCTAAAGGAGTTGAATAAAGAGCACGAGTTTCTTAAAGAGACAGAAGCCCAATTTCAAAGCATTAAATTACAACGTCAAATTTCTTCTGAGTCATATTTAATACATATCAAATTTTTATAACATCTGAAGGTAACATAGTTACTTGATTGTGCTATGAAATTGCACTATGTGCCAAGAAAATACATAATACTGCCACATTAACTTTTTTCATTTCTACTGGAATAACTTTTTAAAAGCTGGTTCTTGATGGGGAAGTTGCTCTATATTCTTTTAAGATTTACATAAATTCAGACCGGAGGGAAAATTTTCTTTAAGCAAAGATAATAACTTTTTTCGTCTTCTTATCATAAGACATGGGTGTGAGGTTAACAGGCTGCTAATGAAATAACTGCACAGAATGAGACATGCATACTCATTTCTGTGTTTGGTCTCACAAAAGAATGTGTGAAACTGTATGTCCCTACCATGCAGCTCATTATTATTAATGACTCAGATGTCATTTGCTGAAGAACAGCCATGTTTCTGAGAATCTAAGTTGCTAAATTATGAGTAGGACACATTTCTAGTACACTGAAGAGCCCAGATCTGTGGCACTCAGGGAATGAACAATGCTATTTCAGAGAAAATATAATTACATTTCTGAGTAACAGGTGTTGAAAATCAGTGGAGTAAATCTACTTATATTTACTTGCTTGTTATTTTCCTCTGATCTTCTGGGTTCCAGGAACTCTGCGTGTACAGTGGAGTTTCAGAAAACAATCATAGACCGCTGACTTCAGATATTTCCAGAGTTTTATCCAAAGAATTCAATGCAATACAGAATGTTACAACAGCATTACACCCGGATTATCAAAAAGTCCAACACATGACAAAACATAGAATTACCTGCATGAGTTGAAAGGGAAACAGAAACAGAAATAAACAAAATGCATTTTGGAAATCTCTCACTCAGCACAAAGAGATTCGAACTTCTGCTGTAAAACAAACCATTTTCTAAGAATGTTTATTCCCCTCATTTAAATATATGCATTAGAAGGTGTGCCCTCTCCTTGCAGGGCTGTTCCAATGTTAATTTTATTACCTCCTGCTAAAGAGCCCAAAAGAAAATATATGGATTGTCAAACTGGGTCTTGCCGTACCAGGTGTCTCCTGCAGACACTCCTAGACCAGAATTTATGATATCCACCAAGGTCTGTTTTGTCTTCTGCCTCAGTGCTTCAGGCAGATAGTGTTTAGTGTACTGAAACAAAATCTAATGCTACAAATAGTAACTATACGTTCAGATTTAAAACTGCAAGATTGTCTAATTTGGAAAAGCTCATTTTGAAAATACCTGAAATAATTTTAAGAGTAAAAATAATGGTTTAATAATCCTATTGTATCTTAGTAATATACTTTGCATGCAAGTAATATTATTTAAAACTAACTAATTCAAAACATGCTGTTTAATGCTTAAGGAAATAGCTTAATATGTTTGATTATACTTTGGCGAAGACTTTTCTTATACCGTAATTTTCGGACTATAAGCCGCTACTTTTTTCATAGGTTTTGAACCATGCGGCTAATAAAAAGGAGCGGCTATTCTGTGGATTTTTTTCCACCGCTAGGGGCAGTATATCTTTAGCAGATATAACTGGTAGAAGCAGATAGAAGGACGACAAATTTCCAATCCTATTATCTTCATCTTCTTCACCCCTTCATCATGGAACTCACACGAAGAAATTTGTATGATGCCAGTTTTAAGTTGAAGGCCATCGATGTCGCTATACAGAAAGGAAACCGCGCTGCTGCTCGGAAAGCTAAGCGTCAATGAGTCTATGGTGAGACTAAGCGCTGCTGAGCTTGTTCAACTCTGACACTGAAGAGGAGGACTTCGTGGGTTTCACCGAAGATGATGAAGATGATTAAGGTGACGTGATTTCACACACAGGAGAAATGAAGATAAATAAATACCGGTTATTTTCTCTTGGTTCTGTCTCGGTTTAATCAAAGTTGCTGTCGTGTTCAAAGACAGGTCAGGAAAGGATCTATTTAGGTACATACATGTTCATTTACAATTGAAAATGGTTTTGTACCTGTAGTAAATATCTAATCTAAAAACATAAATATCTGTGGCTCGCAAAACTTGTATGTCTTTGTTTAATTTTTTTTTTAAAAAATAGAGCGGATGCGGCTTATATGCAGGGGCTTGTATGTCTTTTTTTTTATTATTATTTTAAATAGAGCGGATGCGGCTTATATGCAGGTGCGCCTTATAGTCCAGAAAATACGGTACATTTAATGTTTTCACTGAACTTTTGAACCAGCACCAAGGACTTTATTTCTCCTGATAACAGACACCCCCTGTCTGAAAACCCTCCTTACGGGAGTACAAGGTTGAATCTCAGAGAGTCACCAGGTGTCTTAGCCTGAGTTTTTATCTAAGTTTACCAGTCGTAAAGTCTACTCCTAAAAATTCATGCTACATCTAATATTACCTGTCTCTATAATTATGCTAAACTTATATTCTCAACACAGGTTAGGTTTCAAAAATATTTCTCAACAAATCATAGTGTTAATGTATACAAATAGTTTTTTGTTGTTGTTGTTGTTTAGAGTAAACAATAAAATTGTCTTAGACCAGAGATATGTATTACTCTCACAATATGTACATGGTCAGATTTATAATCACTTTAGCTAAATTTTGTTGGTATAAATATCATGACTTAGCAGTAAAACAGAACCTAAAGGGACTGCTATGCATCAGACTGTTCATCAATGCAGTTTTACAATGCAGATGGCATCAATATGCACATTAAAAGGCACATTTTACTGTTTTACATATTTGTTAACCTTATCTATATCATATTTATTTCCATTTGAGTGAAATAAAGTCATTTCAGGCAGAAATTGGATTTCATTGGACGGAAAATGGATCTAAATCACTTTTTGGCTGAAAAAAGCTGACAAGGACTTGGACAGAAACCCAGAAAAAGAAGAGGAGATGTTAGGAGGCAAACAGAAGAAGAGACAGCAGGCATGTGGCAGTTCTCATCACTCCAACATCATCAGGATATGGTTCGTGACCCACAAGAGGATGCTGATGAAGTTCCTCTTATTCTACTCTTCCTTCCTTAACACCATTGTGGATTTAATTTTTTTTCTCAGCACGGAGGTAGAAACTATATAAAGACTGAACTGTAATTCCTACAGCACTGCATGCACAGTGTTTCTTAAGGAAATTTTCTTATGTTTTCATTTCATTTCATTTCTATGCACGATGACATAAGTGCCAATAAATTACATTAGAAGCATAAATGTTAATCTTGTCCAGTCACGTGCCATTGATCTCCCATAATTACAATTTAAAAACAAAGCAATATATCCTTAAGTATGTTTTTGTTTTACATTTTACTATTGTATCATTACAACCTGAGGATGCTCATGCCTGTAGTTTCAAATGCTAAAAATGCAGAAGAAAAAGAATTGTTCATAATATTTGTGGAAAACAAAACATGTAGGAAAAAAGAGAGAATTACTGAAGTCTTCAGGATTCAACCACTCCATGTCAACATTTAATATGTCACATATTTCACACCATAATTGTAAAAGGTTCACTATGTCTAAAATCACATCACCACATTATTCGTATTACTTTAGCTAAGCATTTAATCTTCTTTAATCTTCTGTTGTTCCAGAAGCCTTCTGGCTCATTCACAGGCCAGGTGTGTTAGCTAAAGAGCTAACACACCTCCATACAGGTATGACTGAACAAACACATAGGCAAATGGGTGGAGGTGGCTGTTGTAGTGGTAGGGAGGGAAGATGGTGGTGCTGCCGGTGTTCTGATCATTGTGAAAATTGTGACATGTGAGGTTTCAGCAACATGCTGGACCATCAGCTGAACAGGGCTGTTAGAGGCAGGGTGGAAAGAGAGACAGAAGAAAGGACAGGGGTATAGGGTGGTGAGGGAGGTGTGGGGGCGAACCTCCAGCTGGAGTGTCTTTGTGCTGCTAAACCACACCTCAAGGCTACCAGAGGCACGCACACACACACACACACGCACACGCACACACACACTCACACATCACACAAAGCAACCATGACCAGGTGGTGAACAGAAGATCTTCCATGTTTAGACCCTGCTCTAACTTCTTGAGTCTGATCCAGTCCAGTCCTGGAATTTATTCCCCGTCTGTTTGCTATCCTCTCACTCTGACTCCCAGCACTGTCCAGCTCACTATACACCAGCTTAAGCACTGCTTTGGGAAACCTGCTATTATACCAACTCAATTATCCTGTATCACACACAAACACACACTCACACATAAAGGACCAAACACACACATTCATGTTGTTGACGTACTAGAAACACAGGTTGCCTAAGAGAAAACCCAGGCCAAAGGTAAAAGAGAGCTCTTCTTTTTTAAAACATTTTATGCAATCAGTCAAATATAGAGGGACATCTAGCAAACAGAACAGAACAAGCAACATTTTCATAAATGTCTTAAACTTAAGTAAAATGAAATGTCTAAAAGAGGTTTGTTTTCAAACATCGTTCATAAAGAAGTTTTACTTTTACTACGTTGGTGAAATGTCTGTCCAAAATAAAATGTATCATCGTCATATTATCAACATGTTCTTTTAAGAGTTTACAGCATCTGAGTACAACACTGCTTTGGATTTCTTTAAAGCCAAGAATTTACTGGCAGTCCTAAAGTATTCACCAGGTCTAACACACAGCACCGCTGTGGGATAATGGAAATATGTTTCTTGGCAATTTTCTCCTGGTTTTCTTACTGCTATATTGATTATGATTCAAACCAACTTGTTATCATCAGTGATGTGATGATCACCAACTTCAGTGCTTTATGGAGTGCCCACCAGAACATACATAAGATTATGTAAAGATGCGGGACACACTCGTTACAACACTGTACTGGATGAGGTCACTGTAATATACCCAATATGAAGATGTTCCCTGACTATTTAATGGTTTTCTTGACAAAGCCTCATGAAAATATTGAGGCTTTGTGTGAGACTTACAATGCAGATTGTGCTACACACATGCAGATGAAAGTAGGCTCAAAAAGTCTAGCTGATGTAAACTTGTTTTTATGTTTGGTTGTTGTATTCCACTCTTGAGCCAATGGAGATGATAAAAGTATTTTTTGGCGGTGGACTCACTATCCCAACCAAGTAATCCTCTACCCTCTTCACGTCACATTTTCACATTGTCACATTGTTTCAGCACGGCAGCCAAGCAGGACAGAGACCCCATGTTACACATGCAGTCACTCACCATGGAGAACCATAGATCCTAAAGCCTCGCACAGTGACCTCAGAGTCCTGCAGGTAGATGCAGTTGGTGAGCAGCGACTGGACATTCTCATAATTCTCAGGCTTCAGCTTGGAGGCTGATGGGAAGTAGTAGAAGTCCTGTTTGATGAGGTCTGCCATGAACTCCTGGTCAAAGGTCAACTCGTGGTTTCCAGCAATCACTATTTTGATGTCGTAGGGCAGAGTACCTGGGTTAAAGAGAGAAATACCAGAGGGATGAATAACCAAAGAGGACAGATGCAAGGTTGAAAAAAGAAGGACACTAAGTTAAGAAGTGGCCAGGCAGATATGTGGAAACTGCAATAAATACATTTCCTCGTTATTCCTAGTAAATCGGTACATCTGTCTTAGATTTCCTCAATCAGTCAAGGTCTCAACCCAGTGCACTGCTGCCTTTTGTTAATGCAAGCAAAGCTGAATGCGTCCCTCTGGAAACAGGAAGGAGAAGAAAAGAAAGCAGAATGGGTCATCACTGTCACTTTTATGATGCAGAATATTAAACATTTACAGGCTAGAGCAATCACTGCTGGATCTTTACCCTGTCTTCTTTCATCATCTTCCTCTAATCAAACCCTCACTCCTTCATCCTCTCCTCCTTTTCAATGGCTTTAATTGGCTATTCAGCGCTTGGCACAGCAGGGTGCCACATTGATCTAGCTCATCAAGCCCAGCAGACTTTGGGCCTTCACAATTTCGAATGACGTTTTCAAAGCTTGACTAAAGAAACAGAGTCAACATTGACAAACATCTGGAGGTCTGCTGTGCGAGGTAGTTTGGCTGGCAGAGAGTTCAATCACCATTCTTATTCCATTATTACTGCCAGCACAGCACAGTGTGCAGCTCAACGCGCTAGTTTGTGTATCAGCGGGCCTATTTGTGAGTGACTTTCCAATGTGTGCACAAGTTTGCATGCATCTGTGCATGAACATGTCATGTTAGTGAAAAGGAGTAATTAAAGTCAGCTTCAGAGGAAGCTGACAGCCAGGCGACAAGTCTGTCATAACAGCCAATCACAGCTCAGTGCCAGTGGAAGGACAGAGGGAGGGAGAGGAAGGAGACGGTAAAAGAAATACTTTGGGAAGCCCAAAAATCCTTGAGTGTGAAGGAGAAATAATAACGAGATGAAAGCAGCTGTCAAAGAGAAGCCATCTCTACGGTTTGGGTCTGGGCCGACGCCTCTTCATACATAACTGCCATTTGTTTGGAGAAAGGGCTTGTGTTTAGCTGTCACAAAGACACAGAAAAAAAGCCCCATAAACAAGGGGCTGCACCTCCCCAAAGGCAAATGGACACACAAAACCAATGCACAGCAAATTCATTTTCTGATTCCTTTTTGTCTAAAACATCTACATTCATTGGAGAACTTTGGCTTCAATTGTAAATTGTATTGGGAAGGAACAGATTTTAAATTAAGAGAACTCAAGACACCGTGATCTGATATATATAATTTCTTGTTAAAACAGCTGTCCCACATTTATTGTATTGTTTTCTTTTCCCTATGTGGCGTATATTGGAAACAGCACTGAAGACTTGAGTGTCTTATTTTGTATTTTCTGATACATAAAAAGGAGCATTTGCTTCAGAAGTACACCATAATAATTTTGATCCTTCAAAGGAGAAATTGTCTTTATTTCTAGGAATAAAGACAGTCAAAATTTAGGTTTTCACTGTCACAAAATCTAGATTGAAACTTTTGTAAAACTATAGCCTTTGTTTGTGTTAAATAATAAGATGTATTTTTACGGAGTTTTTGCTATTGAGTAAGATTTTGAATGTAGACATAAATGTTCACGTCTGATTCTGGAAAAATAATTCTTTAATTTATTTTAAATGAAAAGGTAGAGCAGCTGCACAGTGGCAGCTCCTATTTGTAGCATACAACAGTGTATGTTACTAAGGCATTATTGCCTTGCAGCAAGAAGGTCCGGGGTTCGATTCCCAGCCGAGGGTCTTTCTCCATGGAGTTTCCATGTTCTCCCTGTGCATGCTGGATTCTCTCCAGGTTCTCTGTCTTCCTCCCACAAACCAAAAACATGACTGTCGGGTCGACTGATCTCTAAATTCTCCTTGATGTGAGTGTGTACACGGTTGTTAGTCCTGTTTGTATCTGTGTTGCCCTGTGATGCATTGGCATCCTGCTCATGGTGACCCTGCCTCTCACCCATTGACCGCTGGAGATAGGCACCAGCTGCCCTCATGGCCCCATTTAGAGTTAGGAGTGTATGGTAATGGATAGATGGATGAAAATGTTGTTTTGATCAAATAATCAAAACTAATAAATACAACTGTAACAAATGAAAGGTTTTTTTTAGGTTAGTTCAACGTATCATTTCTTTAACCCTTCTAATTATAATCAAGTTACTTTGTACTGATCTGCCTACATCATTCAGTTTAGTTTTGTAGCAGTTGGCTGGCAACACTGCGGATAAACTCTTCTTTTTATCCCTTCAACCATCTAGTTTCTCCTTGTCATTTTTCAGTCCTTTGTCCGCATTGTCCGTTGTGTTGCTGCATGCCCTCCCTTTCAGCTGCAAACGTTCAAAATCGAGTGTGTGACATCCTGCCACTAATTCTACCTACCTGATTTTGTGTCCATGGGTAATCTTTGTGTGTTGTATATGTAGATGCTTGAGATTGTCTGTATGCATGGAGCTAGCTAGGTAGCTCCATGTGGTATGTATGTGTGTGGGCTCCAACTGCACCCACAGGAAATCTTCCGGAGCATGGCCATCATTGTTCTGTCGCTGCTATGGGTGGTCTGCTCTTTGAAGAGGAAAATCCCTGGTCTGGCCAAAGCTCCCACATGTACAGGCGGATTAATGCCCATTGTGTGTGTGTGTGCATGTGCATGCTCTGACGTTTGTTTGTGCACAGATAGATTCCTAAAGAAAGGGGAAAAAATCCAGCCTGCCAACAGAGTTAATTCCAAAGTGTGTGTGTGCGTGTGTGTGTGTGTGTGTGTACATGTCGATATTAAAAGCAGTAGCCAAAACATCTTGCCAAATAACTTAATGACAATGTAAGTCTGGGAATTCTGGGAGTGTGTGCAGTTGCATGAAAATAAGGGCCAAATACTTCCTGCCAGCCTGAAATGTGTTTCCGTAGGAGTTAATAAATAAGGAAGTGGCAGCACTCAAACTTTCCTCTGAAGTAAGATGAAAAGAAAACTCAGGTTCTTTCAAACCTTCGTCCAGTCTCAATATTACTTGACTCTCCAAAATCTCCCTAGGTGTGAGTGTGTGTGTGCATGGTTGTTTGTCCTGCATGTCTCTGTGTTGCCCTGTGACAGACTGGTGACTGGCTGGAGATAGGCACGAGAACCTCTCCCAGTCACACTAGGGTGTTAGAAAATGGATGGATGGATGAATACTTGAATACTTTGAGGCTACTTAAATTTCAAGAATAGCCTGTCTCTTAGTCAGACTCTGTTACAGCCAGTGGAATTGTATGTTTTCTTTTTCTCTTTCGTATCGGTATAACTTCAGCTTTGCTACCAAACTGACTCAACTGGGAACTGGATGCAGCCCTCATCCTCCTGTGCCGCTTCCTGAGGCCTACAGCAGAGCTGACTGGCTCTGCTGTAGGCCTCAGGAATTATCAGCTCCACCAATCCCTGATGAGCTGATTGGTGCTCAATCAGCTCATCAATGATGTCTCTTTAAAATGAGACATCAATTTAAAGGATGATGTCTCATCATCCTTCAGAGAAGGATGATGAGACATCCTTTTTTAAACCCAAGACTTCCTGGGAGAAGGCATGGCTGATTCTTTGTTCAGACAGCTCACCACTTTGCTTGATGTTTGTTGACTGCTGAACACAGCATTGTCTTTTTGATAACTTTTGTAAATCTTGGTTACCTTTGATTGTCCCTGTGAGGGCTTTGTATGTAAGCTTATAGTAGCCTACTAGAGTTTTGTTGTTTTTTGTTTCAGCTTATGTTTTTGGTCCAGTTTTGTTTGGTTAAGATCTTTGGTTTACAACTGTGGTTGTTTTGTGGATATTGTTTTCTTTAGTATTCTTGGTTATAAGACCCTAACTTTTGATTGTAGTTGTTTTTTAACTTTTCATTTTGTTAAACCCATACAAAAAAAAACAAACAAACTGATACACCTTTAACATCTAGGTTTCTTTAATGTTATTTCTCCTTCCTCCTGGCTGAGCTGGGTGGTAACAGACTCTTATTTTTTGTTTCAACAATATCCAGAACATTTGAAACTGTCAGTGTTAGAACACACTGACCACTGTCAGATCCATAGGAGCTCCGTAATGTTGGAAAGACTTCACAACCAAAAAACATAATAAAAAATCCAGAAAAATGTTACGTTATGCAGAAACTACGTTATGCAGAAACTAACTTGTTCATCTAATAATGAATGAACTACATGTTAATTTAAGTTGATTAGGCTTTTACTCTTTGAAGTAGGCCCACTGAACCTGACTCCTAATCAGAACCTCTGATTCGGTCCAGAATCATGCACTTTAGCCTGACTCTTAAATTTCTTCAGAAATGTTCTAGTTATTGTTAGCTAACATTAACTAGATGCAAATACATGTCTATGCAGTTATAACATGTTTCTTGTTAATTTTATAAATAACACACTGGTAGGTAATGGCTGGATTCCTAACAGAGTAGTAGATTATTACTAGACAAATGTTAACTATCCAATAAATAACTGTTCTTGTAATAGTCAACAAGCAGTTCTTTAGCAATTTTACATCATTACTGTCTTTGTGAATGAGGACATGTGGCTCTCAGAAGGGGGACCAGGATCAGCTGTACAGGGCAGAGTGATGCTTTGGAAAACTTCTCTTCTTGTCATTTAGGAAAGTTTTACATGGACACCTACCACCTGTTTAAGCATTGTTGCTGACTAATCACACCTCACTATGGAACCCATGATCCCGAATGGCACTGGCTTCTTGCCACACACTTCAATGCAGAATGTCTACAGATGCACAACAGCAAGTTCAAGTTTAAGGTTTTGACCTGACTCAACTTCCCATTTGTCCCAACCACAATGCAGTCCAACATCTGGACAAATGAGACTGAAGTACAGAGGTTCCATAGCATCCAGGACTTAAATAATCAGGTACCAATGGTTTTGTGCCACATACCTAGGCAGATCTTCATAGATACCCAGATGTTTTAGTGAATGAAAAGTACATACCAATTAATTTTCAAGCATAAAAATAAACAGGTCTCTGCTACAGTGGGCTGATGCTGTGACACATATACAGTGTCAGCCTAGACTCACATTTTTGAAGATTTTACTTTAGCTCTGAGTTATTCATAGAAGATATGCCTAATCGCACACTGTTTTTATTTTTTATTTTGTTAAAAATATCCAAAACATTTGAAAGAAAATACAGCTTCAGAAACTGGAATACCCATGAAGAAGAACTCTGCAAAGCCTCCTGAAAAAGAACACCTGGTGAAGGAAGTAAGAGGAAGAGATGCAACGTCTCTGTATTCATTGGATTGTGCAGCGACATCATCACCTTTAATCAACATTTATCACTGCCATATACCCATTTGGTTCATGTCTTCTTATACTTCTCATTATCTCAATGGATATTAGTGTGTAATACATGTCTATGCAGTTATAAATGTTCTGGAGGTAGGAAATCTCAAGTATTTGTGGATTTCAGCTTTGTGGTTGTGGTCCAACCACAACCTCAAAGCTGGCTGTGGTTGTCTGCACCACAAGACCACTGTATACCTGTATACTGTATATTATTCAAGTCCTTTTCTTATTGCCACCTCTGTCACTCTCTCTTACTTTGAACACACTCTTTATGTGTTGAACTGTGTAAGGTTCAACAACGCTAGCCAGAATAAAAAGAACAGTCGAATTCAAAGTGAAGCTTCAGACAAAACACAAGTGATGTTCAGCGACAGAAAAATTACACACTCAGTGGTGGTTTCATGACACAGTGTGAGAGAAACACAGACATGAAAGACTGAATGGGCGAAAAAAGTAATATATAAAAGAGAAACAAAGAAGATATGGGAGATGAAGGTACACAATGAAGGAAGATAAAAGAACTTTTGCCTTTCCACCTCTACTCAAACTTCATACACATTTCATTTAATGCACCACCCGCACACTGCAGCTTCCATCACACCCACATAAACACACACACAATTGAATAAGCAGACCCAAAACAAAGACAACCAGTAATTATGAGGAGCCGCACACAAACACCACCTACTGCGCCACACATCCAAAAGCATCATTTTATCTGAGTCCAGCAGAACTTCAGAACACTCCACAACGTCCACAGCAAACATAATGCATTTCGCACACAGATACATCCAGAGATGCTCACACAGAGGCAGTGACAAAGACAGATACGGCGCATCATCAAGCATCCTCGTAGGTGGTCTGTCTCCTCTCTCTTTCTGGCGTTCCATCTCTCTCTTTCATTCTGTCTGCTCCACTTTCTTGTTCGGTGTGACAAACGTCGCCTCCAGGATAATGTGGCGGAAGATTAAGCTGCAACTTTCACAACAAGCAGCGTGGGCTTCAGTTGAATGCTGATGAATTAAAGGCACTTGGCAACGCGCCACCCACCCCAGGCCTCGGTTTTGGTTTCTATTATGTCAAATTAAATCAGTGTTAAACAACAACTCGTTTACTCTGAGCCACTTTGCAGAATTCTGTTCAACTATTTGTTCTTCAGATCTATTTAGAGCAAGTTTAGATTTCATCATCACCAAGGTGTACTGGAACAACAAGAAGAAAATTCAGCTGTTTGACTAAACTGCCCGTTTAGTCAAACGGCCTTAGAACTGTTTGACTGGAGAGGCCAGAGTGAGACGGTTTTAGACGAACTAAATAAACTGCACAAATATGTCAAACTTCGCACAGAATCATAAAGATAGAACCAGTGTTGTATAAAGTACTGAAATCTCAGAGTCAAGTAAAAGTATAGTTACGCCTCCAAAATATGACTTTGGTAAAAGTAAAAGTCACTGATTGAAATGTTACTTGAGTTAAAGTATGAAAGTATCTGAAATGTCTTGTACTTAAGTATGGAAATTACTGTAAAAATGGATGTACTCAAGTAATGTAATGAAAAGTACAAGTAAAAAGTAAAACAAGGCAAATGCAGTTTGAATCACATTTTTTATATTTTGGTAAACTTGTTAAATACACTTAAAATAATGTAAACAACCAAGTGCTGGCAAAATGAAACCTGCTAATAGATAAACCTGCAGGCATCATTTAGTTAAGAAAATTAGGTGCTTTACTTATACCACAAGGTTAAATACAAAGTTTTTGTAAGCCCGAAGTTTTCCCTTTCAGTAAGGTCAGTGCTGAAAATGAGAAAAATAAATAGTCAGTACAGAAAATGCGTCCAACATGAAGAAAAAAAGCCGTTATGATTACTCTACTTCACAAACTGTAGGTGCACACAACTGGTCATTATGCAAAAGAAAAAAAGAATTGGGAGAGAAATGCAGCTTATTTGGCATCTGAAGCCCAGGCAAGTCAGCTACCGACTTTGTTGCAGTCAGTCAGTAGGTGGGATCAAAATACTTCCGTTTCTCTCTCACACTTTTTTGCAACGAGTAACTAAACCACACATTGAAAATGTATCGGAGTAAAAGTATGCAATTAAGTTCAGATGTATAGTGAAGTAAAAGTGAAAGTTGTCAAAAATTTTCATACTCGAGGAAAGTATGAAGTACTCCAAAATATACTTAAGTAAAGTAGTGAAGTATTTTTACTTCGTTACTATACAACACTGGATAGAACCCTAAACAACCTGTTTAGACAATTTATCAGCAAAAATTGTTGTTTTGGGGTTTCACATCCTGCTCCTTCACTAAGAAGTCATGATGTACATTTGGCTCCAAGGTGAATCCCTTAAAAAATTTTTATCCAATATGGCACCACACTAAGGGAAATCATCTACTTGTGTCTTGTCTACACTCAGACAGGCTGCAGTGTTACTGACTTCCTTCATCTGCTCCTTGTTAAAGTCTCCAGCAGCTTGGCCTTGGGTTGTAAAAGGCCTCCCTCTCCTTGACAGACTGTGAAAGCTACAATTATCATAAAACAGACATTCAATGATCCTGACTCAGAGAGAACTCTGCAACAGAAAAGCTAAAAACAATGAAAGATATATTCATCATGTTGGAAATGTTTTTCTTGGAAGCTCCTCTGCCTATAAATGTTTTCTGAACTATGAATAAAACTTTTCAGTATTTACAAAAAAAAAAAAAAAAAAAAATAGTGAAAATGTTTCTGTAAGCACTTCACAGGCAATTTAATCTTTTTCTCTCCTGTATGCACATACAGTAGATTAAAGTAGCACAGATCTGTACAAAAGCAAACAGAACAAACAAAAGCCCTGAGGGACAAATGAAAAATGGCTGGCTAAATCTACAGTCGAATGAAGTTTTCTCAAGTTCGTTGATTTAAATTTAACATGGAGGAAATAAGAAGAGAGAGAAATTAGAAATTAAGACAAATGGAGAACAAGAATAGGAACAAGAAAATGGCAAACTAAGGAAAGATAGATGTGTGACAAGGGCAGGAAGAAAAGGAAAGAGGCAGAAGAGGAGTACAACATACCATAAAAAGATAGCATAAAAGTTTAATGCCCTCACTGTTACAGAGCTAAAGGAAGTAATCCAGCAGAAGAATGAGGAAGCTAAAAGGAAGTAGAGATGTGAGGAAACAGAGTAAAAGAGTGTAAAACCCAAAGATGGAGATGGAGAGGGCAAGATATGCAGAGAAAGAGCTCTCTCTTTCTGACCAGAAAAAAATGCCTGCATGGTGATTGCATCACAGTCTCTGCTCATTTATTATTCAACAGAAAGGAACCGAGCAGGCTTTAAATAAGATGCTAAAGGCTGTGAACCCTGTAGCCTCCAGTCAGAAAGCAGAGTCACATCTAAGAGGAGGACAGTGAAACTAATTGTGGGAAACTGTGCTACGATTATGTTATATTATGTATTGTTCTAAAGCTACACTCATATTTTCACATTAACTGAGGTTAAATGTGTAAACTGGGAGGCGTCTGTCATGGTCACACCCACAGTTTCACTTCATTTCACCTTTCAAAGGCTTTAAACGTCTCCAGATCGTTGAACTGAATAAATATTCTTCTTGTCAGAGTAAAGCAAATCCATCCGTCCATCCATCCATCCATCCATCCATCCATCCATCCGTCCATCCGTCCGTCCGTCCATCCATCCATCCATCCATCCATCCATCCATCCATCCATCCATCAGCCTATAGACCCAGACATCCCTCTCCCCAGCCTCCTGTTCCAGCTCCTACAGGTGAATCTCAGGACATTTGTAGGTTTTCTCCAGGTACTCCAGCTACCTTCAGCAGCCCAAAAACATAACTGTTGGGGATCTCTAACTGTGAATGGTTGTGTGTCTGTGTGTCCTACCTCTCGCCCAATGAGGAGGCAGACACCACTTTGCAAGCATTTCCATTACTGGTTTTCTGGCCCACTGCTGGCTTTTTGAGTAGGATGTGGACAGACTGCTTACCTGCTTGGTTCATGAAACTCAAGAGGGACTAGTATAATATTTAGAACCGTAAAGGAAGAAGCAGGTTAACCCAAATATAGTTTTACTATTTACCATTTACAACTCAGCTGAACTACACATGCTTTGTAATAATAAATCAGCTGTTCAAATGCACAAGCATTGCCCCCAAACCACCATGAAGCAGCTCTTGCACACAGTAACAGTTAACAGAGAACGGCTGCGGCAGCTGGAGACAGGCCTTCGAGCCAGAACCTCAGCCGTCAGCCTCCTAATGGAAACACAACAGGTTCAGGTTCTGTGTGGAGAGGAGCAAAGTCCAGCCACACAGAACCAGGGAAAAGGAGCGGAAGTTGTTTGTCTGAACACCACTGAATGGACAGCCAGTTGCAAATGAAAAACAGAGTGAAACAGACAGTCTCACACTGAATGCCCTGCAGCTCTCTGAGCTCGTCTTGGGATGGAATTTGTACCAAAATGCAAAATGATAGTTGCTCCTTATTGATTGTACACCAAATAACTTGTGTATCTGAACACTGACTGTTTAAATGTTAATTTCAGAATGATGAGTTACAAATTCTGCCAATTTAATCACATTTTATGGAGGACTTTTAGCACTCCAGGCCTGGCCTGAAAAGAAAACTGTAGATGCATCTCAATAAATTAATTTTATGTAAAGAGTGAACTGAATTTACTCTTAAACATTTAAATATTATTTCTGTAAATTGAAATGATCATGGCTTACAGCTAATGAACAAACAAAATTCAGTTTTCTTCACCAGAATCCTCAAAAGTATTTGATCATCAAATACATTTCAAGCATTCAAATAAATGCTTGAAATCGTTATGTCATTCTGAAATAAATTCTAATCTCACTAAAGTTTTAAATTTCTCAGATTTAGCTTTAAATGATAAGCTGATCACCTGTAGTCCAGAACTATAAGAACACAACAATATGTGGAATATTTAAAACTTTAAAAACTGAAAAAGAGTTGCAAAAAATAACTTGGAAAGTACGTTCTATCGAAGTACAACTCCATTACAAAGTTGGGTAACACTTTATTTGACGGGTTGTGAGTAAGACTGTCATGACACCGTCATAAACATGACATAACATCTGTAATGAACATGAGTAAGTCTTCAAGAATATTTATGACTTTTGTCATAAAGTCTCATTTGGTAAATCATGACACTTTAAATACAGAGTTGACATTATTAAAGATGTCTTTGTTATGACAACTTTTCATTAACCAAGAAATTGTGATCTGACATAAATTTGTTATAAAAGTATTACTGATTAAACATAAGCTTTAACAACATAAAGCTGTATAATTTTTAAAGTTTAATCAGAAATACTTTTATAACATATTTATGTCAGTTTGTGATTTCTTGGTAGACCATTTTATTATACAGAGCCTCTTCTACGATGTGTTCCTGGCGTTTTCACAATACAGTACTACTATAATGAAAAACATTGTGTACCTTCACTACACGTTCAGCTTCTGTCTCACTCATCAGTCAGATATGCTGGATCAAATTCTGATGTTTGAAAAAGGAGGCAAGGAAACAGCATAAAGCATTAGTCTCACTGCATGCAGTTAGCCAAGCTTGTTTTGCCTCTTTCACCTCCACCTTCTCATGTATTTTCTCTGAACGTATTGCTTTGAGTGACTTAACTGAGTTATTTAATTTCTCTTGCTCCATTTTCCATCTCTGTCTGATCGTCTCCGACTCCCACAGCCTGACTGCCAATCAGTTGTGTGACAGGGTGATCGCTATGGAGGAATTCTACTGCCATAAGTCAAGAAGAGTGAACATATTCAGTTTAAAAACAAAAATTAATTTCTTTGTTCTCAAAACTTGTAATGCTTGCACTCAAAACTTCTGCTCTCTCAAATATTCTCTGTGCTCTCTCAAATATTTGTATTCACGTTCAGATTTTCTCCTTGCGTACAAAACTTGCCTCTGCATGGGATGACTTTCTGCTGGCAAACCTCTCAGCTCACGCTTTCTGCTCTCTCTCAAAACGAAAAAGTGCAGTTGGTTCCAGTCAGTAGAATGAAGGTGTTGTACTGTGCAGTGGGAGCCTCCTGGAGAACATGTTTGTTTCCTTCTAGTGGGTGTGCCTGGGTGGCTGTGTCTGTCGAGATAGACAGACACAGCCACATGTCTACATCTATCTATAGATACAAACAATCTATAGATCAATAGATATTAATAGAAAGCCGTTAAACTGATAAAAATCAATAGCCATTATTTTGAAATCAGAATATGACTCTTTAATGCGGAACTAACCTCTGCAGTTCCACTAAAAAAAATTGCCTTCATCACAGTCTGGGTTTTCTCCCATTGGCTCAAATTCTTTCTGGTTGATTTCTGACCGATGTTATGAACAATGAAGTTGATTTTCTGCTCCGTTTTAGAATAGTAGTCTGCCTGTCATTTTAGTAATGGCAGCAGAGAAAGTGAATGAAGCTGTTCAGTCCATGTTGATTATGCTTCAAAATATTAAACTAACATAAACACCCACCTTGTTTGGATCGGCTCTTCTCTATTCACATTGGAGGATGTTTTTTTTTACAGCGCAGGCATTTTCTGGTTACCTTCATATCATCAAACTGGCACTTCACATACATCACGGACAAACGTTAGAGATTGGGTAATATTTTAAACTTCAACACAGTCCATGCCTCCAGGAACTAATTGTTTCTCAACAGCTGGAAGGCCAGAATGCTATAACAACACCACATATAGAATATATTTCTAACTTCACAAGAAGTGTACATTGACATTTTCTTCATTTGTACTGTCCAACCCAGACCATACCCTAAACCTGTTACCAGTATGCCTGACCCTAAACCCTAAACCAGGGATCCCCAAAGTTGGTTCTAAAGGGCCGGCATCCAGCATGTTTTAGTTCTCTCCTTGGTGGTAGTGGCAACCTTTTCACAATGTCAATGTTCTTCTAAGGCCTCTAATGAGCCGTCATTTGAGCCATGTGCGTTAAATCAGGGAGAGAACTGAAACATGCAGGATGTCGGCCCTCGAGGGCCGACTGTGGGGACCTCTGCCCTAAACCTAAGCCCTGATTCTGAAACAAACAGCACTTCTTTTTAAAGGGTTTTGGGCCCCGTAAGATGAAGTTGGTCCTCACACTGTAGCATTTGACAAAAAAATGGGCCTCCAAGGCGAGAAATGCTAAACAGACACGTGTGCACACACATAGTGTCCTTTTCTCAGTGACTGACAGCGGTAACTATATGGTTTTCTGTGACAATGACAAAGATAGGGGGTGGGGGATCATGGAATCAACCTCCAGGTTTTAAAACTCTGAGCTCCTCCTACTACAAAAAAAGACCAGACTAACTTTACCTCCACAGTCCCATCATCTCCTTCATGTCCAATCACTGTCCCTGCATGAATTTCAACTCCTACCTCTTCACTCATTCTCTCTTTCCTCTCTCTGCCTGCCTCTCCTGCAACGCTGCCATCCCCTGACAAAAGCCTTGAGTGGATGCCAGTCCCCCTTCCCTCCCCCGCCCTCAGAGCCGTCTGACTTCCTGCTAAAAATAAAAGCCAAAAGAAGAATTGCACCAAGTGAAAGGGAGTAAAATGGGGAAGAACTGGACTGGGAGGAAGCTAGCTGGAAAATGTGAGGGAGAAAGAGGTATGGGAAAAAATGAAGGCGGTAGAGAAAGAAGAATGAAAAGGAGAGATGATGGGAGGAAAAGAGAAAAGGCAATGAAAGTAAGGAGAAGGTAAAAAGTTTAGGAGCAGAATAATTTGTCACCGGGGGTTAGGGGTCAGACTACAGCTGATCACACTCTGAATCTGTTCTGCACAGGAAGCAGCAGGAGTCGCATTCATCAGTGAAAAGGCAGCGAACAGAGCCACATCATAAATATTTATATGAGAGGAGGAAGATGGTAGAGTTGCAGGAGAGGAGCGATGAAGGAAAGGAGAGAAAGGAGTGGAACTTCAGAGGTGGCAGCAGGTGCTTTTGGCTCACTTTACCTTCTTATCCCCATCTCTCCCATTGGCTGGCCCGGTGCTGGAGCACAGCAACTCACCGAGCAACTTGCACTCCCTACAGCTTTTATATACGTGAGTGGGTAAACAGGGGAAGGACAGGATGCCCCCTGTCCCCCTCAGAGAGTGGGATTAACTCACAGAGGCTCACAGACTTTCACATAACAGACCTGGGAAGGTTTTTGAGGCAGCAATAATTATGATCGAGCTGCTTCTGTTTCACTTTCCATTTTGCAACCCAGTTTTGAACAGACTCTTCATTCCTGACAGCTGATAAACTTCCAGCAGCTGCTAACTCAGTGGAGAGGAGATGCTTCCTGGTGGAGGACATCAGAGCAGGAGGTTGAAATGGAACTAAAATCAAAGCTCTAAATAGATTCTCTCAAAACAACAAAAAAATCCACAAAATATTTAGAGACAACATTTCCTATTAGAATGTCAAGGCATGCATAAAACTGTAGATCCTCCTGCTCTTTGAATATTTTGACAACTTTAATTGTCTTTCTTTGTCCACCATTCAAATCCTGGCCAGTGCTAAAAACTGTAGATCCTGTTTGAACTGCCACCTGCCTGTTTAGGACCATCAGCACACTCTTCTCTTTCTACATGTATGTTAAACTGGTCAGTTGGATTTGATTATGAATTGAAAAATGTCACATTTGGTAAAACATTGCAACACAGATTCGACTGCAAGTCCACTGAAGTGAAATGAATTTTAACGTTCGTACTCATGAACGACACAGGCTAAAATCTGACCTGAAGGTTCACATTTCAGTTAATAATGATACCCTCAACAAATTGAGCATTTTGTAAACCTTTTGTTCAAGTTTTCACTGTCAACTGAAGTCATTTCAGTTCAGTCAGTGAACATGTAAGAGGTTTGGCTGCAACAAAGGGTTTCTTTTCTGTTTAAAGGTTTAGAAAATAAGAAAGCAGAGATTCTGTCCTGAATCTAAAAATTCTCTGAATGTACTCAGACGTCCTTGAGCTTATAACAGAATAAATAAAATCAGATAAGAGCAAAATACACAAAATCTTTGTGTATTTTGTGTTACAAAATGCACAAAAAACAACATCATGCTGAGAAAATGCACTGAAATAAACAGTTATATTGTTTTTACTTTAAAGTTTTAAAAGTTGCTGCATGTGATTTGTACTTAAACTGCCCATAGAATCCATTTACTAACCTAGCCAGTCATTGAACTTTTTGACCTCAGAGGGCAGCCCAAGCTCGGTGAAATCTCCAGCGTGGATGAACACATCTCCATACGGCATCTGGATGGCGTCTGTGCGTGAATGAGTGTCTGAAATACACACAAAGCGTGTATAGCCTGGAGGTTTGGGAGTGTCGTGAGGCATCGGGTCCACCCTGAGAAGGAAGAAATGAACAAAGTCAAGGGTGAGTTTGAGGGCCATGATAAAAGTGTCACTGCATGTGTAAAGTGTACAGGTAAATAACGGTTTTCACAAAAGTTCTGGAGTAGCAGGCTGACAGGAAAAGAAGTTTAAATTAGTATCCAACCAAAAGAAAAAAAAAACATCCCCACTGACTGAGGAGGAAGCAGGAGACTTGGGAAGAGGTGGGAACGAGAGGCCACAATAAAAGCACAGCACAGAGACACACTGAAGAAACGTACAAAAAAAGAAAAAGAATAAAGTACAGATATAGAAAAGTGTAGAGTCCTGCGGGAATTTCAGTGAGCATGTACATTCATGTGGTCTCCAGGGAAGCAGGGAGATGGTGAATAACCATGGCCCACTTTAGGAAGTTTCCCCCAGATTGGGATCCACACAGCGCTTTCTCCTCCACACTGCCGTCCCACCACTCCCTAACCCACCATCCCACTTCTAGAATGTCAGCGGCAGACATGAATCTATGAATCTCAGACAGTCATGAGAAGTAAAGTAAAGTAAACTAAGCACCATAAGAAAATCCTGAGGTTCACTTTAACATTCTTATTCTACTGACATGCTAATGAATGTGGTCCTCAACTGACAGAATTACTTTCTCACAATATATATATATATATATATATATATATATATATATATATATATATATATATATATATATATATTTTTGTCTATAATTAGTTTCATTTCACAGAAACTGGCAGATGCTTCAGACTCTATTAACTATACGAAATAATTATATATATATATATTTTATATATTTTTTAAACCACCAAATATGAGCTACTCCGTCTCCTCTCTGTGGTTCTACAACCAATCAGAGCCAGGAGGAGTGACTTAGCACCATCTAGAGACGACGGGTCAGCTGCTGGACGGGTCAGCTGCTGGATGGGTCAGCAGAACTGTAACTAGATCATTTCTACAACACAAAGCTGTAGGAATTATCCAAAATGTCTTTATAAGCAGAAACATTCTAAGTTCTTTTTACTGCAATAAAAGGTCTACCTCCTGCAGTAACCCCGTACCTCCAAACCATACACATACACTCAGCCCAGCACCTTTCTGCTGCTAACATCCAAACCCTGACTCCTCTACATGACATGCTTCCACAGCTCCAGCAGTGGAAATAAATTCCATGAAGCTCTCTGCTGTTCTTTATCCATGTGAAGACTACATGACGCTTGGAGGACTGTAGCTACAGAAACCTGCTTTCCACTGACTGCTCTGTGATGTTCTGAGGCCTAACACAGATACCAATCGCTTCCACTTCGTTACAGTACGGCTAACAGCTGACTGTGGAATAGTTGGAAACTCATGGCAGTGGTATCCTGAGATGGTGGCCAACATGGCCGCAACTTTTCTTCTCCAGTTTACTCACATGTGGACATGCGGTGGCTGGAAGCGGCCCTGGTTGATGTTGTAGAAGGTGAAGGCCTGTGTGGGGTTGGTGCTGTACTCGTCTACCTCCACAGCCGCCCTGCTGCCTCTCTGAGTGTGTGAATGGGTCTGGGTCTGTTGCCGCCTTGCCGCCATGATCTCTGACAGTGTGAAGGCCATGGCTGTCTGTAGTGTCAACCGCTTTATGCTTTTGGTTCTGGACAGCGAGCGGACCGGATGGGCCAGAGGGGAGACTGTTGTCCTCAAACACACGCTGAGCTCACTGTGGCTGTGATTTGTGGCAGGAGCATGGCCTTCTCTTCCTCTGCTCACTTGCAGCTCCTCAAGTAATCCCTAAAAGGATTACAAAGAACAGAATTCACCCACAGAGCTTTGGATAGCTGAACACTTACATGATGGGGTATTTCCCAAAACACAAACACATTTCCGTGACAAACTGGAGTTTTTATTAAGTTTTAAAATAACTATTTAGTAATGATATTTTATAACAATGTCCTGTCCTGAACTCCTTTTTTTATCAAGAACTGCTAATCCGCCTTATTTGCTCTGACCGTTCCTCTTTAAATGTCTGTCTGACTGTTTGGTTAGAAAGACTGAGTGGTTCATCATGATGGATGGAAAACACATTTTGAAGATTTGGGTCAGAAGTCATGTGTTAGTTGAGTTGTTGCGATGCAAATCAGCAGCTCCCAGTTGTAAAAACAAGACCTTGTTTTCTTGGTTATGCAACATAACAACTGTTCAAAAGTAAATTAAACAAAGAATAGAATAGAATAGAATAGAATAGAATAGAATAGAATAGAATAGAATAGAATGCTTCATTTAGTTGAGCAAAAGCACAACACAATTTCATTTCAGAGCCCATCCAAAAGGAGACAGGTGCCTGGGGCTGCAGCCATGGACGCGCTGCTCATCCTTCCAGTTGCACAGCATCCAAAAGCAAAATGAAGAACTGCCCAAACATGCAATGAATCAACCAAAGTAACCATGAAAGTCGACAAACAGAACAAATCGGAACAGTCACTTCAGAAAAGAGGCAGAACAGGAGGTGATTGTGGTATCTGCTTCTTCTTATTAGAGCACGACAGAAAACTAGCTCTGCATGTTTAACTTGTTCTACAACCAGAACAGCTAACATTTTGCAAATTATCCCAGTGTAGTGATTACATGTTAAAAAGATTAATGAAGTTCCTCTCATTCCTAAACAGTTCCTGAAGAGCACACAATATATCTTCATATTGCATCAGTTGACTTCATTTGTTTGCCAATGATTCCCTTAAACTGATTGAGAAAACTCTTCAACAAGTCAACCCTCTGCAGCCATGTTGATGTAAAATTTAGTGAAAGGAAAAGCTGTGGTTTATTAACCACACCCTCAACAAGACGTAACCACAGTCTTGTCATAATTGTAAAGTAATTACAATTATATAATAATTGTAATTATTACATAATTACAATAATTATTGTAATTACTTTATTGTAATTACAATTATGTAATTAATTTACGTAACTGTAAAGTAATTACATAATTACTTTATGTAAGGCGAATGGTTTATCTGAGCATGTGTGTGGACATTCCCAGTATACCCAGTACAAGTCGGCTGAGTTCTGTACTGATTGTTTTCCTGGCCATCCAAACAAACACACTCACTTCAGACTCAAAATGAAGGGGGGCAACTTTGAAAGGTGTCCACAAGTTCTGTGTGGATATATGACTGTTATTTGCTATAGCTTCACATCATGTCATAACGTTATTCTCTCATCAAAAACACACCTGGAATGTTGCCTGGATTCTTTCATGCATGTTTGAGAAATCCTTTAATCTCCAGTGGCATCTTAAAGACGTCTTTCCTCAACAACAAAAAGCAAGGAAATGCTCATTCAGAGAGGCACAAGAAGCCTTTCATTTTTGAATTTCCGAGTTCCTTGAATCACCTTAGAAGCGTACATCCTCATCCCCAGTTTTGGCTTTTTATACTCATTTCTAATGTAAATATATATCTGATTTAAAATAGCCTTTTATTTCTATATGCTTATTTTTCTGTGTGAAAATAAACTTTAGAATAGTAGAGTTTCCATAATATTTGCAAAACAACATATGATGTCAAGCTACTGGAAAAATACAGTAAAATTAATTATGTTCATCTCAAAAATATGTTTTTTAGAAATGCCAACAAGGAGAGAAGTTATTGGTTACATCTGCTGTTTTTGCAGTGAAGTTAGTCGCAGTTTTAAATGACCTGATCACTTTTTTTTTTCTTCTAAACTTTTGTAAGCTCTAAAGAACAACCAGCTCCACCAGCTATACTCAGCATAAGCACAGAAAATCTGAAAGTGTGGTCCTTAAATGTTTCTCCAACAGCTCTTGAAGTTGTCGCAATTGTTTGCAATACGCATATTGCATAGAATGATTCTGTCATAACAATAAATTTGCAATACATTGTGCAGCCCTGGCAGCAGTGAACATTGACAAGCTGATATAAAAATATCCTAGAAGTGATTAATTCCATATGATATGCATACATGATGAATAATGCTTTTGCAGATTCCTTGATTGTTCTCTGATACTTCAGGGTTTTTTTTTTTGTTTTTTTTTGCTGTTGTTTTCCTTTTTCTTGTTTTGCACCTGTTCGCTGTCTCCATTGTTGCTGTTCCAGTTTTCAGTTTATCATTCTTTTCTAATATTGATGTGATGAGATTCTTTGTCATCTCATCACATCAAGCTTTATCAGCACCACTTTTCTTTAGAGTCCTTGTTTGAGGCAAGTCCACTGATTTCCTACTAATTCTGTGTCTGAACTGACCATTCATCCATCTGAAAACCCCGCTCCTCTTCTGAGTTATTATTCACTATCTTATTTGTCTTGATTAAAAGAAAGACAGTCATTTCATTGAAAGATTTTATGCAATCCTTTTAATAACATTATTAATATTAAAAATGTTATTAATAGTAGTATGTTTGTTATGTATCTTGGTAATATCAGCTCTCAGTCTCATTCTGATATTACTGTAAAGTATCTAACTAAATTCAGTGGATTTTGCTGCTGTCTTCCATTACAGTGTACATGCAGAAAAATAAAAAAAATAAAAGGTGGAACACAGCTACATCTTCAGTCACTCAGAAATCACAACCTTCCACATTTTCACCCGACCAACTGAATGAAAAATAAATCTAGCAATTTGTTCACCTCTCAAATGATTTTATATTTTCATATTTGCTTTAATGAATACTGTGATGGCCAAATCCATGGCCACACCCCTATGTTGTACTTACCTGCCTGGAGATACCAGACAAAAGACGATGGCCTTGGCTCAGCAGGTTTAAATGTTAATTGGAACGCACCACTAGTTCCTGTTGGCAGGAGGAAATGGAAGGTTTTTTTGTTTAGTTAAGTTTTATATTTAAGTAAACATTAGTATTTAAAGTTTATTTTTAATTTTCATTTTTGGGTCTTTAGTTTAGCCAAATTTAGCTGTGCCATTTGTTTTGTGTTATTTGTATTCTTTAGTTACCCCTATTGTGTCTTGGTCTGATCAGCCAGTATATAAACCCCTGTGTGTCATTTCTTTGTTAAGTCAAAGTCATGTTTTGTTGTGCAGCTACGTTTCTTACACCTTTTGGCTGAGTTCAGTTTTGTTTCTTTGATCTCTTTTATGAGCTCAGTTTATCTTTTGTTATTTATGATTTTTGGGTTAAAATAAAAAATGAAAAAAAAACTTATTTTTCTAAATATATCTTGTGACTCCTCTTGTTTTTAACTCGGTCTATTACAAATTCTGTCATATTTTGCTAACGTTCTGAATCTGCAGCAACATTTGGTTCCTGTGAATGCAGCTTTTGACAAGCTAGACCTTGAACAGGATTTGGTAGATTTTGCTGCCTGTCCCTGGTGGTAGGCCCGTCTGCATGCGCCTCATCTACTAAGACACGGATTCAGTCCTGCAGCTCATTTTTTCACCGGTTGTTGGAGGGAGAGCGCAGCTCCTGAGAGGTGCTGAATGATGGCAGCAGTGTAAGAAGGAGGCGATAATTTGGGGACAGGCGGCTTGGCGGAGTCCACCTGGACCGCCGCACGATGTCGGCGTGCCATCTTGATTCATCATTCACTGCAACCTCACACACTGACAGCCCACTGATGAGACAGAAACACACTTCACACTTCACACTGCGGTTGTTTGTCACAGGCGAATCCCAGAATGGCTGGTGGATGTGTTTCAGGGTGTGTGTGCATTCTGTGCACAGTGGATGAGCATGAGGGCCTGTGCATGCATATTTAAAAGTGTTTCTGTTGTCATGAATGTGACAGTGACAGTCCCTCACACTGTTAGTGTCAGACAGAGAAATGCATTAGCAGATGCTGAGTGTCTAACACTCTGGGCTTAGATGCAGCTGTCTCGATCACGTTCACGACTCAGAACAACTGAATCTTAGTTTTACAAACTCCCGTGTCGACTCTCCTCCCAGGTTTAAGTCATTTGGAAAATCAGTTTTGGACTCAAATGTAACACCATCTGTGTAATAAAATACTATATGCATAACATAATCTTAATCTATTTTCACATTTCTTTGCTGAACGTTTTCACTTTATTGCAGGTTGACATTCTAGAAAGAAGAGATTTTCCTCTATGTCTCTTGTGATTTAATCCTGTTTGATGTCTATTCGAATGACTTGAATAATTCCGTATCTCTAATAAAAGAAAGAACAGACATTTGATGAAACTGAAGACATCAGAATGTTGTGTTCTGCAGGCCTGCCACAATTACAAATTAATAAATGATCCCAGAAGTTATTGTGATAAACAAATAACATTGTTGTTTTGTCACAATAATATATTACAACAATATTACATTTTCAAGTAAAATAATGGAGATGGCACATTAATGCAAGAACACATTGTCAAAGATCAATAGGTTTTCAATTCTAATGAAGGTTTCACACTGGAACTGGAAGAGATTTTAAATACCCCAAATAAAAAGACAAAAACAACAAATAAAATGAATAATGAAGTCTTTGTAAACAAAATTGTTTTTCAAAAAAGGAACTGTTAAGACAAAAACACCAGACTGAAGACTTTTATCATGCAGTTTTTGGTAGAAAGAGAGAAAAAAGAAAAACTATCAATGATGAAAATAAAGATTATTGAGTTTTAATTTATCACATAACTGATTTATTGCTTATTGCAACATATTGAGTTCTGTGGTTCCATTGTTTGTTACCTTGTTTTTTACTGTAATTATTTGTTTGTTTGTTTGTTTGTTTGTTTGTTTGTTTGTTTGTTTGTTTGTTTGTTTGTTTGTTTGTTTGTTTGTTTTTATTGGGGGGTTTTTTTGTTACCATCTCCTGGTTGAGCGGAAATAATTCTAGTCCCAATATAATACGGTTACTATGTATCAGAATCAGAGTGATCTTTTGGCTTTCAGTTCTAATTTATAAGAGTGAATAAAAAAGATTCAAACCCATTGATCTGCTTCCTGTTTTCGTTTTAAAGCCATAAACCATAAAGCATTTTACTGAGATATTAAATGACAGACCAACACAAAGCGCGAGATGCACATCGCCTTTTGTGATTAAATTACACACAGGTGGACTCTGCCTCCTCATTAGGTGATTTCTGGAGGCAACTGGTTTCATTTAGTGGTGTTATAGGAAAGGAACTGAACACAATACAAATAAAAAGGATTTATTTGTAAAACCATTTTGAAAATATTTTTTCTTGTCCTTTTCAATGATGCGTAGTATAACATAAAATACCAATAAAATAGCCAAAGGCTTGTGGTTATAATGGGGCAAAATGTGAAAAAGTTCTAGGAGTGTGAATACTTTACTAAGGCACTGTAAACAAATAACCGGGTGGAGAAACCGAAGCTGTCATCAGTTTTCCCAGATTTCTTTTTGCTTCCACAGACGCAGCAGGTTGGCACTGCAGCTCCAACATGCTGCTCTCAGCTGTCAGGGTTTTATTCTGTGGGTGTCTGCTTCAAAACGGGCAAGTGCATGAAAATAAAGATGTCTTTAACACCTGGAAATATACTCATTCACACACTTTTAGCACCAAGTTTAAAATGTGCTTAAAACTTCATTTTGAAGAGGAAAAAGCCTCCCAACCAATCAATTCTGTGAAAGAACTTGGAGATCATTTGTATGTTTGCAATAAAATGATCCACATATCCCACATGGTTGGTCCGCGGTCACACATTCACTGTGGGACCATTAAGTGATGGTGAAACTTCTTCCCGAGCCACAGCTGAACCAAATCTGTCAGCTAAAGAGAAGTCAGGGGGAAACCCTGACTCTGTTTTTATTATGCTTTATGGATTTTCTGTATTGTTTGTTCCAAATGATCAAGCAGTAAAAATGTTGAATTTGCTACTAGAGCTACTAACTGTGTTTATTATGTGCATGTTGAGGCTTCACCTTGGAAAAAGTTTATTTCAACAGCAAACTTTAAAACAAAACTTCCTAAATTTCCCAGAGTTTTTATGATCATTTCATAAGTTTTCTGGCTCTTCTGAAAGAGTTTGTGTGCTGAAAGCCAAGATGGAAACACATTTGCCAAATAAGTTCTGATATAGAAAGCTTTCCCATCCAGGGTGGTGCTCAAAACTCAGGAAAATGACTCCAACTTTCTGCATCTTATTTTTTTACAGCCATGCATAGCATCAACATCTGAAGAAATTACGTTTTGCATAGCCTGATTGTGCATTCTGATTGTATGTACATGGAAATGCACCTAATTAACTTTTATTTTATTTTTTACATTTGAAAAGGTTGCTCTAAGTTTGCATGACAACAAACTTGGAGCTCATGGCTACATGGTGACCAGCAGGAAGATGGGTGGCCATTGGAGCCTCTAGCCTCTACAGAAGCTGCAGCGGCCCTGTTGCATTTCTCATTCCAAGCATGTTCAGGACCTCAGACATCATGTTGAGTTTTAGAAAACCTTCAGTTGAAGGTTTTGTTGGAGCCGGTGGCTGCATTGAGGACCCCGGCACCACTAACGCACCACAGCTCACTTCTTTTTTATCTCCCACTAACATTCAGCTGAATCCGTTTTCTTTCTGCTGCACATCTCAACTCTGAAAAATTAAGCTTTTAAATAAAACAGTACAGGTTTCACGCAATTACGTTCTTTAACAGAAATGAATTGTGCGGTGCCATATTTTTTATTATTTTTGACAGCAAATGAATCACAAGTTTACTTCATTTAATTTATGAGGTTTTGCCTGAATTAAAATGATTTTAATTTGGAGATGCTTCATTAAAATGCTGTTTCAGTTTCTCCAAGCACTGTGGCCTTGTGGTTTCTGGTGAAGGAAAATGAATGAGAAGCTGCAGTGAAAAGGTGCATGCTTATACAGGTCATCAGATTAGCTGCACGACTGAGCAGCTCTCAGTGTGGATTTGTGTTTTTACGACACAAAAATACTAAAGATACTAAAGGAAATGTCAGGGGGTTTTTTTGTTTTTTTTACCAAACATGATGAAATAAGAAGCATAATCATTTAATTTGAATGCCTCCAAACCACACTGACATATACAGTATGTGATTATGTTTTACCACATTTACTTCATTAGATGTACATAATGGAGTGGTTGTCCATTATAGTTGGAAGGTTTTGGGTTTGATTCCAGATTCCTCCTGTCATGTCTATGGGCCCATGGGAAGGTACTAGACTAAGTGAATGAATGCAATTGTGGCTGGATTATGAAATGCTCTGAGTGGTCAGGGTGTCTGGAAGAGTTCTGTATAGAATCAGTCCATTTACCATTTACAACACATCCATAATTCAGAGGTGACCAAAATGATCTAAAAAATCTGCAGAGTGACGCTGAGAATTATGACTACAAGTAATAAAAATCAGTACGTCTCTAATAAGCAGAGATATCTGTTTGATATCTTTAAAGAAAATGTGTCTTTATTACGTTTATCCATATTAAATGTTACGAATCATTTATCAGAAACGCAGTTCACAATGAAAAATTACAAATGAGTAAAATTGTATTCTGACTTTAAATATGAATTAACACATCAGAATCACAAAGAGCTTCATTTGTCTGATGAATGTGACCCAGAAATCCAGAGAGTGAGCGCTCATTCTTTAACACATTTGAAAATATTTTCCTAAATTAGCATTTAACACTAATAAGATGATCCATACCTTCAAGTCTTTCCTGATAGCAGAGCTGTGTCACTGTGTTTGTTTCCTATGTAGACACAGGTTCCCACGGTAATAACGCAACTGAGGTGATCGCATTTCCCTGGCAAACGTTACCTTTTTCTACCTGTATGAATAAAAGTTGCCTGTTTAAAAAGAGAAGACCAGTTGATTTTCCATTTTAAACCGATCAAAACTGGTTTCTGCATCATTTCAGAAAGGTCTGTTTTCATTCCTTAAAAAAAAAAAAGGAGAGAGAGCAAACCTGCGCTCCTTTCATCAGGAAAGGATGCCTGGTTAGGCTGACTCTGCCGTCCATGTCCTCACTAATATAATGATAGAAAGTGAAAAAGCTGCCCGGTTAGAGGGAGCAACGCGCCTGAACTAACAGACCACGATATGGAGCCATGATAAAAATGACAGCAATAAAAGCACATTAATGACGATGGCAGCCGCCAGTGGAAGGGGACGCAGTCAGAAAAGAGCTTGGAAGAAAACATGGGTGGCATCGCTTCACCAATGATGCCACCCATGTTTTTTAGAAACATATTCTGAAAAAGCCTCAGTCTCAGAACAGATGTTATGGTGTTATGAAAGCAAAGCACTCTGTTTGAAACTCTTTCTGGTAGCAAAAAATACCCAGAGGAATGGTTTGGTTATCATAAGAGCGCCACCCATTGCCCCTCTAAAGGAACACTGTTTTGAACTCGACATCATGAAAATCCCAGAAGAGATACAGTTTGTGTAGTTAATGTAACCACCTGACTGCTGAGGTGGAATGAACAACCTGGGGTTCCTTCCAGCAGAAACCTGATGACACTCATTTTCATTTTCAATACCTCAGATAAAATGAGGCTTCCCACATTAATCTAAACAATAGCTAATATTTTCAGTACCATGGCAGCAGTATGTGATACACACCTGTTTGTTCTCACACTCTTTACATGGATCCTTGAATCAAAATCTAAATGATTTCTAAGATAAATGCAGGTATATTTGGTTTGTTTTTATGGAAGTAATGAAAACAAGGCAGCTGCTGAATTCATGATGGGAGAATATCCCCGAAACAGAAAAAATACAGCAGAATAAATAAAACTGCCTGTAGGTTTGAAACAGAATTATATTGTAGTAGAAGACCTGAGAAAACAGCAATTAAGCCGGTAAAGTAAAAGGACAGTGCTGCTGTGATAATAAACGAGGCAGTATCGTTGTTACACTTTTTATTATCATTTGCAGCAGTCCTTATAATAGAAACATAAAATAAGAGCTGACTTCCATCTTCCCCTATTGTCACATCATCAAGCAGCGGCATTCCTTCTCCACCGAGAGGACGACGGCTGCATTGCCAGCCAGGTTTACATGCATGTAATTGTGGCATGCATGTAGAGCTTTATCCCATCTAACGTTATACTGTTATTAGGTTATGATTTATTTTCATTGCTTGACTCTTTAGTTCTGCATGTTCTTTAATTTTTCTCATCTAAATTGTTCCTTGAATTGAAGGAAACAAAAATGTGTGTGTTTTTGGCAGAGTCCTGCAGCGCCTTATTAATGAAAGAACTAATCTTCTTCTCTTTGTTTTCCGCTCGGCTGCTGTTTGATTCAGAACTCTGATTAACACACTTATTTCAGCTCCTCTGTGTTCTCACTGCTGTCAGAAAAATTAGTTCATTTCTTTGATCAGCTCCAATATCAAAACTTAAAACACTTAAAACAATTAAAACAAATCACAAACTTTATATATATATATATATATATATATATATATATATATATATATATATATATATATATATATATATATATATATATATATATATAAAAAATTAAAAAATAAAAAAAGCATATAAACACTGACTTAAAAACTAATATAAAATTGTGACATATTCCAGTACTGTTAAATTAAATGTCTCCTGATATCCACAAAATGTCTATTTACTTGAAGTGTCAGCGGTAATTATATTGGGTCGGATTCTGATCTAACGTAACAACGCATTGTTGTTGTTTTTTTCTTAAAAATCCAAATTTTTATCATCTAAAGAAATAAGTGTGATCATTTTTTTCACAGATTAAGTTATTTCACAGCTGAAACTGATGGCTATCTTTATCAGTATATAAAGCTTTAGATGCAAATGTTTTTTAGATTAATTTTAGATTTGTACATTTTATTTGGGGATTATTACACTGACTGAGTATGAAAAGGCCAGATTAGAAGTTTTCTAACTCGTCTGATCGTCTCGGACGTAAGTCCAGTTCTGGTCAGAATTCCTTTCTTCCTTTATCTGTTTGATTTGATGCTTTCATTTTTCATTACTTGTAAATGTTTGAAATCATTTATATAATATTTCATATTCTGCCCTGTTTCCATCCTACCGGTTTGCATATTTCCTCTGAGTAAACTGTCAGTAAACAGCTCATCAGAGGTGCTTATTGTCTTTGTTACAAGTTTCTCAACATTTCAAATCTTAACTTGTATATTAGTTGCTGTATGTTGTTTCTGGTTGATTTCTTATACATGAAGAAGAAAAAAAATACTTATATAAATATATATATATATATATAAGTAAAAAAAATATATATATATATATATAAGTAAAAAAAAATATATATATATATATATATATATCATGAGCAGTAACACTACATGGAACAGTTAGAATGTGACAATATATTTATAAAATTAAATAAATAGATTAAAAAACAAAAGATTAAAAGACTAAAAAGAACCAAATATCCAAACTGGAAAAATTGCTGAAGTCCAGTTCTGGAAAAATAATGAGATTTTTTCCAACATTTTCTACATCTATTACGGATGGATCTGTTGAGCGATCAGGAGAGAAGAGGATGAAAATCTGGATTATTCCTCCACACACTGATTTCTGAAACACGACTGGTGTGTTTTAGAGACTGAATATCAGCCTGCTCTCTTCACATTAGTTGAGATCATATTCCAAATAAATATTTGAAATTATTTAATGATTCATTTTTCATCAAATTAAACAGAAATGGCAATTTTATTAAAAGTAATGTCAGAGAAACTGCACATTTTAAAGTGATCTCTGTTTAATACACATGCCTGTATTTATTCTAAATAGACTTGTAGTTTTGTTTTGTTTTGTTTTGTTTTGTTTTTTATCTCATGTCCATCTAATTCTGCTCCTCTCAGTTTCCTCTCAGTATTGCTTTCCCTGCAGAGTTCAAACAACTTGGGAACTGGTCTAGTCAAAATCACCTTCCTGCTCACTTTGCAGCAGATCCCTGCCTCCACGGCCGTTCACTCATCTCGATTTCAACTTTCCAACCATTTGGTCCCACCAACTGTCCTCTTTGTGCCTGGCATGTGACGGACCGGACTGGACAGCGTTCAGAGCAAAATCTGACACATCAGAGCTTTATGCGTTTACATATTGCACATGAAAAGCACACAAGTCCAGAGCAGAATCCCACAAAGACACGTGAATAAAACACGGACACGGAGCGCAACATTTCTACAGCCTGAGACTCGGAACTGCTCACATGGCTGTGTTCATACACGGCGAGGAAGATGCTGAAGAAACGTACCGCTTGTGGAGGAGAGCTGCAGACTGGATGCTCTGGTCCGCGCCGGCCGGAAGGAGCCAGAAAGACGCGCTGGTCAGTTTGAAGGAGGAGAAAGCTGCTTCCACTCTGCTGCTGCTGACTGCCTCTGCCTGTTAAAGGGACATCCGCCACGGATTTAGCTGCACAATAAAGAGGCGCTGGAGGAGGAAGAGGAGCAGGAGGAGGATGAGGAGGAGGAGAAAGAAGAGCAGGAGGAGGAGGAAGGACAGACCACAGAAGGGCAGCTCCACAGAACTCACCACAGGTTCAAGTCCTGAAGTTCATCCAACTGACACCGAGAAGAAGACAGAGGGCAGCACCAACATCACTGCTGGGATATCTGGACATTTTCACCCAGTCTCTGTCCGAGTCCCTTACGAGTCCCTTCCCCTGGGGACATGTCCATCACAGAGGGGCACGTGGGGAATAACTGGGTTTTAATCTGAACTCCGTCAGTTGTATTTGGATAGAGTTCGTATAGAGTCATCCAGGACAGACAGATTCAATTATAGAACACCAATTCACAACCAATTTCCTATCAAGGCATGTCATATAAATAATTTCAGTTCAATTATATAGTACATTCCAATTGAGCCTATAAGCTTAATTAATGATTGAAAGTTGATTAAAAGGCAACAATCACTCCATGTTTCCCCTCAATATGTTCAAGTTATTCAGTTCAGATCTAGTTAAACTATCCACTCAATGCACTGTAATGCATGGAAACAAGACCAGTGGGTCATGTTTCTCCATCTGACCACAATGGAAACACATTCACACACACGCAGACACGCCCACGCACACACACACACACACACACACGCACACACACACACACACACACACACAGGCAGCATGCCTCAACATGGGGCATTAGCTCCAGGTCCACTTTTCCCACTGAGCCACAAACACAACATGGATACAGTGGACCAACATTCACTGATTCACCTGTTTGGTTCATTTGTTGTGGAATATAAATCAAAATTATCGGTGGAGAATTTGCCTATTCACTTTTTTTTTTTTTTTTTTTTAGTCGGTTAATTTCAGCAACTTTATCACTAAGTCACACAATTTGTAGATATTTTAGTTTCATGTTTTCACTTTGTTCTGATAGAAACCTGTTTTTCCAACTCAGGTTAGAGGTGGACTTTATAATCCAGAACAGGCTGGATTAGGATGCTTTCATTCCATCACATCTGTATTGAATTCTGAAGTATTATGCTGTTGTGATGCTTGAGCCAGTCATTTCACACAGCAGCTTAGGAGTCATATTAAGTGAACATGAAATATGTTTTTCATCTGGTATTCCAACAGTGTACATGGAACACAGAAACACCTGCCCATGAATTTTAATGCTTTACTGAAAAAAGGGAAAGGAAAACCACCAATTTCCAGTCATTGCTGGATGTAAAAGCATTCTGCACTTTGGTTTACATAATTAAACATCTATCAATGCAACTGACTCGGCTTGCTTCACATAGCCTGCTTTCTGATACCACTACTGTCACACCAGCATTTTAGAACAAGTTTAGTGTCCCTTTTTATGGTGAATAAATCATTAACATTAGCAGAGCAGGCAAACATTGCTGTTAACAAAAACATTTGTGTGTTTGTCTGACGTAATATTGTAAGTTTAAGGTAAACTAAATATTGGGTTCACATTAACTGCAAGCCAGAATCATGAAAATAAACTTTATGTTCTAGTTTGGACTTCAAAAATTCAAAATCTCAGTACATGGACTTTCAACCAATGCAATAAGCTTTTTACAATAACATTTAATAATTAACTTCATTCTCCTTTTTGCAGAAGGATTTAAAAATAATTTTATTATGAGCTCAGATGGAAACACTGAGTCTGAAGCAAAGCTTTTCTGAACAGCTACAGAAATAATCAGCTAAATCACACAGTTACAGCACATCACCTCCTCTGCTCCATCGACCAGCAGGTCAGCAGCTGGTAATGAGCTCAATAAGGAGAGCCCAATTTGAAACTCAAAGCCACGCTCCCATAACAAGCACCTTCAGAATGGAAGTGGTCTGAATCAGGCGCCAGGACGAGACTGCCACCTGGTGGACATAGTGGAAACTCTTAAAAACATAAACTTGTTTTGAAAGATAAAGACATTTGGAGATGGATTATGCAAGATCTAAAGCTCCTTCATCCTGTTTCACCTCCTCCTACATAAAACTGATCCCTGTTCATTCGGTCGACTCTCTCATTTCATTTATACTCGATTCAGATTCTGTTTTTGTTTTGTTGTTTTGTTTTTTTTTGTAGAAAACTTAAAAAAGAAAAAAAGCCACATAGTCTGCTTTCTGTTACCAATACTTGGCTATTGTGTTTGACTATGGAGTACTTTGTAATAAAGATTCTATCATATCTCTATTTGGTCTTTAAATTATCGTTCTGAGTGTGGGAGGAAGTTGCTGGGACATCCAGCTGTGCCCTACAGCAAACACTCTACTATGATCCTTCCTTAACAAACTACCAAGGCACAGCTTGACAAATCAGATTTTCCATCACAGTCCTGGGAAGATTGGCAACTTTCAATTTTTAATTTAATTCTTTGAATTTGGGGGAAATTGCTAAAAGCCTTCCCAGACTGACAATTGCCAGCAGTTGCTCTTCTAAGACTATTGCTGCAGTATTCCTCTCAGTGCAGTATTTCTCACAGCTGTTTGCTCCAGAGTTGCAAAAATGTTTCCTTCTGTAGAGGTGATCACCCTGACTGACCTTCACAGTCGATGTTGTGTGTCCACTTGTACCTTTGACTGGACTTCTACCCTGACATGGTGCATTATTCTTGAACACTGAACCTTACACTGATACTCAGTTGTCAATCAGTCTATGTCACATGCAGCGTAAAGGAGTTTTTAATTCACCCTGGAGCGATTCACACACTGATAAAACTGCAATGAGAAAGTTTTATTTATCATGAATGAAAACATTTTGGTGCTTGGACCCCGGCAGACATGTGACCTGCAATGAGCTGAGATGGGCTTACGGGCCACGCGAGAAGGAACTACAAACATGACAGTTATGTGCTTAAATATTTGCACATAACTTAAATATCAACGTAAAAAAATTGCTCAATATTATTTAAATTTCAAATGCAGAAACTTCTACAATATCTGAACCATTTGTTAATGAGTAGTTTTACTAAAACACTCTGCCATAACCGGCCCTTTGAGTATATTTATGATCTTGATTTGGACTAAAATGAAAACAAGTTTTACAGTTTACATATCCTCAGCCATTAGAGGAAACTGTCAGGTCAGTAAGACATAACACTTCTGCATTTTAAAAAATGCTTTCTTATTTATATGATATTCTAATTTTACAACAAGCTTTTCATCAGCTTTAAGGTACTATTATCAAATTGATCAAAAAAAAAAAAAATGCGAGATATATTAGTCTCTATGTTTCGCCTCTTGAATTGAGTTACTGAAATAAACTAGACTTTTAAGATGAATTCATGTCTGGGTGCTGCAGTGGTATTGCGGTAACACACAACACATGGAGGACTAGTCCTAAACCCCAATGTCACAGGTGTGAGTCTTGGCCTGGTGACCTTTGACTCCCCTCTCTCTCTTTACCCACTTTCCTGTCTGACTCTTAGATAAAGGCCACCACAGCGAATAAAACCCTAATAAAGGGTGAATGAGTCCTGAGACGCATTCTGAGTTTATGAAATACAACTCAAATATGAAACCTTTTCGTAACTGTTTCCTTTCCACCGGACTGCTGAATCATGAATAATAAAATTGAACTGTGGAAACAGAAATGATACATTACACATACTCTTCAAAGTATGTGTAATGTGGGGTCAAGACAAAGCTAAAACAGTCAGTCCAGTTAACCCAGGTAGTTTTATGCCTTAACATTATTTAGTGAGTTTATAGTACTTAAGTACAACTGAAACCAGAAGTTTACATACACAGCGAGACACAGCTGTCTTGGAGTGCCGTCTTTATTGCTAATTAAGTTCACAAAAGCTTAACTAATATCTGAACTCTGACCTCACATGCCAGAGGAGTTAAGTCAGAATCTGCATGGAGCAGAGAGGAGGAAGTTCAAACTCTTCCATCTATTACAACAGGTGATGATCAGACCACCAGCTCCAATAGCTCTCTGACCAAATATCCAGACAGAAACCTAAAGAGCAGAAGCAAAGGAGATGGATCAGCAGAAAACAACTTATGGAGTCACCCTGGATGTGATATTGTGGAAGACCAGTTCTACTGTTAGCATGTTGTGACTGTCAGACAGCAGCAGTCTTCAGTCAGAGGACTCTTCATATTCATTGGAAGACTGCTACTGGAGATCCTCCCTCCTTCAGCATCCACAATTGTAGGAGTTACTGTACAGCATGTAAAAAAACATCTCCTCACTGCATCTGACAGCTGCTTTTAAAGTACTTTATGAATAAATTCACACTAGCAGAATTATTTGAAGATATCTGACTAACATTGAGTTATGACATATTTTCTCTTCGGGATGAAATAAAGCAACAGCTTACAGGTATTTTGTTGTATTGTAAGCTATAATTTTGTAACTATTGTAATGTTTATTAATTAATGACAAAAGAAGTACTACTGTGGCTTTTATTTAGTACAGGCTGTTGACAATCACCTTAAGCCATAAATCAAAAAGAAAAATAGAAAAACCTCTCAGACAATTTGGTCAATTATGAAATAATTCTGTTTCACTTACAGAGTTTACATATCAAGCATGGATACAATCATTTACAAGATGAAAAGCAAGAAATTAAAAACAGCACACTTAAATTACGGCATGGTGTATAAGCTGAAGTCCTGTTTGTATTTACAAAATCAAGACTGAAAATGACCCACCACCTTCTACCCAGCTATTGTTCAATAGACAGTGAGAGGAAAACTGAAGATAACTGATGTTCTGATTGATGGGATGGTGAACAGATGATTCTGCAGTTGAGAATAATCTGAAAAGAAACATGACAGCATTAATAAGAGATGATCTTGATGCTGAGGAGCCAAAGTGCAGTGAATATAAAAACTGTTCTTGATCTTCTTCTATGTTGTTTTCAGCTTCAACATTTAAAAAAAAATGCATTAGGTATTGAAAAGTAGTCAAACTGACCCTAACCTGGAAGCTAGCCAAAACATATTGGAACAAGATTTTACCAAACTTAAAAATATCAAATATGAATAAACAGAATTTTTCAATGTGGAAAACGTTGGTGACAATGTAATAATGACTAGCAATGAACTTTATCTGTCTGATGATTTTACTGTTGCTCATCGGTTCTGACAGCAGGAACATGAGGAAACTTACCTGCCTTGATTTCTGCAGTTACATGTTGGGCTCTGTAAAACACAACACAGCAACTGTTACTCATCTGAGGAGTTTCTGAGAGACCATGAAAAAAAAAACATTCCCACAAGCTCTACTGGGGACAATACTTTTAGGCAAAAAAATTGTTGTTTTCTGACATGGTGATTGTACACCTGAACCATTTCCATTTATTTCAAAGTTGAGCACAACAGCAACAAATATTGAAAAAAAAAAAAAAGCCGGAAACGTTACTCTCCAGGTTCTGTAGAGATCATTTAGGTATCGTCATCAGTGATGTGACGTTCATGAACAATCCAAATCTTTTAACATCTCTTTACTAAAGAATGGCAGGTCTGAGTGAGACTTGCTAACAATGCTCTGTGCAGACTGTAGCAGCTCTTATTATAAAAAAAAAAAGTTTTTGCTGACGTATTTAATCAGCAAATAAATAAGAGAGAGGAAGGTTCTGGTTTATGAGCACACACTGGGTTTTGTTTTTGTTGTGTCATGACGGGTCTGCACTAGATGGCGGCTACACTTTCATGTAGCGGCAGAGAGAATGAGGATGCTTCCTTCTTCCTGGTTTATTCTTCCTTGTTGCTCTTTGTTTAATGTGTATAGTCACATTAAGTCTTATATTTAATAGTCGAGAAGACGATTTGTGTTTTCTGCCACAGCATTTGTAGTCAACTTTTCCTTCTACTTTCAGTAATTTTGTAATATTTTGTTTCAAAATTACAAAAAGCACTGAAACATTATGCATACACACATTTACTTAAAAAGCTACACAGGTATTTAACAAGTTTTTTTTTTTTTTAAATGTTATGTTTTATAAAAATATATACAATCTCTAACTTTGGTTATTTACGTATTACAGATGATTCAACGTTTTTGTGAACTTTACCTTCAAAAGCAATTAAAATAAAACTATACAATAGACAAGATGGTTTGTTATTTGAAAAATTTATATTTTCAAAAATGGATACTTTGAACAGCTCTTTGAAGTGAACTGATCCTTAAGGCCCCTTTCACCAATGGTCATACTTTTATCACAGAGGTTTAATGAATTAGATATAACAATATGTGGGTACATTGCCCCAGGTTTAAATGATTGTTTTTATGAAACCATTGTTCTCCCAGCAGTCATGTGACTAGGCATGTCGCAGGGAGGGAAATCGAAAGCAAAACGGATGAAGCCAAGTTCAGACTGAGGGGAATTTCTCGACTTTGGTTCTGATTAAAAAATATATCTACTCCAGAAAGATTTTAAATGACTAACTCACCCCAGGTGTAATCGTTGGAGTTTCCTGCATGATTAACTCTGCAGATGCATTGTTTGCCAGATTCTGGAGTGAAGGAGGCGCTCTTGGTCAGGTGGAAATGCCAGTCCTGTTTGAAGGCCAGGTCGGTCTGCACGGGGTTGGGAAGTGGAGCGCCATCACACAGGAGGTCGATGGTGATGTCAGGGGGGTGGAAGTTGCTCACATGGCAGATCAGAGAGTTCTTCTTCCCGAACTCTCCAGGGTCACGGCTGTAGATCAAAACCTTGGGTGAAGCTGGAGGCAACAGGGCAAAAAATTGTTGTCATTTTACAGGATTATGGTAATAATTCACATTTCTTCTGCAAATAATTTATTCCCAGTGTCTCAGTTTAGACTTTGAGATAATGAAAAAGCTTCCGTCAGGCTGCTAACATACTAAATAAGCTCGCAATACAACCAGAGATCCTCAAAAGCTTTACCTTTATTTTGCTTAAACATCAAATCAGTTTTTCACAGAAGATCAAGACAATAATTAGGCGCAGAAACGCAACGGTAGAAACGAAAGACAATTTGAAAATTACTTCATACTGTCGCCAGTAGGGGGAGGTATTCAGCAGTCTGCAACATGGGAAAATCGAAACTAAACTCAGATCAAGCTTTATCAATAATTATTTTGTGCTTGACTTCATTTCCCACCAACATTGAAGCTTTTCGGGAGAATTAACGAAAAGAAAAACATTCTGTACATATATATTAATTATATATATAGGCTATATATATATAATATAAATTAAAACTGCATCTCTATCGAGGCCTCATCAAGATCACTAACAAAAAAAGACGCCAATAGTGTCGCCTAAAACGGTGTCACTGAACACGAAACTGTTGACAGCAGCAGAAGGTTCATCCTGTAAATAGGAAATGTTTCTGATATTCTTCAGTGTGACGAAGAGTATCACACGGGTTTTATTCTATCCTGGCAGAATTAAACACAAGATTTTTCTACTCACATGTTTTGCAGCTCACTGCGCAGAAAACAGCAACCAGAGCTGCGAGACACACCAGCAGCTTCATCTTTACTTTGTTTTCTTCTTCTTCAGGTGGCGGAAGGTTTAGAACACAACCGGCTCTTTCTCTGTCCTCTGATCAATAAACAGAAAGTGCTTCAGCCTCGGGTTGAATATACATCAAATCCCGCCCACTGTGTGATCTTAACCAATCAGGAATTTTATATCCTGGTGTTACCAGGTAAAATATGACCAAACACGTTTGTGTTAATGGTAAACTGAGGAGAGATTTGGTAAACGGGTTAAGTGTTTCCGTGTTCTGAATTCTCCTGGCAATAAACATAAAAACTAAACCTTTTGGGTTTTTCTCTTACAGTGTGAAAGTTGTAATTAAGTTCCTTTGTTTTCAAAAAGGAAAACGGTCAGCTTAATGTGTTCTGTTGAGGATATTACCAAAACTTCCCTTTCTCTGGTGTCTGGTTCCATAAACCCCATCCCTCCAGTAAGCCAGTATTTCCAGTTCCAATTAACTCCAGCAAAGATAAAGTGTTTTAAAATAAAGATTCAACCTCTGTGTACATATTATACTAAGCAAAGTAATAGCCTTCTTCACAATAATAAGGCAATGAGTAATAACAGAATACATAATAACAACACAATAATTGAGTAGCTGTAGACCACATTGTCTTCATGGAGTATGAAAATATCACATAAGGTTATTAATTAGAAGAAATATGCCAATCAGTTGGTAAGCTGTCAGAGGACTGGCAGTGGTGTTACAGCAAAGCCAAAGGGATGAGGATGGCATGAAGAGAAAGCCTACTTAAGAGAGATGAAAACTGAAGGCCTGAACTATCTGCTGCCAGTAGCTACAAATCTACACATTTTGTTTTATCCTCAGATTCAAATCAACTGAGTACCGTACCAGAGAGTCCTTCCAGCTCTCTAGTGTCATGGTCAGCAGTGTGAAAGGCTGCACTGGGGTGCACTGGGTTCTGCTGGACTCAGTGCGAGGCTCTTTCACTCCGGTTTTCAAAAAGAAAGCAGTCAGCATAAAATAGAAAATCTAAATTACAACTATTAGGTGAAAAGCATAAACGGTTTGTACACAGGATGTGATAAGCACACCAAATTATTCAGGAACAAGCTAATGTATGAAGAGCTTAAGGAAAGAAAAACCTGGAATTGAGAAAGCAAATGATCCTTTTAAAAAAACAAAATAAAAGAATGCTAAAACTTTGTGCTGCACAGATTTAGATTTCACAAAGATGGCAAAAACAATGAAGGAACAAACTTTGCCACAAAGTTTCACTTTCTGTCTAAACTCAGAACACTGCAATGATGTCACTGCATGATGGTGTCTAATCTGGATAAACCCCTTCTCTCTGCTCCACCTGACTGGGCGGAGCTTCTCCACCATTTTTACAAACCTGGGTTTGGCACACACTCACAGGAACGTTTGGGGATTTCCACTCGTTTGGTTTTATATAATAAAATGTTTAATATAGTTTCGATTTTGTTTAATACATGTAGGTCTAGCAGACATGTCACATGTCAAAAAATTAATTTAACAACTTACCTTTCAATTTTCAGGTGTTTTTTATAAGGTTTTAACGGCTTTAGAGGCCTTTATTTGAGAGTGGTCAGATAGAAAAGCAAGTTCTGAAAGAGTGAGAAGATGTGGGGCACAGGTCATCAGGTCGGGACTCGAACATGACGGCCATGTTGAGGATTAAAGCCTCACTAGCCAACAGCAAGTCAAGCATATTGTGTAGAAATACTGAACAAACAGGCAGGGTCCACTGGAGTTCTACAAGCTAGCCCAGATTTATTTCCTGAAAAGTTGTGGGTTCATTTGCAGCTTTTCTTCCCGACATGTCGACATGCCCCTGCGCAAGGCACTTAACCCCAAGTTGCCTGTATCTGTGTATAAATGTGACTGAGTGAACATGTCTCCAGTGTAAAATGATTCAATTGGGTGGATTGACTAGAAAGTGATTTAAAGTATAGTTTAATACTAACACTATATTGTGATCTGTAATAGCAAAAAATAAATAACAAAAAAGAAAATCAAAAACAGGCACATCTATAATTCCATTGGAATCTGACCTGGACCCATTTTAACAACAAATCTGGTTTAACATCATCATGTGAGATAGAAGAATGTCTGGAGTGGCCTTCTCTCATCAGCAACCCAAAATATCCTACCCTAACTCAAGTTGGATAAAAACATTTCTTTAGATGTGACACATAAGATACAGGATCTAGGGTAGATGCTGGATAAATTAAAAAAAAAACAACTTTATATTTACCTAAATGGGCCATTTCCAATGCATTTGCTCATGCAGAAACATTGTTTTGTAATATCTGCATCAGTTTATTTTACAATAAATGTGAATGGTTTTCTCAAGGATATATAATTATGTAACTCTGAGGACAGCATATAATTTAATTGCACATTGCTGCAGTGTTTCTTCTCATCACTTATTTTAAGCCAGACAACCACTTTAGAACTAATTATTTCATATAAAATGCAGAAACAATTGTTTCCATCTCAGTGTGATCACAGCTGACGAAGGCTGCAAACAGCCTGACCAGAACTTTACTTTCATTTTTATCTGAATGTGTTCCAGCATCATATCCCGTCCACCCTGCCCAACTCTCAAACCTGCTTAGAAGAACCTTCAAAGTGCGACACCTTGTGGCCATTTTGCAATCTGCATTATTCCATGTCTATGAAAGCACAGAGCAGGTGCACATTGTTTCATTAGTTTATTAAGTTGTAGAAAACAGGAGGAGCACTGCTACACGGAGTGAAGGGCGATGAAGTGAATTCATGATGCTGCTGCTGCTGCTGCTATTGTGACGGCCTCAGATTTCCCACTGCTCTGCACTGCACATGACACATGAACAGAACCATCCCTGGAACACACAGACAAGAATTCTCCACAACTCTGAACTGAACTGAACACACTGATTCTTCAGAGGACACGCACCTTTTCATAGTGACCACGGCATCAATGCTGTGGTTCTCTTCACTGGGCTGCAGGTCTCTTAAAATAATCTGGATATTAATCACAAACATGTGTAACTAATTTGTGCAAATGTGTGAATTTGCACAAATTTCTTTACCTTCCATGAAAATGTGCGGCTGCGTCGCAGCCTTTTTCAGTCGACGAAGTCAAACTACAAAGTACTAAAACTCACCTGAATACAAAGCTACAATTTTTATTACCTTGGATAGTTTTTCGGGCTGCTGCATGGTGACCTTCTGATAAACCTCCAGGCAGAGGGAGGACAGTCTGCCCTCGGCGGAGAAGGTATGGTGTCTGCGTGCAGGAAGGGGAGTTCCCACAGGAAGAAGAATGCTAAACGTCTGAGCTCCCGATTCATCCACTTCCTGCAGCAATAAGCAGAACACTTACATCCTAATCCTCATTTTATAGAACTGAATGAAAGAGAATGTCTCTTGCTTTATATTTTTATTTTCCATCTCAAACAATGAAAAAGCTAATTCAATAGATTCCACTACTTGAAGAGGGAAAATGAGCCACTACTTAACTTGCTGTTTCTGTTATGGAATGCTGTCGCAATATGACAATATTTTGTCCACTTTATTTATAGTAATATATATATATAAAGGATATATTCCAAAAGGAAAGCCATCCATGCTGTGCAGATGGCTCAGTGCAGACGACTCGAACGGATGAGGATACCTTCAGGAGGATGTCAGCAGCAGAAACATCCACGGCAACAGACTCCTCCTCCGGGGCTAGGCCGTCCCGGCCAACCAGAAGCCCCGCCTCCATGGCCGCTCCCACAGCAATCACCTCATCCGGAGGTGCCGAGTTCAGCAGCTCCACGTCCAGGAACATCTCACGGATCATTTGTTGGAGGCGAGGGATCCTAGACGATCCGCCACAGAGAACCACCTAAAACATAAATGGCCGCCCAACTGCCAGAATTCAGATTTACAGATGCTCAGCAGGCAGGCGCTGCTAAACAAGCTGGTTTTTCAGAGTGGAAAGTTGAGTGGAAGGTCAAATGGTGCTAGAAGCACTTATTAGGATCCAACAATGCAAACAATCAAAGAACTGTGCAACTTTAAATGCCTCACAGCATGAACAGACCAAACACCTAGCTAGGTACTGGTCAAGTTTAGCAGTAAATGTCTTAAGCAGAACATTTACTGCTTAAGGCCATTTTTCCCTAATTGATCAAAATTAATATAATCTTTTAAGTACATCACAACTTTTTATTTTTTCTCTCTACATGAACCTGCTACTTTTTGATGTGCTTTGCATAAAGCTGTGCCTGGGTCAGCCTGTCTCACCTTGTTGATGTCTCCAGCACAGAGTCCCGCCTCGTCCAGCAGCGACCTGATTGGCTGGATGCTTTTGTTGAACAGTGTGGAGCAGAGCAGCTCAAATCGAGCTCTGTGGAAAACAAACCGAAAGGTCAAAGCGTAACAAAATGAAACAAATATCAACTTTCCCATGACGCCCTTGCCGACAGCTCACCTAGAAACAGTGCACTCAAAGTCTACACCATCATGCAGGGAATCAACGAAGCAGTTGGCTGATCCCAGGGAGGACAGAGAGTGCTTAGCCATGTCTGCACTGTTCATGAGCTTCAGCAGGGCCCGCGGGTTACTGCTCACATCGTGTTTAAAGGTTCTGCACAACAGCACAGATGTCTTAGCCTGGTGAAAACCAGCTTGGTTCAACGCTTTGCTACTGGACCCTTGACTATTAAATAACCATTCCATCCTGGAATCCTGCACTCTGTTAAGGTTTTACATTTTACCTAGTCTCCAATGTTTGCATGTGATGTATGTAGTGCACCAGTTTACTAGAAATTGTCTGCACTGTGAGAGAATGAGGCGACTGTTAATATTAAAAGTGTAACCAACACAGACCAAATGGCTTCCTTCAATGCCATCACTAAAACTTCAGGCAGTCTACGATTCTAAAACAGAGCAGAAAAATCAACATTATCATTCACTCTTTCTGTTTGTGGATTAGAAATTCTACCATAGGGAATCCGAGGGAATCCAAGAGAGTGTGAAAAAGCCCAAACTGTTCTGTAAATCAGAATATTTTTTTTATGGAAGGCTATTGCCTTCTGTCGTGGCTGAGAAAAACTGTCCAGAGAAAAGAGGTTCCTGGAATCTAAAGCAACTCTCAAAATTTTCTACATTATACAGATGCCCTCTGGAATTATGGGAACATTTGAACTCTCCAGTCTTGATGAACTGGTGATAATGTGGAGATACACATGTTCTTATTGATTTGAAATATTTATGTTATTAGCTCATTAACCCATTAAATTTTAACCTTCAACCTTAGCATAACACAAAGATACAGACCCATATTTTACAAATGATCAAAAAGATGATGATTTTGGTCATAAGTTTCTAAAAGTTAAACTCACACTATAAAGATTCACTATATTGCTGGCCTGATGTAATATTTTGAGTTTTCATTTCAGTAAGTGTTTATTTCAACATAAACATAAATAAGCACTTGATATGCATCATTCTGATAAAAAAAAGAACTTCAAAATAAAAGCCATTAACTGAACATTCTTCTCTGTGTTTAATGAAGCTGACTTGTATTGTGGTTGTGTGTGATGGCAGCTACCGTCTGAACTCTGAGGCCAGGTGCTGAGCCAGGGCTTGGGTGAAGCTTTCCCCCCCGATGCTGTGGTCCGTCCGGGTGCTGACCACCCGCAGCATCCCCCCGTTCACCTGCAGTACAGTCACACTCAGGGACGTCCCCCCAAGCTTATACACCAGGACGTGACTGGGACAAAACCACAAGGTCAAACATCAACACACACTCAGATCAGACTCAGTAAGCTGAACCTCATCAGAACTGAAGTCACTTCAGCACAGCTCAGATAAATAAAGAGGCTAACAGCAGCAGGTGATGCAACTTAGCTATTAAGAACATGGAGGCATTGCTTGTTAAAACAGATGTCTAATCAGCCTCTTGAATTTTCCTTTGTTGTTTTCAACAAAGGAAACATTCTGCAGATATTTCCACCCTGTACCTGTTCCCAGAGGAGTAGTCCTGTCCAACGTTATAGGCCAGCAGAGCAGCAGCAGGTTCATGGATCATCCTCAAAACATGGAAGCCTGCAGCTTCGGCTGCCTCTCTGCAAAACAACATTTTGAAACGTATTCCAGAAAACTTCCAGACTCTTTTGCCTTCTAAACTACAGCAGTTAAGTTTACTGCTGTCAATTAAAGAAAGATGAACACTATGAATTTGTCCCCCAAAGCCATAAAGCTTGGTGAAAAACAGCAATGAAACAGAAATGAATGAAAATAAAATATTCTTACCTCAAACTACGCTTCTGAGCATGTGCAAACTCAAAGGGAACAGTAATAACGGTGTCAGTGACATCAGAGCCCAGAGCTGACTGAGCTGTTTCTGGGGAAAAGCAAAGAAGTGTCAGCTGACTGGCTGACTCTCCTTTGGTCCATTTAATTCACACTACCTTTCATCTTCTTGAAGATGAGCTTTGCAACATCCTCTGGTGCCACAAGCTCTGTATGCTCTCCACAGATGATCTCATAATATGGCATCTGCTCTCTGTTGATAACCTGATAACCAACCACAAGTCAGATGGAGTCACAGCTTTGTTTCTGCTGGCAAAGCGCATTTTAGGAAAGAAACCAAAGTCCTATTCCAAGTAGAAAGTGGTAGAAGACATAAAAATAACGATAAATAACACATTTATCACCAATCAAAAAAAGAAGGAGCCAGGTAAATGTGTGCCTGATGATGGGATGTTTTACATGACAGCAACATTGGCATAGCACAAGTCAATTGATGATAAGATGATAAAACTGGCTCGTTTCTTTTTATGTTTTTGTCACTCTAGCTCTTATGTAGGTTGAAGAGTGGCATATGGTGGAAAAGTTTAAATAACGGAAACCATCAATAACCAAAATATAAATACACAATTAAGACTTCTTTCTCTTAATGTGACTGCCACAACGTACCTTGCATTTGGTCTCTGCTTTGTGCGTTTGTGTCACAGGATCATCAAACCTAAACCATTAGACAGAGAAAAGAACTATTATTGTTCAGAGCTGTTGTCACGGAGCCGTTCTTCCCCTCAGTCTGGCTAAATAAAGCTTGTTACATCACCTTCACTGAAAAGACGATTTCAAAATGTTCAATAAACATCCATCACAGAAAATTATTTGTAATTTCTATAGAACTGCAGGATTTTTTCTGATTTAGGGTTTTAAATAAACAAAACAAATATATATAAATATATATATTTATGGGGTCTGGCAGACTTATAACCTCACTGGTAGTTGATACTGCTCAAATCTTCCTTTGTTAGATACATACATTAAGAAAGGAAAAAAAGAAGAGTTATTGCTGTCGCTTTTACGGCAATTAATGTGGGAGATTTTGAGTCTTAGTTCATTCAATAATAATTTTGGCTTGTAAGGTCTGATCAGAGTCATTGTTCTAGTGAAGCTACATAAGCTGCAACAAAACACTCCTGTGGTGACCTACCTTCTCCCCAGAACCTGCTTCACCTTAACAACTGTGTTGGCTGCGTTTCGGACCTGACCTTGCTTTGCTGCTATTCCCACAATCTGCAAATGAACAATCAGCTCACATGGAATTAGCAAGAATGACACAGCTTCAGAACACCAGAAAAGATGAAAAAAGGATTCTGTTGGCAATAACTTTAGGAGAGTAAATAAGAATGAAATACAGAAAGGCAGATCTAAATGACTCACCTGCTCAGTATCTCTGTAGCCCACCACAGCTGGAGTGACTCTGTCTCCTGCATCGTTAGCCACCACATCAGCACGCCCATCCTAAGACACACATTTTACTTCATTAAAACAAAAAATAAAAACAGGAAACAAAGAGGACAACTGACATGACTGCCTTTAGCACACTGGCAGCAGTGCTGTGGAGGGGGATTCTTATGGGGTCTGGCAGACTTATAACAGCAGCTTGAGTATATTTCAAGAAAAAAATCTGATGACAAAAAATACTTTGATACAATGAGATTTTATGAGCTTAGTGAGCTAAGCTTTTGAAACCAAAGCAAGGAGAACAGGGTAGAGTACTTTGATGAGAGCCAGTGACAGTACAGAGGACGAGGATTTGAAAAGATATGAGAGTTAATCAGCTCTAGGGTCCAAGAGGAGCCTTCACACTGCTGGATGATATATGAGCTGCACATTGAATAGGATTGTGGACACATTGTACATATATAGTGGCTGCCGGTCATCTTCTACATAGATGTTATTCAGTCTGTCCCTTGCTTGTCCAGAACTGTGTGGTTTGGCTCATCCACAAACAGGACAAGTCCAAACTGTAGAGACCGATCAGGTCTGCAGAGCGTCAGCAGGACTGACCAGCCCTCCATCCTGGAACAGGTCAAGGGTCAGGCAAAGGAAAGCTTCCACCTCTGCTGACCCCACACATCCCGGACACAAACTGTTCAGACTTATTGGACTAGAAATGGATGATTTTTATTTTTCGTCAACTTCAACAACGAACCTGGGTTTTTTTTTTTTTTAAAGCATACATGTTTCAAAATTGAGAAGTTTTGTCTTAATTTATAACACGTTACCATGATAAGCTAAATGCCTTATTAAAAAATAGAGGTAATAACGTGAGAGACTCTGGAGCAGTGACTACAGCACTACCCTCCCCACACGGCGACCTGGTCAACGTGTGGAACTGCTAGCGTGTTGACATTTATAGCTCCCCTCTGAGCGGAAACTGGCGGGTCTTCCACAAACCTGGAGCCTCTCACTCCTGTCTGATCCTCTAGCAAGCCTCTTTGTTCTCCCAAATTCTCTGAAAGACCACTGGACTGCTGCTGCTAACGCTTACGCCACGATGCCATCGATCATTACCGGAACTGACATCTCTGCCCTTCCTCTCTGTGAACAGCAACGTGAAGCTCTGCTCTGAAAGATTTTACGTGGTAAAAGACTGCGAGACGCTCACCTTAAACACGGCCACACAAGCACAAGTATAACCAAAATGAATCCCAATCGCAGACATGCTGGAAAACATGGACTTCCTCTTCTTCTTCTTTAGGAGTTTACCAGCGGTTTAACTTGCACTATCGCCTCCCTCTGGTTTTGTTGTGCATTACTGCCCACGTGCCACTTACATGAGCATTGTACATTCCTTGTCCTTCCACTTCAGTATTCTCTATATTATCTTAGTCTAGTTGCCTTTAACAAACAATAAACGCAGCATCTTCCTCTCCCTCTCATATTCACTGGATGTTCTGCAGTTTTGTTTTGTTTTTGTTTTTTTTACATTGGCTACTTTCCCATAAGTAGTTTCAAAATTAGGCTGCAGTCAGTGGCCAAAAATCTATACCCATGTTAAAATGGTAGGTTTGCAATCACAAAAGGAGTCAAATATTTTGAAACGTTTAGCACTACAGTGCAGAATTAAAATTGATTTTCTTGAAAAAGTGATTGAGGCTGCATTTATAGCAACTGTAAAATCTGATCTATGTTTGGACTTTTCTGATTCAGCTGAACTTCCCAAATTATCAAAAATATTTACTTCATCTAAATGTTCAACGTGTATGTTAGTCCCAGTCCCTGACCGAATTATTTAAGGAAATATGCCCTTTGATTAATGTCCCCAATTTAGATATAATTACTCAAGCATTACACATACACCACAGGTTTTTAGGATTGGTGTCATTCCATGTATTTATGAGACAATAAGGCAAGCTAATGGATCTAGGCAGTTCATTAGCTTGATTTAAGGCCATCCAGAAGGGCTGAGAGTGAATACATCATGGTGGCTTCATTCATGAAGAGCCTTATCATGGACTTTGGTTCGTGGAGGATTTTACTATCTTTCAGTGGTGAGAGTACCATTATAATATGTTTGTTTCTTGGTTTGATTTCTTATTAAGCTAAGAGAAGATTGAAGCTTGTTATGTGTCAAAAATATAAATGGAATGAGAAACACACAAAAAAAATCCCTTTAAAGTGACAAAGTTTGCATTTAGCTTGTTGAACCATACTGAACTGATTAAAAATGCTTTTTCTGCTTGTGACAAAAAACACCAAATGAAACAGCTTGTTAGTTCATTTGCTGAAACTTCTCACAGTTCTCATGGCACACAGTTCTGACAATATTCTTGTCTTTTGATATTTCCATGAAGACAAAAAAATATATAATTTTGATGTATGAAAATTTTTTAACTGACATTTATGTTTTTTGTGTATTGTTTGACTAAATGCCAAGATCAATGTCAAGTAGACACTTTTCTGTTCTCACTGGCCAACTGAGACACATGATAATGAACTTTTACTATGGTCACATGTTACACATAACACCATTACTTTGTGCTCAAACTAGAACTTGCCTTTCAAAGATATGATGACACATTATCCAAAAACTGTACATAAAGAAAACTGATTACTGTGTTCTTTGGCTCGTTTCTGACCACATGAACATGAACAGTCTCTGGTGGAAGGTGGAAACACTGCACATATTTCTTCTCTGGTGAAATGACTGTAATATATATATTTTTTGAGTAATGTTTTTATGTAATACAACCATACTTCAATACATTGTGCATTTTACATGACATTTGTAAACAATTGTGCTGCCACTGCATCCTTACATTATGCCCATAGTTTTTCTGAAGTTTTGAAAGTGAAATCAAGTATGAAGTACACAGTAAGCCGACCATCTGCAGGTCTTCATTCATGACAGAACTGAACAAATTCTAAGTGGAGCTACTTCATGCCTGATGGTTGGCAAAAGGAACGCACAGTAAGTCAGGATATACATTGTTTCTGTATGGCGTATTTCCATTTCAATGCTGATTTCACAGAGTCCAACACAACGTCTTCGATAGTGTTCCTTTTAGCACCCATGCTCTGGAACAATTCGACACTTCAGGATCTTCAGGTAATTCTGAATCTTGTTTGAATCACGACGAAAGCAATAGAGGAGATCGTAGTCATTCATGAGTCGCCATTCTGCCCTGTCGGATGCCAGCAGAGCCTCCGGGGAACCCAGGTTACCAAGAGAACTGCTTATTACTCCCAGTATCTGCATCTTAGGCAGAGGAACATACATTATTACTTAAACTTTCAAACCAATATCAATGTTCTTATTGATAGTATAACACATATAATACAATCAGAAAAGCTTCCTAATGTCTATTTGGGTATACTGAACAACTTTCTTCAAAAAAATATCACGTTCAACTCATCTTTCTTCAAAAAATATGTTTTGGGACAAAAATAGGTAAAGAAGTCTACAGCTCTGGTGATCAGATGGATGAGACGAGTTAACCTCAAGGACTATCAAACAGTAACAGTTATATGCACTGAGACATTTGTTCTAAATTAAATGACTTTAGATACCAAAAATCAGTGTTGTATACTAACAAAGTAAAAATACTTCACTACTTTACTTAAGTATATTTTGGAGTACTTCATACTTTCCTTGAGTATGAAAATATTTGATAACTTTCACTTTTACTTCACTATATTTCCGAACTTAATTGCATACTTTTACTCCGATACATTTTCAATGTGTGGTTTAGTTACTCGTTACAAAAATAGAGAGAGAAACGCAAATGTTTTGACCCACCTACTGATCGACTGCAACAAAGTCGGTAGCTGACTTGCCTGGGTTTGTTCATCACCACCAATAGGATGCACCTGTTTCGCTTCTCCCATTAAACACCAAGTTAACAAAAAAGCTCTCCCTCTTCAGATGCCAAATAAGCTGCATTTCCCTCCCAATTCTTTTTTCTTTTGCATAATGACCAGTTGTGTGCACCTACAGTTTGTGAAGTAGAGTAATCCTAACGGCTTTTTTTCTTCATGTTGGACGCATTTTCTGTACTGACTATTTATTTTTCTCATTTTCAGCACTGACCTTACTGAAAGGGAAAACTTAAGGCTTACAAAAACTTTGTATTTTCTGTCCTGGAGGGTTTACTAAGAAGCTGGTTCAGTAGTAAAGCAGGTTAAGTTAACCTAAAGCAGGTTAAGTTAACCTTGTGGTTTAGGTAAAGCACCTAATTTTCTTAACTAAATGATGCCTGCAGGTTTATCTATTAGCAGGTTTAATTTTGCCTGCATTTGGTTGTTTACATTATTTTAAGTGTATTTACAAGTTTACCAAAATATAAAAAATGTCATTTAAACTGCATTTGCGTTGTTTTACTTTTTACTGATACTTTCCATTACATTACTTGAGTTCATCCATTTTTACAGTAATTTCCATACTTCAAGACATTTCAGATACTTTAATACTTTAACTCAAGTAACATTTCAGTCAGTGACATGGACTTTTACCAAAGTACTTTATACAACACTGCCAAAAATCAACAAAAACATAAACCACACAGTGCCCTCTGTGAGAGCTCTCATTAGAAATACAAAGCCACAGATCCAACCTTTTACCCACTAGAACCATTTTCACCACGTTCTTTCGAAACTATTTATATTCCATGTAGATATAGTTTTCTTTGTTTTGAAATATCAGTGCTTCAGTGATTTATTTGTGAAAGGTTTTACTATGTTGTCTGAATGACTAAATATGCTAAAGCTTGAAGAAATTATATTGATAGAAAATAACTTTAGTGATGTGTTAAATTATGAAATATAAATCATATATGGTGATCAATACAGTGATTTCCTGCTGGAAACCTTTAGTATGTAAGCAGTTTTGGATAGTTTTCTTACATTCTTGGTGTCTATCAGAGTCTAAAAAGTGGTTCAAAAGGAATTGAATCAAATTTCTTTTTTTTGTTTTGGCTGTTCAGCACTGTGTGGTGCCACATTCCTCAGAGTTAGCTTCTGATTGGTCCTAACCATCTGGTGCTGAGTCCTTTGCTAAAAACGTTTGCCATCCTACCACTGAGTTTTAAGAGACAGAAACAGAACCTTCAAAACGTTTTGCCTGGTCGGGTAAGTTTAGCTTTTTGGGTGAATGTTTCTGTTTGCAACATGATGTGCCACATTTATCATAATTTTTTTCTTCTTTTTTCATTTTGCTTGGTTTTATTGTCACTGGGTTCAGTTCAATAAACATAACCAATGACCTTCAAATCTCCTTATGACTGCCTGATCAGAACCAGAGTGTTTGAAACAGGTTTACCTGTCAGGTAAGCTGAGACTAGACTGTTTCCTCCATCAGTGACCCAACCATTTCATTTCACAACACATGCACTCATTATTTCTGTTCTGTCTTAGAAGTTGAACTCTGAGAGGTTGGGTTATTCTGAAACGTTGAAACCAACCATTTTCCTTCCCTTCAAATTAATGTTTGGTATTGGAATTCATGACTGTCCACAAAGTCTGGAGAAAGTAACAAGAGACCTAACTCATTGTAAATAATATTTCAAATGTTCACTCTTTGCTCATTAAACCTTCCCCTCTTTCTCCCCCATCAGGTTGCGTAGAGTTGAATTATTGATGCATTAGTCTATTTTTTGGTGGTTTCTGTTCTTTTTACTTATTTATTTCATTGGGACAGCAGTATGATTAATGAGAAAATAAAATATCCTGTTCATTAAAAAAGTTCCTGGTTTATTTTAGTGATGTTAAATAAATCTTAATCTGATGAGTATAAAGAATCTCCTTACTTTCCTCAGGCTGTAATAAAGGCAGCTCAGAATCATTCATTTTGGTTTTGATGTAGATTATGAGGATGTGTGTGCAGACATGTACCTTCTCAACCACTTTCTGCACACCCCTGCGTAGTTCATGCACCATGTTGCTCATTTCCAGAGACTTGTTTGAGCTGAAGTTGTTAAATTCATGGTGCTGAGCCATATTCTGGTGAAAATGCCACAGAGGTTCCCGCCACGCAACCAGGAGCTTCAGAATCACCTCAGTCAGTTCCTCTCTCTGCAGAGCAGTAGAACATGTGGAAACATGCTAAAATACAAAAGTCAGGAGAGCTTGTTCATCATCACAGCTGTATGCAGTAACTGCAAAGGAGGAAGTAGCACAGTTGTGTGTTATAAAAGGTAATAACTGAAGAGGAACCCAAAAGGTTACATGACGTTTCACTACGTAGACAGCTGATGTCAGGAAGAGGAAATAAGTTCCAGAAAGGTTAACTCACTGCTATTCTCTGAGCATTCTCTTTGCCATTTGGAGTTAGGATGGTAGACGTGTGGCAGTTGCGATTGACCCGGCCAATCTGGTTTTTACTGGGAAGGAAATAGAGTTCCTGATGGAGTAGACATGAATGAGAATGTCAAAGGTCAAGCTTCTTCTAAATGCCATCTGTGGACAGAGTACGCAAGTGATTAATATTAGTGATGCTTTCTGTTTGTGTGTGTATATGTACATGTGCATCACTGAATAATAGCAAGAAGAACAATAGAAGACTGGTTACAAAGAGCATTTTGCATATAGGAGTCTATGGTACTGTACCAGAGCAACATATTACACAAAGATGATTCTGCTCCTCTTAATGCTTTTCTAAACCTTTTGAACTGACATCATTAGTGATGTTTGGTTCTAATTGCCCTCATGACTGGAATAAAATAAAAAGGATGGAAGAAAATTTCTGCAGATAAAATTTAAGTTTGTTTGTTCTTTATTCATACCATCAGCTTTTAGTTTCTTTGCCAAATTTATATTTGTCTTATTATTTTTACTAAACTTAATTTTATTTTCTAGCTTGTTATTTATGAACTTACATCTTATTTATCTGGTTGCAAAGCACTTTGGTCAGCTGAGGCTGCTGTAAATGTGCTGTATAAATAAACTTTGACTTGACTTCAGTCAAGATGATCAGTTATTACTATCAAAATTTAATTTATCGGTATTGCTAGTTTCACTGCAGTTTTGAAAAGCAGCATGATATGCTAGTCATTGTGACAAATACTCATCTGAATACTGTTTGAAGTATAACCTGATGATGTCATTCTCAAATATGCAAATATGGAAACAGACCCTTGACACTGGATTTAATTCTCAGGTGTGGGTGAATGTCTCTCTCTGTGTTGAAAGGCATGTTTTTTTTACTGATACAAAAAATGTGACTTCATTCCATCTAATACATGAGATTAGATTTTTTGTTACAGACAACATCCGCTTTGTTGCAGCACCCATAAGAGCATTACAGATATGAGCCCAGTACGGTCAGAACTGCATCAAATTCTCTAGTGACAACAAGGTCTAAGTTTAAAAAAAAAAAAAAAGAAAAGAAAAAAGGTCTGTGTTCCTATGTGGCGTTTCCTTGGTGATGCCTGTTGCTGTGTCAGTCTGCCATATCAGCAAATTTCTCATATCAGCTGATGGTGATCCCACTGGGACCATTTTCAAACAGCTATGAGATCTGGTAAGCACTGCTGCATAGCATCCTGAAGGTTAAAAATGTATACTGTCAATCACAAATTACCACACAGATTAGCAATTGTTGTATTCTGTCTTGTTCTCTTTGGTCAGCTGAGCTATATTTTATATTTAAAAGTGTATATTGCTAAAAGAACAGCTGAGATGTGTTTGATTTACTTGCTTAAAGGTTATTTTCCAGATCTCTTAGACTACTTAATGTTGTAAGACAGGCTCTGTTTCAGTCAGTTTTTGTTTCACAGGTCCAGCTCTAATCAGGACTGGGTGTGACAAAGAAAACTGAAGTTAGTTTCCATTAAATGTAGTTAATAATAATAAATTGAGCAATAAGGTCATTTCTTTTTCATGTAGGACCAGGTTGGTTTGGACAGCTAATTTTCTCAATTACATAAAATCAGAACTTAAATAAAAAAAGAGGTTTTGGAATTTACTCAGGTTATTAAAATTCATTTACACTTAAACTTTTAAACACGACTAAAAAACAAAAAAATGAAAATAATTATGAGGGAGAAAATACTGTGTATTTATTTGATTCTCCTCTAACAAAACCTTTTTAGACATGATAACATGTTTAGTTCCCCCTTAAAGCAGAGTAATGTACTGTATGTCCTAAAATCACGTCATAACTGCATTTAAACCTTCTTTTTAAATTATTGGCAAAGTAAAGTTTACCAGCAGGCCAAACTGTAAAAACCCCAACCAATCATTGACATAGCCAACATTACAGGACTGTTACATTTAATAGATACAGTAGACTGAGTAGAAATGAACTCTAGACACAACTAATACACTCAGAATGACAGAATACAAGTATGTCAAAGACACTCTGATATGAATCATTACAAATCCTCAGGAAATAAGAAAAAGTCTTACAAATTCAGAGTGGAGGTCACTTGAAATGCCATGCATCCTGGCTGAGTGCTGGATGACCCGGTCAAACAGGTTGGCCAGGGAAAGGAAGTGGCATCCAGACTGTCCATTGGTGCAGCTGGATGCTGTTCTCATGCTGCTCAGCCTGTTGCAGAGTGCCAGGTAGATTAGCACCACCAACACGGGGGAGACTAAGAAACGCCAACGAAAGAGAAAAACGAGGAAAAACAATAAATATTAAGAATATTAAGAAAATTCACAACCCCATAGTGATCCTCTGAGAATATGGACTCATTCATTTACACTGAGTAAATGAATGAATTGATATATTTTCTCCATATCTTCCATATTAAAACCTAAATTTGCCTCCTTTTAAAAAATAAATAAATAAAATGGATTCTACAGAAATCAGAAAAAAAAAGGGGGGACAAAACCTTATGCAGTGACGGACTGAGAAATTAGACGGGATGTGAAGAGACAGACAGAAATCTTTTTCATGCATGATACCTGCCTGGTCTGATGTGTGCAGACATCCTATAGGTGCAGAAGAGTTTCCGTCTCTGGTGCAGAAATGAATGCTTCAGTTTCAAGACAGCAGGAGCTTTATATAAATCCTCACTGATAATTTGGCTGGTAAGCAAAAATAAGGAGGGGAATGTTAAGAAAGGATGGGGGGGGAGGGGAATGGGGGATTGTGAGTGATCAGTCAGATCACTGTGAGCCCAACCCTAAGAACAATGAGTCATTCTAGAACAGTATCTTTTGTGATCTTATTATTTCTGGAGGTTGAAATCATTATAATTATGCTTTCTTTCTTCATCCTTCATGTCCTTTAATGTCTGTCCCTCAAACTCACATACTATGGGAGAGTATGGTTTATGCATACAGGTTTATATCCTGTATATCATATTTTAATGCTTATGAACTTTGACCTAATGACCCTGTCTGAGCCCAGAGGTAGTTGTTCTGGACTTGTTTTCTGCAGCTGCAAGAAATCCAGACTGTCTGTAATTCTCTGTCCTTGGTGTAAAAATGATGACAGAACTGTACTCTGACCTGTATCTGAACGTACGCTCTCATATCATATTTATAAACCTGATGGTTTTATGTATGTATGTATGTATGTGTGTGTGTGTGTGTACCATGTATTTAATACTTTGTGGGGACCATTTTCCTGACACATATTACTTTGTGGGGACCGAAACCTGGTCCCCACAAGGAGAAATGCTGATTTTGAATTTGAGTTTATGTTTAGGACTAAGGTGTGAATTGAGTTAAAATTCAAAATAAAATATACTTTATTAATCAAAAAAGAGAAATTAAAGGTTGTAACTCATTGATTTAGATTCTTCAAACAGATATTGAAGATGGTGATGGCTGTTGGCAGAAAAAAATCTGCAGCGGTCTGTACTACACTGAATCTGAAAAAGCCTCTTACTGAAGATGCACACAATAAGCACACTATAAGTTTTTTCCTCTGCCTCCACCAACCACATTACTTCAGTCTCCTTCCAGGTCCCAACAGGGCACTCTTTCTGGTTTGTTGTTCTGTGTCTCAGACAGGAACATGTTTTGGAGTGAAATGCTTGCATCTACCCCAGAGTATAAACAGGTCAGTCATGTTGGTACATTTGGAGGAAGAAGGAAGGAAGCTTGCAACTCTGAGACGAGTATTCAGGAAATTATTTTTGAGATCTTGACTAATCCGAACTACAACAGTACTTTGTCCACAATTCAAATCAGTAAACCCACCAGCCCAGCAGTTCTCTCTATAAGCTCTTTTTAGAATCCTTTTTCATTTCTTTCCAAAATAAAGCTTTACTTCATTATTCCATATATTCTTCCTGCATAGCCTACAGACTCAGCATGTGCATCATAATGTCTCAATCCTTTTACACTCTGTTGCTGAAGGTTTGTTGTACTAAAAGGATGTCTTTACTTCATTAAAGATGATTATGTGATTCAGTCTAGAAAGCTTCATCTCATAAAAGCATTGATTTGTTTTTTGGATTGAAAGCAGTACATTATCATGGATGTTTCACTGATAATTGAATGCTGATTCCTCATGTGACCAAGCTACATGTGCAGACAAACCACACTTAGGCTTCCATGGAAAGCTGTGTTGTCAGGCAGATCTTCTCATGTTGTCATTTTTAGATTGACCTGCAGAGTTAAGGGGTCAAAGTTTTATTCACGAATGCCCACAGGACACTACAGTCACTAGATCCGACCATTCAATCCATATTTACAGAAAGCAAGTTTTTCTGGAACAATGGAGATTTGAAAGTTATCTTTTGGTTAAAATATTTCCTGAAATAAATGGAGTCTCAATTATTATATTAAAAGTTTATAAATGTTCAGAACTTTGAGGTAAAAAAGAATAAACTATTGGAGATTGTGAAATTTTTTACTACTAAGAAACTGGACTTCCAAAGTTGTCTTATAAACCACACACAGACACACACACACCCACGCACGCACACACGCACACACACACACGCATGCATACATGCATACATGCATACATACATGTACATATGTATGTATGTATTGCTTATTTCATAATTGGTTACTGTATTATGTTTTTTGTAATGTAAAGCACTTTGAACTGCATTGTTGCTGAAATGTGCTCTGCACATAAATCTGACTTAAATGTCACTGTTAATTTCCAGAATTTGACTTCCCGTAGTTGGAAAGTCAGTGCTCCTGCCATAATGAACAACGTTCCTGGAAGAGCTGGGAAGTCTGCCTACTTGATTATTTATTAAAATGTTTATGCTCTTATGTTTGCTTTATATTTCTGTATGTCACTGACAGATAGTGCCAGACAGATAGTCATCAAGTAGATAATCATCAGGTAAATCTTCCATGCATTTGGACTTATGTTTGTTGTAGTTTGTACTAAAAAGAATCATTTAAATCATCCATAGTGTGTTCTAGAAGCTGAAGGTTGGCATTTTGGATCATTCAAATCTGAAGGAAACATTTTTCTCCAGCAGATGTAATCTGTGCCAGTAGGTAGATTAACTCTAATAAACAGACTATGTTGACATTTTATTGTGTGCTTGGATGATTTTTGATACTTAAAAATTGGGTCTCCAAAGTACTCTGCCTTTAACATAAGTCTTTTTCCCTCTCAGTGTATTATGGGGTTTTTGGTACTTTCTATGGTTGAGTCTGATAACGTTGACATTGCCAATGTGCTTTCCTCTCTGCTTATGTTTTCCAAACATGTACTTTTTACTTTTTCACGTTGGTCTGGAAATTCATCCTTGCCGAACAGATTTGCACATCATCTTTGGATATCATTCAAGTGTGCTTCAATTAATTATACAAGTCAACAAAAACAAACAAAACACTGGCCTTCATTCTGCTTTCATACCACCCCGAAGCGGCAGGGGGCAATAACTTTAACGTTCGATTTGTACACGCCGGAAAGACAACGTCATCTCAGTGGATTAAAGGGAAAATGGCTGCAGTTACCGAGGAGCAACAGGACTCCCCAATGAGAAAAAGTAGCGACCAGTTAAAAGAAAAGGTTTTTCAGAGGAATGAAGGAGTTCCTGGACTGGAATTTCTGGAGAAGGAGCACAGCGACATCCTGAAATCCTCCAGGAATGTTTGTGAACTGCTGGGAAAAATCCGAGAGGAGACCGAATCTTTAGAGGAGCAGGTCGGTTGGCTCAACTCTTGAGTAAACACAAAAGCAAACGCAAGTTTGTGACAATATAAAATCCAATGTGAATGTCTCCTTTTTTAATTCAGGTTGTGAATGTTTGCAGTTCTGTTCCTCCTAAAGTTGCAGCAGCTCTTTCTGCTGCAGTGGAGGTCAGATGTTCTCTTGACGAGCTGCTGCAGAGAGAGCAGCGCATCTCCAGCAGGCTGCAGCAGGTAGAGCTCATAGAAACAGCGTTAGACATAGTTTTAGGTCAAAGTATCCAAAGGTCAGTTTTAAACCTGAGAGCATCATGTGAACAGTTCCCACTGATTAATGCTGCATTTTCACCTGGAAATCTTTCCACAGTCTGTCTGTCCAGTTGGTTCCATGAATTTTCTTTTTGTTCTTTCACTAATGATTATTTCACCAATCAGTTTTTTAACGGTTAATCAATTAGTTGGATAAAACTATTGCCTCATTCTACAGATTTTTCTTGAGCTTTTTCTATACATTGTAAGAAATAAATTAAACATGCAATGATAAAATAGTCATACTTAAAAATTGGGTCTCCAAAGTACCCTGCCCTCCGAATGGTACAATTGCCTCATTTTACAGATTTGCATTTAACCACTTAAGCTTTTTCTATACATTATAAGAAAAAAATTAAACATGCAAATAAACAAATAACCCAATGATAAAATAGTAATTTTAACTGCCTAAAATGCAATCACTTTAGTGAACTTCACCTGGTTCAACTGGTGAAGTTGAACATATTTACAGACAGACGTTTTTATTTTAAATGCAAAATGTTTAAATATTGTTTACAGTTCAGGGTTAGTTACAACTCTAATGTGCAGTTTTTTGTTTTACATTCCAGTTTGTTGTACATTCCAGTTAACGATTAATCAATTACTAAATTATCCATCTATCCATTTTCTCACACCTTTATCCCGTTGGAGTCATGAAGGGTGCTGGTGCCTATCTCCAGCTATCAATGCTAAATTAATTGAGGACTATTTAATTAACTGACTCGGCATGATTAATCATTTCAACCCTAGTCGTGTAATGTGTGTTTTATGATGTTTGTATTTATGATGATCTTGTTGCTCTTCTCTAGCATCTACAGGGGACCAAGCAGTGGATGGAGGATCTGGGCCAGAAGTGTAACCATGTGGACTTCATAGAGAGATCCATGAAATACTTGAAGTGCCTTCACCACATAGAGGAGCTTAGGTACAATAAACTAGGAGAGATGGTTAAGAACCTGGATTAGTTATTGAATACATGGAGAGAAACACAAAACAGAGAGTCAGCCTCCCTTATACCAGATCCAAAAAGTTTTTTTTTCTCGTCGGTCGGTCCACAGAATATTTTCCCAGAAGTCTTGGGGGTCAACAATTAGAGACAAATAATGAATATGATGGTACTGTGCATGTGAGTTTAGGTAACATGTAAGGTGTATGTGTGCGTGTGTGTGTGCGTGCGTGCTGTGTCCACAGTGCTGCAGTCCAGCAGTCCCTCATGATCAACAGTGTGTGGGATGCCATAAAGGGAGTAGAGAGCATGGCAGCCCTGGACTGCGGTCTAAACCAATCCCAATGTTCCCATCTTTGTGACTTTCTCCGGAAAACTCTTTGTTTCTGGCATAACATCATCAAGGATCGACTGACCAGGTCTGCCTCAAAGCCGCGGCACTCAGGAGGTCAGACTTTTCAGAAGTCTGATCCTCCTTTTTATTTCTGTCATAGTGATTTTGAGAAAGTGTTGGCTCAGCTGCAGTGGCCCATCATCACACCTAACCAGTCAGTGACTCCGCCTGCTAACTACCAGGAGCTGAGCAGCCAGCTGGAGGGACTGCTGCTGCAGCTGCTGGCTCTGCAGACTTCGTATCCTTTCACATGTACAGAGTTGCTCAGTACAATTAGAATATTACATCAAAAACCACTGAATGTAGAAATGTGGGAAAAGCGTGTTTAATACCTGCTTAAAGGTTGTTGTTATCAGAGGTACCTTTAGCCTGACCTCATCAGAACTCTGATTTATTGAATCTGACTGTAGCTTACATTTTGATTTTGAGTGTGAGTTTGACCATGAAGCAGACCCTGATCTGAGTGGAGATTGTTCATCTCAACATTGCACACAGGTAAGGTAAATAATGGCTTGTTAGGAAAACGAGGTATAACTCAGAGTAACTCCAGCCTCTAGTAGGCAGCAAAGTGTTTCCAGTTATGGTCTCTGGTACACATGGAATATGAATCATAAGTCAAATTGGCTGCATCAAAAGTAGTTACAGCCGAGTTTGAGAACTTCCGTTATTGAGACTCCCTGGGGCACCATCCACCTTTTCATGGCATAGCAATCCTCTTAAAGCTGTTGCTGTCCAACTTACTTGTGCACATTTTTCTGCCTAACTTTTTTCTTTCACTCAACTTTCCATACATTCAGGTCCACTTCTTTGTAAACAGTCAGTTTCTTTAGCAGTGGGAGTTTATGGCTGACTGTCCATGTAGAGGACTAAATAACATGTTGAACATCTGTCAGTGCATAGATGTGACTATAACAAAACGTTTTTTTAATTCTAAATTTTTTATTGCTGTTAAGTAAAAATGTAATTTCAAAAGAATTTTTTTTAAATGAGTTTTGAGTTTAATTTAGCTGGTAGTATAATCAACAAAATTAAGGCTGTGCGAGTGAAAAATCTCTCTTGAATTGTTTTGAATGAATAAATTAACATTCTAATTTTTTGAGATTCCCCTTTAACAGACTTAAATTATTAAATGCTACATTAAGTAATTCAGCTATTGTTTCTTAAGCTAAGCTTAAATAATAAAGCCTGCAATCAGTGTTTTTGCTAAAAGTCGTTGGTTTCTGTAACTGCCCCTCAAAGCGATGACCTCATATCTCAGAGGGCTTCAGCCTCCACTCAAGGACCGCCTTCTGGCTCTGCATTCACCCTGTCCCCTGCAGGACCACCCCTCTGTCTGCCCATTCAGATCATGTTGCAGCCACTCACCAAGAGGTTCAGATACCACTTTTATGGAAATCGCCAAACCAATTCCATACACAAGGTTTGTCCTGCAGTGAACACCCAACGCACAGCGGAGCTGACATCATAACCCTAACTCCTCTTCCTGGTTTCTTCATGTGACATTTACTCTCAGAATGAAAAGTAAAATAAACTTGAAGTCTTCCTCCTAAATGACCTATATGTTTAGAAGAAGTTCTATCCAACTTGCTTCCATATTTTTTTGCTGTTGCTTTGTGAACTGTAAGCTAACTATAAGACAATCTCTTTGTGGATTGGTTCTAATCTTCCTGTCAGTTATTTTCTTTCCATCTCGACCTAAAAGTGTTTCTGTGCTTTGAAAGTTCATGTTTATCACTGGGGTTTAATTGTCTTTTTTTGATACTGCAGCTGAGCTTCACTTACATATTCATAATTAAAGAGTCTTTTTATTGTTGAGGAAATTAAAATGCAGCAGACTGAATATAATAAAAGAAGTTTTAATGTTAATATGCCTTTCAGGACTCCTCCTTTAAACAGGTTCCTGTTTGGTGTCGTACCTTCTTTAATGAAGCACTGTGTGTGGGGAAATGTACTGTTTGAGTTCAGCTCTACACTACTAGACTGGTTCCCTACTATAGAAGAGTTTATATCTGTGTGTGTGTTCCAGCCAGAGTGGTACCTCACTCAGGTTCTGAAATGGATGGAGAACAGCGCCACTTTCATGGAAGAAAAGATTCAGCCAGTCTTTGACCGGTCTGGACAAACCATCAGTGCCAAGGTATGTTGATTAGAAAAGAGAGAAATAAAATGGATCCAAATCAAGCACTTAGATCAGTTCTAGCTTAGCTTGCTGTGCTTATCTTAGGCATGTGGTAATCTTTTCTGAAAACCTAAAATGGAGCAGGTACTCGTTATAAATGTAATTATTTATTCCGCTGTCAGACCATTAGGAATAAATAATTGCATTATTGCTGAATGTAAATTTTATGCTTTCAATGGTAGGAGTGCAACTATCTACTCTTGGGAAGTAGATCTTTGATCTCAACAAGTCGTTTCAAAAATGTTCAAATAAATTTATTTTAACTTTAATACATGATCTTTTTGTTATTAATCTATGAAAAGTTAAAACATTAAAGTTCTTGTTTTGTTTAAAATTATAATGTATTAGGTTTTACATCAGAAAGTTTCATCCACAAATCCTCTGAATTCAGAAAGATGGATCAAATTCTCCTGATGGGTGATGAGAGAAGCGATCTGTTCGCTCTGTCTGCCTGCAGGTGGCGCTGTGTCAAGGCCTGGTGTGTTTAGTCCAGGAGAAGGTAGCCAATGATGCATCTCGAATGCTGTATGATGATGGGCTCTTCTGCCACCTAGTGGAGGAGGTGCTGCAGTTTGAGAAGGACCTGAGAAGCCATCATTCCTACCCAGCGACGCTGCCCGCTCTGCTCCACATCCTGCTTGACGACGCCTTCCTTCAGAAGTGGCTCGCCGTGGAGAGGAAGAGTGAGTTCTTACCTGACTGCCATCAATCAGTTTCTTCCTCTTTTATTGGGTTTAAAGCCGTATCTCATCACTCACTGCTCATGTTGCATCCTGTCTATGAAGGAAACAACTCTGACATCTGCTGGAAAATTCTAAATCAAACAGTGATGTACTAGTTGATCATTTTTGCCCATGATTCAGTTATTTTAATTTCTTTGTCCTTTTTGTGGTTTAGAGATGCAGGCAACATGGAGCGTCGTCAACGTTGCCTGCATCACTTCCTGTGCTTTTCTCTCCGTTTGCTCACAGTGGCTGTGGAGAAGATGGATGCTATGTTGTCAGCTGAGGGAGCCTGGTCATCTCAGTACAAAGACATCAGTGACATGGATGAGTTGAAGGCACCAGAGTGTGCAGAGACATTCATGACTCTCCTGCAAGTTATCACAGGTATGACTTCATCATGTTTTCACACATAAAGTAGAAGCTGAGAAACGTGTTGGTATGGCCAAGTGTGTGTAAACTCAAAACCTCCTCAAGCTGATCAGTTATCACACATAGACTCATCCAGAATAACTTATAATCTGCACAAAGGATTGTTGCTAATTTTGATGCTTATAAGGTAGAAAAGCAACAAGAGTAAATCGATTTTGAACCACATGAGTAAAAAGTGTCCCATTCTGTGTTAAAGGGACAGTATTATAAAGTTGACCTTATTTTTTTTTTATACATCATGTTATGTTATTCCCTCATCAGAGACATACTTGGAGTGTTGTCTTGATTCATACATGCATATTTGAGAAATCCTTTAATCTCCATGGCATCCATTCAGCTGTGCTAAGCTCCTGGCTGGACCTAGCTCCACCTTCAAATGTTTCAAAACTGGTGGAACTGCACAACAGCTGAGCTCATTATAGGAGCTACTTCTCAGTTCAATGCTGGTAAAATGTTGTTAAAGGGTTAATGGAGGAGCCATATTGTGATGACTTCCTGAAGACAGAGTTTCAAAAAAGCAGGAAACAGAGGTCCAATTTTCAAGGTGCTAAATCATCAAGTGACATTTCTTATAAGTCATATTTGATATAAATATGATTTTTATAACAACCAAAGGTAACATAGTTACTTGATTATGTTATAAAATGGTACTGTAGGCCTGGAAAATACATAACACTGTGTCTTTAAACCGCTCCTGATATAGAGATAGAAAATGGATAAAGTTTTGCCAAAGCAACAGCCACAATAAGCTCATTTGAAAAGAGCACTACATATTTAACAATAGTATAGATTCCTCCAACAGTTTTTGTCAGCTAACTGTGTTTGGTTGCAAACTTCCAGAACGTTATCGGGCCTTGCCCAGTCCTGCAGCACAGCTCAAGTTTTTTGGGCTGCAGAAGGAATTGGTCGATGACTTCCGCATACGACTAACTCAGGTAAGGATGACTCTGGATGTCAGCTGTCATAAAAAACTTGTTTCATAATCGCTTTGAAAAACGTAAAATTATGATTCAGCAAGAAAACTTCACTGACCTTCAAGAGCATGGATCAGGAATCAAACACTCCTCTCTGCGACATCAGGAACAACCACAATGTCCAACATGAGGACCACTGAACGTCCCACCACAATAAAAGTCCTTTTCTTTTGTTCCCAGGTGATGAAAGAGGAGTCCCGCTGCCCACTGGGGGTCCGGTACTGTGCCATCCTCAATACAGTCAACTACATTTCAACCATTCTGAGAGACTGGGGGGACAATGTGGTGTGTATGGGTTTATGTGACTGTAGTTCTAGCAGAAGGTTGTGTTCACTTCTTAATGCTGAGCTTTTGAGCAGAAGAAGTGCAGTAAAATCATCCTGAGTTTTACAAGTAAAGCATTCGCTAAGCATGAAGCCAGAGCTGCAGAGGAATGACGGGAACTGAAGGCTGCAGAGTGTGTGACTGCTTCCTGTGTGTGTGCTCCAGTTTTTCCTCCAGCTACAGCAGGCTGCAGTTTCTCTGGGACAGCAAGAGGTTCTGGGCAGCCTGGAGATGACAGAAGTCGGGCGTCTGGCCTCCCTGGAGGGGTCTCTGTTTGATGGTCTGCTGTCACTGCTTGATCGACTGAAGGGAGACATGTTGGCAAGACTGCTGCACTTTCTAATGAGAGACACGGCTGAAAAAGCCCAGCCATACTGTCAGGAAAGGTGAGTCTGTTAATGTACCACACACAGTCACAAATTTGGTGGTTTTTGTACTGGTTAATGGACCTTTTTTCAATATTTGACCTGACCTAATTGCAAATGTTTTTGAAAATGAAGGTTCATAAGAAAAGATGGATTTTGTGCTCTTTCTCTTGTTGTAGATGGTTGTCCATTCCACCTCCTCAAGACCAGTCTGCCATGTCCCTGTCCAGTTCAGCGTGTCCCATGATGCTTTGCTTGAGGGACAGACTGTTGAACCTTCATCAGGTTCTGAGTGTTTCTCTGTTCCAACTCGCCTGGCAGGGTTTGGCAGAGAAACTGGACAACTTCATCTACCAAGAGGTGAGAGCTGTGATATTTCTGTTCTGTGATACTCACAGCTTAGCTGGTCTAATAAGGTGAGAGACTTTACTACCCACAGTACTTCACACTGATGCACTCAGCTGCTTCATTTTACTGTTTTGGACATTTCCTGGGGGACAGCAGGGTGAACAGTTTTTTTTGGACTGTACTGGTGGCATACTGCACGCAGAAGACCTCATGTTTACGTTTAAAAAAGCTAAACATGTAATAATGAAATAATAAAAACTCTACTACGTTTTGTCTCTTTATGGATTGTCTCCATGGATTGGAACTGTTCAGAAATGTCCAAAGATTTGTTTTAGCAAAGATTACATTAAAAATAAAACAAGAGCAAGTGTTTGATTACAGAGTCGACAAATTACAGTGTAAAGTAAAAGTCCTCTCTGTGCAGATCGTCTTATGAGAAAGTTACAAACTTTTGCAAACAGCAACAGTCCAAGATGTCATTGCGTAGATTTGTAAAGCAGGCAGAGCCATAACCCACCAGACCTTTAGCCTTATTAGATTCAAAAGGTAAGCAGAGACACAAGGTGGAACAGAGGGCTGTTGTCTCGTCTGCTCTCAGTAAATGTGGGGCCTGGTTTCTGGGTCAACTATACATCCTGTTCCATCCGTCTCTCTGCAGGTTGTATGTCTGGGTCAGAACTCTGTGCTATCTGCTGGGCTGGGACATCTTGTCTGAGCCAAGAGGCTAATTGCTTCTTCTTTACATAACAGAATGTTTGAAGCCAAGAATGGTAGTCCAGTTTTATCAGAATTATGTCCATTGGCCTTGAAAAGCAGTTTTCTTTCCCAAGACATTTCAAATTCTTAATAAATTCTATTGAACTGTCAGTGCAGGTATTTTAAGCCACTTATTAGATGGCCAGTATTATATATTTTCTGGGCACACAGAAACATATCAGTCAAGTTTTTTATTATAGTCCATTCAGCAGCAAGGCAAAGTGCTTCACATTATAAAAATGCAAAGTCATAAATGCACCACGTGGTAAACAAGAAAATATTAAATTACAAGCAACTCTAAACAAGTTGGTTTTAGCCTTGATTTAAAGGAATTCAGTGTTTCTCTGCTTTTGCAGTTTTCTGGAAGTTTATCCCAGAAAACTGCTTCTATGCTTCTATGCACCACAAATGCCACATCTGGAATTTGTGATGCATAGAAGCTGAATGCTCCTCCTCCATGTTTGGTTCTGGTTTTGGACACAGAGCAAAAGCAGAAGACCAGGAGGCCTGGAAGGTTGATTCAACAACAGGAGATCTTTAGAAACTCACAATATTTTAAAGTCTATTCTCTCAGTGAAGGACTGTAGAACAGGGTGATTGATGTTCTCTATCTTCTTGGTCTTAGTCAGAACTTCATCAGCAGTGTTCTGGATCAGTTGCAGCTGGAGGGTTTTTTGTTTGTTTGTTTTTTTTTTTCTCCAGATAAGCCGATAAGACTGCAGTAATCAATGCCACTAAAGATAAACACATGGTTGAGTTTCTCCAGCTCTTTCTGAGACATTACTCCTTTAATGATCCTCAGGTGAAGGCAGGCTGACTTTGTAACTGTCTTTTCGTAGTTCTGAAGGTTCAGGTCTGAGACCATCACTGCTACCAGATTTCAGCCTGATCTCTGGTTTCCAGCTGTAATAACTAAAGTGTGTTATCTCTACATGGTCCAAAGATAATAACTTTAGTTTTGTTTCTTTTCAGCAGGAGAAAGTTTTGGCACATCAACACGTTTATCTGTTCTAAACATCTGTTCAGTGACTGGATGGGTTCACAGTCACCTGTACCATCTTCATAGATATGATGATTAATCTTATATCCTGTTATAACCTGAACTAGAGAGAGCATATAGATATTGAATGCGTGGGGTTCTAGGATTGAACCTTTAGGTACCCCCACATGACTTCAGTCAGAAGTTACCTATTGACACAAATAAATCCCTAATTTTTCTTTAAGCTCTGAACCAGTTGACTACCAGAGAGTCAGACCAAGCTCTCCATTCACTTCAGCAATATAAGATAAGATAGGCCCAACAAAACCAGCACTGTGGTTCTTCCACAGTCTGTGTTTTTGTGTATGTTATTGACCACTTTGACAAGGACAATCTCAGTACTGTGGTAATCATGGAATCCAGACTGGAGACATCAAAGTGGTTTGTCATTGTTGGGAAACTGTTAACATCTTTAAGTGCTTATTAGTGCTGCCAATAATTTCATGAATTGTTTCTGCCTGCCAGGTCATTTTGTCTAATCACTTCAGTGATGGTGGAGCAGCTCAGCTTCAGTTCGACATGAGCAGAAACTTGTTCCCTCTGTTTGGCCATTACTGCAGAAAACCTGAGAACTTCTTTAAGCAGTAAGTGTTTGACAGCTTGGCTTTACTGCAGCACAACATTCCACCAGAATCCAGAGACGAGAAAGGGCAGAAGGCCAACATGAGATCCTCCTGATATGATGACAGTTAAACACTGGAGCTACACAATGCATTAAATTGGCATCAACACAATACCAGTGTGTTTAATATCACGGTTGCAAAGGGCTACTAGGATGCAATATTACGAGGGACTATATTATAATTGTCAGAGCCTGTTTAGTCAGTTATTATTGTTAAAGAAAGAGGGCTAATCACAACTGATGTCAATGTTTCAATTTCCTGGAATCATACAGCCCTACTAAAAATACTAGTGGTTCACCAACTGCAGTTTTCTCGCTGATCACCGCTCTTTAAAAACTCTGACCTGCCGATCATGTTTTTTTTTTTTTTTGCATGAAAAGTTACTAAATATAGCAGCTAAGTTAACAGCAGCGGGTTAACTGCAGACTTGATCTGGTAGGAGTCTGTCATTCGGCCCCATCTCATGGCAGAGTAGCCACTGATTTTCAGACCTTTCTCAACGTAAAGATCGATTTCTTCGTTTGTTGATAAATGTTTTTGTGGAACCAGATGTAACTGGTTTTTTTTTTCAGTCTTCCTTTTTGTCTTTGCAGTGTGAAGGAAGCGTGCATTATTTTGTGTCTAAAGGTTGGCTCTGCCATTCTCCTAAAGGATCTCCTCAAACACTCCAAGCAAGAGACAACAGACTTTGAAGATCCTTCACCAGAGTCTGCTCTGAATGAGTTGGGAGTTTTCTGTTTGGCACCATGTGATGTGTTAATCCTTCTCAACCTCAAAGCTTCAATGGATCAGATGAGCTGAAAGACTGATGTCTCATCCTATGTATTTTCATCTTGCACTCTTAAATTCGAAACAATGCTCCTTACTTTAGGATTAGAGTTAATAAATTCAGATTCCTCCAAGGTAATGTTTGTCTTTGAGTCTTCTTTGTCATGATTGTGGTTGTTCCACTTATCAAACTTCATCAGAGCAGGTTCACAAACCAATATAACAGAGGTTGCAACAACACAAAATGAGGACAGTGAAGTGCTGTGAATTCTTTCAAGATCAACTGTATGAAATGTACAGTGCAGTATTTGCTAACATTGCCTTTAACTGCCTTACAGAAGTTCCTTCCTCGAGCTTAATCCTCGAGTTAGGATTAAGCTCCTACCTCGAGGATTAATCCTCGAGGGTTTAATTCAATTAATCTTCAAGGATTAATCCCTCAATTAATCGAATTAAACCCTGAATGGGATTAATTCCATTCAGGAATTAATCCTGAATGGGATCTCAGGATTTCTGAAATCCCATTCAGGATTTCTGAAATCCCATTCAGGATTTCTGATCAATTCCTGCTGGCAGAACTGGTGAAACTGGGTCAGGTTTGTGGGTAATCTTGCTCTGGCTTTGTGATGACCTCACCAAGACATCAATCTTGTTGTCCTTGGGCCACTCTGGCTTAAGGTCATTCTCCATCTGAAAGACCCATTGGTACCCGTAGCTGATGTCTACAGATGTCACTTCAATGTTTCCACATAATGTTCTTTCCTCAAGATGCTTATTTATGAATCTATTTTATGAAGTGCACCAGTCCCTCCTGTAACAAAACAGCCTCACAAATGCTGCCACCATGATACTTCAGTTAGGATGGTGTTCCAGGCAACAACCACCCCCATGTTTTCTCCAAATGTAACATCGGTCAGTATGGTCAAACTATTGCACTTCAGTCCCATCAGATCAGAGGACATGTCTCCAAAAATGTAGCTTTTTGTATCGTTGGACTTTTGCAAACTGCAGTCTGACTTTCTGACATTTCTTTTGGAGTAATAGATTCTTCCTCTGGTTGAATGGTTGGGACATTCCCATCATGTCTATGAATGCTTCACCTTCAAGAAAAATTGTTCCCAAGGACCAAACTGGTGTAACTCCATGAGAATCATTACTGATGTCTTTGCTGATTTCTCTTGAATAGTCTTGTGTCAAACCAGAAAGTAAAGTGTTGCAGGTGTGGCTCCAATTAATCCACATTGCTTAAAGAAACAGTAATCATTCTCCATGTAAATTTATAATTTTGAAAATAAATACACCTCTGATATATTCTTTTTCCCATTATTATGGCTTCTAAGAATAAGTCAGGTGATTCTAACCAACCATCAACAAGAAAAGTTTGGTCTGATTCAACTTTAGACAATGAAAAAAATGGTCTATGTGTCTTCCTTCTATCTGTTCAAACTCCAGGTTGCAACTATGTTAAAATATGTAGAAAATATATTTTAACATAGCAATACACATAGTCTTTTATTTCATTGTTTTCTTCAGCAGACATTCATTTTTAGGTAAGTCCAAACTTCACTTAAGCCTGTCAAATTTAGGATTAAAATAGTCTTTTTAATTTTACCAACATCTTTCTTCTGACTGCAAGTAATATTAAGTTTTTACAGTGGCCCAGCCAGAGTTCTAACTTGAGTTTGACCAAGAATCTGTGGAGGGGGGTAAAGATTAGAATGATGGCACAGATTTCTTTTAACCTCAAGATAACTTATTATTGCACCAGTAGAAAAAGACAAAAAGCTATTCATTCATTGTAAGGGTTTAATTGCTGTAATGTTAAGTATTTTCTTCCATTGATTATTGAGATGCCAATTTTACTGAAATGTAAATTACATAATTTTTATGAATCATCATTTTAAATTGTTGAACAATCTTCAGATAGCCCTACCTCATTTTAAATAGGGGCAAGGGAGGGATTGTAAATAATTTTGGGCACTGTACATGCCTACAAAATAAATATTTTTCATGAGAACGATTAACATTTTTTTTCTTTCTGGTGGCTCTTTTGGCTAATATTATTATTACTAATATTATTATTAGTAGTAGTAGTAGTAGTAATAGTAGTAGTAGTAGCATAAATAAGTCATTATAAATCTAATACAATATATTCTAATGTAGGTGGCAGTAATGCGGCTTTGTGTTGACGACAGCAATAGATAAAGAAACGGACGAAGAAGAATGTTTTTAGACATTTTTTTTTCCTCTCCAAAGATGGCGTCGGCGCAGTTAACAGATGAGGAGCTTTTTTCCCAGTTGAAGTGTTTCGGTTACACTCCTGGCCCAGTCACAGAAAATACACGTCCGGTGTATTTAAAGAAACTGAAGAAGTTTCGTGAAGAGCAGCAGCAGCAGCGGGCTAAAGGCCGAGTCAGCGGGACGAGCAGCAGCAGCACTGGGGCACCAAGGCCAGTTAGACATGACGTCAGGCGCTTGAGCTCCGGTAGGAGACCGGGCCTAAAGTCCTCTGTTCTCGGCTTCAGCTCTGACGAATCTGACGCGGAAACGCCACTGAGAAGAAAGGGCCTGGATCACATGAAAAGACCCAGCCGAAACCCACACCTGCAACAACAGCTGAAGATTAGAACAGCTACGCCTCTTAACGAAGCTAACAAGAAGCAGTATGGCGTTGGGACTGCTCCGAAAAGCAATTCATTCCCGAGCCCAGACGGACAGACAAATGCCTCTCTGGGTTGGGAACCTGGCAAAAGATCTATGCATGATCCTGAATCCAGGGACGAAGACATTAATGATGAAGAAGTGCAGAATTCCCACCCGGTTAATGGTCGCAGCGCTGCTCGCCTCAACACAAGCAAACTAGCCGGTGAGTACTCAGACTCGGACGAGGAGGAAGTTGGGGGCCCTGGAGGCCCAGAGCGAGACCGGAGGAGTTTGGAGCTGCGACGGATTTACACGAGCGGACCGTTTGCTTCGCATGTAGACGGCAGAGGGTCCCGGATCGGAGGGAAAAACTGTGCGCTTAATCCGCTTGGAAACAGAGCCATGGCGGGCGGCAGAGAGGAGGATGAGGAGAGGGGGAAGAAAGGAGACCTGGACGCATCGGGAGGGTTACGGAGCCACATGCTTCCTAGGAAGCCGATCTACGTGTCCCTCGGCGAGGACCGCCAGAGTAAGACCGGGGAAAACAACCATGTTAACAGCGAGGAGGTGGCGTCCGGCAGCAACATCGCGCTGAGACAGCGCTATCGCGCCTCCTACAGCCCGATCCTGAGCCCTCAGGGTGGCTACTCTAATCACAGCCCCGTCCAGAACCATGCATATAGCCCGGGAACCCAGAAGAAGAAGCCAACTCCCCCGGAGGATGAGCTGCTGCTGCAGTTTAAAAGAGAGGAGCAGCCTTCCTCCGGAAGCTTTAGCGCACACTACCTGTCCATGTTCCTGCTCACCGCAGCCTGCCTCTTCTTCCTCCTGCTTGGCCTCATGTACATTCGCATGAGGGGCTCGGGATCCCCGGTGGGAGACGGTGTCAGTAAGTGTCTAAAATGTTTCATGTTGGCCCATCTCCATTTGGCAGAGAGGGACACATTACCAGCTGGAGTGAAAGGGATTTAAATTTAAAATACACCAGGATTACTGGCTGTAATTATTGATCACAGCAGCTTTTTGTTTTTCCCATCAGCTGGGGAGATCCGACAATAAAATCCAGTTCTTACACGAGGCAGGGCATTTACATAAAGGTATAAAACTAACTTATTGATGTTGACAGAAATATGGATTCATAATCACAGGGGAAGAACATTTACAGTAGCAATGTGCAGTATATATATATATATATATATATATATATATATATATATATATATATATATATATACTGCTCAAAAAAATAAAGGAACACTCAAACAACACAATATAACTCCAAGTACATCAAACTTCTGTGAAATCAAACTGTCCACTTAGGAAGCAACACTGATTGACAATCAACAATGATTTTGTTGTCAGCACATTCAACTTTGTACAGGACAAAGTATTCAATGAGAATATTTCATTCATTCAGATCTAGGATGTGTTATTTGAGTGTTCCCTTTATTTCTTTCAGCAGTGTATATATATATATATATAGTGTGGTATACTTCAGTGTAGTTCTGAAGTATACCACAAATACAGGTCAACAGGAATACTGAAAAATAATTTATTTTTCTGTATTTTTTTTCCGTTCCAAAATTGAAACTTGTATATGTATATTAAGTCCACTGTTTAGTATTGTGTGGCTGATTTATAGCTTACAGCTAACAAAGACCTTAATAACTGCTTGTGACCACCTGCTGCTTCACTGGAGGAATATCCAGCTCTTCTTCTGCCTCTCTGTCAGGTTTTTGAGCATCGTTTAAATTGACACTTCATCTGGAGTAGAAAGCTTGTGTATCTCGACATAATGTAAAATCTGAATGTTGTGTCATTGTTGATGGTGTTAGTTATGTCTCTCAGGTTCTGCTGAAGTGATGCTTCAGGCTCTGGCTGGTGAAATGAAACCCAAATAATGGCTAATAAGGAGAGTCATTCTGTTTTTCTGCAGGACCAGGGTGATTTGGACAGATGCTTTCCCCTAACAAAGTCATCATCTATAAATTGCTTTTTGTGTTTATTTGATCTTAAAATGACTTTTGATCAATTTTTGGTGATGTGATGGAGGACTCGATGGCTCTCAGTGAGAGCATCTGGAGGCTGGACTGGGTCTGGGCTCACCAGTGTAGTGATCAAACTTTTCATGTTGTGTAAAAAGTGTCTAGAAACATTTATACAAGTTTTTTTTTTATTTTTTATTCTGAACACATTTTAAATAGTTCTGGTTAACTTTTGATTTCATCTTTTTATTTTCATTAATCCTTGCTCGTCTCTTTGCTGCAGTTAAGAGCCACCCATTTGGCAGCAACTTTGATTCCTCATATGTAAGTATTATTTCTTCCTTTATGTCATATATTCAGACATCCACAATGTTAAAAAGTAAACTTTTTCTTTGGTTGCAATATTTGATTGGATTTTTTGTTTTTAACTTGTTTTAACCATAAACAGTTTACATTTAGATGGCAGTGTGAATGGCAGTTAGTCCATCCGATTGGTCAAATATATGAATGCACAACAAAACGGTGTATCTGTGTTTGCACTGATTGCAGTTAAAAGCATGACTGATTTTGTTGTCTGAAAAGTTGCTAAATATGGTGACAAAGTTGCTGAGTTTGCCTCAGTGTGGAGACTGATATTAACAGCATGTTGAGGCGTGACCTGTTGGGTAGGAGGGGGGTTCCTGTCATGGCAGAGCTGGTTTTCACTCCTTTTCACAGCACAGATCAGTTTTTCATCAAGTATCGATCGCTGATCTGACAAACGGAAGGAAATCGGGGCCGATTTATTGAACCCTACCAAACATTGTGCTCTAGCAGGCTTTCCTATTGCATTGTTTTTACGTATCTGAGTGTAAAATCATCTGATTGGTTGGATCACCACCTCCTCCAGCTGACTGAGCCAAAGAGCTCTTTTAACCTCTGGCTCCAAATCTTAACACTGCTGGTGTTCAGGATCAGTTTGTGTCAGGCATGTCGGTACAGAGCTAATGTTACAAAGTTCTATATGGTATGCTGCTTTGGTAACCAAGTGTTTCTTTTTTTTTCCCAGAGTAAGACAGAAAAAGACGTGATCCTAAAGCTGCTGCTCTGCCTCCATGATCACCTGGGCATTGTTGCTGGTAGATATGAACTCATTGTTCAGTTTGAGCTTCATTTGAACACATGCTTCATAACACAAACCAGTGCTTTTGAAATCTGTCCCAACACTTTAACTCCACAACAATAATATCCCATGAATCCTGATTTCTGTTCAACACAAGGTTTTAAGTTCCAGTTTAGGATTTACTAATCATGACTCAATCTGCCTGCTATAAGCATCAGCTGTTATGAACTATATGAACTCCATGTAAAGAATGTACTTTAATGTAAGCAGCAGAGAGTTGTAACTCTGGTGTTGCTTCACAGGTCATCATGACTGTGGAGAGGAGCAGTATCCTAGCAGGAGACTGTCCAGAGAGCAGGTCACACAGTATTTACTGGTAGGTGACATGAATCAGATGCTGACCTGTGGTCAGATTTTGCTCTGGTCAGCATCAGAAGCTTACATTTGGAAGCTATCAGAGTTTGACTCTGGATGGACTCACTTGTCTTGGTTTTAACTGTGTGTGTTTTTAAGGCTCAGAATGGAGAATTTGAAGACTTCATTGATGTCTCTCTGGAGTGGATCATTCGAGCTGGCCAGGATGTTGGAATAAGGTGAGGATGGGGAGAAAATGTTCATGTGACTGTTGCTATAGTAGCTCATCTTTAGCCATTATGTGCTGCTTGTGGGTATAAATGTATGTTGATGTTTAAAGTTGTATTAAAAGAACATATAAGGGGGTGATGGCGTTACGATACCCGTTCAGCACTCATTGTTTGCAGCCTGGCTTCTGACAGACTGCCCCAGGGCAGCCATGGTTATAATCCAGTAGCTTACCACCATCAGTGTGTGAATGTGCCCTTTGAGATCTCAATTTGGTGTAAAGAGCGTTGTAAATAAAATTTATTATTATTATTAGTGGTGGGTTTTTAAGGAACCTCTCCCTCCTTCTGTATGGACTGAATATTTAATTGACTAGTATAATCCCAAATCTTCTTTAAGTCCGAGTCTGGTATTTATTTGATGCCACCAAGTGAAATGTAAACAAAGGCAGATGTGTTGACTCCAGAGTGACGGATATGAACATCTCCTTTGTCTATTTCAAAATAAAGAACCCGAACGTTGAGCTTGTTTGCATAAAGAGTGGCCATGTTTGTTTATTCATCATCGTGTTCGTCATCCATCTTGTTGGCGATCATGTTTTCTCTGGAAAAATGTACTGATGTACAGAGACCGTCATCCTTTGCTTATGATGATATACTGCTGTTTGCAGCAGTTCTGCTATGCTGAAATGAACGTGGTAGTTCAACCTGAGATTAGGCAAGAATAATCCAATCCAGGATTACGTAATCATTTTAACTGGTGGTAATGCCATACAAATTACTATTAAATCTTTTGAGAGATGGTGGTCTCATTACTTATTAGAAACCAACTTATTGGTTGAATAAGAAAACGTTTTATTCTAAATCTGCCACCAGTATAAATAACTTTGCCAGGAGAGATTGTGGCTGTACAACATGCATCAGTCAGTCAGGTGTAACTGATCTGTTCTTTAATCTCTTATAAGTGACAAATGTCCTGCATCTGTAAATAAAGCTCTGGAAACCAAGGAAACAATAGCTGCACATGCAATCATTTCATACTGTAACCACAACAGATAAAGTATTTTTGTGGGATGGGATGGGATGGATTTGTGTGTTTCCAGGCTGAGTGGGCAGCGGGCTGACGACCTAGTGACAGATGTGTCTGAGATCTCCTGGTTGGAATCCACGCATCCCAGGATGCCGTTCACCTGCCGCTTTTGCCGAGCTTTGCTCACAGTCATGAGCAAAGTCCTGGTTGTTGCCATTGGTGAGTGGACCCAAACTCATGGAGTTCGGGGGGCAATGAAGGTCAAAGCTTTCCAAGTAACATCAGATCTAAAACGTATAGCTCTGGAACAATAAGAGCAAAGGTCTGCACCACTAACTGTCAAGTTAGCTATGATAGCTGTGAAGGGCTAATTATAAACATTAGTTAGTAACATCAACATGATATTTAGTGGAAGCTCGTGCTAAAACTTCAACCGTCTTCACACCATGTGTCAATGATAAAACATGTAGGACAACATATGGAGCCAAAGTTTGTTCAATCGAAAAAGTTTGAAACTGAAAAAGATTTGAAACTGAGAAAAACATTTTGAAGCTAAAACAATGGACGTGAAACTTAAAATGTTGAAAACTGCTTTTAAGATTCAAGGTTTTTATTTTTTGAGTTTTGTTTTGGGTGATGGGATCATGACAGACAAATCACTACCATAGCTGAACAACATAGTCCCTAATGTTGCATTCAGGGACCATGAGAACTGGTAATGTCCTTTAAAACATCATCAGTATTCTAAATGTGTGTGAATGGTTTGGAAAAATCCCCTGTTTCATTGTGGTGTGTTGCTTATGTCAACACACCATACAAATATCTGTGAAAAAAATGTGATGTTGACTGTTGATTTATACTTCATTAACCACAGTAGGGCTTTGGTCAGAAAGCATACTGGACATCAGGAGCTTTTTTACTGTTTACTGTAAAACTACACAGTAAACAGAATAAACGTCATTTGCTGCACCGCGTCAGAAGAACATAAATTCGAATATCTAATTGAAGGATTTTTAAAGTGAAACCCCAAATCAACCTCTTTTGCTGATAGACCATCTAAATAGGCTACTTGGGTGCAAATTTTCTTGAACTGATGACTGTCAGACTGACTGCAGGAAGGATGAGAAGCTAACGGAGGCTAATGGCCGTTCTCATTGCTCGCTCCGAACAGACAGGCTGCAGCTGAGCTGCATGGTGATGTCACAAAAAGTCTCCAACAACACAGAAAAAGACTCTAGATTTATCAATTACTGTTATTTTGAAAATAGGCATCAGAGGAGACTGAAAAATGTATAAATACATACAGCAACAAAGTGGATAAGCTGACAACAGTGAATCTGATCACAGCCCACCAACCCCTCCCTTATCCCCACACTCAGCTGTGTTTCTTGGCTCCACACATAAAACAAAAACTAATCAATAATTATCAATAAACTGATACGAAAGGCTTATATCGGCCAGTCCTACTTCACGGATTCCCTGCTTCCACAGCCCATCCTGTATTTTAATACATTCTTATTTGTATCAGGTGCATAGTGAACTTAACATGAAAGTGTCATGTCTGCAGTTGTAGGTTTAGTGTGCAGTGTAGTCTGCTACGTGAAGTATCGCTGGAGGAGAGAGGAGGAGGAGACGAGGCAGATGTACGACATGGTGGAGAGGATCATCGGTAAGATCAGCACACTTCATGTCACAGCTTGAAGCAAAAAGCAGAAATCAGTGTGTACTTTTGTGGTCCAGATGTGTTAAGGACCCATGGTGAGGCGTGCCAAGAGAACCGGGACCTGGAGCCTTACCTGCCCATCCCCCATGTCAGAGACTCTCTGGTTCAGCCCCAGGATCGGTGAGTTCCAACAGCAGCAGGAAATGTTCGTCAGCCTCCAGAGACCAGGTTAACCAAGTCACTCCTCAGGAGGAAGATGAAGAAGGTTTGGGAACGAGCCGTGAAGTTCCTCTCAGCTAACGAGTCCAGGATCCGGACAGAGACGCAGCAGATCAAGGGAGCAGACTTCATGGTGTGGAGGTGGATCCAGCCACCCCTCAGCTCTGACAAATCCAAGATGTGGCAGGGGAAAGGTACCAGGCTGCTGCTACTTATTTCTTTTATTTTTCATTTGTTGCTTTTAAGATACTATACTTGTGTGTTTAAGCATTGTCAACAATGTCTTCCAGTAACATAATGGCCTGGTAATATTTTACATTTCCTGTCAACGTAACATTTTTTAATACAAAAACCTGGCAACCTGACCAACAGGCTTAGCAAGTTTTCTGGATAAAACCCTGACTTGGATGATCTCAGTTACAACAGCAATTCATTTCCGTCTTGGGATAAATAGTTATTTTGAATCAACCTGTCAGCCTCCTCAAGGTTTACCTTCCCTCATGTTGTCACTTCCTGTAGAGATACATAACAGGAGAGCATGCAGAGACAGGCTGCTGCCAGCCTGATTCTGCCAAAGTTTTAGATCTGCAACAGACATGCAGCAGACCGCTGCATGGTGCCTGGTTTACAGCTAGGAAATGAATGCTGGTCTCATGTTTGTATTTTTTCCCAGCATTTCCTCTGGATAGGAGGAATTCACCACCCAACAGTCTGACTCCCTGTCTGAAGATCAGAAACATGTTTGATCCAGACATGTAAGTACCTCCATGATTGAACTACCGAAGGGTCTCCAACCCCAACCTGTGTGCAGATTTTCAGTGTGTGTCTGTGTGTATGTGTGTGTGCAGGGAGGTTGGTGACAGCTGGGACTTGGCCATCCAGGAAGCCATCCTGGAGAAATGCAGTGACAATGACGGCATCGTCCATATTTCTGTTGATAAGAACTCTAAAGAGGTGAACTGTGAGGTGTCATTAAGTCGGGTTGGTTCTGTGGTTCTCCTCCACTGACTGTTTGTTTCCACAGGGCTGTGTCTACGTGAAGTGTCTTTCTGCAGAGCACTCAGGAAAAGCCTTCAAAGCCCTGCATGGTTCCTGGTTTGATGGTGAGTTACATGCATTAAGGCATATGAGTGTGTGTGTGTGGCTCTGTATTATAGAGTGATGTGTTTGCCTGCAGGTAAGCTGGTGACAGTCAAGTATCTGCGTCTGGACCGGTACCACCAGCGCTTCCCGCAGGCCCAGGGCTGCAGTGTGCCACTGAAGGCTTCCAGCCTCCACCAAACCCCGGCTCCCTGCCCGCTGCAGCATGGGGGCCCCAATTCCTCAGGCTTCTCCTGAGAGGGCCCCTCCCTGTATCATAGAACTGTGGCCCCGCAGCGAGGTGACAGCACAAGCTGTTCAGTGGTGCAGAGTTTTTAAAAACATCAACTTTATATTTCAAGTGTCATAGAATTGAAAACAAAGCAAAGTGAGTATTTATTGTTATCTTTGTTTTTTTCCATTGCTCATTGCCACAGTGGAGTCATGTACGTATGTAAGCTTTCAGTGTAACACTGTCACTGTTCACTTCTGTTTATCACTGCCTCCATGCTGGCAACTGGAAGATGGGAATCCTTCTGAAGCACAAGCTTTCTACCGTGGTGTGTGTGTTTCTGTGTGTGTGTCTGTGTGAGAGAGAGGCTGATGATCTGAGCACACATCCTGATGCTTCTGTCGGCAGACTGAGTGCATCAGCAGGAAAACCCTGAGATTATGCAACAGCAGCGTTCCAGCATGTTGGGAAAACTCCATTTCTTTAACACCATCTGACCTTCCAAGTGGGTGGAGTCTGTACTACCTGACTCCTCCCCTCACCCACACTTACAATAGAGAATTAGATTAAACTTCCTGCTCCACAAGAGTCTGTGTGACTCCTCCTTAACCATGATGTCAGCACTCTGATGGAAGGATCCTGAACTCCACGTATCCCACGCACTGCAAGCATCTGAAGCGTTGGAAGCTTCCAGTCGCCTGTTTCTGCTGCATCTTTATATTCCTAAAACATGACATGAGCTGATACTTGTTTTTAATGCAGATAATACAGTATCAGACTCAGTTCTTGCTGTGTAAAATTGTGCATATAGTTTTCATATTTTGTTTTTGCTTGCTGCAGTGATGGTTTGCTGCAGATGATCCAACTGTGCCTTAAATTGTTTTTTTTAACTGGCACTGCTTTATAGAATGTACCGGATATAGAAAATATTGAAATTGTTTAGGGGAGAAATGAGGCAGACGTATAGCTCTTAGTTTGGAAACTTGGAAGTTGGCGTTTTGTAGAAGTTTCCTTTGATATTAAACCAAAAGGTTCTATTTATTTTCATTTTTAATGAGGGTTATGTACTATTTTAATGTCACTAGACCTGTTGGTATGTTTTTCATTAATGATTGACACTTGCTTTGTAAGGATTGTCAGGATGTTTAAGACAAAATAAAGTGAACACTTTGGGAAATTAATGAGGATTTAGAGCTTGACTCTGGACCATCTGAATGCTCACAAAGGGTTGGACACTAATGAAATTCCTATATGAATATTGTGTTTCTTCACTGCATCCCATATTATGCTGGCATTTATGGCTGCAGATAAGTTATACTTAAGTTCTTCTATTTAATCAGAATTAAATCAATTTAACTGTGCAGGACCAATTGATGTAATTTCAAGTCTCTTGATCATCAAGTTCTTAGTGATTGATCCAATGGGTCTTCTCACAAGACCCATACATCTTCACAAGCCAAAAAGCCATTTTTGCCTAATCCTAGCCACAAATATATAAATGATACAAGATATTGTCATTTTTAAAGAGCCATCATTTCTGGTTTTAGAAAACAAAATTGTCCAGAAGATGGACACATTTCTTACATCAATCAATCAAATTTTATTTGTAGAGCACATTTCAGCAACAAGGCATTTTAAAGTGCTTTACATCATGAACACAAAAACACAAAGTCATGCAACATAGAATAAAAAATACATTGTTACATATTACATTTCAAATAAAACTCTAAACAGGTGTGATTTTAGTTGAGATTTAAAGGAAGTCAGGGTTTCTGCTGTTTTACAGTTTTCTGGAAGTTTGTTCCAAATTTTTGGTCCATAGATGCTTAAAGCTGCTTCTCCTCTTTTGGTTCTGGTTCTGGAGATGCAGAGCAGAACCAGAACCTGAGAGTCTGGCAGGTTGATATAACAACAGCAGATCTTTAATGTATTGTGGTGCTAAACCGTTCAGTGATTTATAAACTAACAACAGTATTTTAAAGTCTATTCTTTGAGCTACAGACAGCCAGTGGAGGGACTTTAAGACTGGTGTTATGTCTCTATCTTCCTGGTTCTAGTGAGAACGCGAGCAGCAGCGTTTTGGATCAGCTGCAGCTGTTTGATTGATTTGTTGGACAGGCCTGTGAAGACGCTGTTACAATAATCAATGCAACTAAAGATAAACGCATGAATGAGTTTCTCTAGATCTGGCTGAGACATTAGTCCTCTAATCCTGGAGATGTTCTTCAGGTGATAGAAGGCCAACTTCGTAACTGTCTTTATGTGGCTCTGGAGGTTCAAGTCCGAGTCCATCACTACTCCCAGGTTTCGGGCTGATCGCTAGTTTTTAGTTGTAATAACTGAAGCTGTGCATTGACTCTACATCGTTCCTCTTTAGGTCCAAAAATAATGACTTTAGTTTTGTTTCTGTTCAGCTGGAGAAAGTTTTGGCACATCCACACATTTATCTGTTCTAAGCATTTATTCAGTGATTGGATGGGGTCAAAGGTCACCTGGTGACATCGTAATGTAGAGCTGAGTATCATCTGCATAGTTATGGTAGCTAATATTATTTCCTCTTATAACCTGAGCTAGTGGGAGAATATAAATATTGAATATGAGGAGTCCTAGAATTGAACCTTGGGGTACCCCTCATGTGACCTTTGACCTCTTTGATGAGAAGTTTCCAATTGAAACAAAGAAATCCCTGTTCTTTATGTAAGATTCAAACCAGTCGAGCACCGAACCGGAGAGTCCGACCCAACTCTCCAGTCGATTCAGTAATATGTCAAAAGCTGCACTGAGGTCCAACAGAACCAGCACTGTGGTTCTCCCACAGTCCGTATTTATATGGATGTCATTGAATACTTTGACTAGGCCAGTCTCCGTGCTGCGGTGAGCACGAAAACCAGATTAGAAAGAGTCAAAGCAGTTGGTCATCATGAGGAAACTATTTAATTGTTTACACAGTTTTTTCAATAACTTTGCTGATGAATTGGAGGTCAGAGGTCAAAGGTCAGAGGTTGGCCTGTAATTCTGCAGTAATGATTTGTCCAGATTGTTCTTTTTTAGCAGTGGTTTGATAACTGCTGTTTTCAAAGCCTGGGGGAAAACGCCTGATGTGAGTGATGAGTTACTATTTGGATCAGATCAGTAGCAATAACAGGCAGAACTTTCTGAAAGAAATGTGTGGGTAGGACATCCAGACAGCAGGAGCTTGAACTTAATTGACGTATAATTTCTTCTAAGGTTTTATAATTAAGTGGTTGAAAGTGGGTCATTTTTCCTGTATTTGTTTTGTTTGGGTACAGCAATGGTTCTGGCTTTAGAGTTGATGTGCAGATTAATCCTCTGATTTTTTGGATTTTCTCTGAAAAGAAGCTGGAAAACTTGTTGCAGGCAGCATTAGATTGGAGTTCAGGTGGTAACGTCATAGGAGGGTTTGTGAGCCTGTCAACTGTTGCAAATAAAGCTCCAGCATTGTTAATGTTTTTGTTTATGGCATCTGCACAGAAAGCCTCCTTTACATGTTTTAGTGTGGAGTGATAGTTACATAGTCTTTCTTTATAGATGCCATTATGAATGTGAAGTTGAGTTTTACTCCATTGTGGTTCTGCCCTGCGGCAGAGTTGACTTGCAGATCGAACTGTTTGTGCATTTCTCCATGGAGATTTATTCCTGCCAGTCACAACCTTTACTTTAATTGGGGCAATGGAATCAATGTTGTATGAAACTTTAGACTGAAAATCATCTACCAACTTATCTACATCATTACAGCTTAAGGGTGAGGAAGAAGAGTAGATTTGATCAAATGTTTCTGCTGTGTTTTCTGTAAAAGAACGTTTTGTGACAGTAGCTGTTTGTCCAAGTGGGTCAAAGAATAAAGAACCTTCAAAGATAACAGCAAAGTGATCCGACAGGGCGACATCAGTTACAGAGACATTGGAAATATTCACATCCTTACTGATAACCAGGTCCAGTGTGTGTCCTTGAGTGTGTGTTGCTTGTTTGACATGTTGTGTTACACCAAAATTTTCTAAAATATCAGAGAGCTTTTTTGCTCCTCTGTCTTGGGGTTTGTCCACATGAATGTTGAAATCACCAACAATTATTAAACAATCATAATCAATGCATATGAGAGATAGAAGATCATTCAAGTCAGTAAAGAAATTTTCCACGTATGTTGGAGTTTTGTATAAAGTTAGTGTCAAAGTTCGTTTGTAGCCTTTAACCTGAATTCCAAGATACTCAAAAGAGGTGAAATGACCCAAAGAGATTTTACTACAATTTATGGTATTTTTAAATATAGAAGCCACGCCTCCTCCTTTTTTATGTTTTCTATTCTCACTTAAAAAATTGTAGTTAGGAGACGCTGATTCAATTAGCACGATTTGGTCATTATTGTCATTCAACCATGTTTCTGTCAAAAACATAACGTCAACATTATACTCAGTGATAAAATCATTAATTAGTAGAGCTTTAGCACAGAGTGATCTGGTATTTAAAAGAGCTACTTTAAGTGACTTGGAGGCCAAAAGTTTTTCAGTCTGGGGTTCCTTCAGGCAGGGGATCAGTCTGAGGTTTGAATTAGGACCGCTGTATTTCATATTTCAATGAATATTCATATTCATTGAGTCTGAGTGGACCATGTTCCGTGCCTCCATTGTCGAGGCGGCTTATCGGAGCTGTGGTCGCAAGGTTGTCGGTGCCTGTCGTGGTGGCAACCCTCGAACCCGTTGGTGGACACCTTCGGTGAGGGATGCCGTCAGGCTGAAGAAAGAGTCCTATCGGGCCTTTTTGGCCTGTGGGACTCCGGAAGCGGCTGATGGGTACCGGCGGGCGAAGCGGCTTGCAGCTCTGGCGGTTGCTGAGGCAAAAACTCGGGCGTGGGAGAAGTTCGGAGAGACCATGGAGAAAGACTTCCGTAGGGCTTCGAGGCGATTCTGGTCCACCATCCGGCGTCTCAGGAGGGGGAAGCAGCACCAACACTGTTTACAGTGGGGGTGGTGTGCTGCTGACCTCGACTCGGGACGTTGTGGGTCGGTGGGCGGAGTACTTCGAAGACCTCCTCAATCCCACCAACATGCCTTCCATTGAGGAAGCTGAGCCTGAGGACTTTGGGTTGGGCTCGCCAGTCTCTGGGGACGAAGTCGCCGAGGTAGTCAAAAAGCTCCTCGGTGGCCGGGCCCCGGGGGTGGATGAGATTCGCCCGGAGTATCTCAAGGCTCTGGATGTTGTAGGGTTGTGCCGGTTAACGCGACTCTGCAGTATCGCATGGACATCGGGGGCAGTCCCCCTGGATTGGCAGACTGGGGTGGTGGTCCCCCTGTTTAAAAAGGGGGATCGGAGGGTGTGCTCCAACTATAGAGGGATCACACTCTTAAGCCTCCCTAGCAAGGGCTATTCGGGGGTACTGGAGAGGAGGGTCCGTCGGATAGTCGAACCTCGAATTTTGGAAGAGCAGTGTGGTTTTCGTCCTGGTCGTGGAACACTGGACCAGCTCTACACGCTCGGCAGGGTCCTGGAGGGTGCACGGGAGTTCGCCCAACCAATCTACATGTGTTTTGTGGACTTGGAGAAGGCGTTCGACCGTGTCCCTCGGGGTGCCCTGTGGGGGGTTCTCCGGGAGTATGGGGTACCGGGCCCTTTGATACGGGCTGTCAGGTCCCTGTATGACCGCTGTCAGAGTCTGGTCCGCATTGCCGGCAATAAGTCGGGCTCGTTCCCGGTGAGGGTTGGACTCTGCCAGGGCTGCCCTTTGTCACCGATTCTGTTCATTACTTTTATGGACAGAATCTCTAGGCGCAGCCAGGGTGTTGAGGGGATCCGTTTTGGTGGCCTTAGGATTGCATCTCTGCTTTTTACGGATGATGTGGTCCTATTGGCTTCATCGGGACGTGATCTGCAGCTCTCACTGGAGCGGTTCGCAGCCGAGTGTGAAGCAGCCGGGATGAGGATCAGTGCCTCCAAGTCTGAGACCATGGTCTTGAGTCGGAAAAGGGTAGAGTGCCTTCTCCGGGTCAAGGGAGATGTCCTGCCTCAAGTGGAGGAGTTCAAGTATCTCGGGTTCTTGTTCACGAATGAGGGAAGAAGGGAGCGTGAGGTCGACAGGCGGATTGGTGCAGCGTCCGCCGTGAAACGGGCGCTCTACCGGTCCGTCGTGGTGAAGAGAGAGCTGAGTCAAAAGGCGAAGCTCTCGATTTACCGGTCGATCTACATTCCTACCCTCATCTATGGTCATGAGCTTTGGGTAATGACCGAAAGAACGAGATCGCGGATACAAGCGGCTGAAATGGGTTTTCTCCGTAGGGTGGCTGGGCTCTCCCTTAGAGATAGGGTGAGAAGCTCGGTCATCCGGGAGGGACTCAGAGTAGAGCCGCTGCTCCTCCACATCGAGAGGAGCCAGTTGAGGTGGCTCGGGCATCTGGTCAGGATGCCTCCTGGACGCCTCCCTGGTGAGGTGTTTAGGGCACGTCCCACCGGGAGGAGGCCCCGGGGAAGACCCAGGACACGCTGGAGAGACTACGTCTCTCGGCTGGCTTGGGAACGCCTCGGGATTCCCCCAGAGGAGTTGGAGGAAGTGGCTGGGGAGAGGGAAGTCTGGGCCTCCCTTCTAAAGCTGCTACCCCCGCGACCCGACCCCGGATAAGCGGCAGAAGATGGATGGATGGATGGATGGATGGATGGATGGATGGATGGATGGATGGATGGATGGATGGATGGATGGATGGATGGATGGATTTCATATTTCTATTTTTTGTACATTTTCTTGTAGTGATCTGGACAGGTAATGTCCTGTTCTGCAGTACCTGGGGCCAGACGCATTCTGGAGGAAGACAGGTGTAAAGATAATATCTGGTCCCCGACCTCTGACCTCAGAAACACAGAGTGATGGATCCTCTGGAAAGTCAGGGGCAGGTGGCTTAAATGAAGTGAGGTCTGCTACATGAGTGCTAAGGAGAGACGTGCCGAGGAGAACCTGTTGATTCATTCCATCTGTAAATTTAAGAAACTCTGGTCCGGAAGACATTTCTTCATTGGTATCTATTGAATCCTGTGAATGATTGGAGGAGCAGAGAGGGAGGGGGGAAGCAGTCGCTACGTCTCCAGTCGATTTATCAGCTTGTTTTGGAATATTGTGTTCCTGATCCGGGGAGCGTTCCATCCTAGTCAGCCATCCTTGAGCCTGTTTTTCTGAAGAGGTGATCCTGTTGCTGTCCTTGTTGATAAAATAGAAAAGGTTTGCAGTGAGTAACTTTATCCCATGTTTATTGAGATTGCGTCCTCCTCTTCCAAAAAGGTGAAAGCGCTGCCAATAGATCCAGAGGTTATCGATGAAGGTCACTGAGCTGGTAGAGCAGGTTTTAATCAGCCATTTGTTGATCGTGAGCAGCCTGGAGTGTTTTTCGTCTCCCCATTGAGGTGATGGAATTGGACCACTGAGAAATAACTTCATTTTCAGTTTTCCCATAGTGTCCAGAAGAATGTTAAAGTCCTTTTTCAGAATCTCAGACTTTTGCTTTGCCAGATCGTTGGCTCCAACATGCACAACTAAAGTTTAAATATCTGGCTGATTAGTGGTTAGAGAGAGCAGTTTGTTGGTTAAATCAGACACAGTGTCACCAGGAAAATACATCAGTCTTGTTTTCCTGGGATAACAAACGTCACTGATTCCCTTTACTGCCTCATCTCCAATAATAAGCATTTTTGGGACACCTTTTGATTTCCTGGTGGTCGCTTTGTCCTTTGGAGCTTTGGGGGATCGATGTGTTGATTTTGCCTCACTGTTGATATTTGAAGGCGAAGTTTCACTCAGAGGCTCAGGCTGGAGTGCAGACAATCTGTTTTTCAGTGGGATTCCCACAGAGTCAGAATGTTTTGAGGCTCTTGCTGGTTGCTTTTTCTCTGGGAGCGGGGTCAGTGGAGGCGTTTTGGTTGCAGCTGCTTGTTTATCTTTCTTTTGCGGAGCAGGTGTTGAAGTTGAAGGTGGGTTTCGGCTAAGAGCCGGCCACGCTGATTCGTCCAGGTGCGGGGTTCTCCCTGATAGTCGTCTCATCGGATCCGCAGTGCGAGACTCCCGTTTCGGCTTGGCACCCAGAGCGTTCCAGGGTTAGCTGCTCGGTGCAGGGCGCACGACCTCTCCGTTGATTTGAGGAAGGGTTGTTTCATTTCCACAGGCAGCGTTGATCTCAAAGTTCACCTCCAGCTGTTTGATCTTCATTTCTATAGACTGAAGTCGTTGTAAAATACTGCTCATGTCCTAGGGGTCAGCCAGAGGCATTTTGCCTTGATTTAACTTGGAGGTAAAGAAATGTAGGTAAAAATAAAAGTCAGAAAATCCCCCAGTCCTTAGGTTTGGAGTAATCTAGTTCAAATGTCAGGAAGGACGAGAGAGAGCAGGATAAGCTGTTCCTCCTTCGGCAGTCTTGAAATTTCAGCTTCATAATCTTTGAAACAGCATAGAATACTGAGAAGCAGTATATTTTGGTGGTTTGAACAATTCCTGTGTTTTTGAACATAAAACATTAAGACCAAAAAAAGCTTTATCTCACTGAAATAAGTCAAAAATGCACCACTGTGTAATTTTAAGCAAAATCTTGAAATTTCTTTATAACTTTGAAACAGCATAGAAATATGAGAAGCAGTATATTTTTTTAAAAATTCCTGTGTTTTATGAACATAAAACTATATAAGACCAATGCTTTATCTCAGTGAAATAAGTCAAAAGTGCCAGCGTGTGGAGGTCCAATGTTTCACTATCCAATCACCGGGTTTATGGAGTGGCGTCTCGGCAGGACGTGGCAATATGCCTTTCTCTATCTGAAAAATTTGAAAAACGTATTCGACAGGTTTTGACTGTTTGTGCATCATCACAGGGAGAATTGGAAGGAAGGACCTGTCCCTGAGAGCTTCCATTCACTTGCTAAACATGTCAATAATAACAATCAAAAAATTTCTTCACCCTTAGCAGGGAACAGTTCAATGAAGTACATCATAAAATAGATAAAAAGTCACTGAGTCACGGAGATGACAATAAGTTACATAATAACATACAGATGACTTGAATTTTTTTGTCCTCCAGTGATGTTGAAGATGATGTGTAATGTTTTTTTTTTTGTTTTAAGGAATGTAATTATTAATATTTTTAGCCTAGAATCCCAGCTTAGGTTTCTTAAACTGCTTTGCAAATTATAGAAATGTTTATGTTTCACAAAAAAACAGATTTCTGTCCTTTCTGCATGTTCTACATATGCATTTTATGTTTCAATTAACATTTTGTTTCATCTGGTAATATGTCACTTTTTTCCTTTATTTTCATTGTTATGAATTGTTCTGGCTTTAGATTGAGTTGTGCGAATAGATATAAGTTTCTCTTCTCAATTTCAAGTCCCAGAACTGTTCTTCGTGAATGCTCCTACGTCTTTCTAAAACACGTGCTCAAAATGTTAAGATTGCTTAGATCTTTATGTCTAAGCAACAAAAATGAGAGCAGGTCGGTTTCCGTCTCTAGAAAAACCCACTTTGAAACATCATAGAAATGAGAGCTGTAGATTTGATGGTTTGAAATATAAACAAAGTCTAATTCCTGCGTGTCGTGGAAAAAAAACTCTTTCCAAGCTCTGTTCAGGTAGAACCACTCAATCAGGTTTATTCATTCATTGTGCACAATTATGAGAGCTCATAAGACAATCAAGCCGGTCTGCATGCAAGTCTAACCAGTACTCACCAAGCACTGCCAGCTTACAACATCTACGTTTTTATACAATGATTAGCAGTATAGGAAATCTAAGCAAGGATTGTCTTTCCTTTTCTTCCTTGCTCTGGAACTCTTTTCATATTTATTTCAATCTTAACTCCCCACTTTGACCACTTGGCAGTGGATCAGCATTTCATGACATGACTTGCAGATGTGACCTTATTGTAATTAGTCCATGACAATCCCCTCGTCTGACAATAAATAAATATGGAAATATTTGTTTATTTCCATAAATAAACAAATATTTATTTGTTTATAAATAAATATTTATAAATTATTTATTTATTAATAATTTATATTAATAAATTATTAATATAATAATAATTATATTATTTATTTAATATAATTAAATAAATAATATTTATTTAATTTCCAATTAAATAAATTGGAAATTTATTTATTTCCAATAAATAAATATGGAAATATTTATTTATTGTCAACATAATGAACAGTGCTTCCATATCTGTTGGGCTTCCCATGTTGGAAAATGATCAATGTCATTCTTTTCACATCAAGAGGCACAATACAGCTTGTTCTTCTACAAGGTGCCGGTGAAGTTGGTTCAGGAGAGGAAAGTGGTTTACCAAACTTGAATTTGGCTTTTCCTGCGTTTGTAGAAGTTCCAACTAAAGCATTTTCGCCTGTAGCATTAGTTAAAGCATTATAGATAATGGAGCTGTCACCATAATTTTCCTTCAAATCCAAAGGCAAACCAATTTAATTATCCATCCATCCATCCATTTTCTGACCACCCTTCTCCCTAACGGGGTCGGGAGTTGCTGGTGCCTATCTCCAGCTGCGTTCCGGGCGAGAGGCGGGGTTCACCCTGGACAGGTCGCCAGTCTGTCACAGGGCAACACAGAGACAAACAGGACAAACAACCATGCACACACACACTCACACCTAGGGAGCTTCCAATTTAATTAATTGAATTATTTATTTAATTAGACCTCCGTCATATTTGTTTTTTAGCCCAAAATCATCAAGAACTTTAGATAGCAAAGGGGTGTCAAAACTACCAGTTTTTTTTGGCCAGCAGCAAATTCTGAAAATATATTTCAATATGGCCCGCACAAAAGCTTGAGCTCAACTCTGTTGCACTTCTGAGTTTCAACAGGAGATGGAGCCAGTCACATAAACTGAATTTAATTCATGATGATGTTGAGCTGGACAGGCTTGTCTCTTTATGAATTACTGACAAAGTCATGAAGAGTAAAAAAACATTACATTTAATAATATATTCTGGTGCATACTATTTTGTGTTTAAAGTTAAAATATTAATGGTGTTTGTCTTGTTTTCATGATATAACTAGTAGTTAAAAAAGAGAAAATGTACTTATTATAACGATTACTTAGCGATAACTACTAATGAATCAAACAGTCACTGACTATTTTTTGATGGTTCAGGCTTTATTTATTTCATTCAATTTATAAAGATGAAAGTTGAATATTTTGCTGAAAATTACACATTGGTGCATTGTTGACTGATTTTATAAAGCGTTTTTGGCCTTAGATTGTTTTATGTTCATAAAACACAGGAATTGTTTCAAACTACCAAGAAATTAATCAGTGAAAATTTATGGGAAAAACCAATAATACAAATGGAGAAAATAGTGTCAAGTTCCTTTCGTTGATATCACTGCCAGGATTGACGAAGGCTCAACAAACAGGTGTTACAACACTCCAGCACTTATCACTGATGAAGTGCTCCAGGGGATTGCAGAACATTGTCCACTGGTTCAATGCTAACAAATGAAGAAACTGGTTCATACTATTTCTTTTAACTTTATAAAGTGCTTTTTGCCTCTAGACCTTAAAGATTAATAAGCAGTTATTTATTTAGCTCCAAGTTCTGCAGCACAGAGAATGCAAAAAGTAAGAAATGCAAAAAATTCTAAGATTTTTGCATCCAACCCACACCCAGTTTTCAACAGTTCTCAGCTTTTCTCATTCACCAAGTGGGAACTGTTGTTGCCACGGGCATACCATACCTGTCATACTAGATCTCAATTAGTTTGTTGTACTGGTACACTCTGAAGTCCATTCACCATCGTCCACTGTTCAATTCATTTCTATTCCTCACGAAGCAGTTTTCCATCCACTCCAAAACTCATACAATGGTTTTCAAGCCAGCCATTGTTGAATCAGATGAGTTCATGGTAACTCATGTGAGATCATGGGAACTCATGTGAGATCATGGGAACTCATGTGAGATCATGGGAACTCATGTGAGATCATGTGAGGTGTTGCTCTTCTTGATATGTTATCAGCTTTTCTGGAGTTCGGCTTTAGATATCAAAGATGGTGCATGTAAATCTAGTGGCACATTGTTACAGTAACCATCATCGATGCTTGAAACCACTACAGATCAGATTAACTGAAGCTACAGGCGAAAATGCTTTAGTTGGAACTTCTCCTACAAGCGCAGGAAAAATCAAAATCAAGACCACTTTCCTCTCCTGAAGCAACTTCACCGGCACCCTGTAGAAGAACAAGCTGCATTGTGCCTCTTGATTTGAAAAGAATGACATTGATCATTTTCCATCATGGGAAGCCTAACAGAGATGCAAGCACTGTTCTGGAAACCACTTTGCAAAGATACAGCTTTGGCTGAACAAAGACAGAAAGTCTTTTGGGTCCTTCCGCGATGTGAAATAAATGGCTGTAAAAATTTGTTGGTGGAAAAAAAAAAACTAAGAGAAAAACTTCCTAAAGTGTTCCATCCATCCATCCTTCCATTTTCTGACCACCCTTCTCCCTAACGGGGTCAGGAGTTGCTGGTGCCTATCTCCAGCTGTGTTCCGGGTGAGTTCACCCTGGACAGGTCGCCAGTCTGTCGCAGGGCAACACAGAGACAAATAGGACAAACAACCATGCACACACACACTCACACCTAAGGAGAATTTGGAAAGACCAATTAACCTGACAGTCATGTTTTTGGACTGTGGGAGGAAGCCGGAGAACCCGGAGAGAACCCACGCACGCACAGGGAGAACATGCAAACTCCGTGCAGAAAGACCCCGGGCCGGGAATCGAACCCAGGACCTTCTTGCTGCAAGGCAACAGCGCTACCCACTGCGCCACTGTGCAGTGTTCCATGTTTTCTAAATATTATAGGCAACATTTGTTTTTGGATCTAAAACTCACATTGTTCTGAACCAAAAGTTCTCAGAAAAGCCTGCCGTATCAAATGTGATGCAAAAAATATATCATAAATTAAATGACATGGCGAAAAAATTTTTTTTGATTTTGCTTTAAGGCTTCATGAAGATTCATACTTCATACTTTCCTCGAGTAAGAAAATTTTTGATAACTTTCACTTTTACTTCACTACATTTCCGAACTTAATTGCATACTTTTACTCCGATGCATTTTCAATGTGCTGCACAGTGGCGCAGTGGGTAGCGCTGTTGCCTTGCAGCAAGAAGGTCCTGGGTTCGATTCCCAGCCCGGGGTCTTTCTGCACGGAGTTTGCATGTTCTCCCTGTGCATGCGTGGGTTCTCTCCGGGTTCTCCGGCTTCCTCCCACAGTCCAAAAACATGACTGTCAGGTTGATTGGCCTTCCCAAATTCTCCCTAGGTGTGAGTGTGTGTGTCTGGTTGTTTGTCCTGTTTGTCTCTGTGTTGCCCTGCGACAGACTGGCGACCTGTCCAGGGTGAACCCCGCCTCTCGCCCGGAACGCAGCTGGAGAGGCACCAGCAACTCCCGACCCCGTTAGGGAGAAGGGTGACGGAAAATGGATGGATGGATGGAAGTACACACACTCTCACACACGTACATGCATTACCTACAGAGAGAAGAAATTCATAAGCCCTCTGCATCTTCTCAAGAAAATCATTTGTAGTAGCAGTGGGCTCCAAATGAGTAATTACCTCTGCTACCCACTTGCTTGAAGACTTTTCTTCCTTAGGAAAAAATAAAATAGGCTTATAGCCTAAAGCAGGGGTGTCCAAACTACAGCCCGCGGGCCAACTGCGGCCCGCGGAGAAGTTTTTATCGGCCAGCAGCAAATTCTGAAAATATAATTGAATATGACCCGCACAAAAAGCTTGAGCTCAACTCTGTTACACTTCTCAGTTTCAACTCTAGATGGAGCCAGCCACAGAAACAAACTTAAGCGAAGGAAACTTTTATTTGACGGTTGGAAAAAACTCTCAATAAAACTTCATTGTTTTATTAACGTCTATTGTATTGGGGATACTATTAATCTTGTCTTAATAGTCCACTACTTAAAAGGTTTACTAACCTTTAAAGTTTAATTAATGTTCATCCCTTGAAGTACTTTCCTTATTCAGAAACCTGATCAGTTCTGTGACTGATGACTTGGATTTTTTTCCTCCTCCACCGATGTTGAAGACAATGCGTAATGTTTTTTTTTCTAGTCTTTAAGTAGTGTAATCATTGATATTCATATTCTACATATGCATTTTATGGTTGATTCAACATTTTGTTTCATCTGGTAAAATGTTACTTTTTTTGCTTATTTTTTTTTATTTTTTGTTGACATTGGTTTTAGATTGAGTTATGTGATTAGATACAAGTTTGTCTCAAGCTTGATTTTTTTTTTTTTTTTACACCGATATTTTTAATTTATTTTTTTTTTACCAGTATTTTATTGTTTATTAATATTTTTTCATCCTTAATTAACTTTTGTATTGCATTATTTATCATTTCTTGGGTTTTTATGTCTTCAATCATTGTTATGATCCCTCCAAACTTTTCCTGAACAGAACATAGAGGACCGTCTCCCTGGCAACGAGGGTTAACGTTGACGTTAACGCAGGATAACTTTTCCTACCTCACACAGTGATAGTTATGGCGTACACTAGGTGACTGCCGGTAGGTTTTTCGCATCTTCTGTATATGTTCCTTTCGTTATGTCTTCCAGCATAGTGTTGTGTTATGTCTTTTGACTGAGAAGGGGAATGTTGATCATTGATAAATATTTGCATATTTATTATCAGAAGAGGGGATTGTGACTGAAAAAATTACAAGAAGGTCACATGTGTTAGTCATGTCATATGAAATGTTTGTGAACTCCCACCAAAACAACTATTTGTGGTTGCTTGTACAAAGTTGGAAGGTTGTTTTCCACAGCTGCATCAGGACCAGACCGTCTTACCCCTTGTTTTTCATTCTTGCTTTTCATTCCTCATCATTCCTCATCATAAAGGCTCTGGCTGGCAGAGCTTTGCATCCAGGCTGGCTTGATTAGTGATTGTCCTAGTAGCTCTCTGTATTGTGCACAATGCATGAATAAACCTGAATGAGTGATTTTACCTGAACAGTTCTTGAAAGTAGTTTTTTTCCATGACAACCCGTTTTGATGGCATCATTCTGCTTGGTTGGTCAGTAAACTCGAAGACTAACCTTGACCTTACAGAGAATCTACGGAGTGTTGTTCAGAGGAAAATGAGTCACCATTAGAAAAAAAATAGACAAATTAAAGGGAACAGGCGCTATCAACACAACCACAGACTGAGCTCCTCCATGTCAAACCCCTTGGATGGACTCAGTTGAGTATGAATTGTGCATTGAGTACATGTAATGTACAGTAAATGGATGCACTTTTCAGTAAGCTGCATAAAAAAATACAAAAATATAGTAATTTCGGGTTTAAATATGAAGTAAATAAGAAATAGATGCTCAATGTTTGTAAAATAAATCTAGAGTTGTGCTAGTATGTTTATATGCCCTCATGGATTTTGTTTAGTTTTTGGCCATTTTTCAAAAATATGAATAAAACCACAAAAGCATTTCACTCATGGGTAGTGGTTGGATGAAACTATCATCGAACAACTATGATGATTACAAGTAAACAAATCAAGTGAGTATGGTTACCTTCTGTTTGTATCAACTTGTGTACATAAGGTCAAATCATCAGGGTGTGGAAACCTTTGATCAGGCACAGGATTTAAAATGAGTGAATACAGTTGTTTGACAACAACAGCTTTACCCAACTACAAGCCATAAGTGAAAAGTTTCTGTTCATATTCTCTGGAGTTACAAGCACATCTTATGAGCACAACTCTATATGTGGTTCCAGAGATGTAAAACTGTATCTGATTTCTCACTGGAGCTATGCAACTGTTCATGTCTCCTTGCACCTCAACGAGTCTGGTGGAAAGACAAAAATCTAACTAGCAAAGAAAATTTGTTGATAAGAATGTTGTAAACCAGATGCTTTTAATCTAAATGTTTTACGTTTTTTTTGTGTGTTTTTTTTAAAAACAGCAATCATCGAAGCTGATCACTGCTAAAGAATTTCAATGAGAACATCAAAGAGATCTAGAGGCCTGCAGAACTGCACTTCTTCCAATCCTTCGACTTCAACAAAAAAAACCCCAAACATACAGCGTCAGATGCCCCTATTGCTGTGTGAATAAGTGCTTGGTGAAGACACAGCAAGAGAAAAGGATCAGACAATAAAAATCTCAAAAATGCTTGTAAAGTTGCTTTTAAATGTAGATAATATTTGTATATAGGTAGATAATGTTTGGCTGATTTGTGGAGAATAGCAATAGGATCTTTAAGTTCATTACAATCAGAAGGTCTTAGCTCACTAGCAAGGTCAACAGAGAACCTGATATACATGCACTAAAAGTAGGCAAAAAGAAAACAGGTAAAAATTTGAAGTTTGAGATTAGATCCAAATTTGTTTGCCCAAAACCACATCAAACGTCTCCAACGTTGGACTGAACGTTGTTTTCAATTTCTCTCTTAAAAAAGAAAAGGCAAACCAACATTATTGCACATGAGCAAAAACAGTAATCCTATTACAGCACTGTTCAAATCACTCCCCTCATCCTCCCCCCTGAAACACGTCAAACATTCAACCTGGTGATGGATGACACGTTTCATTACCAGAAACCATAAATCTGGAAAAACAAACTAAACAATGAGCAGAAACACTGATGTGGATCAGAGGACAGATGAGACAGCCAGCAGAGATTAACATTGTGCTATTACATACAGTAAATGCTGACATAAGTGCTTTTCCTTAAGCTTGAAGAAAAGTTTTATTAAAAATAAAAGCAGGTATGTCTGCTTCAGGCATTGTTAAAAGTTAGCCTGTGCTATCCATTCAGGCATGACCTTATAAAATCCAAATCAGTGGAAAAATGGAGAAAACCTTCAGAGTTTAAAAAAATTCAGATGTTACCCTGCAGTTCATGTAGTTTCAAAGGTTGCAGCTACATTAAAACTGCACTGAGTGATGTGCAACATCTGGGGGAGAAAAGATGATTTCTCTGAACTTCACTCCGTCTGTTGGCTTTTCCTAGTTTTCTTTTATGTTTTAAATGTTCTGCCCCCTCATTATTGGCGTTGGGTGGCAGTGTCCAGATCCAATAATGTGGCAATGTGATCCAGTAAAAACACTGGAGCTGCATTGAGGCCGTTTGGGAGAGTCACTCTGGAGGAGGCTGACAGCCTGCAGCATGATCACTGATAGGGCTCTGGATGAGCGCATCCTCACACCGGTCCATTGATAGACACTTCCTGGGTCTGTGACGAGTCCTCTCTAGTAAGACAAGACGTCACAGTCAGTTAGAGCACTCAAATGATCCAACTTCATTTAGCTGCATGAACACTTACTTCTCATTAGTCTGTGTGTTTACAGATGAGTCTGTAGCATGCTGCTGTGAAGGTGGAAGCTTATCTGACAGAGAGAGCTTCTCCAGGGACACTGGACACTCCTCACTGCAGAAAGAAAATCATAATTGTGGTGGTGGGATTTACTGCTATTTACAAGTCTACAGTGTTAGAAATACAAAAAAAGTTATGTTATATAGAAATATCAAATATTGTTTTTCTTTTTTAGTGCTGAAAACTGTTGATCTGAGGTTAACACAACTGTGAATATGATCACTAGAGGAAATCCTTACATCCCCATTGATGATGATTCTTTGAAGGAATGTGAGTAATTACAATCAAAATCCATTGATATTACAAATTCTCACTTAGCCACACAAAGCAGGTCACCTGCCAAACAATAGGTCTGTCACATGACATTGAAACTTAAATTCAAATTCAAAAATGTTTTACTGACAACAAAGTAGGCAGTGTATATAAGCCTGGTGGGCCACCAGGCTTTACTTGCCCTAAGCAATGCTTTTTTTTGTTCATTTTATTTAAAAAAAAAAAAAAAAAAAAGGCAGCACTGTACTATGAACCGCAAATATAGTCACGCGTTTACATCTCAACAAGCTGACTCTTTGTCTGTGCTGGTAAAGTTTAAGGATGTGCTCACCAGTTAGATGGCGAATTAGTGGACCTGTAGTGAAAGAACTTTCATGCTCAGCTTACAATAATGGCATAGTTACTTTGAAAATTACTGATTACTGATTACTCCTTGAAAAAGTAACTTAGTTTGATTACTGACTCCTTGATTTGGAAAGTAAATAAGTTACATTAAAAGTAACTTTTTTTAGTTACTTTCAGCAGCTGCTAACAACAACACTTCACCACCTGTGGTCAACAGCCAACGAAGTTTGTATCAACGCTGCTTCAAGATCTGCTCAGCCTTGATCAAAGTCATCGACCAACGATGATGACTTGGCCTCTCGTTGGTTGCTCAGGGTAACTCGATCAAAATTAACATCCTGTACATTTTGATCGAACAGGATCAAAATGATCCTGTTCATAATCACACGGAGAGTGAATATGATAAAATAGAAGTAGCCTCAACCTCTATCATATATCCATTAGCTTCGAGATTCACTGTATTTTATTAAACTTGAGAAAATCCGTTTTACTTTAAGAGGCTCTTCTACAAGAGTTTTGGGTTTGTTAAGCCCCTTGTTAAGAAACTTCAGAAAGATTAATTTCCCTAATATTCCAGACTGATAAGGTGTTACATATGTAGCTGATTATAATTTTACTAATATCTCTTTTTCGTTCATCTTCCTTCTTTATTTTGACTGATATATTGACAGAAGTATCCCCTGGCACCTGAATTTATTTGTTTTATATTATTTTTTTATTTATTCATTTTTTGAGTTTTTCTGTTTTTGTTTTTGAATAAAACAAAAATTCATATGTTGCTTCTATATGCTTGTATGGGATGAAGGAAAACAATTTATATATATTTACTACTGTGCTTCTTCTTATTTTATTTATTTTTTGATGCATCTGTTTTTGTCCATGAACACAGTATGTTTAACCTGATTTGACCCATTTAATGTATTTCATGCAGGTATATATATATATATATATATCTATATATATATATATATATATATATATATACACTGCTCAAAAAAATAAAGGGAACACTCAAATAACACATCCTAGATCTGAATGAATGAAATATTCTCATTGAATACTTTGTCCTGTACAAAGTTGAATGTGCTGACAACAAAATCATTGTTGATTGTCAATCAGTGTTGCTTCCTAAGTGGACAGTTTGATTTCACAGAAGTTTGATGTACTTGGAGTTATATTGTGTTGTTTCAGTGTTTCCTTTATTTTTTTGAGCAGTATATATACCTACATGAAATACATTAAACTACATTGGGTTTCTTCTAGCCCAGTTAAGTTTGCATGTTAAAGCTACACTATTAATTATATAACTATTGCATTGCCTTTACATTGTACCTCATGTTAAAGCAGAAATTAAATTTTTGAAAAAAAAAAAAATGAAAAAAAAGGACACTGTGACATAATTGGATTAATAAGAAAGCATGTTCAAACTAGGTGTGAAGAGTTTCAGTTGAAAGGCGCAAACCTTTTGAGGTCGGCTGTCTGGTTGGTAGGGGCCATTTCTGAGAAGACTGCTTCAGGAAGAACATCAGTGTTTTTGTCCCCTCTTTCACTTTCGAATATCCTGAGGGAACAGCTGTCTGAGGCCACCACTGGAGCGGTTTGTGTGTCTCCTGGTTTAGATGGACCTGAAGAGGCACCAAAATCTGCAGACACACACAATAAAAGGAGTAATTTATTAGAAAAACAAAAGAACCCGGACATGGTCTAACTCATACAGGTCCGTCGATTACCTATCAACATAACGAATTGTGCTGGTTTGATAAATTTGAATCTTGTGATGAATTTTGATAAATTTGAATCTTTTAAAGAAGTTGGTTCAGTGATTTAGCTTAAAGTGACATTTGTTACATATATATATGACATATATGTATATGTATATATATTGCAAACTCAATGAGGCTGTGAAAAACCACCCTTGAAGCCAACTGCAAACCACTTGCACAAGTGTCCATCAAATGTGGCATATACCAAGGAGATGCTCTGTCCCCACTACTGTTCTGCATAGGCCTGAACCCCCTCAGCCAAATTATCAACAAGACTGGCTACGGATACCGACTCAAAAATGGGGCCAACATGGGGCCAACATGTCATGGATGACATGAAGCTGTACGCCAAGAGTGAGCGAGCCATCGACTCACTGATCCACACCACCAGGATCTATAGCATGGACATTGGGATGTCATTCGGACTAGAGAAGTGTGGCCGGCTGATCACAAAGAGGGGGAAGGTGATCCGCACAGAAGGGGTCTCACTCCCAGAAGGAACAATAGCAGACATAGAGGACAATTACAAGTACCTTGGTATACCACAAGCAAATGGCAACCTCGATGAGGCCACAAGGAAAGGAGCCACAGCTAAATACCTCCAACGAATAAGGCAAGTCCTGAGAAGCCAGCTCAATGGCAAGAACAAAATCCGTGCGATAAACAGCTATGCCCTGCCAGTAATCAGATACCCTGCTGGAATAATTAGCTGGCCAAAGGAGGAGATAAAAGCCACAGATATTAAGACTAGAAAACTACTAACAATGCATGGAGGGTTCCATCCCAAATCCAGCACCCTGAGACTGTACACGAGCCGCAAGGAAGGAGGCAGAGGACTAGTGAGTGTGAGAACCACTGTCCAGGACGAAACAACTAAGATCCATAAATACATCAGAGACAAAGCCTCAACAGACAATGTGCTCAGTGAATGTCTCAGACAACAGGGAACGGAGGTTGAAGTGCCAGAGATACCATCATGGGAGGACAAGCCCCTACATGGGATGTACCACCAGCAAATAACCCGAGTGGCTGATATCAGTAAATCCTACCAATGGCTGGAAAAAGCTGGGCTCAAGGACAGCACAGAGACCCTCATCATGGCCGCCCAGGAACAGGCCCTAAACACCAGAGCAATAGAGACCACACCAGACAAGACCCAAGGTGTAGGTTGTGCAAGGAGGCCCCTGAGACAGTCCAGCACATAACAGCAGGATGCAAGATACTGGCAGGGAAAGCATACATGGAACGACATAACCAAGTGGCAGGCATAGTGTACAGAAACATCTGTGCAGAATATGGACTGGAAACCCCGAGATCAAAGTGGGAAACACCCCCAAAGGTGGTGGAGAATGCCAGAGCTAAGATCCTGTGGGACTTCCAGATCCAGACAGACAGAATGGTAATGGCGAACCAACCAGACATTGTCATAGTGGATAAACAACAGAGGAAAGCCGTTGTGGTAGATGTAGCAATACCAAGCGATTGCAACATCAGGAAAAAGGAGCACCAGAAACTGGAGAAATACCAGGGCCTCGTTATTTTTTTTATATATATATATATATATGTATAGATGTGTGCGCATGTGCACACGCACACATGACGTGTACGCATACATATGTAGCTGGGGCATCTTGTCCCCGGAAGTATGTTGCTGCGCACTCTTCCTATTCCCCATATATGGAAAACGCTGTGACAGAGTGCAGTTGGTTCGTTATGGTCATAGGTAATCAGCACTCAGATTTAAGAGCATATAGATTGCCGAGGAGATCAGATCCCAGACTGATTACTCTCACAGAGGTATGTTTAACATTGATCTTGAGAGGTGAGTTTAGAATTATTTCTAAATCCTCCATTTGATTTTTTTTTAGGGAAACATACTTTTAGATGGAGTGACATACCAAATGCCATTTGACTGATTTCACTTTAGAGGAGGTAAAGGCCGCTTCTTATTATTGTCTGGCTACTTAAGGTCTAACCTTATTTCTTTTGTGTGTAGGTTGGCCTGCTACTGTTTCAGTTTTAGGTTTTGTTTCAGTTTCTCTTGCTTATTTAGTTTCAGATTAGAATTTCTTTTTGGTAGTTATTGATTCAAAGTATTTTTGGGTTTTGTTTAAGGAACATTTCTTATTGTCCAGTCCTCTGGCTCATTTTAAAAAGGCCTCTGTGCTGCCCCTGGGTTCAAAGCTGTTTTATTTAGCTTGAAGAGACTAATGGAAGGGGAGTTTTGTTTTCTTTGTTGTATTCATAAGGGATTTTTGTGTGAGTGTGTTTTGTTGGGAAGCACTTAGGCATATTTAGTGATATTTGTGTTTTCCTTATTATTATATTATTCCTCCCCCAAGAAGTCCATTTTATTTAATTGGGTTTTAACCATTTTTCCGGCTATAAGGTTTCCAGGGCCAGCATAGACTCCTACTTTTAGGGTGGTCATCTAGGGTACAGAGAACCTTTCTGTTTTCTTCAGTTATAATAAAATAAATTGTGACTTTTGCTTGTAGGGCATTCTGTCAACCAAATAAAATGTGTAATTTGCAAGCAAGGATGTACATCGCATCTCATTATTGGGGGGGACCATAAACAGGAAGATTTCTTCACAGCTCTTTTGGAGGTGTCAGCGAGGTTCCATTGAAATCTAACATTAAATGTTGCAGCTTGAAATGATACATTTACATGATACACCAAAAATGACTAGTAATGCATATCAAGTATTTTTCTCAATAGGCAAACTATTGAGAAATAAAACAAAAATTCATATGTTGCTTCTATATGAGTTTTGTTCAGTCTCACTGATCTAATCTATGCTACACCTTTACAAAAATGTAAGTTTCTAAATAAAAAAGCTTTAATGAGTAACTGCTCTTAATGAAATTCCTCAAACTTTGATTTATTGAAATGGCTCAAAATACAAGTTATGGGCTGTTCAAATTGTTAAGTTGCTTTATTTCAAAGCCTTTTTTTAGTTTTGTCATGTCCTTGGTGACGGAAAACCAACAGGTAGAAATGAATATCTGGGGGTATTATAACTTAAACGTAATATTTAAAGGACCAGGTTTATACAGAAAAAATATTCTGATATTATTTTGTGGTTTTAAAGACTCTACTTTTGAAGACAGTGAGAAATAAAGGAATAGCTTTCTTTTTTTTTTTCTGTTCTCATTTCTGTTCTATGCTCCCACACACAGTTGTTGGTCAATTGCTCAGCCCCTCCCTCATGTTTCAAACTCTTCTAATTAACTAAAAGTTAAAGAACTAAAAATGAATGAGATGTTTGCTACTTTTGACAAAAAAAAATCTTAAGTCTATGAAGATAGACTTAAGATCCAGTTTTGCCAATTGGCAGTTTTGCCAATGAGGCAGCTAATTATAGTTCAGGCAAAGCAAGAAAATAATGAACTGCAATCTGATCTTTATTATTAATGTGTTTCTTCTTATTGAGTGAAAGTAAATAAAAGGTGTAACGAGGGTTGCCACCTTTCAGAAATCAAAATAAGGGACGCCTATCACGGCGCGTTGTCCTACTCTCATGGGGTGGGACGTCCGCTGCAGTGATGAACATCATTTTATGGCAGTGTTTTTTGTCTAAGCGATCCATAGAGCAATCAGTTAGTTAGAGTATCCCAAGATTGTTCTCCAATCAGCGTTGCCCACCTTAAACATGTTTAATTAAGCAAGTGTAAAAAGTATTTGGTAAACTACTCAAATACTGAGTAACTGATCATAACACCTGATTTAATATTCAAAATGTATCCTCAGACAGATAAAAGTATAAAAGTTATGTGAACATTCTGGAATTGTAAAGAATGTGATCACTGCTTTGCACACACTCTGCATTCTCTTGATGAGCTTCAAGAGGTCGTCACCTGAAATGGTTTTCACTTCACAGGTGTGCCCTGTCAGGTTAATACGTGGGCTTTCTTGCCTTATAAACAGTCATGAAAATAAAGGAAACCCATTGAATGAGAAGGTTGTCCAAACTTTTCGTCTGTACTGTATTTTAAAAAAAGATATATTATTTCTGGTGTTTGGTGACTGTGGTTTAGGAACCCAAATCTTCATCTGTCAGAAAATATGAATATTGGTGACAGTGTGAAAACAAAATAAAAGGGAAATTTGCAGTGTTGTATAAAGTACTGAAATCTCGGAGTCAAGTAAAAGTATAGGTACCGCTCCAAAATATGACTTTGGTAAAAGTAAAAGTCACTGATTGAAATGTTACTTGAGTTAAAGTATTAAAGTATCTGAAATGTCTTGTACTTAAGTATGGAAATTACTGTAAAAATAGATGTACTCAAGTAATGTAATGAAAAGTACAAGTAAAAAGTAAAACAAGGCAAATGCAGTTTGAATGACATTTTTTATATTTTGGTAAACTTGTCAAATACACTTAAAATAATGTACACAACCAAGTGCTGGCAAGATTAAACCTGCTAATAGATAAACCTGCAGGCATCATTTAGTTAAGAAAATTAGGTGCTTTACCTAAACCACCAGGTTAACTTAACCAATCAGACTATTTGCTGGATTTTTTGAGTAGGTGGGTGTCAGCATCACGGAGGTCTGTTTCGCTTCTCCCATTAAACACCAAGTTAACAAAAAAGCTCTCCCTCTTCAGATGCCAAATAAGCTGCATTTCCCTCCCAATTCTTTTTTTCTTTTGCATAATGACCAGTTGTGTGCGCCTATAGTTTGTGAAGTAGAGTAATCCTAACAGCTTTTTTTCTTCATGTTGGACGCATTTGCTGTACTGACTATTTATTTTTCTCATTTTCAGCACTGACCTTACTGAAAGGGAAAACTTAGGGCTTACAAAAACTTTGTATTTTCTGTCCTGGAGGGTTTACTAAGAAGCTGGTTCAGTTGTAAAGCAGGTTAAGTTAACCTAAAGCAGGTTAGAGCTCCGTTTGTGCTCCGTTTATGCCGTTAAAATTTTCGTTTGTGCAGCTTTGGTTTCCGAGATATTAAAAATTATTTTTTAGGCCATCCATTACTTACTTAAAGAGTAAGTAAAATGAATTTTGTGACAGTTGGTCACAAGGCAAGAAATCTATTTCCATTAGTTTCTCAGGAGAGTTTGGATGTAACATTTGTTGACTCTCCCTGAGTGAAACTCCCGACACCTTGAGGAAGGGGGAGAACGAGAGAACGGCTGGCCGAGATTAGCGTTCATGAATCGGATCAACCTCGAGTTAGGCGCCGCTCACACCGGATATCGGAATAGCCAAAATCCAAATTGAAAACAACTTCGCTGCGTTTGTTTTAACGGCACAAACCTGCACAAACGGAGCAGTAACGAACCAGCCCACTTTGGTTTGTTTTGGAGCAAAATGCGGGGATGGTGAACTCTGGATGGCGTAAAAAATCATTTTAATATCTCGGAAACCAAAGCTGCACAAACGAACATTTTAACGGCACAAACCTACACAAATGGAGCACTAACCAATTAGACTGTTTGCTGGACTTTCTGACGTAGTGGGGAGGTGAAACCTGTGCATCCTATTGGTGGTGATGAACAAGCCCAGGTAAGTCGGCTACCGACTTTGTTGCAGTCAATCAGTAGGTGGGATCAAAACATTTGCGTTTCTCTCTCGCTTTTTTGTAACGAGTAACTAAACCACACATTGAAAATGTATTGGAGTAAAAGTATGCAATTAAGTTCGGAAATGTAGTGAAGTAAAAGTGAAAGTTATCAAAAATTTTCTTACTCGAGGAAAGTATGAAGTACTCCAAAATATACTTAAGTAGTGAAGTATTTTTACTTCGTTACTATACAACACTGGAAATCTGAAGATGAAAATAACAAGTAAAGGTCCAGATGCTCACCCTCCTGCTCATGGTTCTGTTTGGCTTGTTTCTCAGTGTCACCGTTGTCTACAGGAGAGCTGCATCTTGGACCAGCCTCAGTACTGGTGAAATCAAAAACAAAGAATCATACATTACAATGAATTGTGTCTATATAAAGAGTAATTACTGACTTCTTCATTGAAGATCAGTTTGGTCTGGGTCTTGCTGAAAACCTCCTGGCTTTATATTAAATTAGTTAGAGAAGTAAAATATGTTCCACTTTATGTCAATGGTCAGTTTCTCACCTGGTGAAAGGCTGGAACTCAATAAAGTTGGCCCAGCCTGTTACTTGTGTTTGTGCTTCACCCCTGCCTGAACTCTCCCACCCTGTTGGCACTTGGGGTGGATCAGTCCCTCCAGAATCCCTGAAATTTGCCGTCCAGCCTGGACCTGTGGAAGAAACAGAAAAAGAACAATTTGAATCCATAGGAACCTTCCAATTGTGTTCTGGAAAGAGTTGCTGTATTCTGTTATACCTGTCTCTGATGTGCTTTGCTCAGTATCTTCTTCCTCATCTGATTGCAGCTCACAGGCCTGATCCTGTCCTCCATTTTCTATGCTGCCCCTGGAGTCTCCTTCTGAAGACTGAGATATCCCAAACCTGAAACATGGAGTAAACGAAGGTCACCAACCATCTGTGGGCAAAATAAAACTTGGGAGTGTGAAAATGACTAGCTCCACCTTGTTCGTGATTTAGCTTGTGCTGCATAGTTGATTTCCTTCTCCTCCCAGATGTCCTCTTCCTCCTCTTCAGCATCATCAAACTGACGTATCCTCTCATTACAGCAGGCTTCAAAAGCAGCTGCATTGGCCTGAGGGAAAAAAAGCAACAGTAAAAGTGAATGATAGCAGGACTGGACAATGAACAGACCTCATATTTGTTGGATAATCAACTATAAATAGATTTATTTTATCACAAAAACTTTAAAATTTATTGTTCTCAACCTTTTTGTTTTCAGCTAAGTTTATAATCTCCTTTTGAATTTGCAGTATTTCAAATACAGATATTCTACAGATCAGTATTTTGTCTGACTCTCGTTCACCTTTCTGTGCACCTCCTTTCTGTCTCTAATTTTGACTTTAAGTTGCTAAAGGGAATTATTCTAGTGTATATTCTGTCTAAACAATTCCTTGTGTCCATCCCAGAAGGCTCTTTATTTTCCTTGCTTAGCACTTCCTTCAAGTCACTCGTGACATAGGATTTCTTATTAGGGAAACATCTCAATGTTCTGGTGGGGGTGGTGTTATCCACACAGAACTTCAGTCACGTATTCATGGTATGATTGTCATCAACATATGCATGGCACAGATTATTGCACATTTTAGCTTCAAAACAATCATAGAATCATACAGTTAGGCCTAAGTTCCTGGTGATGTTGTGGTGATGTTAAAAGACTCAGTGGCAGTTATCTCAAACTCTTGACGGTAGTTGTTGTTGGTGAGTTTGGCGCAACTCGTTCTTAGGTTTAGGAGGCAATTGCTTTTCACATAGCGCCAGGTCAGGCTGGACAGCTTTTTCTCTTAATGAAATTATGCTTTGAGAACTGTGCTTACTTAAGCCATCTTAAACATTTGTTGGATAATCTAAAATATACAAGTGTGACAAACAATATTGTGAATAACAATAAATAAAAAACTTACACCATTATCATCAGCATCTAGAGAGAAATTTATTTCAGTAATTCTGTCAAAGGCAGAGCTGTAAGAAGGGAAGAGAATTTGTACATCAGTATCAAGTTGCAAATAACAGCAGGAGCAGCATTGCTGAAACAGACCACAATGCTATAGACTGAAATGACTCAGAATCTGACATCAGCTCTGATGATTGACAAAAGTCCACAAGGGTAGACAGTAGATCTGAGATCTCCTGTGAGATAGTTTGAATGTGCCTTACTTGATATTTTCATCATGCTCACTGAACTCCTCATCGTGGAACCCAAACTGGTCCGCAAAGTTGGCAGTCATCTGTTGGATCTGATAATCTGAGAAGGTCTGCAGAGAATAGGGAATATGTAATTTCACCAAATAGTGTTTGATTATTGGGATGTTTTCCAAGATTTTTCTACCTGTTGCAGAGACATATCATTGGGGAAGTCGTCATCTTCACTGGATGAGTGGATATTGTGGGTGCTTACCTGCAGAACAGAGTAGAAGCTCAGTGGCCTCATCTTAAGCCAAAAGATGGTCGCTATGGGGGCTTGAGTTTAATTCCTAGGTTTCTTTTCCCTGAACCTCTTTATATGCCTTGGTCGTTTCTTGTGCAGCTTTACATTCCCTGCCACTGAATGGCTTCTCTTCTTAGTGTTGCTGCAACATGGGGTGGCGCTCTGCTCTACGCAAAAAAACTGAGCCAAAAATGCCACTAAAAACTGTAAAATCATACCAAAGTAGCATTAGAAGCACACTATCTGTTACCATTTATGATTTAAAAGCCATAGACTGCCATTCCAAACTATAACAATTTGCATAGAGCTTAAACTCTAAAATGCAATTAAAATTGCTTAACAGAGCAAGTTTGTAACAATCTTTAACAATAAAAGTCTGTAGATGGGTCTCATAGAAGTCTGTCTGCTCCATTCAGTGTTAGAACTGGTCAACGATCACCAGTGCCAGGGAACTGTCATTGCTCCAATTTGTATTTTATAAAATATTACATTAACCTTTATTTAATTTATCTGTGGGATCAAGAAAGCCTTTTTGAATTTTAATTAACAATGAAAAATTGTTTAACTTCACGAGTCAATCTTAAAAAAAAAAAAAGAAATGCTTTGAAGACATTCTGTCTTCATGGGGCCTGCTTAAGCAGAAGCCTGTGCTTCCTCTAATTAAATACTTTCAATGACGTTGGCCGGGAAGAGGAGGCTGAAACAAAATGCTCAGGATATTTAACCAATAATAAATACTAAACAAAAAAAAACTGCTCCAGAAAACTATAATGGGTCCTGGAAAAGGTTACTGCCGTGGAAACAAACCTATAGACATTCTTAAAAAAGCACAGCTTAAGCAAATAAAATGAAAATCCTCTGCATTAATCAAATACAGAACATGGAACATTATGTTAGGAAATCCATCCACTTAAACTGAATGATAAACTTCTTGGAGGGCAAATACCTTCACACAAGTGAACGCAAGCTGCCAAGTGGATTCTCTGACAAAATCCATCCATATTGTTTGTAATTAATAACTAGGCACACAGGTGGGATATGTTTTTATTCCATCTTGCGGGTTATTAAGTACTTTTTCTTTACAATAGTGATTCCAGTAGTTGAAAAGCTTGTTACTGCTCATCTGGACTCTTTGTTGGACTGCATGGTCTATCGCTGCTGTTATCACAACTAAAGTCAACCAGAAAGGGCTTTAAGAACAGAAGAGAGGGAGTAATGAGGGCCTATTCAAAGTATTTTATTGAAATGGGAAAAAAGGGTGTTCAGTTGAACGATGCCTCACCAGCTCTACTGTATTCCTTCTGTTGGTTTCTCTGAGGGTTTCATCGACAAAGTTCTCCCAGCGACCCCTGCAGTCTTCTGGTAGCTCTGAGGTAAAATCAACCCATATACAGATGTTTATTTTTTATAAATGTTTCATCTAGAATGACAACTCATTGGATGGTAGAAGCTCCACCTTTGATAAGGTCTGTGATTTGTGCCTGTACTGGTCCCTTTTCCAGGTTTTGGACCACCATGTTGGCAATCCTGGTCAGATGACCCATGTTGCCTCTTCTGGTGCCACCCTCAGCCCTAACAGTGACATAAACATAAGGAGTGTAACACAACACTCATATTTCCCCCAAGTTAAATCTCTTAAGCATAAATAATAAAAGTTCCTCACTGTATTTGATCATTCTCCTCCCAGGCATTCAGGATCCTCTGAACAAGCTGACACTTCTGGAAAAGCTGAGGGTCAAACATAAACACAAAAGTCATCTTGTGGGGACAGAAGTAGGACTGGGTATTGTTAAGGACCTCACAATTTGATTTGATTTCGATTCTTTGGGTCACAATAACTGATTTAGATTAGATATTGATTTAAATATTTTGATACTGACTTAAATAAATTTCATTTAAATGGAACAGTGCCTATAAAAGTATGATTTTGTCATAAATACACCAGATTTAGCAAGGTGTTAATGTCATCCCTTGGCCATAAAGCAAATAGCACAACATATGAAAATAACATTAGTAGAATTTCTAAATAAAAATAAGGAATACAGTAAAAATTAAAAAATATATATATATGAGTCGGGAAAGCCTATTTTAAGACACCCCTTTCCTGCCCATATGAATAACAATGGTGTATAAATCACTTAAAAAGTGTATACATTAACATTTTTGAGCAGTAAATATCTGAAAACAAGAGTAACAAAATAATACTTATGTAAAACTTTAATACAAAGGTTAGAATGTAGAATGATTGTATTGAATAGAAGTGTATTTAAACCTAATTCACTATTAACCATATTTCAACATATTTGGGTCGTATTGACATTCTGATCCACACTCTTCACCATAGGCAGTGGTAATGGACACCAAATAGCCGTTTTTGCCTACCGTCAAACTCAAAAAGAAGAAGACAGCAATTTTGCATCAAACTGTTTTAGAAATGACACTGAGCATATCAGCAGCAGGCAGTTGTAATGACAGTCACTCTGTGCCACACTGGTCTTCTATGGATGCCAAGCAACAAAGACATGGTGCTAGTGCTAAGCCAACTCATCACTTTGTGCCAGAGTTTATTCCATTGGCAGAAAGTGTGGGAAATGTAGCAAGTGGTCCACTCAACTATGAAATCTCAAACATCCCTAGACAGTGTGCATAGCTCATTAAAGTGTTGCTCACCATCCTGCAAACCCATAGGGCAGGTGATTCACAGGGTTTCCCAAATCAATATGGAATTCGAACAAAATTAATAGCATTGCATTGATGAATCAATTTTTTTATCCACCCTTAGACAGAAGTAACAAATTTTGGATTTTAGTTCAGTTTATGTCACTTACATGTGTTACAAGAGGATTATGGACAAAGTTTTCTGGGCTGCTTGTGTCCTTCTGCTCTACCTCCCCCTCTGCACTGGATGCTGATGGATCCCCATCATGGTTCTGTGGGCCCAGGCCAGGCCGTTCCTCTGATGAAGGATGGTTAAAAATGGCTGCCACACACAGTTCCACTTGAAGGTGCAAAAAGTTATTCCAGGTATATTTGAAGAACAGATCCTATCCAAGAAGAAAAACCATCCAAGTCAATGTGTTATGTGATCAAAAAGTGCAGACAGCTAAGCAGTAACTACCGGAAATGACCAGTGCTAAGGCATTTCATTTATCATGAAAAGCTACAGTGTAAAGTGTGACCTACCAGTAGTAGGTCCATGGTAGCAAGATTGCAGAGCTCTTTACAGATGCTGGGTGCACTGGTCTGCAGCAGGGCAGCCACCAGCCGGGCCACATGAAGGCGGGCATTCCCCAGGGGCTGCTCCAGAATGCCAACGGTCATCAATATTGCACTTTTCTGTGGAAAGAAAAATCAAAATTGGTCTAAACTTGTTATCAAGGACACTGATTTCTGTTTCAATCTGCACACTAAAACAGTCTAAGTGTAACTGATGGACAGTATACTAACTAAGGTTTGAAATGCTTCTCTACGATTCCTTTAGGTAAATGTTTGGCAGACCAACATATTTAATGCATAAACTGTAAAAACATATTCAGCTTGACTGACTTGAGCTCAACGTGCTTGTGTCTACAGGCATATCTAAAAAACTTAGAGTGTCCTGAAGAAGTTCAATATTTTTGTCGCTCATTTTAGAATGTGAAACTTGTATAGATTCATTCATTCAAATTTCAAGCATTTATTTAATGTACTTTTTATTACCATAATATTCAGCGTTTCGGAAAATATTACATAACATCAAGAACAGGAACATCAGGTTTCTGTATAATTAATATTTGGTTGGGATTCCTCTTGCAGGAATTACTTCATCAATGCAGCGTGGCATGAACGTGATCGTCCTGTAGATGTGCTCAGATGTAATGGCCCAGGATGCTTTGGTAGCCACTGTCAGGTCATTTGCCTTCTTGGTTCTGGTGTCTCTTATCCTTCTCTTGACAATACTCCATAGATTACCAACTTATTTAGGATTAGTAAGTCATGAACAGGAACACCATGGTCATTGGACCAGCTTTCCAGCAATACTTGGCAGTGTGGGGCGGTGCCAAGTCCTACGTGGAAATAAAATTAGCATCCATTGAAAGCTTGTCAGCAGAAGGAAGCATGACAAATTCTTCACTAAGAAATGTCTTAGAGTTTGCAGGTAGATGATTGAATTAACTGTGGACTTCAGTAAACCCTGTGGATCAGAACCAGCATATGACATGGTACCTCTAACCATCACAGATTCTGTTCTTGAGCAACCTGGTCCTCTACATTCTTCCTCCAGTCTCTGGGACCTAGATTTCCAAATGAAATATAAACTTTGCTTTTATGTTAAACTCTGGACCATTTGTCCAAAGTTCTGACCATTTATTTGTCTCCTTATCCCAGGTAAAATGCTTCTGACTTTGTCTCTGGTTCAGGAAGGACTGGCTTCATATGAGGAATGTGACAGTGGTAGGATCCATCAGTACGTAGTGCATCTTGATGTTCTAACTCCAGCCTCAAGCCATTCCTTGAAGAGTTCCACTTCAATTATTAAATGAATTCTGCTTCACAATGTGGTTACCCCTGGGGCAGCTGAACCTTTTTTCTACCAAACTGTTTTCTTCAACTCAATTTTCCATTGATCTGCTTAATGGTTCAGAATGTGTAACCATTAAGCACTTTATAAACAATCAGATAACTGAAGTCACCAGTCTTCCAAACAATGACGTAGAATTTATAGATTTAAAAAAATCATTGTTACTGACTGTATGTAATATTTATATTCTCTAAGGTAGTAAAGTTTAGGTTTTAAAACTAAACTTTACTACTGTATAATTACATAATCATTTACAATTCCAAGACATAAAGGCCTGAAATATTTCCCTATGTGAAATATTTTGTATTTGTGTCTATAGAAGATACAAATTTCACTTTCTGAAATAAGAGATAAAAAACATTGAGCTGTTTCACAATAGTCCAATTTTTTTCAGATGGAGCTGTAATTGTTCTCTTTACCTTAGGGGGATCCAGAAGAAGCTGCTGGAAGTCTTTTAAATGGGGCTCAATGGCATTTAAAATACTGCTGTTGACAGTGTAAGACCTTTCGTAACCCTGAGAATACAGTTCCATTAACCCTTCCAACCTTGAAGAAACAAAAATAGAAGAGATACAAAATCAGTTAATGTCACCGCATGCATTTAAAATTAAAGCAGACTTGTTTTTCTTTCTCTGAAAAGGCTTTGAAGAAAGTGTTCTCTAATAAAATACTGAAAGCAGAAATTTGGGACTACTCTGAGGAAATTTTTCTGCCATAATTCAAGAGCATACATTTTCAGTCTGAAAGCAGGATTACATGTCTTTCTTCACAAAACTTAGAATGTTTGTTCTCAAACCTTTCTTCTTGCACTCTTGCAGAACTCTGCTCACTTACAAAACATTCTCTGCTTGCTTTTGGAACAAAAATCCACCACCATCTGGCACCATATCAGCCAATAGAATGAAAGTGTTATACTGGGTGTGTTTGTGTGGCTACTACTGATTGTAGCAATCTGCGCCACCCACTGGATGGAGGGGGAAACATATATAAAAATATAGATCTATATTTATGTCAATAAATATAGATCTATATTTATATTCATACCGATATAGCTAAGTATCTAGATAAATATTATAAATAGAGACATAGATGGATATAGCTAGATAGATATGATGTCGTGACTATGTTGTAACACTGTTGATCAGAAGGCTGTTAGTGATCAGAAGCTGGCAGATGTTTAGTGCAACACAGAGCAGAAAGCTGAGGTCGTTGTTTCTCCCTACGTCCAGTGGTTAGCATAGGTTGCTACAGCTGATAGTAGTCACTAGTGTTGTAGTCAAGACCACCTAAACCGAGACCAAGTCAAGACCAAGACCAGAGTGTATCAAACAGACACAGAAGAGAGGTCGAGACCGAGTCAAGACCAAGACCAGCACCCTACATAACAAAATAAAATGAGAAATATGATCCAAATTGGTTCTTAAATTAATCTGAGAGATCCACATTTTTATAAAACCACCTATATATTAAACACTTAGAGCTTAAACTAATTTAACCAATATCATTATCAATTCAAACTCTTCTTTGTTCTGCTTTGCTTCCATCTCTGTGCCACAATCTGGAGGTCTCGTGCCATCCCTAAAAAGAGAACGTCCTGGCGGTCGCCCATATTGCCCATATCAGAAACCACCACTGTCTGCACCATTAAATGGAGCAATTAAGGCAATGCCCCAATGGTAAACAATGTTACAACTATGAACACTGACCAAGGAGTAACAAGCAACAAGCACAAGGCGCGCATTTCCACTGTTATTACTCCCTTTCCCACTGCATGAAGCCAGGCAGCACAGTGCTGTAATGTCTGCCACCATGACATGTGACAAGAACAATCTAAAGATGAATGAGCATGCTCTGCGTGCTCTTCTGTTCTTGTGTTTATATTCACTAATTAAATAAATATAAATCTATATAATTAAATAAAATAATAACTGCAGTGAATGCAGAACAAGAACAAAGAACAGCTCTCAGTGAGGCTCCAGTCCTATCTTCTTAGTAAAGAGCTGTCCAGAAGAATTTGATTATTTGTGAATGTCACATCACAGTACTGCAGACTTTGGTCACAGCGTTGTCCCATATATGCGACACATCACTCAACACCAGCGCAGTGAATGACATCTTTTTTCATACAATTTGTCCCTTCACAGCTAGTTTTGTTAAAATACCATCTACATAGCTTACCTTTCTTTAAGCTTCTTTTCTAAGTGACAATAAAAGTTAGACGTAATCCCCACTGTCTGTAAAAGCAAAGCACTGCTGAGTTTACATTTCGTCATATTTTATGATTTATGTAGCGGGATTCTATCGCTGACGATTAGACAGATATCTGCCGCTCAAAAAAAAAAAAAAAGCACTTGCGCATGTGGAGCACCACGTGCAAGTGAAATGGAGAGGCAATGTGTGACAGCGGTAACAGAAACATTAGTAAGTCACATTGTTGCTTGGATTTTAATTGGTATGTTTTGCATAGATGTTAAGAAATAAACTGGGCAATATGCTGGCAGGTAAGTGATCATTTCAAAGTTGTGGTTTTGACCGATCTTGAAATAAAATCTCAAGTCCTCAACGGCAGAGACCGAGACAATAGAGAGACTAAATGTGGTTGAGTCCGAGCATCAAAAAGCGGTCAAGACCAGTATCAAGTACAACAATATTAGTCGCCACACAGGCACGCTCGCTAGAAGGAAACAAACGCACCCAGTACAACAATCTCATTCTACTGGGGTAGTTGCCAGGCGATGTACTTTTTGTTAAAAAATCAAGCAGGGGGCGTGCTGTGGTGGCGCAGGGGTTAGCACGCCCCACGTTTGGAGGCCTCAGTCCTCGACGCAGACGTCGTGGGTTCGACTCACGGTCCAGGTGACCTTTGCCGCATGTCTTCCCCCCTCTCCTCGCCCTCTTTCCTGTCTGCCTACTGTCAAAAATACAAGCCACTAGCACCGCAAAAACTCTTCGGAGAAAAAAAAGAAAATGTTTTGTAAGCAAACAGAGTTCTGCAAGACCGCCAGGAGAAAGGTTTGAATACAAACATTACAAGTTTTGAGAAGAAAGACATAAATCCTGCTTTCAAAATTAAAATGTAAGACTATTAAAAGTCTTGAGAACAAAAGACATGTACTCCAGACTGAAAATTCCCCCATAGACTACATTTAATAAAGTATTGCAAATAAGTTCAACAGCTTGCTGTATTTGAATGGAAAACATGTAAACAGACTGATGTTTAGCAACGGTGACTGGCTCTAAATATCTGATGGCAGTTCATTTCTTTTGTAAAGTTAAAATACGACAGACGAGGGGAGTGTAAAAGAATGCACTGGATATTCAGCCGGTCAGGAATGGAATTTATAAACGGAAAATAGTGGATGTACAAACAGTGACTGGTCATCAAAGTGAAACTGAAAAAAAAATATGCCATTTTATCACATCACATAACATTGGTTCAGTTGGGGAAATATATAGTGAACTGTGGGATTTTGAGAAACAGTGACTCTTTGAATGTATTTGGGAATTACTTTGACAAACACCAGTTACCAGTTCAGAAAATATCTTACTAAAACAGCTTTGTTCCATTTGGTGATTCACACATTCTCACAATAATGTGTGCCAATATATCAAAAGTAAAACAAATTGAGACCAATGTCACTGTATAGCTCTGATGTATTGTCAGTGACTTCTTATTAATTCAGTTTGTTATGCCAAACACTTCTACGTGTGTGGCGTACAATAGTTCAGCCTCTTTTACGCCAAACACAGATGACACAAAAGGTGCAGCAGCACAACCTGGTGGATTCCTACAGGCACTTTATGAAAGTGCCTGCTTTAAGTGCGATTAGTTTAAACTGCAAGTATGTATATTATAAAAAAATAATTTTTTATGTAGTTGTTCAAACTGTCATGACAACAGGACAGTATTGCATGACACATCATGCAATACTGTCATCATGCAATACTGCCTTCTCCCAGTCCATTCTAAAAACAACCAATCAAAGCCAGGAGGAGGGTCTCCTAGCTTTGCCACCTCAGGGATGAAAATTTTAAACATTTTTTACCAGCCACTCAAAAAAAAAAATCCAGCCACTATTTTTTCTATTTTTCTTTTAATTACAAACCCCATTAGTACAAACAAATTATATAAAAGATGATTTATTCTTAACTCTAAGAAAACCGGTTTACTGATAAGTTTACCATACGTAAGTTATTATTCAGTGTAATTTAACTTAATAAAGCATGGGCTGGCAGCAGCTAATCTGATTGCTTCCTCAATCTGTCTCTGGTCATAGCTCTCTCATCATCTTCCTCCAATAACAACAAATCCCCTGAATCACTTCTCTGCTTCTGGATATTCTCCAGCAGTCAGTTTGTGTGGTAAACATATCAGTTAGTTTAACACATTTTAGGTGTTTTTCAGGTGCTTTTTAGCTTTTGCTGACCCACCTTGTCACAAAATCGTTCATTTCTCTCCAACTCTAGTTAGCTGAAACTTTGCAAGAGAAGAAGGGAGAGGCGGACCAAGAAGGATTGAGAGATTTCATTGGGTAAGGCCCAATGTCAATCAATAAAATCATATTGTGGTTGATAAAAATTTATTTTAATACACTTTTTTTGTTAAAATATGACAGCCATGGGCTGCCCCAAATTTGTGCATCAGTGTGGATGCCAAACGGCCACTCCTCCCCTGAATGGGAATTCAAACTGAATGCAGGGCTTTTTCTGTTCAAGTTGCCAACCTGACACAGTGGCGAGTGCGTTGCTCAAATTCACACGCCACTTCATAAATTTACCTGCATTTGGTGGGGGTGCTAGTTTCCACCCCGGACCTTAGTGCTGTCAAACATGATTGTGTAAACACTGCCCAGTTTTACAAGAATAGTAAGTTGTTTATCTGCCATTAGTACATTCGGTAGCACATACATTAATGAGATTGACAGCCCTAAGGCCTTCCTTCTGAATCTGATTGGTAGTTTTTGACAGGGAGTGCTGTATTTCTGCAGACGGCAATAATAGCACTGGGAAAAGGCAGAGATCGATTTTTTTCACAAATTATCCATCTTATATTACACTGTCATAACATGGTGACAGTTTTAACAAATATTTTTTTTTTAAAATGAACGTTATATATTGCAGTTTTAAAAGTGCATGAATTTCAACTTCAAGGCATTAACCTGGACTTTAAATTTTGCACTGTGTAATCTAATGTGTGAGATACGGTAACAAATAATTGTCTTCCTTTTAACTTTCAACTGGTAAAATATCTAATCCTGACAGCTGAGTAATAGAGCAGAATTTCAAAGACTAGTGGGCTTAATACTTCAGCTGGTCCAAGTCTGGTTTGGTAGGAAAAGAGGGTACCACTAAACGAAAGGTGGATAATCATCTCATGGCTGCTTGTTTGACATGGTACTCACCCAGACCTTCTGGTCTCCAATAAGGTAAGTAGCACTTGAGTTCCATTAACAATGGAGGCCTCACTCTTCTCCCCCTCAAACATATTCTTGAGAAGCCCTGTTACAGTTTCCTGCCTGGAAAACACAGAAATAGCAGGCTAAAAAAAAGGCAAGCATACAACCACAAGTCTTTCATCGGTTCCTGTAGCATAAGGAACTATTCTGACATAAATACATAAGAATTATCTAAAGAAAAACTACTTCAACGGGCTTCACTAAAAGAATTAACTTTACCCTCCCTTTTACATCTGTAGTCTCTGAATAAGTATACTGTAAACATGCTTTTTAAAATGACACTATAAAGGATTACACATAACGAGAGATCTTCCAAGTATTCTTTGTTTTATGATTCCTGGGAATAATCATACCCAGGATTTTTCCTTTGTATCTGGAGATCAGTATTGACATAGTTAGATTTGTTTGTGCTTGCAATGGCTGATTTTCTTCTATGAAACTAACAGTCATTCAAAACTTACGTCTCCAGTACAGTCAATAGTGGGTCACACTCCACATTATCAGGCATCTGATTGGCCTGATCTCGACTAAGGCGGATGATATCACAAAGTGTCTGGGACGCATTTGATTGTCTCTGAAAATAAAAACAATTCATTAATTTCAGAGAGGAATGTTTCAGTTAACACTAAAGTATTAAGTGATAGTAAGACTGTGTAGGTCCGGCTGAGATGACATACTTCTTCATCATTGCCAGTATGAATAAGTTCTATGAGTCTCTGTACCAGCTTTTCCTCATTTAGCCACTGGAAAAGGACAAAATAAATTCAGAGATTGTTCTGAAGACTTTTAAAAGCAAGTGTTGTTGGTAACTTACATGAAGCACTTCCTGCCTTAAAGGCGCAGGTTCCACACAACTGATAAGGCGAAGAAGCAGGTCCATCATGGCAGAGGCATCAATGTGTTTAAGCACCAATCCAATAAAGCCTTCCTTTTTCTTCAAAAACGTGATAACCTGAAAAAAACACATAATGAAAAATTATTAGAATTTTCATGGTGACCAAAACAATTGATTCAAAGCAGAATTCTTAGATTTTTTTCATGAACCTGTTCTGTTTTCCTGGCAATCAGATTGCCAATGGTTTTACTGAAGAAGCTGGCAAGTAAAGGATTAAGAGGCGGCTCGTTATCCAGGAATTTGTAGAGCGTCTCAAGGAGAGATTCATCCCCACCAAGCTTATCATTTATAATGGACACATCTGAGGTCAGGAGCTCACAAGCTATATTTGGAAACCTTCCAAGACAAAATCATGACAGTCAGAATACTTGTTTGTACAACAAAAACATAACAGAATTGGAAGTATTTTCTCGTAATAAATTCAATCAAATATTGCATAAAAAAAGATTACGAAAAAGTCAACTGATTTCAGAAATGAAATTCAAAAAGGGAAAAATCATTTTATACAGATTAGTGGCTCATAGTGTAATTTCAAGTGTTTATTTCTATAGAACAGAGGCTTATGGATGATAAGTACCGGTACCAAACAGAGGTTGGGTCCTCTGCACTATACTCTGTAGAAGTTAACCATAGTTATTGGTCTGATCAGGGACAATGATAAGCGAACAGACAAACATGAGTAGGATCAGAGCGAGAGGCGGGGTTCACCCTGGACAGGTCGCCAGTCTGTCGCAGGGCAACACAGAAATAAACAGAATAAACAACCATGCACACACCCAGGGACAATCTGGAAAGAAAGACCAATTAACCTAACAGTCATGTTTTTGGACTGTGGGAGGAAGCCGGAACCCACGCATGCACAGGGAGAACATGTAAACTATTAAAGCATCCAAAGCTTCCGTTGCTCCTCAGGCCCATCTCTCCCATTCCATGCAGCATTGATTCCATGACTTATGCAAAAACATGAACTGGCCAAATATGCATGTTCTGTACAGCAAATTAACACTCTTTCTTAGCAGGCTGACATTTCTGAGTTAAAACGGTTTTCTGGAGGGGCTAATCATCTTTTTTTGAGACACTAAATTTATTAGCTACCCTTAATCCAAAATTGACTAAATTAAATGTTTGACACATATTTATTAAACTACAATACAGAATTAAATATATTTTCTCTCTTTTTTTACCATTAGGCTTATATTCTAATTGTCAGTCTCTTTTCTACCCTTCCTTGCAGCCTGCATAATGTTCCAAACAGAATATAGTGCTTTTATATAGTGCACATCAATAAATTTCTCCCCTGCTACCATTAGCAGCCGGTCTCACTTGAAGCGGCTTCTCTCCTCCAGGTCAGCAGGGGGCTCTGTGGTGATGAGGTTGACTAGCTCCTGCATGCAGTGGTCCTGAGAGAGGAAGAGAAGCAACCGTCTATTTTGGGCCTTGCACTCCTGCAGGACGTCATCTTCCTCCATCAGCTCTCTTAAGGTCACGTCTTCTTTGTCCAGCAACTGGTCGATGTGGGAGGTTGTGTGTAGGTCAAACTTCCAAAACATGTTGGCCACTGGAGTGGTGAGCATAGGCCTAGAAAAAAAATAAAAATAAAATAAAAAGCAGTGAACTCCTGGATGCTTCATGGAAACAGTAATCAGAACAATGAGCATCTTTATATGATTAAAAGCATAATAAAAATATTAAATGTAGAAGATAATTCTGTGCATTTTAGGACAATATAATATAATCCTGTTGCAAATAAATGCAATCATCATCATTTCTACAACTTCAAAAGGCCAGAAGTGCCCCGTTAAGAGTTCACACACACCAGTGGATGAAATCTGGATCTCTTTAATCAGACCTCCCCCGCAGGCAGGCAGGCATTTGAGTTTATGCAGACAACAGAGTGTGTGGTGAGGTGTTGCATTTATCAGCATCGGTCTTTTCTTAAAACACAGGCCTCTTCAGATGACACACTGTGATGCTCACCATAACCTGCAAAAGACCAAAAAAAATATTTTAAATGGTAAATGGACTGAACTTATATAGCACTTTTCCAGTCATTTCGACCACTCAAAGCGCTTTACACTAGAGTCACATTCACCCATTCGCACACACATTCATACACCGATACGCAGACCGGTAGGCAATTTGGGGTTAAGTGTCACAACCACCACTTTTAAGAACAAAATGTCCCTTTTGTAAGAACAAAAGGGACATTAAGAGATTTAACCTTTGCTAGCTCATGATATGGCCTCCATTTATAATCTCAAAATTGGTAGAGTGGGATATGAGGTTATTTGCTTTAGCCCCAATATTTGAAAAGAATAATAGGTAAAGAACGCACCAATAAACAGGCAGAGATCAAAAATTGTACATGAAATGTATCAAAACTAAGAAATTCCATCATTTTCAATATCGTCTTCAACCAACAATTGCTGGGTTTCCGACATGTGACCCAGATGACGCGCGAAATTCAAATAAGATCCGGAAGTAGATTTTTCAAAATAAAGCAAAATTGACCATGAGTACACTAATGCCCTAAATAGGCTGAAACGGGCGAGGCATCTCAGAAAAAAATTGCATGTATTTAGGATATGATCTGTATTATCGGTAAAAAAATACTTTTCTTATAATAATGAAGATTTAACAGGTGTCTAGGCGATCCACATCACTATATGGAACTGCAGAGTTCATATATGACGAGCCAGAAGAAAGTTGTCAAAAGCATGGAGAATACAATCATTTAGTTTCAGATTGGGTTGAGTATTTAGGATTAAAAGAAACATTAACCCTTTCATGCATAGAGTTCACTACAGTGGACAACTATTTAAAAGCCATTTTCTTGTGCTTCTTGTGGATTGGTATGTTACGAAATGCATACAGACCACTGAAATGGACACCAATGCATCATAAAAAAAACACTATTAACTACTGGTCATCAGCTGCAAAAGTAAGAAATAATTTTTGTTAAATCCAATATGGCCGACAGACAAAAACGCATACCAACCCTGTCCCTTCTTCTACTGTAGACAACTCTTGCAGGTAAAAAAAAAATATTGACATCAGATAACCTCTAAAGAACAATACTACTGATGTATTTTTCAAATAACTGTATTTGGAGAAAATTACAATTGATCACCTAAAAAAAAATTTTTTTTCCCTACCGTTTTATACCTTAAGAAAATTTTAAAAAACTGGAAAAAAAATTCTAATTCTGGTTCGTTAATGCTCCGTTTGTGCAGGTTTGTGCCGTTAAAACAAACGCAGCAAAGTTGTTTTCAATTTGGATTTTGGCTCTTCCAATATCCGGTGTGAGCGGCGTCTAGCTCAAGGTTGATCCGATTCATGAACGCTAATTTCGGCCAGCCGTTCTCTAGGTCTCCCCCTTCCTCGAGCGCTTGGAGGTTCACTCAGGGAGACTCTCCAAACTCTCCTGAGAAACTAATGGAAATGGATTTCTTGCCTTGTGACCAACTGACACAAAATTCATGACAGTAATTGTAATCTTATAAAGTATATATTTTGGATGGCCTAAAAAATTATTTTTAATATCTCGGAAACCAAAGCTGCACAGAGCACTAACAAATCAGACTATTTGCTGGATTATTTGAGTAGGTGGGTGTCAGCTTCACGGAGGTCTATTACCTTTTTCCCATTAAGTTAACAAAAAAAGCTCTCCCTCTTCAGATGCCAAATAAGCTGCATTTCCCTCCCAATTCTTTTTTTCTTTTGCATAATGACCAGTTGTGTGCACCTACAGTTTGTGAAGTAGAGTAATCCTAACGGCTTTTTTTCTTCATGTTGGACGCATTTGCTGTACTGACTATTTATTTTTCTCATTTTCAGCACTGACCTTACTGAAAGGGAAAACTTAAGGCTTACAAAAACTTTGTATTTTCTGTCCTGGAGGGTTTACTAAGAAGCTGGTTCAGTTGTAAAGCAGGTTAAGTTAACCTAAAGCAGGTTAAGTTAACCTTGTGGTTTAGGTAAAGCACCTAATTTTCTTAACTAAATGATGCCTGCAGGTATATATTAGCAGGTTTCATTTTGCCTGCACTTGGTCATGTACATTATTTTAAGTGTATTTGCCTTGTTTTACTTTTTACTTGTACTTTTCATTACATTACTTGAGTACATCCATTTTTACAGTACTTTCCATACTTAAGTACAAGACATTTCAGATACTTTAATACTTTAACTCAAGTAACATTTCAATCAGTGACTTTTACTTTTACCAAAGTCATATTTTGGAGCAGTACCTATACTTTTACTTGACTCTGAGATTTCAGTACTTTGTACAACACTGAAGGAAACCACAACATTCCTGTTCTTCAGCAGTTGTTAGTTATATAGCTAAGTAAGTAAACATTTAGTGTGTGAGACTTCAGAGTGGCCTGTTTTGTCTGTTTACGTTATTACCAGGCTGTCAGAGAACAACTGTGTCTGGGGTTTGATTACACTGCCCAAATAATATGAGCAAAGGGGTGGGAGGAATTTCATTTATAGTGGTAGTAACACAAACCTTCAAAATATGAGATTTAAATTTAAGAAGTACTGTGAACTCTAAGTAACATATTTGGTTGCATTATTTGTGGGTTCAAACATCAGAATTATTCCTGACGACTACAAAAAACAAAATTCAATAAAAAAGACATTCTGAATGTTGAGAGTGATCAACATTTAAAACATATTACAACTGCTAATATATTCATTTACACTTAAGTTTAAATAACTGTAATTTGATTACAATAATAAAATTAATAAAATCATGACAATTTTCATACAGTCAAAATACACATGGTTAAACAATTCAGTTTGAGAGAGTGCACATCTTGGTTCCATTTCAGAGAGCAGGGTTAACAAGCCTCGAGTAGAAGGCAGATACTCTGAATGAACCTACCCAGCTTTGCAGTTTACAGTGACAGAACAGGAGATATCAACTAACTCAGTTCTGAGTCAAGTTACCCCCCGTCTTAAGGGTGAGTGCAAGACAGTATAGAAGAAGCCCTCATCAGTGGAATGCAGATAATGTGATCCATCATAAAATTGTGCACCAATGGAATTAGACATTTTAATGACACCTTAATGACAAAATCAAAACATATTTAACAATAAATAAATAAATATGGCAGTTCTGTAGCAAAATAGTGAGAGTTAGCATGGCAGAGACCAAGTCAATGTGTGAGTGTGATTTAGTAATATTCTTGGCGCTACAGTTATTTAATGTCCAAAAAAAAGGAGTACGCAAAAAATTTATATACAGAACTTTGGACACCCAAAAATATATGAATATATTAGGCTTTAGGGCTGCTGTAAACAAATATGTTAGTAATCGATTATTCTTACAATAAATTGAGTAATTGGAAAAAAAATAAAATAAAATATTGGTAAATCTGGCATAACACCGGTGTTACTATCAGATATCAATATCAGTCCAAGTTTTGATTTTTGAGCATCTCCAACACTTTTTTGTAGTTTAGAAAACTAACCTTTAACAATAATAGCTCACTTTCTAAGTTAACCTGAAGTAATACAAAAATCAGAAATTATATTCAATTTAATAACAAAGAAGCATGCTCAAAAATACACTTATAAAAAATGTCTATGATCCAGCTTTTAGTGAATGTATTCATCTTCAGTCAGATGAATTCTCACCTTGCCCCATACCTGTCAAGCTTTGGGTTTGAGAATATGGGAAATGTTGCCTGGAGTGGGGGGCTTGGCATGGCGGTGGGGGGCAGGCAAACGAACAAACGTAAGATGGTGGTGGAGAGCAGCAATACGGCACCTTGGTTCGTCACACTCAGAAACTCATCTATCATCCATTTACAGCCAACGAAGCGTTACGCCACCAATTTGTTCAGACCAGGATGATATAAAACTTATTGTGCGGTTCATCCGTAAAGCTACACTTACAAAGCAACCATCAACTACTTAGCCGCCCGCCGTGTTCAGTCTGTCTGCTCACCTGTATAAATACTCCTACAGCGCTCCAGTTTTGTGAGTCTGTGATTATAGAGCACATAAATTGCACAGGAGGACTTCCCATGGTTTTCAGAAAATTTTTTACTATTTCTGACTAGCAACCTAGTTTTATGTTTTTGGACACCTAATATTGGATTGAAATCATTTCACAGCCCACGCGCGACAAACAATACATTTGATATATGAATACCTAAATTTGAGACATTGAGATACTAAATGACAAAAACGCTTTACCATTTCCCCCTTCACAACTGTACACTTTCCCTCCGAACAGTTTTTGTGGCGTTAGTGGCTCACATTTTAAACAGTAGACTGACAGGAAGGAGGGCGAGGAGAGGGGGGAAGACATGCGGCAAAGGTCGCCGGGCCCGGGAGTCGAACCCACGACGTCCGCGTCCAAGCCTGAGGCCTGTAAACGTGGGGCGTGCTAACCCCTGCGCCACCACAGCACGCCCCAACTGTACACTTTTTAATTAAATTAATTAATTTTTCCTGTTATGAAACTGAGCCAACAACAACAGATTATGTCAGACATATTAATTTGCATTCACCATGCATCATTGCCAAAGCGGGAGATAACTCTACCTATTCTCTACCTATGGAGTGAAAATAGTCTCAAAGTATCTGTGCGTGTGTAAAAGTATCTGTGGGTGTGTTATATTAGATTTGTAAACCTTAAAAATAAAATAAACCTTCTCCTACGCCGACAAATGTTGACAAAGTATGCACAAGTCACCTGGTACACACAAAACTGCCTTTACGCATAGATCCGGTTACGAGTGCGCAAGTATTTTTGAGACTCATTTCACGCTACGGGACCTCCGAGATTTGTGTGTAGATGGTGCGTTTACATGCTCCAATAGAGGTGTTGCAGGAACAGCTCTATTGATCCTCTAAAAGGGATCCTCAGATCCAGGCATCAATGTCTGAAGCCCTGCAACATTTAGATATGCCCTGGTCCAACACACCTGAATTAAATGGCTGCTTCGAACTGTCAAGTTCTCCAGAGTTGTGCCAATGAGCTCTGACCTCATGATTTGACTCAGGTGCCTTAAAGAAGAGACACCTAAATGTTGGAGAACACCGACCCTCCTGAACTGGAGTTAAAGCCCTGCTGTACTATTTTCACTCAATTGTAATTACATTTACTTGCATATAGTGGAAACTTTACCTGTGTTCAAATAGATGAGGAGTATTTAGTGTCTTTACTTTAAAACCTTTTTGGTTTCCATTTGTTGAAAGTACGTTATAAACATTTACCCATAGTGTGACCACTGCTTTGACAGAAAAAAAGTTTGACATTACAAATGTATGATTTTAATAGAGGCATCATTCGATTTACACTGTAGAAAGAAGATGACGAAAGTGTTTCCTGAATTAACTTGAATGTTCATTTCACTGCACACAAAGGACACTTTAAATATTTAAGATTGCAACAAATCTGTTGAATCTTTAACAAAATAGGTTCAGATTAACACAGCTACATAAAGTTAACAATGAAATATCTTAAAACTTACATAGATGTTCAAATATTTACTATAATCAATTAACAAAAAAAAAAAATCATAAAGCTGTGTATTCAACGACGACCAACAGAGTAAGTTAATTACTGTAGTTGTTTGAAAGGTGTCTTGGTCCAGTTGACAGCTCACTTTGAAGCTTGAGGTTTTGGTGTTAAACCTCCCAGAACCTCAGCTGCTGCATTGTCTGAAGATGCAGAAGAAAGTACAAATGTACACTTAGTGTTAGAAAACATTTATGTTGATTTTCCTGAACAGCTGATGCACCGACAAACCTGACTTTTAACGGAGCATTGCTGAATCTGAAAATTACTTGAATTATTACTATGTGTGTAGAATTTTTTCTTTTTATGTTGATCAAATGTTTGTGCATTAAATGTTTTGCTCTGGAGGCTATTTTTGCAGTGGTGCTTTAAATAAATGCATAAAATACTTTTTTTCTTAGGTATGTATTTATTAGCTTTTAATTAAGTCATAATATCAATTGAAAAAGAAATTTTCAATTCAATGCTTGTGAAAATCTAAACCATCTGAATACATTTTACCATCTACGTTAATCAACTTGAAATGAAAATAAACAGGAGCATAAGGTTTGTCCTAGTTTGCAGATGAGGTATACATTTGTTTAAGGGCCGATAAAATGGGGTCTCTGTGGATTTCAGAGATCCAGACACAAACAAAAGGAATGATAAATCAGGCCAATGGAAATGATTGAGTTTGTTTTAATTTATCATTATTGATTATTGTGACAGGCCTATGTCACAATAATCAATTGCGACATATTTAAGGAATAAATATGAATCCTTAAATATGTCGAGAAGTCAACACAAATGAAATACCTTTCAGTTTGTTCTGGTGAATAAAGTCTCGCAACAGACAATGTTCCTGCAGACAATGCTCCTACAGGAACATTGTCTGCTGCAAGACTTTAGAAGACTTTACTCCTGAAGCAACGAAATATGGTTTCAGTGATAGTGACCAACATCCATAACTGCCATAATCTCCTGAAGATGCTTGCCAACTTTGGGATCATAAAACTAGATCAACCTGGGTTAAAATTAAGACTGAAGATAGACTATCAAACTGTGATGAGTGTGACACTAAAAATACACAGACTTAGCTGCGAACGGCGAAAGTAGCATAGCTCACATAAACATTAGCTCCCACCATCAGAGGGCACAGTACCAGACATACAAAACGTAATCTGAAATTATTTATAATTGTCTCATGTCTCATTATAATCAAAGAGAAAAGGCTGCCTGTTTAGCTTGTACTTACTTCAGAGGGCAAACCACCGGGATACTCCGTCTCACTTCTTGGTTTGCCTGCCTATTTTTCCTATTTTTCCGGCCAGCGAACCATTCCGCCACTCAGTCGTCATTTTTCAGACCACCTAGTCTCCTGTGCTGCTCAAAAATGCACAATATGTCTATAAATAATTTGGGGAAATTATAAGGAAGTGCTGAGATATACCATTTCCCACCAAACTAACGTATTTGCCACTTCGGCACAAGCACAGTGAGAAACGTTTAGAGGATAAAAACACTAGACTCATAGCAAAACTCGTATGACCCAGCTTTCTACTGGCATGTAAATGTACCATCTAACCACAAATCTGGGAGCTCCCAAAGTGTGAAATGAGTCTCAAAAATACTCATGCACTCGTAACTGGATTCGTGCATAAATGCAGTTTTGAGTGTGCACCAGGTGACTTGTGTGTACTTTTTCAACATTTGTAGGCGTAGGAGAAGTTATATTTTATTTATAAGGTTTACAAATCCAGTATTACATACGAACAGATATTTTTACTCACACACATATTTTTACTCATGCACAGATATTTTCACACACACACACAAATACTTTTACACACGCACAGATATTTTGAGACTATTTTCACCCCGTATATACCTGCTCGTTAAACATTTACCTTGTCATTGGACCAGACAATGGGAGTATCAGGCTAGTGGAGAGAATGAGCAGTCACTACAGCAACAATGAACCAATCAGTGGCTGAGAACTACAAATTTCAGGGTTTCAGAGACTGTGGTGTAACTCTTCAATAAAGGCAAATGCAAACACGTCAAAACCCGAACCCTTGTGGCATGCAGTGTAAAAATGCCCAGGGATATATCTAAAACTTGCAAGTTTCTGGCCCCCATGGACCAGAGTTGGACATTCCTGGTTAAAAAGGCTTAACTTATTTAGTGCTTCTCTACTCATATTGACCACTAGTCTCATTCACATACTCACACATTAATACACAGATCAGTAAGCAACTTGTTTTAAGCCACTTTTAACAGGTGGTTAAGAAGAAAGCTGGAATCAAACTCGTATTTTTCTTATTGCCGTTTCTGCTGAGGCACAGCCAACTCAAAGTTTGTTGTAAGCTATTGTTTAATATTACTATATTAAAGAATAGCTACCAGGAGAAGGTTGTTTTGAGTGTTTGTGGGTTGACCAGGGACCTTAATTAGTGATTCAACAGGCTAAAGATCACAATTAGACAGTTTACTCTTTATCCGCTCTGATCTGTGACCAGCCGTTTGTGTACTGAAAAATGTGGGAAAATTAGTTTTATGCATCAACGGCATAATCTCATAATTCCTTCGTTTTCTGTTAGATTCAAATCTATGTCTTCTATTAAAGTTCCTAAAGTATGCTCGTTTTCTTTTGTTACAGTTCTTAGAAAACAAAAATCCAAATTAGCAGGTAAGACATAAAAAAATAGAAAAGAAAAACACAAAAACCATAAATTTGCATCTAACAGAAATAGGGACCAAAAAGGAATATGGACCAAAATTATTTCAAACAGAGTAATAGTCACCTTCATTATTAACACAGTTTTAGAAAATAATAAACAATAAATGTGAACATTAGGAAACATTTTACATTCACCTGCACAATTAGATACTAATGACAAACAATATATGTTATTATTGTTACCCAAACACATACCCAGTAGTACATAAGTAGAAAATATATATGTTTAGATTGTCAACATGGAGATGCATGGAATGACAATGGAGTTACAATGGGGTGGACTAACCTGGTGGTATATAAAATCTATATAGTAATGTTTTTGTGCATTCTGTGTTTGTGTGTACATAATTAAGACATATCCCAACACTATATCACAGTGAATGGCAAAAATGTGTATTTACCTTTCAGGATATTTTGTGACAAGCGAGGGTCTCACTTTAACTATAGGTTGAAATAAAATCAATAAATAAGCAGAGGCTTAGTAAAACTAAATGAAAAATCAGCTTGCTTAGCCTCTGGCATGAAATGCACATCAACTGACTTGGTGTAGGAGCTCAGATTTCTGTTTACTTCAAACCAAGTGAGACACCGGTGGCAGACTACACCAGATGAAAATCAATGAACCCCAATGTCAAAACAATAATTCGAAATCAACCCCGCGGACTGAACTTTCACTTGAACAAGCCAATGTTTACTTTACACGAACAAGAAAAGCTGAGTTCGTCCTCGCCTCAGCCGAGTAAAACCGTGTGCAAAAAACACAAAAACACAAAACAAACGTCTCCCTCTTGGTTTTCACATTAGTGGCAATACACCAAAGAAAAGAAGTCAAAGCATTATGATCTGACTCACTGCAATAGGAAAATCTACCACACTCAACAGCAGCAACTTTACCAGTCCAAATCCTAGCTATTATGTTATGTTACATAGCAACAATTGATCTCAACACCTGAACAGACTTATCAAGAAAATCTGACCTACTGAGCAATATTATTATCAGCCTATTTACAATATTAATGCTTACTCAGGCGAATAATCAAGCTCGTCTTAACTAGTTCCTCATTCTTCTGATTAGCATGTAAGCTAACTAGCCACTGACTGTTGAGCGAAGTTAGCAAACTCTGCTTCCGAACTTAGATTCAACTTTGTCGTTACCGACAATGCTTTGTCTAGCATTCGTTGGTTAACTACATTAAATGAAAATGTTTACGCACAGACTTACCTTTCACTGAAAATCCAGTGTTGTCCCTTACTTCACTGTTAAACGTTAGTGAGTTTTATCGATAAGCAGTCTTCTAGGTCACAAGCTATCCAGCTAATAGTTAGCTAGCAGAACTGGCGAGCATTCGATAGCGTGTGAGTGGTTTGTTTTGAAAATGGTTCAGTCTGAAGACAGCACTGGGCTAACATGAACTAGATCAACTTAGCTAACGTTAGTCAAATATAGATTTGGAATCAATTAAATCCTCAACTTTTACGCATTAATAGCTCCTTTGCATTAACAGTAATACGTATTATTGCATATGTACAAGGTATGATTTGGACTCACTAAAGATATTCAACGCGCGGCTAAGTTTAGCAAGCAAGACAGGAAAAACTCAAGTCATAAATTTCGAATCAAAATGGCGACGTGGTCATGACGAGGGCGCGCAACAGACGGGAACGTGCATTGAATATACACTAGTGGCGAGTCTGGTTTCTGAGACTTATGAATAGAATATATTTATATAATAAAAACACATATCCCATTATTGTATGACAGCGATAGTAAATATTAAGAGTTCAGGTAGAAATTCAGAACTTATATGCATATAATGTGTTCCTAATGTGTTTCACCGAAATGGCCATCAAAGAAAAATTTTCTTATTGAGTGGGATAAGAACTTATTCATTGGGATTGTCTTATCCCTCTGAAGGTTCCCTCAGAGATGTTATGCCTAAAACTACATTTTTGCTATCTATGAAAAAATGCTTCAACTTTTATAAAGAAATATTGTCAGTGGAAGTCAGTTTTCTTAAATCTTTTATTACATCAATGAAATTTCATTTAAAAGAAACGTCAGTGAAATGTGACAGGATGATAGGGTACAAACTAATTTGGAAACTAAAGAAACAATGAGGCGAAAGTTACAGAAGTTGTAGTCTTCACGGCTATTTGATGCCAGCTTCGAACGAGGACCACTGTATCAGAATATGGTCTATAAACTAAATTAAATGTTTTTCTATTCTCAGGCGAGAAGGTGAAGGAGTTTGTTCGTATGACAGAAATGATTTACTCTTTAAACGAGAAACTAAAGTGAAATGCTTTTCTGAATTATTTCACTTTAGTGAAACCTGGGAGGGGGAGCTGGACACAGTGAGGACAGGGCTGTATCTTTGAAAATTCTGGCCTGCTGCTCTGATTTTTTTCACATTGTTTTCTCCTTGCTCTCCAAGAGTGTGAGCAGGTTCCTTTTGTGCTCCCTCTAGCTGTCTGGATTGTTTTAACTCGTTTCCTTAGCTTCTGTTTTCTTTTTTGTTTTTGTTTCTTTTGTGTGGTGGACATCTGTTCTTAATGGAAGAGGGATCAGGGCTCATACAGACCTCTTCCTCATTGACTTCAGTAGCTGATTTGTCCTGTATTCGTGAAATATAGAAAATGAGCAACATAGCAACAAAAAAAGGGCTTAATATGAAAAAAAACATTAAAAAAAGAAAGTAAAACAGATCACTTGATGGACTGTACTTTCTTGACTTGTCTTCTGGCTTTGTAGAGGTTGAGGGGACTAGGAAAGCCTTGTCTTGACTTTCTTGGACACATGGGAGTCCCCAGAGCTTTGAACTGATCTCTTTTCCTTCTTGGATTTTCCCTTATCAGTTGCAGGTTTTACCTGTAAGTCATTAACAACAGTCTTTATTTGAGATGGTCCACAGCTACAGAGAGTGAACCAAAAGAACACTGCAAGAACACCACATTCTTATTTTCAATGACAGACTCCCTCCAGAAGTTTACATACATGGATGGATAGTACCTTATTAGGTATTAGGTGTATTATTTAACTTGACACATACACTGTCTCAAGTTAAATAAGGCCAAACCAATTGTTTTAAGGTCAGATACAATTATCAGAATTGTTTCTATTTACTAGATATATTTCTATTATTTATTTGCCATAATAATATGAGAAAATGTATATCAGGTTTGTTTAATTATGTCTACAAAATCAAAAGTTTGCATACATTTCCTCAGTTTTTGGTAGCATTACATTTGAACTGCATGATTTGGGTCAAACGTTGTGGCTTTCCTTCCTCAAACTTTTCTCAATACTTTACTTGAATTCTGGGCCGTTCTTCTTTTCTACCTGATGCCAATCTATGTTATGAGTGTGTACCCATTCCTCCTGCAGCAACAATATACTTCCACACCCACATGTCAGTTAGGATGCTACAGCCATACCCGTTTCCCTCGTATCTTGTTGAACGAGAGATTATCATTAAACTGTGGTAAAATCACCCCTTTTCTTTGATACTAGTAGCAAATAAATGCATACACCACAAGTATTTTATGATGAATTCAGATACGAATAAGACTCAAAAGGACATTTTTATGAGATGATCAGTTTTCTTTAACAAGTTAGTGAACTGAAATGTAACAAAAAGCAAGATTATTACTACAAGCAAATCTTTAGAAATAAAAAAATATATTCATTACTCACTTACCTCTTCAAAACAAAACATGCAGAAACATTTTAAAACAATAAACGGAAAACACATCAACCAGAGAAGAAGAAACCAGATTTAAAGAACAGAGGACAGAAATATGAAAGAAATCATTGAAATTAATACAGAAGCAACACTAAAGTAAATATTTAGAGTAGAAGCAACAGATGAACTGCTCTGTGATATTGCTAACAAGCTGGAAGAGAAAGGCTTTTCTTGCTTCATTCATTTTATGAGAAAGTATCCAGCTTCTGTTAATGTCTGTGCTACAATGTCTCTAGTTTACAGACTCTAATCTCTCTTTATACTTTGCTCAGTGGACTGTACACGATGGGACACCTTCAGTTTCTATGTGTAACTTTTAGAATCCTTTGTCCTTAAAAATTATATAAAACAGTAAATATTGCCAGAAAATGTTGTGATTTATCAACATTAAAGAGACTAATATCAAAGTGTTAGTCAAGGACTATGGTCATATATAACAGAGGGTGTGAACTCATGGATGGTAGGCCAATAACTCCTTGTTATTGCTCCCAAGTTCACTAGAACGTCATCAGTTGTCAAATACTTGAATAATTTCTATATTAGTAAAAATGCCAAAATATTAATACAACTTGCCTGATAATGGCACCAAGAAAATTCATAGCATATAAACAGCAGTTTTGAAACTATTAGCTTAATAAGAGTGGCACACTTTCAGTTTTAATTTCTACGATTTGAAATACTTGTGTTTTCTGGAAAGTGATGGAAAAGAGCAATATGTGACAGTGGGAGAGTAATTTGTTACTCTAAGCCTCAGACATACTTGGAGACCCTTTGTACACTTGACAGGTAACTGACCCATTTCTGATTTTGCAGACCTTTCTGAAACAGCCTTGTTGCCCAGCCTGAATAAGAAATGTTTTCTGAAACTCCATCCAGACCAAATTTTATGTGAAGTGAAACTCACCTGATAAGGGCCCATCCTCCAAGGCCCATCCTTCAGGCCCTGGAGGATGGGAGAACTTTCAAAGAATTTGTAGTTAACCTTAAAACCCCTCCTTTTTGCTTAAAGACAACAAGCCTTTTAAACTAAACACTCACCAGAGAAGGTCCGTCTCCAGCTGGCCACATGTTCATGTTGATTGTGTGAGTCTCTTTCTTGAGCAGAGGAGCTTTGCGGCCGAGTTTCATATAGAAGTAGGTGGTGTATGGCGTGAAGCTGTAATCCTCTCTAAAGTCAACACACAAGCCAAAAGAGCTGTTTTTATAGATGGCTGAAGTGAAGGTTAGAGTCTTATTGCGACCTGGTAGTATTGAACATGATAGTGCAACATGGGCAGCTTGACCAGCTCACAACTGAAAGCCCAATGTGGCTTAAAGAGGGGTCATCTTTTAAAAAGTTTTAGTAAGTTGGAACTAGAATGCTAGTTGAATGAGGTGCTGTAATTAAGAAATGGGAATAAAATTATTCCCATTTTATTACATCAAATGGGAGTCATTTGATGTACAAGCCTTGATTCCCTTACATAAAATTTTTTATATATTATATTGTTAATCTTACATTAATTATATAATTTTATTGCCATTTTGTTGCTTTAGCCTGAGTACTTTGAAATTTAACCTCTGACTTCAAAATGAAGAGTAAACAGGTTTAAAACTTTTAGAGGCAGCAAAACTATAAACTTACAGTATAAACAGGATAAATTTACTAAAAGAAAAAAACAAAAAAACTAATTGAGACAAGAAACAATGCAGCAAATTTAGTCTTCTTCCCAGTTAGTCTTCTGGAAAGAAGACTTACTCTTCTTAGAGTAAAAAACAATAGTTCTAATGTAGCATTTTCATTACTTTTTTATAAGATGGACCACTTGGGGTAAGTGGTTCAGTATTCAGAGTTCATCATCTTAACATTTTAAGTCAGTTTTCACAGGATGAAACCTATATAAATGACAGAATAAAAGTAAAACATACAGCAGAAAAAACAGGTGACTGCCTGTTAAAAGTGGGCAGGGCTAAGGTGATGTCATCAACTGACCATGTAAATGTGATCAGGACATAGGAAGTCTGATGCAGCTGTGATCTTGCATTTGGAAGTTATTGAATCTTGATGTTTCACAGCGAATAGTCAGTTTGCCGCTTAGCCACGCCCACATGCTTTGACCTAGGAGAATTCCTTTGATAACTTTTGACCTTTGATCTCCCTAGTGTGTGCTGAGTGATTTTGAAATCTGTACCAAAAAAACTGTAGGAGGAGTTCAATCAGATAGCACGTCTATAAAAAAGAGAATTACGTCTTTAATCCAAAATGGCCGACTTCCTGTTGGGATCAGATCATGGCTCCAAGAGACTTTTTGTTACGTCCTGACAAGATACACATGTGTACCAAGTTTCGTAATTGTAGGTTAAAGCACGGCTTGGGGCTGATCATTTAAAGTGTTCTAAGAGCACTATAGAGAAGTTAGGCCACGCCCACCAAATGTTGTGATGGATTCCTGTTGGAGAGTGGACGAGGATCCATCCTAGTGAGTTTGGAGCAGCTCGGCCCGAAATTGTGGAATTGAGAGCCAAACGTATGGCAATGGCGTTACAGGTCACTTCGCCACGCCACCACACCCACCTGCTCCATCGAATCCGGTCGGGGTTTGAATCCACAACACACCAACATGTCTTCTATCTCTAGGCACAGTTTCATGTTGATGAGGTGAAAAGGGTCAGATAGCGACCGTTCACAGTAAAACATGACACGTCCTGTTGTCAGGGGGCGTGGCCTAAGTGATGTCATCATTCAACCTTAGGGTATTGTAGGACCCTAACCCTAACCCCCTAACCTGATGATGATCAATCACAGTAAGTTTGGTGACTCTGAGTTTTTGTGTAGGAGATACAACAGTTTAGGTGAGTAGGTGAACTTTGACCCCTGGTGACCCCCCTTCAGCATACTCACAAACTCACCGTTTTGATAACTTTAGATCCATAAGGACATGCCTTATGAACAGACTGACCGAGTTTGAAGCCGATCAATAGAAATCCCTAGGAGGAGTTCGATCAAATACGAAGGCTGCAAACGGCAAAAATGAGGTCAAAATTGGAGCTTCAATCCAAAATGGCTGACTTCCTGTGATATGACATTAATTGTAAATTTTGAGCTTCTTGGGGAGCTCTACAAGTGTACCAAATTTCATGTCTCTACAATGAAGTAAGGCATAGGTGTCAAACTCTGGCCCGCGGGCCAAATTTGGCCCGGAGTGTAATTATATTTGGCCCGCGAGGCTATACCAAATGACTACGCGAGCTGGCCCACCAGTATGATACAGCGCATTCATTAATACTACAAATCCTATAATGCCTTCCTGTTGTTTTGGTGCGTCAATCAGGACGGGTCCCATAAACGCCCTCTCCTCTGTGACAGTAGTTATAGCGATCTCAAGCTACAACTGTCACTGTAGAACCGAAAAGAAAGGCAGACAACAGGAGCTTTCTGGACAGGTGGGAGACAGAATATCTGTTTACATATGTAAAAGACAAACCTGTTTGTCTTTTACATATTCTGATATCATATTCTGATATTAAAAGGCTCATTTGTTCAATGCTGGCCCGCGACTTTGTTCAAGTTATACATTTTGGCCCACTGTGTATTGGAGTTTGACACCCCTGAAGTAAGGGAATAGCAAAGGGTCCTTTGAAAATTGCTAGGTGGCGCCATTGAGCCGTTTTTTTGCGATTTTTGCAACGACCTTAAAATACTACATTTTGAAACTCCCTTGACACGTCCGCCAAGTTTGGTGAGTTTTTGAATATGATAAAGCCCCCAAAAAGGCCCCTCTTTAGGGGGCAGAATAATAATAAGAAACAGTACAAAAACAATAGGCCTTCGCAGCGCTTAGCTGCTCGGGCCTAATAAATTCTCATTATTCAGTTATTAACTATTAGACTAATCAAGGCTGTAATAACTTCAAATCAGATACTCTACTGCACAACTTGTAAAGTATTGGTAATTTTTTTCCCCTCTTTTGTTTGCTTGAGATAATACAACAAAATATGAAGTTCATTTTCTATTCTGGTGCTGTCAATATGGTAGGAATGGTAATTCTGGCATTGATGTAATATATGTCATAGATTGTTTACGAACCATTGCTCTAAAAAGCAAAGTATAAACTAACCATAAACATTTGCATCACTGGACCATAGAAAAGCTGCTCCCTAGTTTTAAAATTGGTGGGCAAAGTATCTTATTTGCTCTTGCTTCACTCTGCCGTCACAAAAATGTACTAATGTGAATTCTTGTTTAATTTATTTCTTTTAACCAAAACTATCGTAAACAAGGAAAATTCTGCAAAATTTCAGACCTACCCTCCTTCACGAATCATTTCAGTCAGAATAAGCAAAAGTAAGTTAGGAAGTTTTACTAGCCTCTGTAACCAAACAAACACAGAAACAGGATGAGTCACCTGAGATATCCCTGAAGAAGCAAAGAAACAATCACAGCTTCAGCCTGCAGCCGAGACAGAGCCGTGGTCTGGATCATCTTCCTGAGCTTGGCTGGGCCCCTCCCCATCCATGTCTCCACCAGCTTCAGTGGGGTCACTTTTTCATTCATGGACCCTGCTTGCTCTACAATTAGCACCACTTGTCTTGCATGCTGGGTAATGTCCACACTAGTATAGCCTGAAGGGGTATAGAGCTGATACTTATACTCTACACACATTCATACTGAAAATCTTTCTAAATTCAAGGTGCAAGTATGCTATGCATACAAACCTTTTTCATGGCGGCATGTATCACACATTTGGTTACATCTTTCATTGTCCCACACCTCGTCAAAGTGGACAGCCATGAGAGAGCGCCGACACCTTCACACAGCCAACAATCAGAAAACCTCTAGCTAAAGGGTGAACAAGAGATTAATCATGTAGCTTGTTACCTGTCAACATTCTGGCAGTAAGCGACCATTTGCAGCAGCTTCTGGTGGCCGGCATTTTCCATGACCACCATAGTGCTGATCCTGAAGATATCAGCAAAGCCAAAATATATGATACAGTCTGCTGGAAGATCATCCCGACCTGAGGACTCAAAATAACATTATGTATTTCAAAGAATGAATGAGCACTGAAACTGCTATTAGAACTTAAATGTATGAGGATTAGAGTGCACCAATTGGATTTTTCTAGCTGATCACTGATCTTTTAACTAAGATTTTTGGTTGACACCATTTTTTTTTTTCTAAAAAGTTACTACAACAGTGTATTGACTATTGTCATATGCATGTATGCAGCTGACAACCTCTAGTTGGTTGGTGGGACAGTCAGTCAGTCCTCTCTTACGGGAGAGCAAGAGAATAGTGGCTGATTTTCAGATCTTTGCATATACCAGGACTGGCAAACCTGCAACTCTTGAGCAGCAACTCTGACGCATCCTGTGCGGTTCTTCCAAACTAAAATTTCCCACACTCCCTGAAGGCAGCACTGGAAAAAGCAGTGCTGGCTAGTGCTACCAGTCTCCAGTAGTTCTCAGTCTGGGAGACTTTAGGTGATAGATGGGAATTGAATCATTTAGTATTAAAATCTGATTCCATGGCAACATCTTTCCTCAACAGATCTCTGTATTTCTATTGGCTGCATTATTTCAAGTCAGTGCATTTCACACCATATCCAAGCTCAGAAGAATGTGGTTCATTCCCACTAGTAAAAAAGATACAAGTAAACATTATGTCAGAGTTTGCGCAGCAGGTTCCAGTGCCGCTGAGAATCTGCCACTAAGAAAAACAAATTGGTTCTGGTCACAATAACGCAATCAATACTGTGTGCACTGCGCTGATGTGCAGAGTAGCAAAACTATGTACTTGAGATATGGAGCAATTTTTCTACTGCAAAAATAATAGAACAAAAGTCAGAAAAATCAGAAAGAAACAAAGACTTCTTTGAGTTTAAATGAATAATGATATTTAATAATGTGCGTCACACCTGCTGTGTTTCACCTTTGATTGAGTTTTAATTTAGTACGTCATATTCCAAATATTCAAATGTATTAGTGTTTGAATATTAATGTTTAAATTAAAGGCCTTTTTAAGACTACTGAGCAGGGCTCAATGAGTCCAGTGATGTTACACCAAAATAATGTTTAAGTACAGTGTAAAATATGCAAACATTAGAGGTCACCACAATATCCTCAAATAGATACACATCTGAGCCACGTGAGTAAATTGCCCTTACATGTTTCAAAAATGTCCTGCATGAGACACTTCCACATCTGGCAGTTTGGCAAACAAAGACATATTTTCTGTACATCGATGAATAAGTTTTTACTCAAATCATTGTCCTGTACTTGATAATATACATGAAAGTAGCTATAACAGAATACAAACCATACCTAAAGACATTGGTAAAAAATAAAAACTTCCTTGAGTTCCACTAAAGGTATAGGGTCTAACAAAAAAAGTTTCAGCAATGTGGCACAAAGCTAATCTTGAATTGCTATGTGGTTCTTTCTGGTGACAAAGAGTTTAACTTGGCTCTTAATGCTGAACTGGTTCACCACCCCAGGCACAGACAGATAAGATCGGTTTGTCATGCCAGTGTCGGCCAATTGCTCAGAATGAAGGAAATTAAGGCTGATTAATCAGTGCACCCCTTAATATGATGTGTACCTGCACGCCCACTCTCTTGGTAGTAGTTCTCAACAGACTTGCTCATGGTGTGGTGGATAACAAACCTGACATCTGGTTTGTCAATTCCCATACCAAACGCCACCGTGGCAACCACAACCTGAACGCCAATACAGATATTTCAGCAAAATGCTCAGTTATGACTCCCACAATCAAATGGGTCATTGGACCTCTAAAACATAAACATTTAAAACAGATCAGCTAATTTATCCCAAAGAAACAGAATCACTCAATCAACAGTAAAATTCAAAACACATATCAAAAATGATAAACCATGCATGTATTAATATGTATATGTAATTAGTTAAACTACAGCATTTTTGTAAGATCACTCATGTTTATCACCTGGATTTTGTTTGAGGTCCATCTGCAGTGAACTTGCGACTTGTCTTCTGGGTCCATATTGGCATAATAAGGATATGCTGAGATGTCACGTTTTTTGAGTTCAGAAGACAACATCTCAGCATCCTTCTGAGAGAACACATACACAATGCCTGTGGCAAATACATCATTGTCACAAAGTAGCTGCTCTCTATGTTAAAATGTGAACTGAAAACAAAACCACAGAAGAAATGACTAACTTCAAAGCACATTGGTGAGTATTACCTGACTGGTTCTTGTATTTGGCTTTAATTAGAGAGGTAATGTCGCTCATTAAAGCATCACTATCTGAGTCTTTATTGCGAACCTAGGAAAAACAAAGCAAGCAAAGTAAAATGCATATAATGTATACATCAACTGCACTCTGGGATGTACTGAATTGAATGCTTTCTTAATTTATTTATTCAATAACTGACAAGTTTAATTTGGTCTTTGTGGTCAAAAGAAGAGGAGGAGAATTTAAAGGAGTCAAAAGGAATTTAGGCTTTTCTGACTGATCCTGCACACGAAAGACGTTTATAAATCTGATCCTGTTAAGAAAAAATAGACAATAGACTTTAGCTATTTGTCTAATATATTGTTTCATAAAATTTGACTTTGTGGATTTATATGCTTTTTAAAAGGATCAACTTCTATTGGCTGAAAATAAAGCAATAGGAAGCGTGTGATCAAAACAAACTACTCATGATGTATTGTTAGGGGAAAATGAATTGTGGGGATTTACTCTCGCAAAGTAAATTGCGAGAGTAAATTTACTTTGAGATTGCTTCTTAAATACTAAATGAGTGCTTTCATGTGTTTAATCCACGCTTTTTCAATGAGCAGTGCATATAATGCCATGCTAAAGTATTAATACCATTTTAACTTTTACATTTTTTTTCACCTCATAAGGTCTTCCAGTCGCATTTGTCTCTACATGTTAGTTCAGACTGTCAGATTCCATTGTGCCCCACACAAGGAAACAACTCTAGATAAAAGGTAATTCAAGAACTTTGATCACAATGTTCAGTGGAAAAACAATAAGTAAGAGCTTCATTGATTACTGACTTTCACAGTACTGGAGGGGAGTACTGTGAATCAACATTTTTGCATGTTGATTCATGCAAAAATCAACAGATGGTCAAATTTTTTCACATTAATGCACAATTGTGAGTTTATTGCAAACTTTCTCCAAAAAATTTCCAAAACACTTTGTGCTTGTAGCTATGTTAATTTGTGTTGATATATTGTATACAATCCATAGAATACATTGTGAAGTTGGGGTTGTAATGTAATATGTGTACGCAGATGTTTAGCATGCACTCATCTGTGAAGCATATTGTTGAAAAATGTTAGCTGTTACAGTTGTCATGGTTACCTCATAAAAGAGATTAGTTCGATTGAAGGAGGCAGTGATAATGACTGGCTGTTTCACACACAGTATCTTCTCACAGTCCTTGAGGACACTGCTGGTTGCTGTGGCTGTGAGGCCAAAGAGAGGCACAGAAGGAAACTGTCTCTTTAAGATACCCAGGAGTTTATAATCTGTAACGTAAAAAATAGATATGAGTCATTCAAATTCAAAAATACATTGATACCAAAGGGAAATTAAATGTTGTTGTAATTCATTAACAACAAACAATTAATTCAGATTCTTCAAAAACTTATTTTAGATAGTGATGGCTGCTGGCAGGAAAGATCTCTAGTAGCATATTACAGCAGTCTGAAGAAGCTTCTGACTGAAGACACTCTGTTTTCCAAAAGAGTCTCCAGAAGAGGATGGTCAGGGTGGCTGATGATTTTCTTAGTTTTATGAAGAATCCTTCTTTGCATCATCATCATCTCCCCAGATCAGAATAGCCTTTTTTCTCAGGTTGTTAAACCTTTCTAAATTTCTGGCTCTGATGCAGCTGGCCCAACAGATGACAATAGAAGAGATAACTCTCTCAACAACAGACCTATAGAAGACCTGCAGCATCTTACAGCAAACCTTAAAGGGTCTTAGCTTCCTCTAGAAGTACAGCCTGCTCTATCCCTGCTTAGAGAGGGCTTCACTATTTCGTCACAGTACAGTCAGTTGTAAAGGCGAACACCAAGGTATTCCCCAACCACCTCCACTTCTTCTCTCATGATGAATATAGGGTTTCCTCCTAAAATCTACAATTATCTCCTTTGTTTTATACGTTTACAGTCAAGATGAGATGATAGTTCCCACACTATGACACAAAGTGGCCCACCAGATCTCTGTACTTAGCCTCTTCCTTATCTCTGATACACCCGACAACTGAAAAGTCTTCAGAGCATTTCTGTAGACGACAGAAGTTGGACTTGTGCTGGAAGTCTGACATGTACAGAGTGAAAACAAATGGTGAGAGTACAGTGCCCTGTATTGCTCCTAAGTTGCTGATCACTTGGTTAGACACACAGTAGGGTTTCCCCCAGTATATTGTAGGTACGGGGACCTACAATATACTACAATATACTGCTTTACGAGCCTCACCGCCAGGCTAAGCATTTCTTGTTTATGATTTTAGGAAAATAATAAATAAAAAAACGCTATTTTATTTTTATCATTTATTTTTTCAAGCCGGATTGCAAGCGTCTCTGTTGCTCTGAGCGTATCACTGGCGCAGCAGATTTATTCCTGAAAGATATGTTCATAGAAGATAGGTTTATTGTTTATGCATTTAAAGCCAGACCAATCACACCGCTGGCCGCTCTGCGCGTTGACGCGCGCCCTGCAGCAGCTGGATGTCTTAAGTTTACCTCAGAGTGGATCCCACACGCCTCCTTTCACTCAAACTGGACACAAGATGACCTGTATGGATATTTACATCAACCCCCTGTGAGGTATTATGTTTCTTTCCAGAATTTCTGATTAAGATAAGAGTTTAAACCCCACCGCGTCAGCTCTGATTGCGCAGCTCTACGTGAACCACAGGAATAACTTGTAGTGGCTTTCAGAGATGCGTTGAATGAGTGGTGAGAATGATTTATATTTGTGGACAAAGAATTTTGTGTGGCTTTTCCATCTCAACACACTGCCCAGAGCCCAGGCTGTTTATGTCTACGTTCCCGGTTGGTCGGAGCGTTAGTGTTCAACAAACCAGCGTTAGCCTCATCATGCAGGTTCTTCCCGGTGAGGAGCTTTCGCGCTCGCCTGGTTATCATGTTTCATGCTGATTCATATTATTTCTTTATTATTTTTAGGATTATTTTTCCGGTTACGAAGCATCAAATCATATCAAATGCTTTGTCCACTTAGACAAGTTAATGTTAATGTTAATGTGCTCGGCTGCGTGGAAATCTGAGAAACTCATCCCATAAACTGGACCAACCACAATAGTTTGTGTCCCCTTGTTAAAAACTCAACAAACACGAAATGGAAGAGCTACTAGAGCCACAACAGTGGATTTGTTGAAGCAGATGTATGATGGCATCTTCACTTCAACTGCACAGTTGAAAACAGGAAGATAGAGCACATAACACCAGTCTTAAAGTCCCTGCACTGGCTTCCTGTAGCTCATAGACTTTAAAATACTGTTAGTTCACAAATCACTGAACAGTTTAGCGCCACAATACATTAAAGATCTGCTGTTGTTGTATCAACCTTCCAGACCTCTCAGGCCTTCTGGTCCTGGTCTGCTCTGATCCCCAGAACCAGAACCAAAAGGAAAAGCAGCTTTCAGCATCTATGCACCAAAAATTTGCACTTTGAACTGCCTTGCTGCTGAAATGTGCTATACAAATAAAATTTGATTGAATTGAATTGATTGAAATGCAGTTGCATCAGCACTTCAACTGCAGGGGTCTTGATATGAGCTTGCCTGCTTAGTCAGGTGGGCCAACAGGAGTCTCTCCAGGACCTTCGTTACGTAGGATATCAGGGCAACAAGTCTATATTTGTTAATGACCGATGGGTGAGTTTTCTTCAATACCTGAACCACGCAGAAATTTCACAACATCGAAACATTCTCTTGGGTCAAGCTAAGGCTGAAGAGGTGCAAAGAGCACCAGAGAGCTGGGGCTGGTGTCATGCCTCTTCACCTGACTTCTAGATACAGAGAAGTGGAAGGTGGAGGCAAAGGGATAAACAGCATGTGTTGATTTGGTTGAAGACAAACTTGTGGAAGCAGAAGTGTCCATGACTGAAATGGAAGATGAAACATCTGAGGTCTGACAGGAAACCTCTGGGTCACAGGAGGGTGGGATGTTTGTTTGGCTGGGGACAGGAGAGGATGATGATGAGATTGTTCCTGAACTGAACCTGTAGAAGAATGTATTAAGCTCATTTGCTCTGTCTAATCTATCTAAGGATCTACCTGATCCTCCTTTTGCTTGAAGCCTGTAGTCTTCATCCCTGACCACACGTCACACAACTGTTCCTCTGCAGTTTATTCTCCAGCTTCTTCCTGTACGACTCCTTGTTGTGTCCAGTACACCGTGTACTCTTCAATAACTCCCCGTCTTGTTCCCTAAAGGCTCTTTTTTCTTGTTCAACAGTTTCTTCAGTTCACTGGTGATCCAAGTTTTGTTATTCGGGAAGCAGCTAACTGTTCTGTTAAAATCGGTCCTTTCCATACGGAAGTTTATGTAGTCAGTCACACACTCGGTCATGGACTGATATCATCTCCAAGTGCAAAGAGCACTCCAATCAGTTGTTTCAAAACAACCCTGTAGGATTTCTACAGCTTTCTTTGACCACTTCCAAACAGAAGTGGTCAAAGAAAGCTTTGACCACTTTGAGTAAAATTGTATTTTATTAAAATACAATTACTTTAGTAATTATTTTATTACTAAGATAATTGCAGCTAGCAATTATTTTAGTAATTGATGAATCTATGCAATTGTCTATTCTGACAATCAGTTTTTAAAAATGGTTAATTCTACAGATTTTTCTTTTAAGCCTTTTTTACACAATATTATAAAATCAAAATACATAAACAAATAAATTCTTAAATTCATTTTTAAATGAGAGAATAAATATTACATTACCTAAAATGCAATAACAAAGCATTCATTTAGTATTTCTGAACCATGTGAATTATGGAATTTTGGTTAAAATTTGTAGGCCAAGGTTGTTTCCCTTAGATGGAAAATGTATATATTTTTGTACACTTTTGGCTTAATTATTGCTTTGAATATGCGTTTTTTAGCCACTGGCCTCTTTTGAGTCTGTATACTCAAATTCACAATCAAATAATTAAATGACTACTAAGTTAGTTTATGATTATTTCAATATTTGATTAATCGTTTCAGTCCTAATTGTAGTAAGACATTATATCCATTTATTATGTGAAGTAGTTTCACCGAAAACAATATAACAAAATAATAATAATACTTTAATAGTTGGCTAATAAAAACAATTACCACCTGGTCTGAAGTCGTGTCCCCACTGGCTGCAGCAGTGCACCTCATCCACAACTATACGACTCAGCAGCTTGGCATTATAGGCTTTTTCCAGTCGAGACATCAGCAGCTTGCTCTTGGCAACCTTCTCTGGAGTTACATACACCATCTTGAAGGGGACTTTCACATCCGTCATTCCAGCCATGACAAGCTTGGAATGCTCCTGCAGTTAAAGGAAAGCCATATAAAAATATGAAGAATCTGCCTGAATTTACTGTGTCATTTTGTATGTGCCTTCCATTTTTTAGGTCAAGAAAGTATGTGTCTCATACTGTAGTTAATTATGTTGTGAAGCCTTCTGTTAAATAAAGATGAGAACTTACATTTTCCCTGTAAATATTCTATTTATGGCTAATGGGTTGCATGCAAATTATTAATTTGATGCTCCTCATCCATTATTAGATCTGAAGAAGCCTGAGAAGTGAAACTTCAAAAAAAAAAAAAAAAAAAGAGACACAAACAGTCCAGTCTCTCTTATGTTTAGGCAAATTGTTAACCATGCACAGAATTGGACAAATCCATGAACAAATTAGTCCAGAAGGAGTTTTCTATCCTTCTTGTAATAATAAAAACTAAAATTTTATATAAATGTTTGGCAGATACAGAAGTCATCTGCAAACTCTGTATACTGAAAAGTATGAATGACGGACACAAAAATACTGAGGAAGGAAAGATACAAAGAAGATATTCAGGAAGAAACAGTAGAAGTGGTAAGAAAATAAAAAAGATCAACAGAAGGGATGTAGAGGAATAAAAAGAAGGATTTTTTAAAAAGGCAGGCAGAGAGGGAGGAAAGAAGTACAGAAATAAGGCTGCAGAATGTTAGAAAAATATTCTATTTGGCTTTTATTGAGCTAAATTGCAATATTTATTACATGAGCTAGCCCTCTCCCCCCACATACATACTCTCTGTGAGTTTAAGCATCTCGGGCACTAAAGACGTAAATCAGGTACGGAAAAACATGCATATTGTGAATGCATGTTACTTCTAATGTAATCTCCTACCTAACACTGCATTCGAGCAGTCTTTTTCAATAACTTTGCATTAGATCACTACGTCACACACATTCTGCAATCTCATATCACCCCTTACAGTTTATAGGGGTTATAGGTCTATGACTATGATGCAAGGTGGATCAGGGGCACAAGATTAGTGGAGTGCTCTGGATTGACTGAGACTCTGCACCAACAGTTTGGCCAATTATTGTATAAAAATAGTAAAGGCTCATGTGATGACCAATGATACTCCCAGTTTGAGAGATGACTACCAGTTACCTTACTGCTCGATGCATTCAGCATGACTGCAGGAATACCAACAGACTTCAGGTGCATGATCTGGTCCTCCATCAGAGACACGAGTGGTGTGATAACCATTGTGAAACCTGCAACATAAGGACCAACCAGTCAATCACAGCCATACAGGTAGGTGGAAAAAGAAGATCTCTAGCGATGCAAACAACAGGGTGTGTTTAACTTCATCATTATTGTTATTATGAATTAATAATAACGTAAATTAAAGCCGCAAAGCGGCGTCAGGCAGCCCTCGCAGCCAAGCGCCGCTCCAGTCTATTGGCCACCGCGGGGGTTCTGGCACCGCCGCCTGCCACCGCAAATATACACCATGCAAAACAGGTTCATTTCTGTTGGAAGTGGGCGGAGCTAAGGTGATGTGATGACATCAGCTGACCATGACAATGTGATAAGGACTGCTTTGTATTGAGACATATCAAGTCTTACGCAGGTGTCACCTAAAAAGTTCAAAGATGTACCAGTTTAATAAACTGTACTGGTCAGTAATAAACCAAGGGCAATGCACATTAACAGAGCACAGTTAACTTTCAGCACATTAGAACAATAGCACAGGCTGAATCCCACCCATTAATTAGGTATTAATCACAGGAAGCGCTACAACTAAATATTACAACCCCAATGGATCGGTAATAAGATACTTAGCATTTTCTCAGAGCTCTTTGAAACAAGCCTTTAAACAGGTTCTATACATAACAACAAACAAGGCTGAATGTATAAAACTGCATGTATCAAACACACTATTCAGTTTCTTGAATTAGTAAAGCGCTCCATTAGCTTTACAAACGTTGCAGGCCTGAGGGACTCGGTTAGCATCGTCCTCGGAACAGCAGTTCCAAACATGGCGGCTCCCAGAACCAGCACGAGGAATGGGTTACTCACTGCACTGCGAGTTACCAGTTTTTAAACAAAACGGCAATGAAACTGCTCCAACTCCGGTCCAACAGTCCGTTCCGGCTCACGAGCATGGTTCGGGTCTGCAGCTCCAAAACCCAAGCAAAACATTGAGCGTGGTCTGGTTCTGTGGCTCCAAAAACCAGGCAAAATGATCAGGAAAAGTTAGCAGCTCCAACTGGTTGGCAAAAAAAATTTGCAGTCCACAGCGGAATAGTCCGAACCTCGACCATGAAGACTAGCCAGTACGAAGCAGCTTACAGGCACAGCTCCAGCATAGTTCAGTCCATCACAACCAATCAAACTGCTTAAATTTGATTTTGCCCTTGACTGACCAGTAAGGTAGGGACATGTGAAATTGATGCATTTACTTGCGGTAGTAATAACGCTATATTTACTGCGTGTTTTAAGCCAACAAACATTGCCTGAGGTGTTACGTATAACCTATCAGGTTATATGTAACCTGATCCTTTCCTTTTGGAAATGTCACGGCAGATGCTCTCGCAAAGTTTTCACGCCCATCCTTCCGTCGATTTGTTTTGACATCTTTAGCTGTCTTTGTAATGCAAGTTGTTTCATTGGTGGAGTAATACAGACATCTACTGGCGAAATACCAGTATAGTTATTCATCATCTTTAGCTTGTTTCTCATGCAAGTTCTTTCATTGGTGGAGTAAGTCTGTATCTGAAAAACTGTGGGACGAGTTCAATCAGATACGACCTCTATAAAAAAGAGAAAATGATGTCCTTTTGGAAATATCACGGCACCCTAACCCTAGTGAGTTTGGAGCAGCTCGGCCCGAAACTGTGGAATTGAGAACCAAACATATGGCAATGGCGTTACAGGTCACTTCGCCATGCTGCCACGCCCACCTGCTCCATTGAAGCAGGTCGGGATTGGAATCCTCAACACACCAACATGTCTTCTGTCTCTGGGCACAGTTTCATGTTGATGAGGTCAAAGGGGTCAGATAGCAACCGTTCACAGTAAAACATTACACTTCCTGTTCTCAAGGGGCGTGGCCTAAGTGATGTCATCATTCGACCATAGGGGATTGTAACATAACCACTTTGTTTGTTTTTTTCAATAACTATATTAAATGTTAAAAATATCAAACTGTCTTGTGGAACAGTTGTGGGGATTTCAATATTAAAAAATATTTAGAATTTCCACTGTTAAAAAACTGATGTTGGGTCAATCATATTTGGAGCCAGGTGTGTAAAAATTTAGTAATGAAAAGGGGGCGTGTGCGACGGCGAGGCGCGGCGCAATCAGCAAGTAAGACGCTCATGTTCAGATCTGTGCAGCGGGAGTTCGGCTTTATTGATTGTTTAAACCAAGCAAAGAAACTAACGAATAAGATAAAACAACGATTAAGGTTCGCCCCAGCGCCGTAGATCGTGCCCGAAAGACTGGATCGAAGTTTGCACCGAGGAAACGCCGCCCGGTGCAGAAGGACGACGCCAGTGCGTGGAGGAACCCAACGGGGGGGAAAAGGGACGCTCCCGGTGAGATCTGGACTTCAACCAGTCAAATAAACTTGACTGGTTGAAGTGTTTTGTGGGTGACAGTTAAGTAGCAACAGAAAAATTAAACCTAAAAGTCAGAGAGATCCAGAAGACCACAGATTGTATGCACGGGTGTTTATGAGTGTGTGCACGTGTGCACGTGTGCGTTTGTACCCTTCGAGCAGATTGCAGGCAGCTGGAAACAGAGACTTTTTCCTCTTCCTGTAGGCATGACCAGAAACACATCATTGTCTGCCATGGTTAGGTTGATGGCTCTGAGCTGCAAAGGTCTGAACTTAGAAAGACCAAAGGAGCTTTTTAGATGCTGCTCCACCTCTTTGGACCAAGGGAAATCTATCAAGAAAAGTCAACCAGGACTTATTTCACAACTCCATAATCAAACTGGGATCCAGACATGCACCTCTGCTTAAAAAGCTGCTGGTGAAACCATGGCTGTCCAGTACCTGAGCCATCATAGCGCTGCAGCTCCTGCCTGCTCATCGTCCACTCGGGAACTGCGGTCGAAGAGGATGAGGAACCGATGGCGTTGCAGGGCTCCTCCAGTAGCAGCAGCAGAGTGCTTTTGCGAGACGTCAACTGGGCCTGCTTTTCCAGCAGCTCTCTGACCTGAAGCTCCACCTGCTCCAGCTCGGCCTCCACCAAGTCCAACTCTGCCTGCACATCTGCACACAAAAACCAATGAGTGCAATGTATCCATAGCACTCATTGAAACAAATTGAACATTAAAGCCACGTGACTGACATAGAAATATATCCTTTTATTATTATTTTTTTTCCAGGAGCTCGATGGGCTATCGGGGTCTGTTTGTCACTGATCAAGTCACATGGTTATTGGAACGTTCACACATAGGACCAGTGATGGCATAGTTACTTTGAAAAAGTAACTTTGATTACTCCTTGAAAAGTAAATTAGTTAAATTCCTGACTACTTGATTTCGAAAGTAAGTTACATTAAAAGTAACTTTTAGTTACTTTCAGCAGCTGCTAAAAACAACGCTCCACCACCTGTGAAAATGACATTGATGTTTCCCAATACTTAATTGCAAGTTATTTTATAATAGTAACATTAACAATGTATTTCCACTCATAAGGCTGAACAAAAGAGGAAATTTTTTAATGGTGACAACGGTACAAAAAAAAAGAAAAAAAGAAAAAGAAATGTTAGTAACGTGTGAGTGTTTTTGTGTGGTCCACTGTTGTCAGGAAAACTCTAAGAAGGAATTTAAAGCCCCTATCCCTTCCCCTAGACTCCAGGTTGTGCGTTACGGCCCTGTGTTCGATATCAGAGCGCAGCGCACAGAGCTCCTCCTGATCCACAATTCAGATGGCTGCTGCACAGATTTGTGACATTTATATAAATATTAATAATTATAATGCCGTTTAGTTGCACAACTTTATGGACTATTTCATTTGTGACTATTTTCACATTTATTGTGCTGTTCAGATTAGTCTCGATGTTTCCAATTTTCTGGATAGTTCCGACATAATTCACAGGTGATATATTAACTTGACATTAACAAAGACAAACCGGGATGGATCATCCGGGAAATGGTGAACAGGGAGAAAATGACTAAAACTACCTTAATGACGGACAAATTCTGGGGTTTATTATGAGTCTGCTTATTTCCAAGCCCAAATGAGCAACTTCACATTCAAAAACGAGCCCAAAAAGGTGCAACCCGCGACTCATTAAATTTGCATGCGACTTAAAAATAGCCTCAAGCCACTTACAATATTCAGACTTAGCGACAGAAACTCAAAATAGTTCCTGTTTTTCCACCAACAAACTGCGCATCTCCCTCATTTGATTACATTTCTTTTTTTTTCTTTTTTTAAAGTTGCAGAAAAGTTTGATACAGAACTATGTTACAAAATAATATTGCAAGCTTTGAATGTCTCACAGAGAGCTATGTTCAACACAGGACTGAATATGTTATGCAAATAGCTACAAAGAGAGAAAACCTAACATTGCACATTGTTCTGAACACATCATTCCTTTTTTTTTTTGGATAGGGTTAAGGTTTTTAATATATATTTTTATTTAGTCAACTATTAACAACAGGACATTAAACACAGGGACAAAGCAAACATAGCATTGTTTTTCTTTTTTCTTCTTGCCTCCATCCCCCTTCCCATCCCTCTCTCCTCCTTCTTTTTCTTCTTTTTGTTCTATCCCCTACCTCTCCACATCCATCCATACCCGACTGCAAACAACAAAAACAACAAAATGAAGTAAGAAAAAGAAAGAAAAGGCACACAATAAAGAAAAACAACAATAATTATTGTTATACAGCTGAAAAACAAAACAAAACAAACAAAAAAACAAGCATGAAAAACCCAGGGGCCAAGATAAGAACTCAAACGTGGACAGCATATAAACAAGCGTCCACACAAGTGTGGGCACACAACACAAGACAGGACATGGATATTTAAAACTGCACAGAGCCAGCTCTTGTGCGACTCTCAGGCTCGAGGGAGGGCATCCAAGCTTTCAAAATAAAATAACAGAGGGGCCAAAGTTTTATCAAATTTTTGGATCGAACCTCTAAAACAAAATTTGATCTTCTCTAACTTAAGGAACAGGGTCAGATCTTTTAACCAAAAAGAAGCCTGGGGTGGGTGTTTTGATTTCCACGCTAGTAATATTCTTCTTCGGGGGAGGAGAGTTGAAAAAGCCAGTACGTTTTTAAAATCGTGTGTTAATGATATTCCCTCCCCTGGAATTCCAAATATTGCCAATTCACCACTGGGTTTGATATCTATTTCAAAAGCTTCGGATAGGATCTGAAAAATTGTGGACCAGAATTTGCACAGTTTGTTACAGGTCCAGAACATGTGGGATAAATTTGTCTTAGCTATATGGCAATGAACACAGGTTTCACTGATTTTAGAATAATTCCTTGAGAGTCTGGCTCTAATGTAATGAATCCTATGGAGGACCTTAACTGAATTAGTCCAAGTCGAGCGCATAATGTTGACCCATTTACTCTACGTAAATGGGCCTTCTATCACCTGAAGAACATCTCCAGGATTAGAGGACTAATGTCTCAGCCAGATCTAGAGAAACGCATTCATGCGTCTATCTTTAGTTGCATTGATTATTGGAACAGCGTCTTCACAGGCCTGTCCAACAAATCAATCCTCCAGCTGCAGCTGATCCAGAAGCTGCTGCTCGCGTTCTCACTGAAACCAGGAAGATGGAGACATAACACCAGTCTTAAAGTCCCTCCACTGGCTGTCTGTAGCTCAAAGAATAGATTTTAAAATACTGTTGTTAGTTTACAAATCACTGAACGGTTTAGCACCACAATACATTAAAGATCTGCTGTTGTATCAACCTTCCAGACTCTCAGGTTCTGGTTCTGCTCTGCATCTCCAGAACCAGAACCAAAAGAGGAGAAGCAGCTTTAAGCATCTATGGACCAAAAATTTGGAACAAACTTCCAGAAAACTGTAAAACAGCAGAAACCCTGACTTCCTTTAAATCTCAACTAAAAACACACCTGTTTAGAGTTTTATTTGAAATGTAATATGTAACAATGTATTTTTTATTCTATGTTGCATGACTTTGATTTTTTGTGTTTATGATGTAAAGCACTTTGAAATGCCTTGTTGCTGAAATGTGCTCTACAAATAAAATTTGATTGATTGATTGATTGATCTGCGACAGACTGGCGACCTGTCCAGGGTGTACCCCGCCTCTCGCCCGGAACGCAGCTGGAGATAGGCACCGGCACCTCCCGACCCCGTTAGGGAGAAGGGTGACGGAAAATGGATGGATGGATGATTGATTGATTGATTGATTCATAGATACATCAGGGACAAAGCCTCAACAGACAATGTGCTCAGTGAATGTCTCAGACAACAGGGAACGGAGGTTGAGGTGCCAGAGATACCATCATGGGAGGACAAGCCCCTACATGGGATGTACCACCAGCAAATAACCGAAGTGGCTGATATCAGTAAATCCTACCAATGGCTGGAAAAAGCTGGACTCAAGGACAGCACAGAGGCCCTCATCCTGGCCGCCCAGGAACAGGCCCTAAACACCAGAGCAATAGAGCCCCAGATCTACCACACCAGACAAGACCCAAGGTGTAGGTTGTGCAAGGAGGCCCCTCTGAGACAGTCCAGCACATAACAGCAGGGTGCAAGATACTGGCAGGGAAAGCGTACATGGAACGACATAACCAAGTGGCAGGCATAGTGTACAGAAACATCTGTGCAGAATATGGACTGGAAACCTCGAGATCAAAGTGGGAAACACCCCCAAAGGTGGTGGAGAATGCCAGAACTAAGATCCTGTGGGACTTCCAGATCCAGACAGACATAATGGTAATGGCGAACCAACCAGACATTGTCATAGTGGATAAACAACAGAGGAAAGCCGTTGTGGTAGATGTAGCAATACCAAGCGATTGCAACATCAGGAAAAAGGAGCACCAGAAACTGGAGAAATACCAGGGCCTCAGGGAGGAACTGGAGAGGGCTTGGAGGGTGAAGACCACAGTGGTGCCTGTGGTCATCGGGGCCCTCGGGGCAGTAACCCCCAAACTGGATCAATGGCTACAACAGATCCCAGGAACAACATCAGACATCTCAGTCCAGAAATGTGCAGTCCTTGGCACAGCCAAGATACTGCGCAGGACCCTCAAGCTCCCAGGCCTCTGGTAGAGGACCCGCGGTGGGTGAGAAGGGAATTTTTTTATATATATATGTATATATATATATATGGATACATTGTGGTGTATAGAGATTGACAAGGTGTTAAGGCTACTCAACAGAGTCCTCTGTGCAGCCTTAACCACCCTGTGCAGGAGACCGTTCTCTCCACTTACATCACTATGTGGCATGGCAGCAATAGAAGCTCCTCCAATGTATCGGAAATGAAGAGGATCCCAATCCCTTCTGAAATCCACCTCCTTGGTCTTCACTATAAGGCAGCTGTGATGTCTTGCCGAGCAGTCATACCGTCACAATATTTTTGCTACCAAAACGACTGGGAGCTATACTTGTAGCGTCAATCTCTATCTTCAGTTAGGGGTGACTATTATAAATGATAAAGAAACACTCACCTTTAGTTCCAACACCAGAATCCATCTTTCCAGTGATGTTTCAATCTTCAGTCTGTTAAACCACAATCAGATTTCCCATTAGTTAAGCCTGTTTCATTCTAATTTTGTATAACTGACCTACAGTCAGTTTTTTTAAATTGCTTGTTTCATTTTGTTTTTATTATTCTAGTATTAGAAATTATCAAGAAGTTATTTGGTCTTTATGAGGTGCTAATATTTAGATATAACCCCAAGTGCAGAAAAACACTCAGTCATAATTTACACAGCAAATTGAAAAGCCATGTGAAGAGAAAAAGTAACAGCAAAGAGCAGCAAAATGATGATCAATTATCTGATCACCATCAGAGACTCTCTGTCTAGTAAAGACAGAGTCCAGGCAGCTGAGTAATCTAAAGCATACAGGTGTTGTTGTAACCATGCAAAGGAGGAAAACCATTATAAACATAGTTTAAGTTAGTTTGTTGCCAGAAGGCACAATTTAATTTTGAGAAGTTGCATCTCAAAGAGCCATAAACAAGATGTCAATCACTTCAAACACTATAACCAGCTTTCAAGCATGGTGGGGTGAAGGAGTGATGATTTGCCTGGCAGGGACAAAACCTATTTGTTGATGCATCAAGATTCAGACACTAATGATTTGCCAATTGACAAACTACAAAACTCGATTTACAGCATCAATTGATAACCCTAATTTTGACCAACGGAAAAGGGGAAAGTCAGAACCACAGCACTGAGGACTAATAGTATTGGTGGTCATATAGATTCATGTGTGTGAGAATTTATTTCAAGCTCCTTGTGAGTCAATGGTTTGTGCGTCTATCTTTCACTGCAAATACAGCTATTAAGTCTTTTGGGGAAATAGCTCCAACAACTTTACACATTTAGAGACGATAACTTTTGCAAACTAATTAATGAATGTGTACATGCTGTAGCTTTGGCTATGTGACCAAGTCTGTCTAGCTGAATGTGTTCAGGGTGCTGTGTCTCCTTTATATCTTGAGAGTAGCTGCAAATGTTCTTGTCCTTCCTTCATACAAACTAAATCTGTTGCGTTTGTTTGATCCCTTGTTTTCATGAATGATCCATTATAAAATATATCAGTCTACACCTTAAATTTTATCTCTGAACCGGTCTACCCTGTTCCTTGGGTAGACAGCACTACTTGATCATTCATTTCCCGTAAATCATACACAGATGGACTCAATTAATACAATTACAACCAATTATGTCTACAGAAGCTGAGACGCTACACTTTTCAAGCATGGTGAAAATGGTACATTTTAATTGTATCATACATGATACACTATTTGTATCATGTGAAGTGCTTTCACAGGTTTGTTGGTCTATCACAATAAATTCCAATAAAATACATCAAAGTTAGTCACCGTAACGTCACAAAATATGTAAAAGTGATTCTGTACCTTAGGCAGACACATTTAAAAAAATGTTGTACTACCAATAGCATTTGCAAAAAAATTGTCAAGAAAAACTTATACTTACAGGTTTTAAGCTTTCCCAACCTTATTTTTGTTCACCTTAGCTTCCATGAACGTCCAATACATGTGACTTATGTTCCAGTTTCACATATTGCACATGTAACAGAGCGCGGTGTTAAGAAAGGGTCAAGTCGAAAAAAAATTACAAGAGTTTAATGATAGGATGATGATGATTGATTTCGTCAGAAAATCAAGATACTGAGCATTCCAACATGCCAAAAGCTAGCTTTTCTCCTGGTTGAAACTATGTGCTAAAGGTTGGCTTAGTAGGCTTCGCTTACTTAATTCCAACAGCGAAATAACCTGTCAAACACCTTGGTTTATTTACTTGCTATTGTTGCTACAAAAGCAAAAGTGAACACACAGGAAAAGCAAATGGAAATATTCCCTAAATTAGGTCCGCTAGGTTAGTCATTAGACGAATTGGTTGAACTGAACCTTAGAAAGGTAAGATAATCTCTTCCAAAAATGTTACAGGTTCTTCAACTTGAGCGCTATGACGTATCATTTTCAAAGCAAAGTCTTACAGTTTACATTTAACATATAAAGAGTATAGTCTGGTTTGAAACAAACACTTTAAATAATTCCGGCTACATTAGTACCGCCTGTCACACAATTCACAGGGCATAGATTTCAAGAAACCTTCGTGTGCCGCATTCAAGAAACTTAACATAGAGTCTTCTCTAATGTAGCCTATTTCCTCATATACTGCCTTTTTTCCCCCCAGTCCTTTGCAACAAATCCAAATACATATGTTTACGTGGTTGAAGTCCGCATGCATACTTTTGCATCACAAAAATATGCATGTGAAGTGACGTTAAATAAAGTTTGCTGTGTGTAATGTAGCTCGCTAAGGTGTCCCGGAAGATTACTATCCTATAACAAGTGTTTCCGGAAGACGTGGCTGCCGTTTCTGTGGCAGCTGTCATCCAAGCCATTAGAAGAATTTAAAATATATTTGTATTATTATTTTTGTTTGTGTTGTTTTATACCTTACTAATTCAGCATCAGGATGATTTCGCTAACGGACTCTCAAAGTAAGATATTAGTTGTTGAACAGAAATTGTAGCTAAGTAGCCAGGTCAAACTGGCACCATCTCAGCCACAGAAGCTTCCAATCTACACTTTTCATATCATGAACAGTCTCACTTATAGGCTCAATTGAAATAAATTTTTGTATTGCTAAACAGTTTTGCAAACCTCTTACTTTCACCAACATCTCGGTGTTTAGTGAATTGTAAGATACTTAAGTTATAAGTAAAAATCAAGGTAAACGAGGAAGTTTTCAAACAGTCTTATTATTTTATTGCTTTATAATGAAATATTAGCAATCGTGCTACTGATAATATGGCTGGCTTTATTTTGAACATGTTAAAATATACAGTATGAAGAAACGACTAAATAACACAATAAATGAATAAAATTCCTATATTATTGTTATCATAATTTTTAAAAATACTAATAATATTAAATGTAAATAATCAGATGTAGAAAGGTTTCGAACAGGCATTATATATCATTTAAATCCATAACTTACCATTATTTACACCTACAAAAACTATATTTGGTATTGAAATGTTCTCGCTTACACTTTTACAAGATGAGTAATCTCTGATATCCAAAAGGGAGATAAGCCACACTAGGTTATTTTAGGAAGCTGTCAGCTCAGAGTGTCAGTACTATTCAGACACATTAATGGAAGGTTAAGTGGAGGGGAAAAGTGTGGTAGAAAGTTTGCATAGGATACCTGCAAACTTACGTGAGTGAGAATACTCATATATTCTGTTTCTAAATGAACAGAAATATTTCTGTTCAAAAAGTGAACTGGAATTAATCAGTTCAGTTTTTGAATTGAATTTTTGGGAGAAATTACCTTTTCCATCACATTTTTCAACCTTTATGTAACCTGGCGATCTAGTAAGAACAAGTTCTTATATGCAATAACGACCTTACAAATAAATATAAACACTTGTACTAGCCTGACTATTGCCCTCCTGTACAATTCCACTCGACAAAAAATGTTGCTTGCAGCACAATCTGTGTTGGCTACACTTCCAAATATTGAGTTAACATTAACAGCGACCCTCTATAAAAAGCAAATTACATAGTACAAGGTGCTGGTTTTTACCAGACTAAAGATGTCCATGTTATAGGAGAGAACACCTAATCCAGGGGTGGGCACTCCTGATCCTCGAGGGCCGGTGTCCTGCAACTCTTAGACGTCTCCCTGGTCCAACAGCTAAATCTTAAATGCAGTCAAGTTCTCCAGAGTCCTGCTAATGGCCTCATTATTTGACTCAGGTGTGTTGAAGTAGAGATACATCTAAAAGTTGCAGGAAACAGGCCCTCGAGGACCAGGAGTGCCCACCCCTGACCTAATCAGTACCAGTTTATCCTGTAAGTATCTTCAAACAACCATGTTTTGGGATTGCAACAGCAGAAAAGTAAAAAACAAAAAAAAATTGCTGAATGAACATCAGGTTGCTATAGCGATTTGAATATGTGTCTGTGTGTGTCTCTGCATATGTGTGTGTGCGTGCGTGCATGCATGTTTGTCAGAAATTGGAATGGGATTAACAGGTTTTGGCGTATTTTTCCTGTTCTTTGGGATGATCCTGTTCTTTGACAAAGCGCTTTTGGCCATTGGAAATGTGAGTATTGCTTTTTGTGATACACATGTATATAATGCTGTAAAATCTACATGTGTAATGTCATTCATGGCGACAATGCAATGTATGTTCATTCTCGTGACTTGGTTGTAAGAGATGCCCCAACCACTCAACCAATTCACCAGATTTTTTTGTAGTTCATCCAATCCTTCAAAAGTAAGAACCCCCTTCCACTTTAATTCTGATAAACAGATCAGTCATCCATGCCGATCAGTGCACTTTAGTGTACTTTTTGTTTCCAGTTAAAATCTAAAGGTTAGTAACAATTGCTTTAAGCATCATTGTTGTACTTCTGATTGTCTTTTGGGGGAAGAAGGAAGAAAAATTTGGCTAGATGGTATTGATTTACAGTTTGAGTTCTTCGGAGATGATCTGATTGAACAGCAGGTGTTTCTTTGCAGTCTGACAAGTTTTCATGGTCCAAATAAGAGAGAAAAGAGAAAAAAAGAGTTCTTAAAAATATTTGTGTTTTCCCTCTTTACTCTCTGTCAATTTATCTAAAACATCCATCTATCCACTGAATTGCTGTATTTCTTATTTTAAAAATGACAACTCAAGAAATTTGAGTCTGGAAAGGTGTAAAAATTTAGACCCTGGAACAAATACGATACACTGACCATTTTCTTCTCCATAGATCTTGTTTGTCGCTGGTCTGGCTTTCGTCATCGGCTTGGAGCGAACGTTCCGCTTCTTCTTTCAGAAGCACAAATTAAAGGCCACTAGTTTCTTCCTGGGAGGAGTGTTTGTAGTCCTTATTGGCTGGCCTATCATTGGAGTTGTGCTGGAAATCTATGGATTTTTCCTCCTTTTTAGGTAAGAGGAAGTGAAGATAACTACAACTTCATTATGTACTCACAATCTTTTTCAAACCCCAGATCTCTACTCTGAATTTGCTTTATCTCTCCTGACTCCCTCTCTGCTTCTGGGTTTGTGTGCAGGGGCTTCTTCCCAGTTGTGGTTGGCTTCATCAGAAGAATACCAGTTCTTGGTTCTATCCTGAACCTCCCCTTCATCAGTGCTGTGAGTATTGAGCACTACTGCAGCAGTCTTTGCAGCTGTGCTGTTCACATGCATGAATCATTTTATTGGTCATTGCTCAAGTCTCTCAACAGCAGCCGATTGCCACAGCTGTCATCACAATAGCTGTTAAATGTCAACATCCAAAATCTTCTGCAAGTTTATGAGACTGCATTAATTCTTGTTCTGTAAACATATAGTTTAAGAGTACAGAGAGAAAATAACTCAGTTCTCCAAATATGTGTGGTGTTAGAATTAGTGACATTCCGGTAAGATGTTTTCTCCCTCTTGCCCACCTAGTGGCGAGTCAGGAGTTGGAGTGTTTACGTAGCATCTGGTAGTAGCATCACTCAGCCTTACAAATGTGTGATTTATTTGCAATTTGGACACTAAATGGAATGGGTCTCCTCTGCTCTGACTATTGGTGAAGGTTTGGTGTTGAATGGATGACTGTGTGAGTCTGGCTGCAGTGCTTGAGGAAGCAGGAGAAGCTAATGGCAGCTAATGACGAGTCACCACTAGCTTCTCTCACTGCATACTCAGGACAGAGAGGCTGCCTACAGTTGAGCTGCAGAACGTTATTGCCATAAAAGTCTCCAACAACACTGAAAAGAAGTCACTAGAGTCTCAAAGACTAATTGTTTCTGAAAAAACAACTAGTAGTTTTGACAAAGGTCACTGGAGGAGTCTGAAAAATCGATAAATATAGTGACAAAGTGGGTAAGTTGACAACAGTGCCTCTGTTATCAATTCACTCGTCTCCTCCCCCATCCTCTTACACTCAGCCGTATGGAATTTTTCAAAATTTGCCAGGGTTGAGGTTATGCTTTCAGAAGGGGGTTAATAAAACTTTAAGTGGCCAGGAAGTTTATGCACAATGGCACAGTCACAACTATAATCACACAGTAAAAAAAACATAAAAGAACCAACAGATTGTTTTGCTGCTTGAGCAAGATACAATTTATTGCAACTTAACAAAGTCAGTTTAGCAGTGCATCAATATCCCATTTGCCCTGTTTTGCAAATAGGCTGGTTAACTTACAGGCTGGTTAACTTACAGGCCTAACCATAATCACAATACTATGGTTAGGCTTCCGACCACAAACAACCTTGTGAACTTGCTGTTTAATGCCAAAGAATCAATTTACCATAACAGAAAATATGTTTATCTGGTCTTATCGTTAGCCATGCTAACTAGCCTGGGCATTCACAACTGCTAGAAGCTGTATGGTAGCTGAGAGCAAGGGGAAGAGGAGGTAGAGTGGCACGCATCCAGCCATAATCAGTGCGTGCCATTCTTGGATTGGTTCAGCTCAGACTAATTGTGGACTCGGTGCATTGGGACAACACAATTTGTTATGAAACATAATGACAGTTTCAACAAATATGTAAAAAAAAAAAAAATTACAAGTTACATGCCACAACTTTTCTGTGAGACTGCTTTAAAATGGTAGTTAAAATCTTCAAGCAGCAGGCCTGCTAAGATACTTAGCAAGCCTGCTACTAACACTTAAAAAGCCTGCTGCTAATATACTTAGCAGGCCTGCTGCTTAAAGTTACTGTCTACTGCCTAGCAACATGAGCAGATAGCTTCACATGCTAAGAAGCTAATGTCAACCTGGTATTCTAAAATTTTGTATAATGAGCACTTGTAAACTATTATTAAATTTAATAATGTTTGTTCTATATTTTTGTTCAAATTGATGCATAAAAATCTAAATAAGCTTGAACAGATGTTAAATGTTATGTTTTTGCTTTACCAATCAAGCTGCTATATTATTTTTGCAGCAATATATATGTATTTTATTTTATTTAAAATAGACTTGATCAGTTTTTTTCTTTTTCATTCAAGCTCAAGTTATTATAAGAATATCTCACCAGCATCAACAGATAAGGCATCTTACATATCCTCATTCTTTAAATATAAATACGTTGTTTTTATGTTGTTGTTGTGTGAGAATTAACAATTAAGGTTAAATTGTATCTATGTCTCTTTTAACTGTTTGTTTTAAAGCCTTCGTAAGCTGGTTCTGAGGATACCCAGCAGCTGTGGTCAGTCACTGCAATTTTCCACTACGTGCTAAATCCCACCCAAACAGTCTCTTATCCCAGATAAGAAAATAGCATCATTAGAAGTATTATGACCGTCACTATTTTCCATGTACTTTTGTTTTTTACTTGCAATGTCTGCGAACCATTTCTCAGTTATTTATAATTTCCTGCCAAGAACCCAGACTTTCTTTAGTTACTTCCTAATTTACATGAGATGTTAACAAGGACAGATATAACCCACACATACAAAAGAAACCAGGAATGCAGTTATGTGTAAAAAATTTAAACGAAATATGAAAGAAGTATTGAACACACTTTCAGAAACCCAGGAACCCAGCCTGCAGATCAGGGTGACATTGGGGAGAAGTTTAAATGAGGGTTAGATACTAGAACAATATCCCATACTTTTACCATTTCACAGAATTCTGATCAGTCCATCATCTGAAAATGAAAAAAAAAAAATGCACAGCTGTAAGAAGACATGAACATCCACCAGTCTTTCTTGAACTATGGTCCCCAGAACAGATTACAGCAAATCAAACAATTCAAGGGAAGCAGTGCTAATGCTGAAGCAGTGCAGGAAATTTCTGTTGTCAGCAGTTTAGTGGGATTCCTCGTTCAGTAACATATCTTCACCAGTTGGTACTATTCATCTGCATGGTGGCCTACTTCTGCCTCTGGGTGGCAGAAGAGGGAAGAAAAACACTTACTTACATTTCTTTACTACTTTCATCACACTGCTGTGGTTCTTCTGAGATGTTCAGCACATCAAGGACATTAATGATTCTGTGTCTACAACACAAAACCTGGAAGTTTTGCCATATTTAAAAGAAAAAACATTTTTCTTTCTTACGGCAACAACTTGTTGCCGTAACTTGTTGTTGCCGAACTAAAATGAATACAATATCAACATTAAAAAAAATGACATAAAACATAAACATACCTCACTGGCTGACCCTTCCTCTGAGGCAGAAATGAGGTTAATACAGGAATTCTTTCAACTTAAATTACCTTTCTAAAACCACTTGCTAAAGTTATGCTTTCATATGCTGCATCTTCTTTCTCTGGTTCCCTAGCAACATGCTGGATTCCACTTCCTACTTTAACCTTTCAAAATAAGTGTCCAGATTGTTTGCTATTTCTTTGAGAATAAAGATTGAATCACTCTGCTTGTCCAGCAGAGCTTGGCTCTTTGCTTGGCTCATTTTGTGTGGATGCATAGACAGGTACTATTGCAGATTTGTGTTTCTACTTTCATGAGTCACTTTGTTAGATGTATTTTCGTTAACTGTGTCTTGTGATTGTGTTACCTGTACCTGGGTTTCCTTCTGTTCAGCTACTTCTTGTTCTTTAGGTTGTTCTTTCTTTGTCTCGTGTCTTTGTCTTTCTTCATACAGACATGTTTTGAGCATGTGTTGCATGTCATCCGATTACTGCAGTTCTTGGAGATATTACCTCTATTTAAGCAGCCAAAACAGAGTTTTTCACCTTGAATGAACTTGACTCTCTCAGTAACTGGTTTCTCAGTGAACTTACGACATTTGTGTAAGCTGTGTCCTACTCTTTTACAAAACACACAAGAGACCATGCTTCTTTCTGTAGTTAGTTGTGAAGATATTCACTGTATCTTGCTTCTTATAATGGGTGTAAGTTGAGGTTTTGTCTTGGGTTTGTCAAAGTTACTTTGTCTTATAGGTTGATATGATGTAAAGGGATTACATGCAATACTTGCCTCCAATTACAGGAATGTTACAAAGTAACTGAAACGTGGGAACTGTCTGTGCTCTAGCTGATACTCTGTAGCCTTTCGGTTCCATCTGTTGCTTAACCAGTCTGGCAGTTTAGCACCAAGTCTTTGATTCTCTATTCCATCATTGAGGATGTTCAGATTCTCATTGGTAATCATTGCAGATTGACAACTTTGTAAGAAATCCACAAACTTTCTTAACTCTGCACTGTCTTTACCTTGGAGCTTTGGCCATGTGTGCAACTTGTCCCTAAAGGCCTTAGCAATGACAAAAGGCTCTCCATAACGTTCATTAAGCATATTCATATAGGAATCTTCAGAGCCAATCTAAGCCTTCTAAGGCTTCTTTTACATACTTCTGTAAGAAAAATATCTTTTCTGCAATGGGAATGTTCTTTCTCTCTATTAGAGTATGAAAAAATGCTTTCCAATGTTTAAACTCAAGTGGATCCCCACTAAATACTGAGGCCTCTGGAATCGGTTGCCCATTAGCTGACATAGCTTCTGCCAAAACCTTTACAAGCTCACCTGTGCTCTCGTGAACGACATTTAACTGTGGTGGTTATGTGGGTTGATTAGCAGTGTTCTTTAACTCAGTTACCTGTATATTTGCAGGACTGGGAGTGATGCTTTCTTGCTTTACTAAAAAGTAGTCTTCATAAACTTGTAATTTTGCCTTTGCTGCCTTGAGTCCTTTCAATTTTCCAGTCTTTCAATTGATCTTTTTAAGTCCTCAACTGACCTTTCACTTGCAGCACTTTCCTCTTGTCTCTTGATCATAGCCGCCTTCTCCTTTTCAACTTGGATTCTATTTCCACTCTTTCCTATCGATGGCGTTGTGACATCGCATCAGCTTCTTGTTCTATGTTTATGCGTTTGTCTTCTTCTATGGTTTGCATTTTTTCTCTAAATTTCTCTTGTTCAGCCATTATCTTAAGCACAGCCCTTGTGGCTTCAGACTCTGCCGCAGGTTCTTGTCTTTTGGCGGAGGAGCCGTTAGAGATAACTGTCGTGACTTTAAAATGACTATCAACTGAGACACTAGCTGAGCTAGAAGATGCAAATATAGAACTCGCATCCTGTTGGTCCCAATCTGACAATTCAAATAATTGCAGATTGAAAGGTTGCAGAAGGTATCAGTGGCTTTTAATGAAATAGTTAGGGTTTAGGGTAGATACTGATATACATTAAAAGCTGATCTGCAGAGATTCACAATTCTGAGGGATATATGTCTATTTTGTGTAGTGACATTATTGAATCCACACACAAACACATAAGCGTTAATAAATTGTTGAGAATGACTAGAGACATTCTGCTTGTATGAACACATACTTTTGTGTTCATCTGATATAACAGTGATTGTCAGCCTTCCGTTCATTTTGCTTACCGACAGTGACTGGTAATGCACTGTCACAATAATGAGTGCAAAAACACAACTGCCTTTTTAAAAAAGGGGGAAAAAAACAGCAAACTAATGCAACACATTATTACTTTACATGTCTTTATTTTGATTGTGTCACATACTTTAGTAAAAAGTAGGGCATATACACCTGCTTAATGCTCTGGTTGTTTTCAGATAAATCGAGGTCAACAACCCATACTGCAAAAGAACTGCAAACTTCCTTCTTTTCACCATTCTGCTGGTTTTTAGAGCAACATAAACAGAAAAAAAACGGTCAGTTTGTCAGGCTTTCAGCTGCTGCTAGTCCCCAACTCTAGGTTTTACAGTACCAAAGCACTGATGTTTCCTTAATAAAATGGGTTGTGACCCTTTAAATTTTCCTGCCAAACTTCTGTTAAGGAAAAGGAAAATTCAGGAGCTTTACTTCAGGCAGCTGAGTAGCAGTGTACACAGCATCAAGTAGATGCTGTGCACTGCTGTATGGTGGAGTCTTCTCCACCATATAGCTGGAGAAAATTTCAGTCAGGCAATCAGCTCTGACATCTGAATAGAAGGGCTTCTGGAATGGTGCAACTATGAAAATAACCTAGAAATAATGAGAGCATAAATTTGTAAAATGTCTGTGTGCCTTCATGGTGGTGATAGGGCCCATCACTACCATCAGGGTTACAGACATGCATTATTTATTTATGATGTCGTCTTTTATACATTAATGACACTGACTTTCCTCTCCTTCCTTTCAGTATATGGACAAGGTGACTGAGGGCAACACCATGGTATGACTGTTTGGACCCGGTTCCACCGCAGCAGTTTTTCTAACACAGTTCCTAATGATCCTGAATGAAAGCAGCTGTAGTTTTATGGTCAGACTCTACTTTCCACCAGACAAAGACTGCTTCCTTTATGTAATGGACCACCAGAGATTGGTGGCCAATACCACCAATCTCTGGCTCCTGAGCACTGAATCACTGATGTGTCAAGTATGGCTTCATTAATGTTATCATAAATCCTATCAATCCTTCTTCAGAGTGATTCATTTGAGAATGTTGGAAGTACAAATTATTATTAGCATACCAGATGCTTTCATGCAGGAGTTGGTTCTCAGCTTGCCAAATTTAATTTTTATGCCACAGCATTAAGCTCATTCTTTTTTGCAGTAATTTTATTATGTCACTGTTTCTGCCTCTAAGCTGTCTGATTTGGTTCATGTTATGGTTGATGGATACTGCTTAAGGATAAATTATTTTTTAAAAAGATGAGTGTACCACTTTATTTCATACTTAGTTTTGTTCATTCCAAACCTGTGTCAAATTGGGTTTTCAAACCAGGTGGTGTAGCTTAGTCAAGTGCTAAAAGTGCTAATAGCTTACAGGGTGCATCTAAAAATATTAGAATATGGTGAAAAATGTTTAATATTTGGTAACTAATTTTAGAAAGTGAATTCAGTTTAGACACACTGAATAAACATACTTATTTCCCTCTCTCTGAAGTAAAACCAAACCAAAGATGTTTTGTTAGAATTACCAAAATGATCTGCCTAAAGCCACAATAATGAGAGCATATTAATTTAATATAATATTCAGAGATTAATTTAATAATGTATTCAAATCAGAAGTTTACATTCTTTTCCTCAGTATTTGCTAGCACTCCCTTTGAACTGCCTTGGTCAAACATTTTGGGTTTCCTCCCTCAAGCTTTTCCCAATAGTTCGATCCACTCCTCCTGAAGAACTGGTGGAATTGGGTCAGTAACAAAGTCAATGTAATTGGGTCAAAGTAAGTACCATTGACTTGATTAACAAAGTAAATGTATACGTGTGTGTGCATCTAAGACGTGATTATAGTGAGAGAATTCTATAATCTAAAAATATGAAATATGGAAATATGTATGTATTATGTACATGTGTATATATACACATGCATATATAGCTGTATGGTGCAGAAATGTATTGCACAGGGGAAATATGATTGTGTTTTTATTTTATTTGTGTTGTACTTTGCAACACAATAAAATAAAAACGATTGTGTTCGTTTTTGTTCATTTTCCCATTTAACAACCCAAATACACTGAACTGAAGGTGGTTGTCTCAGGAGGGGGAGCTCAATAATCAGCCTCCAATACAGGTGTCGGTAGCCAAATAAAAGTAGCTGGGATGGAAGGAGGAGGTGAACTAATTCTGCAGTGCAAACTACAGCAACAATCACACTACAGAGAGAGGGGCGGACGAAACCCACAAGCAGGTACCAGGAGGTAGCCAGACTGCCCAGTACGAAGGATTAGGACAGAGGGGAACTTCTCCCCACTCTTGTTGGCCGGTAGTCTCAACCAGAGATTACCGGCAGGGAACACACCCTCCGACAAAGTCGTGGTGCGGGGATGCTGGCATGTTCAGTTTCTTTCTTTTAGCTGGATCGGGCTGAAATGGTGTGGAACGCCGAGGAGTGGCGCAGTGCTGGAGCATTACAGAGTCAGCTGTGTGTCGCTGCACGGGATCGCCTCCAACCGGAACAGCACAGGTTACCAGAAGTGGGCCCTAAATGGTGACTCTTAAAGAGACAATTATTGAATTCTGGACTTCATTTGAAAAAAGAAAGCTGTTTTATTGGGTCACCACTGAAGGTGATTTTTCCTTGTAATAAAACATCTTGAACTTCTCCCAATTATTTCTTGAAGGCTTTTCTTTGATGGAAAGCACATCGTTTGTGTTGGAGGCTGGCTGCAACATTCTGATTTTAGTTTCAGGGAACATCTCCCTTTGGGTGTTACCTACAAGGCATAGACTTACAAAGCTAATGGCAATGTCTTGTTATGAGAGTGACCCATTCTGGTGTTAGTGATACTTTAGTCCAAGTGAGAGAAAACGTCTGGGTTTTAAAGAGAAGACAGCTTATCATGCATGTGTTATCACCATGCTATGTTTGTAGGAAGTGGGAGGTGAAGCCAACTCAGCAAGTTACTGCTCCACCACCCAGAGACACGTTCACAGAAGCTCCACCCTTTGAAGTCACTAGAGTAGATTTTGTTGGACCTCTGATGATCAGATCCAGTAGTCGACCTAAAAAGACATACGTTGCACTTTCGTGCTATTGTAACCCAACCCTAGAATTTACCAAGGTAATTACAGCTCCAATACCATATCTTAAAGTTTAATTAAAACAAAGCATCGCGAGTGCCCATGCTGGGCGTTGTGATTTCTGCCCAGTGCTCTGAATGTCAAAGTGATGAAAATCAATGAAGCACTGCTAAACGGCGGGAGGGATAGAGTACCGTTCAGTACTGCTCCCGAGGGACTGGGAAAATGCAGCATCACTCACCTCACGGAGTACCTGGAGGGAGTCCTTGGCCACAAAATGAGGGTAGCGTGGGATGATTGGAGTGACAGGAAGGGTGGTGAAGAAGTGAGGGCAATCACTGCAATGGTTAGGGATGTAGATCAGAACCTTTTGCTAATCGAATCCTTAACATCCGAAATCATCTCGAGGTTGGGTGGGGGAGTGGAGCGGCCTGGTAGCGTCCGTCCTACCGTTTGTGAACAGAACTGATAGGTACTTATGTATCTGCATAAAAGAACAAACAGACAACGTAAGTGAATTTTATAAAAGCTTTTGCAAAAGGAGAAGACCCAGCAAGCTGCTCTTTCAAGCCGTTCACTGAGCGTTCTGAAGGCCCTTTGTTAGAGCTTTCTCTTTTATTAAAAGATGGGGGAGGGCAGTATGGGAAGACAGTAGAACAGTCACAGACGGCCTCCAAAGTAGCTAGTATTCCAGTTGATAACAAGGCATCTAGTAGCTGGAGTCAAGGTCTGGGAAACACACCGTTAACTATTTCACATGAAAACCCAGAAAGAAAAGGCCTCAAAGTAAGTTTATACATTTTAGCAGAGGAAGAGAATACTTTAATTGAAAATCACAATATAATGCTTGGTTAATGATCTAGGTTAATGGTCTAACATAATAATAATAAATGTTGAATGTAAGAATGATAACACAGAAAAATCCTAACAAGAACCAAGCAAGGGGTTGGATTAGTTGTCTTGCCCAACGAAAGCGTGAGAGCTACTGATGGACCAGATCGGTAGCGTTTCGTGAGAGATGGGAAGTCGGAGCGCAATTCCACGGGCTTGGGGAGTTCCGAACGGACTTTGTCTCTGACAACTGGGAGCTCTACCACCCTATCCTGGATGCAGAGGTGATGGAAAACCTAACCAAAATGGAAAACGACACGGCCCCGGGCCCAGACAGAATCAGCAAAAAGGGTTTGCTGAACTGGGACCCTTGGGGTGAGCAACTGGCATGGCTATTCAAGACGTGTTGCAGGACGTCAATGGGTGGCACTTGGTGACCATCGGGTCAATGGTTCAGAGGCTGTTTTCGAGGATTCTGGCCATGAGGATGGCGCGTGCATGTCCTCTGAATCTCAGCAGAGGGGTTTCTTGGCCTCTTCGAGTGGTTGCGCGGAGAACCTGTTGATTCTGGGTGAGATCATCAGGCACTCAAAGGTGGACGGGAGCCCTCCAGCAGTCGTTTTTAGAAGAGTTCAGAAATCAATATTTGGGGGAATAACCAGGAGATTTTCAGTGGGGTTCAATGCAGTGGTCTCTTTTTCCAGACCCGTATGTAGATGTTAAATTATAGTTGGACAAAACTATTTAATTTCTTATGTGAATGTATGTAAATAAGCAGTGATGTTTAGAAAAAAGCACTAACAAATAACTTCTCTCGGGCCTTAGCTCTACTGCACCCCTAAAAGTCAGATCCTCATACTTCTGGGCATCTTGTCCCAGAAGTATGGTGCTGCGCACACGTCCTTTTTCCCATGTAAGGAAGACGGTGTGTTGGAGCGCAGCTGGTTTATTAGGGAGACAAGTAATCGGCATTTACATTTAAAAGCAGGTAGATTGTTGAAGGGATCAGAGCCCAGGCTGATTCATCTGGAGGTATGTTGAACTTTAAGCGTGAGGAAGGCTTAAAATTATTTCTGATGCCTCCACTTGATTGTTTGCAGGTAACTTACTCTTAGAGAGATGTACAGAGTTCTGTTAACTCTTTCACTTTAGAGAAGGTAAAGGCAGTTTATTATTATTATCTGGCTATTTATGGTGCTTGTCTAACTCTATCTCTTTTGTGTGCAGGTTGGCCTGCTACTGTTTTAGTTTTAGTTTTGTTCCAATTTCAGTGTTGTATTAGTTTAGAATTTCTTTTCTGGATAGTTATTATTGATCAAAGCATTTTCTTTATTTTGGGGGGTTTTTGTCTAGGGGAGTTTTTATCGTCCAGCCCTCTGGCTTGTTTGTAAAATAAAAGGACCTATGCTGTCCCTGGGTTCCAAGCTGTTTTGTCGAGAATGAGGAGACTAGTGGAAGGGAAGTTTTTCTTTTCTTTGCTTCATTCATCAGGGATTTTTGTGTGAGTGTGTTTTTGTTTGGGAACACTCAAGTGCATTTAGTTATATTTGTGTTTTCTTTATTATTATTCCACCTCCTAGCAGTCAAACTTTATTTAATTGGATTTTAATTATGCGATGGACCAAGATCATATTGAACCCTATGGATTAGGAATGGGATGTCACTTAAGCTCATATGTGAGTCAAGGCGGGTGTGCAAATACTTTTGGCATTATAGTGTATGTATGTAGAGAGAGAAAAGTGAATAAAAAAACAGCAGCAGTTTGCTTTATTCTGCTTTTATTAAGGTAACAGCTGAGGTCCGTCCTACTTTCACAACACAAACTTGCTCAATTTTGCAAATTTAAATGCACACATACTGAGCTGCAGACACAGCAATCCCTCACACATCTTTTTGAAACACAGTTTTAAATTAACAAAATGGTAGTCTTGTATCATAAGTTCATAGGGTGAACGCAGTCACAATAACAGAGGGAGAGAAAAGCCGCCAGCACCCAAAGAGAACCACCACAGTACATGTTGACTCAGCACTCAGCTGAATCAACTGAGTGCTCTGAACTCAGTTGAAAAAGAGTGATGTCCTGAGGAGTAGACTACAAACATAATTTCACACAAATGGATGCAGCAGATTCACATGACATATCTGATTGTCACAACATATGAGTGAATCTCATAGCAACCATTAAAACATGTTCACTCAGTTAAACATGGAAAACGTTTTGAAAAAAGTAACTTAAAGGACCAGAATGTTTGACTGACAACTGACTCTCATTTGGACTACATCAATCAGAGTTCCAGTATTTTTTACGTTCCCCTAAATAAAACTTGTACAAACGAGAACTGCCAAAAGTAACTGCTCATTTTGATATTCTTATGAAAAACTCACTGAGAGGATCCAATACAGAAAGGATTTGTCAGGTTTTACCTGAAACAAACAAAATTTACTTTAATCATGCCACACTGATAACAGTTTTCTCTTCTATGAATCATGTTTTTGGAAGAAAAATACATTCATTAGTTGGAGAACAACAAATAAATGTTTGTTTTATATCTATATCAGTATATATATATATATATATATATACATATATATATATATATATATATATAAAGTCATAAATAGATATAGATATTACATTATACTCCATACAGTGCTCTATAACCTAATACCAGGGGAATGCATTTTAATCCTCAACATTACCCATCAGGATCTGTTCCCCCTGTGTTGAAGGGGGGTGGAATGGTATCTGATGGCTAAAAATCATCCATCAGATACTGTCCATCAGATGATTTTTAGTCATCAGAGACCGTTCCCCCTATGAGAGCAGCCCTAAAGTCTGCAGAGTGTCAGGCTTTCTCATGCTAACTGGACTTTTAAGGTTTCACCTTAAAAGTAAAGAAGAAAATGCTTCTTTACTTTCTATTCTGATTTACCCTTAATGACTTTCCAAAGAGCTGACTTTTCATCTTGAAAATGAAATAAAATAAAATGAGTGAGAAGTCATGCACTGAAGGAATGGATGGGAGAGATGATCACTCATGTCTCTGGCATTTATTACAGAGAATTAAACTCTTAAGAGAAGAATGAGGAGAAACTAAAGGAGTCTGCATGGAGTTTGCATGTTCTCCCTGACATCTCTCCAGGTATTCCAGCTTCATCCCACAGTTCAAAAACATGACTGTTAGGTTAATAGGGTTCTCTAAATTCTCCTTTGGTGTGAGTGCTTGGATGCAGCGTGGTTTGTCGGTGGACTGCGACCTGTCCAGGATGTACCCCACCTCTCATCTGAAATGTCTCGCTGGAAATAGGCACCAGCACCCCTCCCAACCCCACTAGGGATAAGAGTGTAAGAAAAAGCGTGGATGGATGGATGAAAACCATGGTACGATAGAACCCCGCCTATTCAGTATTCAGTATTTGAGGATTCACCGATTTGCAGATTTTCCAATACCAAAAATCTAAAATATGCAAAAGAAACTGTAGTTTGAGAAATTCAAAAACCGGTACCTAAAAGCAATGTCACTTAAACTAACGATATAGTCCATTAAATATACGTTTTAGTGGGGGTCTCAAGTCTTTGCTGATTTCAATAATTTGCAGGTGACCCCCATGAATACCCCGTCCATGAGGCCTGTAACACCTTGTGTACAGTGGTTCATGCCTGTCAATTGTTAGGAAAGAGATAAGTGTGATGACTGGATTTATTACATAAAATCATTTAACCTCTTTATAATCTTCTCCAAAATTTGTGCACTGACCACACTCTAAAGGTCAGGTTGCATCATGCAATAAATCTTTAACAGTAGAAATCCAGTTCTACTGCTGAGCTAAAGTTCTAGTTATTTGTGTCTTCATAACCATGAATTCAAAAGCTGGATATACACAATTTTATTCTGACTTTCACTTCTTCCTGTAAGAAAGCAGAAACTGGGGAATATAAGATTTAAAAGACAAAAAAAAAAAAAACACTGGTTCCTTGAAGGACCTTTCACTTTTTGAAAATTTATTTGAAAGAAAAACATTCCAAACCTTCATCTCAGTTTAGTTGAAATGATGCCTTGATTATTATTGCTTTAATGCAAGCAGGAAAAATGCAACATGTTGGTTCTATGCATTCAGCTGAGCTGCAGCTAAAACCTGGGGCCTGGGTAAAAACCAGTTCCTTCTACTACACTTTGCTTTGTACAGCATAGTACTGTTGAAATGTTGAAATGAGTTGTTCATTTCTCAACAGCTTGGTTGAGAAATGATTACTTCCTGGAGGCGTGGACGGTGCTAAGGTTTTAAATTTCATCTAATCGCTAATGTTTGTGTATCTAATCCTCTCAGTTTGACACTAAGAAGCTAACCAGAAATTGCCAGCAACAACCATTGACCACTGTGAAGAGAGACTTGCCGATCCGAATGATTCGGCTGTTAATGTTGATTCAATATTTGGGATTGTGGCCAATATAGACTGAATGACTTTCTTCACTTCCTCTGCTGCCATTGCTGAAACATCACCAAAAGTTGACGTTATTGATTTTGTGGTGAACTTCTTCTGTTCTACCCTAGTCAAAAATTGAGCAGGTTCAAGTCAAGGGGAGCAAGACTAGACTGTGCTGGAAGCGAAAACTTTTTTGAGCGGAAATGCACTGGAAGGCAATGACCAGGCTAGCTGAAACCAGGACATGGCCATCTAAAAATAACCTACTCTGGTTTATAATGGTGGCGCCTCACACCATGGTGAAGGGAAGAAAACACTAATGTCTGATTCAAAATGAGAGAAAACCCCTCCAAAGTTTTCTGAACTATTGAGACGTATTTCTTGCTTTGCTTCATCTGGCCTTCTATCAGTTAATTTGTGGTGGTTTCTTCAACACCTCTTTTTCCACAGCTCTTCCTAAGCTCTGTCCTGAAGGAAAGATACACTTACTCACTCACAATATCATTTTACAGCCACAAAATATGTCAGTGGTCTTAGAAATGTGATAAGACATTAATTCTCTCCTCTTCTTTCCGAGTTCATGATGAACTGCACAGTTGGCCCACACAGTCTGTCACCACAAAAGAGCTATTACCAGAGCAATCCTCAATAATCATCACACAAAATCATAAAATATGTCAAGGTTGCTCAGACTAAAATCTTCTTTTAAAGTCTTAGGTTCTCAAGTCTTACAAAATCCAAAGGGCCCCATTTAAGTAATTCAATTGTCTGTTTAACTTTCCTACCCCATGAACTGGAGTAGTTCTGCTCCAGGGGACTTTGAGCCTGGAGTGCTGACTAGCTGTTATTTTCAACTGTCATGTACTTCAGAGCAGCAAAGCCAAAGCGACGAGACATGTTCTGCTGGAACTCCTCCTTCAAGGTTTTAAGGCAGACCCGGTACTGCTTATTGGAGCGAAACTTTGTGATGTCAAAGCTGGGAGCATGGGGCATATGGATCATATAGGCATTTGGCAGGACCACAAACTCATACTCCTGGAGAGAGAGAAAGAACATTGCAGTTACTGTAAATATCACTGGAAAAACCTGGTTGAGTCAAAACATTTGAAAATTAAACGGTACATCAACTGAACAAAACAATAAAATTCTTGAAAGATTTATTGGATATAAAGACCTCCCTCTCAAAAGATTGTATCAAACACTGCTCACAAAATTAAAGGGATCATTAAAATAACAAATGTTAGATCTCAATATATTAAATATTTTCATTAAAAACTTTAAGACAGTGTAAATGATTGAGAAGAAAGCAACACAAAAATCATCAACGTAAATCAAAATTATTACACTAGGACTTGGATTCATACTCGGTATGAAAATGGAAACTAATAGTGAATGTTCTTCAAGACTACATGAGGCTAAGTAGAGTGTATGGCCTCCACATTGTGTTGTCAAGCATGCTCCTACAACATCTAGGCATGCTCCTGATGAGACAGCAGATGTTCTCCTTAAGAATCTCTTCCCAGATCTGATCAGAGAGTATCCGGTAGTTTCTGGACAGTCTATGATGTGATGTAGATGGGGATTGACCGAAACATAATGTCCTAGATGTGCTGAATTAGATTCAGGTCTGGGGAACAGGCAAGCCAATTTATAGCATCAATGTCTTCATCATACAAGAACTACTGATATGCATCAGTCACATGAGGTTTAGCATTGTGATGCATACGAAGGAACACTGCACCTACATATGGTCTTGCAATGTGTCTGAGGATCTCATCCTGATACCTTATGGCATTCAGGGCACCTCTGACTTGCTAGGAAGGCTGTGCAGCTACCTAAAGAAATGCATCCCCACATCATAACTGACCCATCACCAAACTAGCCATGCTGAAGTATGTTGCATTTTGGTGTTCCCTAGTAAATGGCATTCATCCTGCATGGTACTGGGCTGTGAGCACAGGCCCTACATGTGCATGAGCTTACAGGCATAGGCAAAAATAGGGTGGTATGAAGGATTTCTCCATGAGCTCCAACAACACTTTATAGAGTTTGTTTCTGACAATTTGGGTTGGAACTTTAGTGGCCTGCTGGAGGTCATTTTGAGGTCATTGTGCAAGGAGACCTCCCATTGCTCCTTGCTCAATTCGGTACCTTATGGCAGTCAGGGCACCTCTGGCTAGCACTTTGAGGGCTAGGAGGACCAAAGAAATGCCTCCCAACACCATAAGGACAAGGTAGCTGCTGTAGCCCTTTATTTGCTCACACACAATGTGCCATCAAGATCCCCAGCGAAGACTGTGATTTGTGTGGGATGGAGGGTCACACAAAATCAATGTGGCCAAAGAATTCTACAAAAATAACTCAAAGTGTGGAATCTAAAATGGAGTTTGAGTTAAAGACAACCTCAACTGAAGTTGAGGGCCTTTTGTTATCAACCTTATTGCAGTTGGGCCACCACCAGCTTCCATAAGCTCCTCAATAAACAATAAAAGGCCTTCATTGATTCAGGAAGTACTCAAACTCTTGTGCAGAGAAATTTTCTTCCAGCAAACAAGGTTAATATAAAAACAATCTCTGTCTGTGCCATTCATGGACATGAGCTACCATGTCCAACATTAAAAGTACACGGACATCTTTACCTCTTAAACATTTGTGTTGCTCAGAATCTACCATTTCCAGCAGTGCTGGGTTAAGATCTGCTTGTGTTTTGTGACTTGTTGAACTGCAGCAATATATGCAGCATTGCATTAACCAGATCTCAGACTAGAAAGAGAGGGGTTTTTGCAACCACTTTGCCTTGACCTTTTATGATCCGAACCAGGAGACTGAGCTGTAAACTGCTGTCTCTTATGTTGTTCAGATGCAGGAATGACCGGAAAGAATGACAGCATTGGCCCAAGCTTATAAGGAAGCTTGTAAGCTTCATTAGAAAGCCTGGTACGATCAGTTACCTTGTCCGAGATCTTTCAGTCCTTGCCAGACAGTATTGATTAGGACTGCTCACTGTCCAAGTGCTGACAGTATGCTGTTAACAAAATGGCAAGGGTCATATGAAATCCAGAGCAAATTGGGACAAACAATCTGAAAGATTGCTATTCCAGATCAACCTCACTTTAGCAGAGTACTCCATGTGAACCTACTTAAGGAATGAGTGGACAGACCAGAAAGCAAATGATTTTCTTAGGAAGTTACAGAGGTGGAGGAACAAGATAATCAACACCTGCCAAAATCCTCACCTCTGTTTCTAGATTTGAACCAAGTTTATGAAGAAAAACCAGCTCTGGTGAGAAATCTGTGCAAATCAAATATGTTCCAGAAAAATTCTGGTGACATATTCTACAAAACATTGTAGAACAAACATTGTTCTACAACCTTTGTGAGAAGAATGAGTTACATAATACCTGAGTGCTTGCTGGTTTCACTGTACATGTTGCGGTAAAGTCAAGTCAAAGAGTCAGAAATCTCCTGAAGAAGGCATGTCTTTGTGATGGAGCTGCATAAATGTCCAGTTGGGGTCTTAATTCAGATTTGATGTACAAAGACCTTTTTTGTGTGGCACAGTTTCTGTGTTCCTGCCAATGATCCAAAAATCATGAGGTGCAGAGTCATGCATTATGAGGAACAAAGTTGCATTTAAGTTGAATCAGTTTTTAGCGCTGTTGAAGTTGTGGCAGATATTCTTTAATTCATCTTTTCTAAAGCAGATCAGGTGTGTATTGGACCTGACTCTTCTCTTTTACATACAGGGGCACCACTAAGAATCTTCTGCCCCATGACAAAAAATGTAACTAGGCTCCCTCTTTGCAGCTGTTGTTACAATTTCTTGAGTCTATTTGACCCATCAAACGCGTCACAATTTTAAAGGCTTGCAGCTGCCTTGGTTTCTTTGGCCGAATACTGATACTAGCACAGTATTCACTGCTAGTGAATTTTACATGCAACAGTCCACGTACTGCATACAAATAAGTTGCTTACACTTTTTTTTTTAATTAGTTTTAGCTTATTGAAATGTTTCTCCCCACCAGCAAGTCACAGGCAATGTGCAAAATATACATGAAGCAATCCAGACTTCTCAAAAAATGCTATTGTTGCATTTTGTTCAAGCTGCACAATATAACTTTAATTAAAAATATTTTTTTTTCACATTTGTTAAAGTTGTCACCATGTTGCAACAGTTTGCTATGAAACAGATGAAAAGATCAATCTCATCCACCTGATTTACTGATTTACAAATCAGAGATTCCATCTCTGATTTGCTACTGCTTTCTAAAGAAATGCATCGTTCTGACCAAAAACACCCAAAAACAATCAGAAGCAGGAGGAGGGTCTTAGCATTGTCAATCAACCTCATTCACTCACTGCTAAGTGTGCTAATGGAAAATTTTAAACAGATTGTTTGAATTTTTGAGTAATAAATACATTGTTTTTGTTGTGTAACTTTAAAAAGAATGGAGAAACAGAAAAAATCCACTTAGACTCCTGTAATGATACGAACTATATTGTCACTGGACACAGATTTGCTCACCTTTTTTACTGGGACAGAGGTGGTAAGAGGTACAGGAACAAGTTAAATATGTTGTTAGATTCTTCCCTTAATTAATTTAATGTTAGTGAAATGGAAGCAAACTGTAGTCTGAAGCTAAGCTAATTATGCTAAGTGATTGATAATCTCACACAGTCTACCCTCCTCTTTTGGAGAAAAACTGGGCTAGAAATTGGCAGTCTTGTCTTTGTCCCTTTCTCTTTTTGAAAACCTGACTTTATTATTTTTCTAGGCAGTATAGTAACTGCCATAACCATTCTGGTCTTGTTCTGACTGCTGGTGGTCACTGTCAAGCACGCTAGGAATTAACTATTTCATGTGGCTCCAGGAGGGTTTTCAGGGCAAATATGGATGTGTGCTTTTTGGTCGGGGAGGGATAAAATTATTATTTTTTCTGCTAAAACAATATATTAAAAAAAACATTTTCTGATTAATTTTGTAATTGATGGGGACCCTGATATTTTGCTATTTCTGTAAGATATAGAAACAATTTTTTTGTGGGAGGGACTCCTGTGAGTCAGGGGCCCTTGGAATTGTCTTAACTTCCCCCTACCCTAATTACAGCACCCCTGTCTACATATAAAGGTCACCTTTCTGGAACAAACCAGGTCGTAAGCTTGGGTTAGACTTGAGTAGCAGGTGGTTTGGTGTTAAAGCTTCCAGATCATTTGGATTGGTGGATTTGAGTGTAATAGGTCTTCTGTTAAAGATTGACTCCACTTCACCGAAAGCAGTTTGAAATCCCTCCTCGTCCAAATGATGGAACAAATCATGGGATGAGTCCATGTTTCACTTAAATAGAACAAAGTGGTCTACTCCAATAAAACTAAAGGATTTCTCAGGGGTCATTCAGTTTTCAGGCATATCAGCCATTTGCTGCTGGCCTGCAGCTTCATGAAATCATCTGCAGAACAAACCTTGACATGATGTTTCTAATCAATGCACCAGTACTAGGAATCCAATATGTCTGATGAGAGTATGTGGTTCCTACCACCATGACCCATCTCTTTATGACTCCAAAAAGGAGTCAGGTTGTCATGATCGAAGGTGGTGATCTTATTCTTATTGTTGAGTAAGATCTGCAATGTGAAGATTTTTAGCAATAAAGACAGGAAGTTTGGAATCTTCAGACATGACCACCTGCTGAGACACCCTCCAACATCATCGTTCAGAACACGATTCAACTTGTTTGTGGCTGCTTCATTTCATGTTCTCTCCCTTTTGGAGACAGGAAATTTCTTCAGCATATCATTTTCTCTGACAGAACTTGATTATTTGAATCTCAGCATCCTCAATCTCTCCCAATGAAAGAAAGCCAGTACGGAGCTCAACCTTACCTATGATGAGCACCTTCAGATTGAGTTGAAGCAAATAGAGGATGGAAACATGTATCATTTCTTTTGCAATGAAAAAGCAATGTTTTGAACCTCAAAATCTAACACATCACCCTGAGAAAAAAAGTGCAGGATGAAGCACAATGGGTCAAAAGAGCCAAAGAATCATCATCTTGTGCAGGTGAAAGGTCAGCAGGAGCATACACTTTGATGTCAAGGTCTTCATGTGGAAGTTCCTCCAAGATGTTTGGATGAACAAGCCAATGTGTCTCTGACTATGTAAGGAATGCACAACCAGATAGCCATGTTGTGTCATGTAGAAAAAGTTCTGTCATCACACCTGTGGAGGCAAGGTCTTTCATGAAGGCAGTGCAGCCTTTATGGAAGTATTTAGCTCTGATTAATCTTTTCTTCAAGCTTAAGGCATGTTGTTCAGCAATTGCATGGTTATCAGGCATTCTGTCTTGATATTTCAAAGGCAGGGCAATGCTGTAGTGTCTATCATTCAAGATTATTGTCTTACTGTCCAGCGTCAGAAACATAGAGTCTTCCTTTGACAACCCTCAGGGAAGATCAGCCTGTTCTCAGGGAAGTCCATGTTGAACTGTTGTTTATGTAGCTTATCCAATGTAACAGCATAAATTCTGTTGCCGGTGACTGTTGATAGATGTTGTGACACAAACCTTGGCTTATTCACTAGGGAAATAGGAACTGATAGTAGAAGTTTTCTTGTTTTAATGAACTCATCTGAACCATTGAAGGTCACAGGTGCACCTGAAGACCACTAGTCTGAACCATGAGGAATATTCCCTGTCTCAGCATCAAGTTTCAACTCATTGTTGTTGTGGTAGATATCGAATATACTTGCAGGTCTGAAGATTTTACATGAAAGGCATTTTCTACATTCCTTGCGAATGTGTCCTGTATGCAGGCAACAAAATCAGACGCCATTCTTCCTTAGAAATGAAATTTTCTCATTATGAGGCGTCTTTTCAAACAGATCATAACTCCACTGTGTGTCCACCTTTGCAAAACAAATCTTCACATCAATCTTCTGGTCTTGAGGCTCTGATTTATTATTTATCTAAACAACAGAGGTAATTATGCCAAAGGTACTCACTTTAGTTCTTGGGCGAGGAGACCATTTCCTTCTATTGCTGCTTTTGGCTGATAAATTTGTTGATGGACCATCACATAGACTTCCAAAGATCTGTAGTAATTTTAACTGCAGGCTCAATGAAGAAAACAATGCCAATAAATTTAGCTCTGTGATGTTGCTTCTCCTTGATGTCACATGCTATTGTTTGGCATTTACCTTAGCATTTAATATGGCTATTTCTTTTATTTATTCTAAATAGAAAAAATAATAAAAAAATTAAAAAAAATAATATGGCAACCTTGTAATCCGAGCAAGGATATTGGCACCTGTGTTTAATTCAGAAAGATCATGAACTTCCTTCATTACATTGCAACATCCATGTAAGAACAAACAGTATGCCTGAAGAGCTTTTCCATGAGTTAACTTTATTCAGATAAGCAGATGCAATAATAGGTCAATTTTTGTGGGAGGGACTCCTGTGAGTCAGGGGCCCTTGGACTCACAGGAGTTCCATCAAAGACTGTGCATCAAATACTGTGCTCATACAGCACAGTCTTTGGTTTTCCATATCCAGCACCATATTTTGGCAACTTTTGACAAGTTAATTGGGCTGCCCACTGGCGAGCTGTGTGATAATGCGTGCAATCATCCGAATTACAGATTCGACAATCTGTTCAAATGTGCACAAAAAGGCCTCAAAATGGACAGGATCCTGATCAAATGGTTGAATTTCACTTTTGACTAGCAGATACTTTGTTGATAAACCAACATGCAAGCTAATTAGGCCCGAGCAGCAAAGCGCTGCGAAGGCCTATTGTTTTCATACTGTTACTTTTTCTTACTACGATTCTCCCTCCAAATGAATTGGCTTTTGGGGGGCTTTATCATATTTAAAAACTCACCAAACTTGGTGGATGCATCAAGCCTTTTTCAAAATGTGGTATTTTAAGATCGCCGCAAAAATTGCAAAAGAAATGGCTCAACGGCCCGACCAAGAAACTTTCCTCTGCTATGACCTTACTTCATCGTAGAGACATGAAATTTGGTAAACTTGTAGATCTCCTCAATATGCTCAGAATTTACAATTAATGTCATTGTGCAAGTATCACAGGAAGTCGGCCATTTTAGATGGAAGTTCCTATTTTGATTGGCTTCAAACTTGGTCAGTCTGTTCTTAAGGCATGGCCGGTTTTTAGTTATCAAAATCGTGAGTTTTTGAGCATGCTGAAGGGGCATTGCCAGAGGTCAAAGTTCACCTACTCACCATGAAACACGAAACTCTGGTTGGGGTCTTATACATTCAGTGATTGACCATCAAAGTTTATCCAATAGGCCGGAGTGGCACCTGGCTACGAGAGCCGCATGACGCCGCTTTGTGGCTTTAATTACTTTTGTTTCTCCATAACAAACAACAGATTTTCATTGGCTCCTGAGTGAGCAGCTTGCTGCAGAGAGCGTTCTAATCTTATTGGGATCAGAAGGGCCAATAAGAAGAAGTGCAGGCTTTCTTCTTTGTCACATTCTGGTGCACTATTTTTACTTGAAGCTCTGCATTGTCTTGTTAGTTTACACCCTATTAGTTCTTACTGAATCAGTTCTGAGTCAGTTATTTTAGACATTGTGCCTAGTTGTTTGTAGCTAGAATCCATTACCTGTTAATTGTTTCTGTGTCCCATCTTTCTCAGCCATCTGACTTTAGTCAGTGTTTGTTGTCTGAAGTGGTGATCTTATCCCCCTTTTCACACTTTACATTGGTAGATTTACTTACTCTCGAAGTATGCTGGTTCAACCAGGTCTCACCCAGGTGAGAGCGACCACACATGTAGATGCGGCCACACATCTAGATGGTGGTCTGATCAGGAAGCCTGCCTCTTCCATCTTAAGACCATGACTACCCCCTCCTAGACCTGCATCAGATTGTCTACAGAGCTATCAGGTCTGTAGATGATGCCAACAATTTGGCTCTTCATTTCTATTTGTAACATCTGGACTCCCCAAGAGCCGACAACAGGATCCTGTTTGTAGGCTTCAGTTCAATACAACCTTGCCAGATCAAACTGGCCAATCTCGTTCTCTCAGCTCAATGTTCCCGACACTATCAACTTCCTAATGGATCGGCGGCAGTATGTGCAGCTGGGAAAGAACATCTAAGAGACTCAGATCACAGACAACTGAGACTCCCCTCTTGTTCTCAAGGACCTTTCCATTTTTATCCCCTTTTCTGCACGTTTAAATATTTTTTCATTTCTGAACATAAAAATCTCACTAAAACTGTTCATATGTCATTTATTTTGAACATTTATGTTTTCTTTTAGCCTGAATGTTCCTTTTTGCTGTCATCGTTTGTTAGTTTTCAGAGGTTGCAAAGTTTTCAGACCCCTGTTAAAGTCACTTTCAGTGACGGTGAAATTTCTGGAAACATTTAATGTGACATTTATCTTGGAACACCAAGAACCTGCATCAGGGATTCATTCTGCCTGCTTTATTTTAAAATTTCAAACTGAAGTTAAATGTAAATGTAACAGGAAGATGCAACTTTATATTTTGTAGATTTGTTCTACAAAATCAGTTTTTTTTTCCCCTTTTTTTTCAGTACCTACTGGTACCATCAAGAGTAGGTACAGGTGATGGTACCTACTTGATGGTACCTACTTGAGGTACCATCACCAGTACCTCAAGTAGGAGCTGAATCAGTTCGACTGAGATTGATGTCGTTCATGAAGAGGATGTTCTGAGAAAACTCAAACTAGCAACTAAGGTGTTGGTGCAGTTTTATACAGCCACCATGGGGTCCATCTTCACCTCCTCTGTCACCATATGTACAGTGGAGCCACAACCAGAGATAGATATAGATTACAGCGCATTGTGTGCACTGCTGAGAAAGTCATCGTCTGAAAACTCTGACCCGTAAAAAGGACTTGTTCTCCTCAAGGACTCTAGGTCGTGCAGGTTGGATTGTGGATGACCTTTCTCACACCAGACACAGACCATTTAACCTCATCCCCTTAGGCAAGAGACTATGGTTCATCCTGACCAGAACTTCCCGCCACAAAAACTGTTTCTGTTCCTCATCCATTAGACTGATGAACAATTGTTAAATTACTCTGGGATAGCACAGTCACTTTATCCACCTGCTACTCAGAATATGCATACATCAGAATGTGTATACATATTGCATATTTTTCCTTTTTCATATTTTAGTTTATTGTCATTAATAATAATATTTATTTATTCATTTTTGGCTAAATTACTTAGCCAGTGAACTGGCTAAGTAATTTTTTAGCCAGTGAACTTGTGTACTGGCAATAGGAAAAACATGATTCCAATTAACATTATTCCAAGAAAAATTGGTATAAGCTTCAAAGTAATCAAGCTCTGCGAAAGGAAAAATAACTGAGAAAAACTTCCTCAAACGGAAATATTTATAACAAAAGAATTACATTTTTTTAAGCTTAATCGTTTCATTTTACATAAAAAAAAGAAAGTGATGTATAACCTGTGCATCAAGCTCCATGATATGAGCCACCTTGTTCCAGCCAAAGCCCACAAAACGGCGGTCATACTCAGGACTGTCTCTCTTCACCATCACATAGGGCTCAAAGTCGGCCTCCCACAGCACTTTGTAAGGTGTGGTGGCTGTCCGCCATTTGGCAAAGTTAGTTGGCGCATGGCCTTTGGTCCACACATGGTATCTACAAGGATCAGACAATGAAAAGAGGAGAAATTAGTCAATGCAATGAGCTGCAAAAAACAATTTTTTGATAAACCAAATTATATTTGATAGCTGCTTTTTGACAATGCTTTTACTATGGCACTATGAACAAGAAAATAACGGGTAAGGACCCCTACATTGCAAAATGTATTTAGTTTCATATTTAACATAACTGCTGTTTTGATTTACAAAGTTGTCATATCCGTAAGCCAAATAATACAGGCCAGTTTTCCATTATTTTTAACCACAATCGTTTTGTAAGCAAACTGTTGTGTCACACTTTGAGCTCATGTTATGGTAAATAAATGGTTGTTTAAATGCAGTACCTTGCAGATCACTAAGGTGTGCCAGCGAACCACCAGTGTTCCAGGGACCAAAGTTTGAGAGACTGCTGTAAATGGACTATCAGTCTGGGTCAGTAGGACACAATCATGGGGAAGACTGCTGACTGGACAGATGTGCCCAAGACAGTAATGAACACCACCCCTAATCAGTGGTAGCCACTGGTTATTCAGAGTGCTGTATCCAACCAAACTCATATAAAGTTCAGTGGAAAGAAAAAATTCACTTTGCTTTGGGTGAACCACCTCTAAACATGAATCACCACAACAGTAAACTTGCTCTTCTAAGGATCATTTTTTGCTGCGAATGGAGTGTACCCTGGTGAAAATATAGTATACATTAGTATATGAAAGTATATTTGAAATATATTGTATTTTTCTGAAGAACACTTTAAATATGTTATCAAGTGGGTATACTTACTCAGATTATACTAAAAGTGTGAACTAATACACTTTTAGAAACATGCTTCTAGTACTTTTTTAAAATATATATATTTTTGATATACTTTAAAAAAGTATATTTAAAGTGATGGAGGTGTAATTTGGAGTTAAGTGTAGATTATTTTAAACAAGGAAGTGTGATGGATGAATGTGAAGAATTAGATGACTCAGATAATTGTAGTATGAATAGTGATTATTGTAAAATAAGTGCAAAAACAAGAAACTGGCAAACAGTGAACCAAGGAGATAAGAAAAGGAAAGGGCTTGAATCTGATGAAGAAAAAAGAGGAAAATAAAAGAAATGAAATTAAAGTGATTATTATTTGAATCCTTTAAAAATAAATGAGGCGATATATAAAATAGTAGGTGAGGTGAAAGCAGTCAAAACATTAAGAGACGATAATCTATTGGTCTTATGCAGAGATAGAGATCAGGTGCAGGGACTAATGAGATGCAAGACATTATTGGGAAAAACAATCAAGCCACAAATATACCTTTCCTCTGTCCTGACAGAAGAAAGGTAATGAGAGTAATATCTGGAGTATTAAATGATCTGGAAGAGATTAAAGGAAATGTGAAAGGGGATCGGGTGATTAAGGTGAAACGCTTGTTTGTTACAAGAGAAGGAGCTAAAAGTCCTAGTAAGTCAGTTATGTTAGTCCTAGAAGAGGATAGATTACCCGAAAAGGTGATGATTAGGTATGTCCACTGTACAATAAGGCAATACATTCTTCCACCAACCAGACGCTATAAATGTCAAAGGTTTGGACATATTGCTGCGGTTTGCAGAGCTAAAGCCAGGTGTGCCAAGTATGGAGGGAAGCATGAGTATGGGAAATGTTCTGAAGGAACTAAGTTAAAGTGTTGTAATTGTGGCGGGGAACATAATGCTGCATCTAAATGATGTGAAGCTCATAAAAGAGCAGTGCAGGTACAAAAAAAAAATGGGAACATAATTGAGGAGTTTTTGGATGATTATAGTTCATTTGTCTAAATGACAGAAGAGGTACTAGATTTGATGTAGGACATGGAGCAGAATCTGCAATTGATCTTCCTATAGTGTCAGATCAGAGAGCAGGAATTAGTCAATGGGAAGTAATTAATGATAACTCCCTTGGAAGTGAGCATTATCCTATTCTGCTTAAGTTGCATAATTTTAAGGTAGTAGTTTAAGAAAATTGGTATCCTAAATGGAGAATGAGGGAGGCTAATTTGGCATTGTATAATAAGATAGCGAGTGACAAACTTATGGAGATTATGTCAAATTTAAGCAATGATATTGAAGAATTAAATTCAATTATTACAAATATAATATGTGAATGTGCAGAAAAGGCCAATGGCAAATCTGCTGGTTTAAAAAAAAGAAAAAGAAAATGGTTTCTTGGTAGAACAATGAATGTAAAGAAGCTATTAATGTTAGGAATAAAACATTTAGAAGGTTAAAATTAAATCATTCATTTGATAATTCAATATTATACAAAAAAGCACAGTCTAAAATTAAGAGAATAGTTAAATTATCTAAAAAGAATTACTGGAGGGGTTTTTCTCGTACAATTGTAACAGAAGTTAAAGTAAACGAGATCTGGGGAACAATTAGAAAGATAGGAGAAATCAGAAGGGATTTTTCTTCACCTATAATTAAAGATAATCAGTTTGAAGTTATAACAAACAAGGAAAATGCAGAGATTTTTGCTAGGTCCTTTGTGAAACTGCATAGTTCTCAAAATTTATCAAATGAAGAATTATCATGGAGATTGAAAATCATTGAATAGAGAGATTTTAAATAGGAACGAGATAGATGGAGGTGTTTTAAATAAAGATTTTACATTGTTTGAAATGAATAGAGCTTTGATTGGAGTTAAGAATACATCTCCAGGTAAAGATGACGTATGCTTCAGGATAATTAATCAGTTATCAGATGCTGTTAAAGGAGTTGTTCTAAAGTTATACCATAAAATATGAGAACATGGTGAATTGCCTTCCAGTTGGAAACATTCAGTCATTGTACCAATAGTAAAGCCAAGTAAGAAGAAAGTAGAGGTGAAACAGTTATAGGCCTACAGCTCTGATGTAAATTGATGGAGAGAATGAGAGCTAAGAGATTAATGTATGAAAAGGAAAAAAATTGTTTTTTTTTTATCTCCTTAGAGTAGTTTTAGGAGTGGACAGACAACTGTGGATCCAATTATTTGTTTAGAAAACTAAATAAAGGTTCAGGTAGATAAAGAAATTCTCTTAGTTACATTTTTTGATATTGAAAAATGATATGTTTTGGAATGAGGGTTTATTAATTCAGATGGATAAAATGGGTATAAAAGGGAAAATGTTTAATTGGATTTTTTTTTTAAAGAATAGAACAACAGAAGAATTGTAAATTATTCAAATATTTATGCTATACAAAATGAAACTCCACAAGGTAGTGTATGTAGCCTGGTGCTTTTAATATAACGATTAATGATATTTTTGATAATATATATTTAAGAATTAGTAAAGTATTATATGCAGATGATGGGGCATTATGGGTGAGAGGAGGCAATATTAGTAATTTCTCTGTGACTCAACTTCACGTTTATTATAAAATCTACAAAGACTGCGTAGCTGTCACTCAACACTAAAACATGCAAAGGAAACATTATTTGCAGATTCTTAAGCAAAAACATTAACAATGCTTAAACTTCATATGCAACAGCTGACAATGAAGTTACCACCTCAATTTTCCTCTCCTGGTATTTGCTATTTAGAGCCAATCTTCTTCCAGGTGGTGTAGAAGGGTTACTCAGCCAGGCTCTCCTTTGGCTTTATCAAGGGGCAAACCACCCTCGATCATGTCCTTTTTCAACTCTGCTGCTGTCTTGTGGAGGGACAACAAATGTAGGTTCCCTGCTGAGCTACACTTGTAGTTCAGCAGGGAAGGAATCTGGAAGCAAATCTCTGCTTCAGGACCTATTTAGTTTCAGAGTACTCCTTACACTATAGGAAGGGTAGTCATGATCAAAATATACCAGTTTCCCATGTAGAAGTACTTCTTTCTCCCCCCATGCTTTTCATACAATAGCTTCCTTGGTTCTGCTGCAGAGGAATTTAACAACAATAGATCATGGCCTGTTGTTTCTGTCCCCAACAGGTGGAGGAGTGAGCTCTCAATGTGCCCTCTCCACTTTTTCTTGTTGCTCAATATCTGCTCCATGTTCTGTGCACACTCCCCCTCTGCATTAACTCAGTCCTCAGTCGCCTTCATTCTTTGATGTACGTCATAAGTTCTGAGTAAATATTATTCAGCTGTTTTGTGTCTTTTTGAAATTTATGTAATATTAAAATGTTCTGAGACACTTAAATTTTAATTTTTATGATCTCTAAACTATTATCAAAACAAGAAATATCTATGAATCTGAGTTTCACTAAGACAAAAATGTTTCATCTCTACTATATCTCTATTATAGAATGTTTAAAAAGCTATATTCTTAACTCAGAGATGTTACTTTAGACTATTATGAGAATACTATATTTTTAATAAAAGTAAAGCAGAAGTAAAGCCGGTTGAAGTAACACTTAAACATGACAAGAAATAGTATAAGTGTTTCTGTTTCGCACCTAAAGGTGAAGAGTGTGCCCATATCCAGCTGGGAGAGTAATTCGGCCTTAGACTTTGGGAAGGAAAGTCGATATCGCAGAGTCTCAAAGGCTGGAACTACTAGGGCTTTTTTAGTGTTGGCCATGTCAAGCTGTACCACTGATTTCCTGCAACCAAAGACAATGAATGCAATGAAAGTAATAAAATTGAAAAAATTAATTCAAAGACTTGTCTTTCTTACCTGAGATACTCATAAAGGCCATACATTGGGAGGAAATCAATGTCTGATAGGAACATATAGTTTGTGTTGACTTGCTGCATGGCCACGTTTCGCAGGAGATTGACCGGATAGAATTGCCCCTCTTTGTAGACTACATGGTAACCTACATTTCCGCGGCCCATCAGTACCTCAGATCCCTGGGCATATCGCAGGAACTGCTGTGCCTCAGCATCTGAAAGGTATAGGGCCAAACTGATGGGGCCTTCCCAGTGCTTACAGATAGCCTCTAACATCTGGAGCCTAAAGAGGGGGAAGGACAAGTATGATGACCTCATAAAATATGAATCACTATAATCAACTATACTTTCCTAACACTGGAGTTTTATTGGCTTACAGTGGAATATATACCCTAACAGCTAAAACCTGAACACAATTTGGAGTCATAGAAAATCTTCCTCATGTAATCAGTGCTATATATAAGCACAACCTTCCGAATGTATTGCATTCGGAAGGTTGTAGGTTTGATTCCAGCTTCCTCCTGCCACATGGCGATGTGCCCCTGGGCAAGGCACTTAGCCCCAAATTGCCTACTGGTCTGCATATTGGCGTATGAATGTGCGTGCGTTTGTGAGTGCGAATGGGTAAATGTGACTCTAGTGTAAAGCGCTTTGAGTGGTCAAAATGACTGGAAAAGCACGATATAAGTTCAGTCCATTTACCATTACCATTTACATATATGTCCACTTTCACAGATGTACCAAAAATGTTTAGTGTACATCTCTGAAATGCAAAGATTATATGTCTCAGGTGAACAGCAGTACCTGTCCATAGATAGCTGGGCAACAAGAGTGACATCACTTTGATCAGAACTGGGCTCATATTCATAGTGGAGAAAGTAAAGATGCGTTCGATGAACTGTAAATCTCTCTCGCCGAAACTCGTAACAGGGGTCATCTTCATCAAGCTCTGACAGAGTCTTTTGCAGCTGCAAGCAAAGGAAAAACACAGAAACAATTTAATGGCTGAAATACCTGAGTTACAGTTAGTGTAGAGAAATCACCCCGGCACTACATGTTTAAATTCTCTATCTTGTTACAAAATGACTGATAGCTAACCATAAATCCTCAATAATCGCATTTTGAGAATAATTTTTGTAATTCAGTATAACAGCTTACTAATTTCTTTAAGTTGCTGACTTTGACTGTCAAATAATGGGAAATACATTAAAGAATCTAGAGGAAAATGTATGCACTATGAGATGGTATATAAATTTTATTTCATCCAATTCCGGCTTCATCAATGGGTTAGGGTTACCAATAACCAAAAGAGCTTTGGAGCTGACGTCACTGCGCCTGACGTTTACGTCGCTCTGCGCCATCTTGTTTGGCCACATACCAAAACAAACTTTTTCCGGTGTTTTTATCACGTTACTGCTGTGTCCTCCTCTTCCATAATGCTGAAAAGCTGTTTGGAATAAAGAGGGTTATATTGTGAAAAGAAGCCAAAAACATGGAAAAAATAGCTAAAATTGGACATATCAACCTGTTGAAATAAAAAGTTGGAGCAGAGACCCTGAACATTTGCCTCATCTGACATTCCCAGATAATTTTTTATACCTGGTCTGTGGTGTCACCACTTACAAGGCGAATCAGTTCAAGAATTATAAGTCAATGGAGACACATGTCCAGTTTATGAATGGCTGGGTACCTGACTTGGACAGTGCAAGTAAATCATGATATTTGCACTTATTTTTGTGTAGCAATTTTTCTATAAAATGCATTACCTCAGATGTTCGCCACGTTTGTTACTTGTAATGTTCACCGACATAAAATTCTAGGACAGGATCTGTTTCATTATATGTTCACTTACCTGAAATATATTAAATCCAACAAGTATTTATTTAAAGTGTGATTTATTTCATAACATTAAATTATTAAATAAGCGAAAACAGCCACTTCCATGTTATTATTCAATTCCACATATATTTCAATACAAAATCATGAACGGAACAAATGCAATTTTCTTTTTTACTATCTACATTTTACATAAAACAGTACTGACTACAAACATTTCAAAAGAATGAGTGCAGAAAATCTCTTTTTTCAATCTGCATTTTAATCATCTGTGCAACACTTAAAATATTCAAAAATTCTAAATATCTGTGAGACAGTCGGTTATGTTCTTTTCTCAGTTATGTTTGTGGCCAAACAAGATGGCGCTCAGGTCCCTCCTCCTAGAGCAGAGATGTCACGCTCCGAAGCTCTATAACCTATGCTAGAAATGCAAAACGGAATCCAGAACCTTTATACATGTGATCTGGGAATGTAAATGCATTTCTCCATTCTGGAACGCAGTATCACAACACATTGGAAAGTGGATAGCTGTGGAGATAACATGTCACCAAGACTATGCTTTTTGAAGGATCAAACAGTGATGGCTAATATATCAAAACACCAAAGCACCATATGTGTTCTGAAATAATAAAAACTTTCATAACAAAAGTTGCTGACTCTGATGCTGATATCCCCATAATATGATGGCAAAACAGATTGCATTCTCCACAGGAAACGTATGTGTTTCCACAGCAAGCCACAAAGCGGTCCACCAGCTCTCTGAACTCGGCCTCTTATCCATTTCTGATACTCCAAACAAATAAAGACTCATCCAAAATATTATTTAGATGGTAGGACTCTGACAAATACTGGGAGTCTGAGATGTACAAAGTGAAAAGTCTTAAGTACAGTCTGCTGTATGCACCTTTTTATACATTTGAGGCCATAATAGTTTATGGCTTCAAATGGTAGCTTCAAAAGGCAGCTTCACTGGCAGCTTTCCTAATACTTCTAATTCACCTTTTGCTACAAATCTGTCTGTCTGTCTGCACAGTTCAAAAGGCAGACAGACAGATACAAGAGTGGGATCAAATTAAGAGTTAAGTGTTGAGTTACTGAACACTTAACTCACTTTATTCTGACTTGATTCTTGTCAGCACTTGAAGTTCATCCCTTTTATTTGTCAAGGACCTTAGAATGAGAAACAAAATCAGTGGTTTAAACTTCCTCATTCTCTGTCTTCACTTTATTTCTGCTTTGCCTCTACAACTTCTCTTACACTTATGTGGATTGTGGGTTTTCATTGTCTATATAATTTGAACTTTTTAAACATTGATCAGCTGAACCCAGATCTAAACAGTGTTGTTGCTATGTTTATGCAAACAGTATAAAAGTAACACCAAAAATTATGTCTGCAGCCCATCATCAAAAACTACAGTAAGTAAGCTTTCAAAAAGCAATGTTTGGACCAAAAAAAGGAGGAAGGAAGGTTTCGAAAAGAAGACGTCATGCAAAAGATGTCACCTTGTGAAGCAAACGCATGCTGTTAGGATTTCATGAGAATACTGAAAAGAAATATCAAAATTAACATGACATTCATAAAAAGTTTGGGTATTGCAGTTCCTCCTAAGGCCAAAAGGCCATTAGAAAGTTATTTTAAAACTGAAAAAACACTGTTCATAGCGCATAAGTAGTCTTCAGGAGTGAAGACCAAAACAGGTCTTCACTCCTGAAGACTTTTTTTTGATAGCACATAAGTGCTATGAACAGTTGGTTTATTAATTTCTTAACTGTCCATAGTTCTAAAGTGTTGCAATACAAGGTATTTCAGAAAAAGTTTCACCTACATTTTCACTGTTGGGGTCAGCCTCACTTGGGCAGCCAAACAGCTCCCGTCGCAGCAGGTTACCATCGTATTCCAGAAAAGTAAGATAAAGATTTCGAAAGAATTCGACATGCTTATTTTTGACTCGTAGCTTCTTGGGGGAGTTCCAGTGGATCACCTGTTTAGGAGAATCATACAGAAAAGTTAAAGCAACTTCCCCCAGCTCAGAAAACACTTAGCCACTGGCTGGTAGTCAGCTTGTTTACATTTGTTTTATTTCCTACTGTACCACACCTCATCTGATGGATAAGCAAAACGTTAAGTCACGTATGTTCCAAGTCATATTATTTTTGTGGTCATTGTAATGGATTGGTCACTTGTTTCAAGTAAGAGAAACTATATTGTTCCATAAACAAGCTAATGAACTTCTTTATGTTCATTAAAGAACATAAAGAAGTGTTCTTCCAAAATATTATTTAGATGGTAGGACTCTGACAAATACTGGGAGTTCAGTAAAAAAAAAAAAAAAAAAAAAACAAAGACAGTGACTCAGAGTGACTTCTTAGCTACTTACACAGAAGCAAATCTCATTTAAAAGAGGCAAGATTCATGTCTGTTCCATTCAGGAACAGACATGTTTCTGTTCCACAATGCTCCTGTGCATCAGTTGATAAGAAATATTTACAATAATTCACACAAAGTCTGATGAACACAGTGAAGTTTACTTTCTCTTTGAGCAGATATCAAAACAATTCTAGAGTGTTGCACAGCATTCCACAAATAATGGTCAAAAAAACTGCATGGAACCAAGCTAACTATATTACGTCCATTTTTCTTTCTGATCTTGTGTCACACAGCACATTTTGTATGATTTTTCAAGTCACAAAAATTTGTATGTTTTTGTGTAGTATGTTTTACAGAAAAACATACTAATTGAAGACATTAATGCTAAGGAAATATCAAAATGTACAAAATTTATACAATAAACATACACAATCATAAGCAATGTAACAAAATTACATTTTTGTTTTTTACAGTCACCTTAAATATTGGCAAAGACTGATTGTAGAAACACCTGATCTCACCTTCAGGTCTGATACATCTTTGTAGCATTTTTCAGAGCGAGTGTGGTCCGATAGCTGAACGTTCCAATAGCAGGGGAGCTGGTAAACAAGAAATGGGTTCTGCTTGATCACTGCATTAAAGATGTCCTAAGGACCAAATGGCATAGATGAGTGACAGATTTGACAAATTTGAATAAAAAACAATAAACATTTAGTTGTCTACTATCTTCTGTTCTTTAAATCAAATAAATTAGCAAGTTTTAGATTTTGAACCTAAATGTGAATTTGTGAAAGATAAACTTACAGTAATAATTTGTGTTAACTTTTCATTATTTATGTCAAACCTCCAAGAGTTGAATAAACTAGTTTTTAGGTTAGCACTTAAAAAATTTAAATAGGAAATAGACCAAAGTGGTAACTATTTCCCAGTGTGTTTAGTAGCATGTTTTTGTATTCTGTATTGTACTGTGAGTGAGATGGAAGTGTGTTACTTTGATCTGATGCTTGTGTATTAAGGCAAATGTTAATTTTAATACAAGTCTCAATTTGCAAAGATAATGTCCTGATCACACTAAATGTTTTCAAACATAATTTATTGTGATGTGTAATAAAATTCATTATCAAATTTGAAATTTTGTTTCTGCAATTTGAAACAAAAATTTTAATCATTTTAAAGTAAAAATAAATTATCATTAACTTGATATAATGAGTGAAAATAATAGAGATTGTGTGCTCTTCATCTAGGTGAGGGCAGTTTTTTCTTACATATTGTGAAATAATTGATTCAAAATTTAGCATCAAGTTAAAACTCACAATTCAAGATCAATGAACTTAAAAAACAATGTCTAGACAACTCTTCTCTTGTTTTTAAACCAACCTTATGAACTTTAATTTCTGAGTTAAAACCAACACAATTTTCTTGTTGGGCAGCAGGTGGACTTTCATTTTCAAGTTAAACCACTTCCAGATGTTTTACGGTGTCTCTTTAGGATCAATTGAGCATAATTCAATTTACAATGAAATTATAAACACCTCCAACATTTGTTAGATTAGCTATGTATTTTATAAAACATTTGAAAAGTAATAATCAAGTTTGTGCATGTTCAGAAAAGAATCTCTATTAATATAACAACCTGGTCTGCCAATGAGGTGGACAGCATGCTCATTAGTTCTCTTTCTGCTGTCAGTCTCCACATCTGCTCCCATCTGACCTTCCGTAATCGATCCAGGAGAAGTAAAATAACCCCTAAAAAAATGCAAAAACATAGTTTTAACTACCTACAATCCAGAAGTTATGACCCTTTTTAGTGAAGAAGCAATCAGTTGAGTAGCCCTCACAACTGCATCACCCCAATAACCACTTCTGTTAACGGTAGCCCTCCCTCTAAGAATAACGAGCACTTGTTAACGGCTAGTTGTTAACGGCTAGATTAGTTTTAGTGAGTTTGTGAGTCCCCAGGTCATTATTTTATATGTCAACTAAAGGAAAGTCCGAAGCCATCACTTTTCTAGAACCATGAACATGGGTTTTACACTAAATAGGAGAACCAGAACTAATAAAATGACTCAATTAATTTCAATGCCCACAAACCACATTGGAATTTTAATACATATATTTATTTAAGCAAGCTTTAAGCAGAAGTAATGGCAAACAGATTAATTATCAATAATTACAAGTTTTTAAGAATAAAATTTAAATCTGAGTTAAATCAACAATACCTTTCCTAACTCCTTTCCCTAAACTGCGCCATCAATTTAGTAAGTAAGGCTTTTCGGGGTGCAGGCAACTCATACACAGGTGATAGAGGATCTTGGCAACATAAGGCATGAATCTCCTTGGACAGAGTCTTGTCTTGGCACGACAAATCCTCCTTTGAACAGGAACAAAGCAGACTGGTAGTTATCCTTCAAACGTCCCGAATCATCATCACTCTCGTGATCTTGTCCGATCCCCAAGGCCGTTGCAGCAATTCTTAAGATCTTTGGGTTGAGTGCGGAGCCTCAGTCGAATTAGGAGCCAGAGCTGTTGGGCATCGGGTCCCGTCTTTCTTCCAGCGGAGTGGAGGCTTGTCTTCCCTCTGGGTCCGGGGCGAGGCTCCTCGTTGATTTCTTGGCCCGCTGTTGCCTGGTCCACTTGGTGAAGACGGAGAACCCCAGCTCTCCGTTTCTCCGCTTATTTACACTCTTTTCCCCTTGCTGTTGTGTATGGGGAGCAGATTACATGATTTCTTAAGTATTTGATTACTTCGTACCAGGCCTCATGCTCTCCCATATTTGGTCACCAGTTGTCCCCTTCTGCTTTTGCTTGATTACATTAGGCTCCCTGGCCCGTTTCCCAGATGTCCATTTTTAGTATCCAGGCCAGGCATGTCCACACCAATTACCAGAACATGTCCAGGTTTGCCAATGCACCCAAAAAGTGTCCCTATGCTTTTTATTTGATTTCAGTCTCTTTTAAATATGTTATACAACTTATAATTCATTAACACAATCACTTCTTAATACATTAATACTTCAACATGATATATATTTCATAATCAACATCTAAATCAGCATGCAAGATTACTTCAGTCTCTCAGGCTCATTATGATCTGTTTTCTGCGTGAACCTGGACAGATCTCACCTCCTCATACCAGTTTTCACCACAGCAGGCAAAGAAGATTTTTTTCTCTCCAATTTTAATCTAGCAAATTAAAAGCTAAAATGTTAGTCAAAGATATCCTTTATGTGCATTATTTAGCAACTTGGCTGATGTGACTTGATGCTTGTGTTCTTTGCTTTGCTGACTTTAGCCACATGAAGAACAATTTTAGCCTAAGGAGTGGGGAGGGCAAATGTGGTTAATGAAGACATGCTATGGGTGTGGAGGATGATAATGAGGACCAGGCACCAGAGAAAGAAGTCCCTATTTGACCAAAGAGAAAGAAGCAGATGAAATATTCCCCAAGAAATTTAGGAAAATCATTTTTGTGTTACCATTTTCTCCAGGTAAAGGAGGGTGTGAAGGGACGGGTAAGTGGGGAAAGAGGAGCAGGCATCAACATCCACCAGCTGAGTTAATAAGTTACGTTTTAGACAACTAATTGTTGTCAATTGTATTTATTTATTAATAAACTCCTTGCAAACATCCATAAGCCAGAATATTTAGTTGGAAATAATTTTGTTTGCTCATTATGTGACAAAGTACACTCATATGCCTAAAATTATACATTAAATGATGCAATCTGAATATCAACAGTGGTAGTCTGTATGAACTTCTGCCAAACAAATATTTGATTAGAATAACTTTGTTCAGCTCTAGTCAGCTCTAACTATTTGTATTAAGAAATAATTTTATTGCAACCAGTCATGTTAACTCGACATTTATCTGCCAGTTTACCATTCTAAAAGTGTGCAGCAAGGAACATTTTTGGAATCATTTCAAATAAATGCTGAATTAAGACCACATTGTTTTTTCTTTATTTGTTTTTGTTCTTTTTAGGTGACCACAATAAATTGAGTCATCACCCACTATGAGAATGTCCTGAAGAGATTCACCAAGTTTGAATTAATGAAAAGGCTTTCACCATGATTAACATTGACCACAACTATTGCAAGAACAGCAATAATTTCTGAGCATTTCTGGACACCTTCAAAGAGCTGCTTCCAGGAAATGAAGACAACAAGTTCTCCCTGTTTTCAGTGTTACATGAAGGCTATAACGAAGGAGATGCCTGACTGCTGAAAGAACCTATTATCTTAAGCTAAAGAATAAGTAATTCTGTTTTAGTTTTTCAATTAATGTTTCAGAGTCACAATGTACTGACCAGAAGTAAATCGTCTGTTTGAAGAACAAGTAATCTCTTGCTTTATTCCAATGTACAAAGGGTTTGTTCTACAGCTGTTTGTAGTTACACTATAAGTAGTTCCACTTAACATCAATGACACTGTTATCATAGCTTTGACAATGTAATAACACTGAATGACATCTTGATTATTGTTGCTACTAATTTCACTTTACTTGTGGTTAAAGTTAATATCAATGACACTTAATGACAGCTTCATAACTGTTGCTACTGATTTCAATTTACTTAATGACACTGTAGTAACACTTAATAACATCTTCATAACTGGTGCAACTTGTTCCACTTGATGTAAAAGGAATTGTTAATGACTGTTATTAAATCATTTGAGAGTGTAATAAAGCTTAATGAAATCTTTATTGTTGGTCCTACTAGACTTGCTTTATTTCAAGTAGGAAAAATATTAATTACTATTTTGTTACTATTTTGACATTGTATAACACTTAATGACATTGTTATGACTACTATTATGACATATGATGATTTTTGGTTAATGACAAGTAGTCATATCACTTTATGACAAAAATCCCAGTTCCAACACACTTGAATCCAACAGTTGAATCACCTCCTAAGTGGAGTCAAGTTCTCCAGAGTCCTGCTAATGATCTCATTATTTGACTCAGGTGTGTTGAAGTAGAGATGCATCTAAACGTTACAGGAAGCCGGCCCTCAAGGCCTGGAGTTCCCCACCCCTTGGATAAGGTCTCCTTCAACATCAATGCTCTATTGAAAACATCATCTTTTAATTGTGTCTGTGTGTAGTTCTCCAGCAGTCCAGCAGCACGGAGAAAGACTCTCCAGAGAATCATAAAATCTGTCCAGAAGACTATCAGCTGTTCTGTTAAACGTGTTGTTTTGAATATGAGTGGCTTAAAACCCCCATCACCCTCAAAAGACTTGTATATCAGACAGTGGTTCCAAGAAGACTGTCATGCTCCTGTGTCCTGAGTTCTCCTCGTTGTCCTGTCTTCCCCCTAGATTATTCCCAGGTGTGTCTTGTTCCCTTGATTACCCTCAGTGTATTTAATCCCTCCTGTGTCCTTTGTTTCTCGTCGGGATCTTGTCGTTGTTGTTGTACGTAGTCTGTCAACGACGTCTGTTAACGACGTTGTTTGTTTTGCTCTCCGCCTGTTTGACCTGTTGCTACCGGTGTGAGCCCTGGCTTCCGCTCAGCCGTGCTGCCTGGCCGCGGACTTACTTGTTTGTTTGACTGTGTTTTCTGGACAATTTTTGTTATTAAATTTCCACCACTCACCTTACCCGGGCCTCCAGTGTCTGCTGCACCGCCTCCTCTACACCACCACATGACAAAGACACCGGTGTCCTCAGAACAGTTAAGAGGTTAAAATCCTAAATGATGCCCTGAATGAAGGATTTACTCTATTTTACGCCACAGTCACCTGTAAACGTAGGCTTTGAAATAAATCAGTTAACCGATGGTACTCACCAGTGTTGAAACCTCTACCTAGTGCTGGCCAGGGTCGATGGTTCTTCCACAGATTCCCCAGATACCAGTCACTCTGGTTCTCTACTAGACCCAGAACCTGCTGACCTGAACAAAGCACAAACAGCAGTTTTTCTGTAGAGACAGTCAAGGTAAATTAATTTCTTAGAAATTTAATGTTGGTATTTAATATTTAGGCCCGAGCAGCTAAGCGCTGCGAAGGCCTATTGTATCTGTACTGTTTCTTATTAGGCCCGAGCAGCTAAGCGCTGCGAAGGCCTATTGTTTTTGTACTGTTTATTAGGCCCGAGCAGCTAAGCGCTGCGAAGGCCTATTGTTTTTGTACTGTTTATTATTATTATTATTATTATTATTATTATTATTATTATTATTCCCACCTCTTTGGGGGGCTTTTTGGGGGCCTTATCATATTCAAAAACTCACCAAACTTGGCAGAAGCATAAAGGGAGTTTAAAAATTTTGATTTTTAAGGTCAACACGAAAATCGCACAAGAAACGGCTCTACAGCGCCACCTAGAAATTTTCAAAGGACCCTTTGCTATTCACTTACTTCATCGTAGAGACATAAAATTTGGTACACTTGTAGAGCTCCCCAAGACGCTCAAAATTTACAATTAATGTCATAGTGCAAGTATCACAGAAAGTCAGCCATTTTGGATTGAAGCTCCGATTTTGACCCCGTTTTTGCCGTTTACAGCCTTCGTATTTGATCGAACTCCTCCTAGGGATTTCTATTGATCGGCTTCAAACTCGGTAAGGCATGTCCCATCTAAAGTTATCAAAACGGTGAGTTTTTGAGTATGCTGAAGGGGGGTTAGCAGGGGTCAAAGTTCACCTACTCGCCATAAAAAAATAAACTGTTATATCTCCTATACAGAAACTCACAGATGCACCAAAGTTACTGTGATTGATCATCATCGGGTCTCCTACAATACCCTATGGTCGAATGATGACATCAGTTAGGCCACGCCCCCTGAGAACAGGAAGTATAATGTTTTACTGTGAACGGTCGCTATCTGACCCCTTTGACCTCATCAACATGAAACTGTGCCCAGAGACAGAAGACATGTTGGTGTGTTGAGGATTCCAACCCTGACCAGCTCAGATGAAGCAGGTGGGTGTGGCGGCGTGGTGAAGTGACCTGTAACGCCATTGCCATACGTTTGGCTCTCAATTCCACAGTTTTGGGCCGAGCTGCTCCAAACTCACTAGGATGGATCCTGATCAACTCCGCGGCAGGAATCTATCACAACATTTGGTTGGCGTTGCCTAATTTTTCTATAGCGCCCCCTAGAAAACTTTAAATGATCAGCCCCAAGCCACGCTTTAACCTACAATTACGAAACTTGGTAAACATGTGTATCTTGTCGGGACGTACAAAAAAGTCTCTTGGAGCCATGGTCTAAACCCCACAGGAAGTCGGCCATTTTGGATTGAAGTTCGGATTTTGACCCCATTTTTGACGTTTACAGCCTTCGTATTTGATCGAACTCATCCTAGGGATTTCGATTGATCGGCTTTAAACTCGGTCAGTCTGTTCACAAGGCATGTCCCATCTAAAGTTATCAAAACGGTGAGTTTTTGAGTATGCTGAAGGGGGGTTAGCAGGGGTCAAAGTTCACCTACTCGCCATAAAAAAAATAAACTGTTATATCTCTTACACAGAAACTCACAGAGGCACCAAAGTTTCAGTGATTGATCATTATCGGGTGTCCTACAATACCCAATGGTCGAATGATGACATCACTGAAGCCACGCCCCCTGAGAACAGGAAGTGTCATGTTTTACTGTGAACGGTCGCTATCTGACCCCTTTAACCTCATCAACATGAAACTGTGCCCAGAGACAGAAGACATGTTGGTGTGTTGAGGATTCCAACCCTGACCAGCTCCGATGGAGCAGGTGGGCGTGGCGGTGTGGCGAACTGTGACGATTCGCCATCAAACATCAAGATTGAATAACTTCCAAATGCAAGATTACAGCTGCATAAGACTTCCTATGTCTTTCTGCAGAACAGTCCTGAACATTTACATGGCCACTTGATGAAATCACCTTAGCCCACCGAAACTGTAACACCAAAGCAGCCCATGAAAAATAGGTTATGTTATGCAGGTTAGCATATTAATTATTTAAATAAACATTATTATAAGTTTTCGATTTTTTTAAAATAATTTTTGTTTTGTGGGTTACAGGACAAACATTCATTGATTTTGGTTAGAAATTATACAAAGGACTTCATTCATCAGCAGTGACTGTTTAGAAACCATTTCCGTAATTCGCCACTTGGGGTCAGTGTTACTCCACCAATGAAACAACGCGCTTTTGGCACACGGATAAATATGATGAATAACTATATCAGTATTTCGACAGTAGGGGTCAGTGTTACTCCACCAATGAAACATAGAATGACAGCAAAACATGATGAATAACTATACTAGTATTTCGCCAGTAGGTGTCAGTCTTACTCCACCAATGACAAACAGATCGACGGACGCATTTAAACTTTGCGAGAGCGTCTGCCGTGACATTTCCAAAAGGATAGCGGTGACATATAAACTGAGAGGTTATATGTAACCTGAAAGGTTATATGTAAACCCTCAGATAGTTTTTGTTGGCTTAAAACACGCACTAAATGTAGCGTTTTGTTAATAACTGTTATTTACTACTGCAAGTAAATGCATCTATATAACTTGTCCCTATCTTACTGATCAGTCAAGCTTGCAGAAGCAAGCTGCTACGTACGAGGTTCGGAGTATTCCGCTGTACTTTTGTTTTTTTGTTTTTTTTTTGCTAACCAGTTGGAGCTGCTAACATTTCCTGAACATTTTGCACGGATTTTGGAGCCACAGTACCGGACCACGCTCAACGTTTTGCTTTGGGTTTTTGAGCTGCAGATTCGAACAACTCTCGTGAGCCGGAACGGACTGTTGAAGCGGAGTTGGAGCAGTTTTATTGCCGTTCGTTTAAAAACTGGTAACTCGCGGTGCGGTGAGTAACGCTGATGATAGGAGCCGTTTTGGAACACAGAGGACGATGCTAACCGAGTCCGTCAGGCCTGCAACGTTTGTATTGCTAGCGCTTTTATAATTAAAGAGACTGAATAGTGTGTTTGATACATCCAGTTTGATACATTCAGCCTTGTTTGTTGTTATGCATAGAACCTGTTTAAAGGCTTGTTTAAAAGAGCTCTGACAAAATGCTAAGTATCTTATTACCGATCCATTGGGGTTATAATATTTAGTTGTAGCACTTCCTGTGATTAATACCTAATTAATGGCTGGGATTGAGCCTGTGCTATTGTTCTAATGTGCTGACAGTTAACTGTGCTCTGTCAATGTGCTTTGCCCTTAGTTTATTAAACTGGAACATCTTCAACTTTAAAATTTTCCTCTGATTTTAGAAGAAGGTTGAAATTGCACTGCATTTACATCTAAGTTCTAGTTAGCATGAAAGCATGTGGGCGTGGCTTAGTGTGAAACTGAATATTTGCCATGAAAGATGAAGATTAAATAACTTCCAAATGCAAGACGACAGCTGCACCAGACTTTCTAATTCTCTCTGCAGAACAGTCCTTAACACATTTCTGTGGTGACTTGATGACATGACGTTAGCCCCGCCCACTTTTAACATACAGTGACCTGTTTTTTCTGCTGTAAGTTTTACTGTTATTCTATCATTTACATGGGTTTCATCATCTGAAAACTGACTTAAATCGATAAGACGATGAACTCTGTGGATGCTGGCTGCTGACCGAACCGCATTGCGGTGTAGAAATGGCGAACTGCAGTCCTTCGCAATGTGCATACGATCGGCTCTAAATCACACATGGATCATCCGACTGGCGCCAAACTGGATATGTATGACCTTTGTTGACCTCTAAAGAGCCCAACAGCATTGAAATGTAATTTGATTACACTGCGCCCCCTAGGTTAATCCACCAGCTATATCTCCTCACTAAATATAAAAATCTGCACCACATTTTTTTGTGTGTCGTCATGGAGCGCCGCCGAACGCATCAGTGCGAACCGCCTGGTGGACGGGCGCGGAAACTGCGCAACGGCTTCTGCGTTGGCACGTGGGCGGCCCTGCTGGAATCTACGCAACAGCTTCCGTGGTGCCGTGTGACCGGAGTTGCTGGAAACTGCGTGAGAGCTTCTGTGGTGGCTGGCGGCCGGCGGTTGCTGGTACCCCGCGGTGGCCAATAGGCCGGAGCGGCGCTTGGCTGCGAGGGCCGCCCGACGCCGCGTGCGGCTTTAATATTATTATTATTTTTCTTCCCACCTCTTTGGGGGGCTTTTTTGGGGGCCTTATCATATTCAAAAACTCACCAAACTTGGCGGAAGCATAAAGGGAGTTTAAAAATTTTGATTTTTAAGGTCAACACAAAAATCACACAAGAAATGGCTCTACAGCGCCAGCTAGAAATTTTCAAAGGACCCTTTCCTATTCACTTACTTCATCGTAGAGACATGAAATTTGGTACACTTGTAGAGCTCCCCAAGACGCTCAAAATTTACAATTAATGTCATAGTGCAAGTATCACAGAAAGTCGGCCATTTTGGATTGAAGCTCCGATTTTGACCCCATTTTTGCCGTTTTCAGCCTTCGTATTTGATCGAACTCCTCCTAGGGATTTCTATTGATCGGCTTCAAACTCGGTGAGTCTGTTCACAAGGCATGTCCCATCTAAAGTTATCAAAATGGTGAGTTTTTGAGTATGCTGAAGGGGGGCTAGCAGGGGTCAAAGTTCACCGACTCGCCAAAAAAAAAAAAAAACTGTTATGTCTCCGACACAGAAACTCACAGAAGCACCAAAGTTACTGTGATTGATCATCATCGGGTGTCCTACAATACCCTATGGTCGAATGATGACATCACTTAGGCCACGCCCCCTGAGAACAGGAAATGTAATGTTTTACTGTGAACGGTCGCGATGTGACCCCTTTGACCTCATCAACATGAAACTGTGCCCAGAGACAGAAGACATGTTGGTGTGAGGATTCCAACCCCGACCAGCTTCGATGAAGCAGGTGGCCGTGGCGGCGTGGCGAAGTGACCTGTAACGCCATTGCCATACGTTTGGCTCTCAATTCCAGAGTTTCGGGCCCAGCTGCTCCAAACTCTCTAGGATGAATCCTCGTCGACTCCCCGACAGGAATCCTTCACAACATTTGGTGGCCGTGGCCTAATTTTTCTATAGCGCCCCCTAGAAAACTTTAAATGATCAGCCCCAAGCCACGCTTTAACCTACAATTACAAAACTTGGTAAACATGTGTATCTTGTCAGGACGTACAAAAAAGTCTCTTGGAGCCATGGTCTAAACCCCACAGGAAGTCGGCCATTTTGGATTGAAGTTCGGATTTTGACCCCATTTTTGCCGTTTACAGCCTTCGCATTTGATCGAACTCGTCCTAGGGATTTCGATTGATCGGCTTTAAACTCGGTGAGTCTGTTCATAAGGCATGTCCCATCTAAAGTTATCAAAACGATGAGTTTTTGACTATGCTGAAAGGGAGTTAGCAGGGGTCAAAGTTCACCGACTCGCCATAAAAACATAAACTGTTATATCTCCTACACAGAAACTCACAGAGGCACCAAAGTTACTGTGATTGATCATCATCGGGTCTCCTACAATACCCAATGGTTGAATGATGACATCACTTAGGCCACGCCCCCTGAGAACAGGAAGTGTCATGTTTTACTGTGAACGGTCGCTATCTGAGCCCTTTAACCTCATCAACATGAAACTGTTCCCAGAGACAGAAGACATGTTGGTGTGTTGAGGATTCCAACCCTGACCAGCTTCGATGAAGCAGGTGGGTGTGGCGGTGTGGCGAAGTGACCTGTAACGCCATTGCCATACGTTTGGCTCTCAATTCCACAGTTTCGGGCCGAGCTGCTCCAAACTCACTAGGTAGATCCTCATTCACTCCCCGACAGGAATCCTTCACAACATTTGGTGGCCGTGGCCTAATTTTTGTATAGCGCCCCCTAGAAAACTTTAAATGATCAGCCCCAAGCCATGCTTTAACCTACAATTATGAAACTCGGTACACATGTGTATCTTTTCAGGACGTACAAAAAAGTCTCTTGGAGCCATGGTCTAAACCCCACAGGAAGTCGACTATTTTGGTAAAAGCCGTAATTTTCTCTTCAACATTAATGCGGCCCTGAAAATATAATTTATGAAGGCCATCTTAACATAACAATTATTTAAATATACATAGTTATGTGTTTTGGTTTGTTCCAATAATTCTTACACTAAAAATATTGATTATTCTTGGTTAAAATAATAAGTACGTGATTGATCAGCTGTCACTGTTTAGAAACTATTTCCGTAATTCGCCACTGGATAAAGATGATGAATAACTATATGAGTATTTCGACAGTAGGGGTCAGTGTTACTCCACCAATGACAAACATCGACGGGCGGACGACCGTGAAAACTTTGCGAGAGCGTCTGCCGTGACATTTTCAAAAGGATAGCGGTTACATATAACCTGAAATGTTATATGTAAGCCCTCAGATAATTTTTGTTGGCTTAAAACACGGAGAAAATGTAGCGTTTTGTTAATGACTGTTATTTACTACGGCAAGTAAATGCATCAATTTCACTCGTCTCTGCCTTAATGGTCAGTCAAGGGCAAAAACAAATTTAAGCAATTTGATTGGTTATGATGGACTGAACCGTACTGTAGCTGTGCCTGCAAGCTGCTACGTACTGGCAGTCGGCCTGGCCGTTCAGGGTAGAGGTTCGGCGTATTGAGCTGTGGACTGTACTTTTTTTTCTTTTTTTTTTGCGAAGCAGTTGGAGCTGCTAACTTTTCCTGAACATTTTGCACGGACTTTGGAGCCACAGAACCGGACCACGCTCAACGTTTTGCTTTGGGTTTTGGAGCTGCAAACCCGAACCACGCTCGTGAGCCGGAACGGACTGTTGAAGCGGAGTTGGAGCAGTTTTATTGCCGTTCGTTTAAAAACTGGGAACTCGACATATTTTGGAACTCCGAGGACGATGCTAACCGAGTCCGTCAGGCATGCAACGTTTGTAAAGCTAGCGCTTTTATAATTGAAGAGACTGAATAGTGTGCTTGATGAATCCAGTTTAATAAATTCAGCCTTGTTTGTTGTTATGTATAGAACCTGTTTAAAGGCTTGTCTCTCAGAGCTCTGAGAAAATGCTAAGTATCTTATTACCAATCGATTGGGGTTTATAATATTTAGTTGTAGCGCTTCCTGTGATAAATACCTCATTAATGGGTGGTATTCAGCATGTGCTATTGTTGTAATGTGCTGAAAGTTAACTGCTCTGTCAATGTGCTTTGCCCTTGGCTTATTACTGACCAGTATAGTTTATTAAACTGGAACATCTTCAACTTTAAAATTTTCCTCACTCATTTTAGAAGAAGGTTGAAATTGCACTGCATTTAGATCTCAGTTGTAGTTCACATAAAGAATGTTGGCGTGGCTTAGTGTCAAACTGAATATTTGCCATGAAAAGTGAAGATTGAATAACTTGCAAATGCAAGATGAGAGCTGGACCAGACTTCCTTATTCTGTCTGGAGAACAGTCCTGAACACATTTCCATGGTTACTTGATGAAATCACATTAGCCCCGCCCACTTTTAAGATACAGTAACCTGTTTTTTCTGCTGTATATTTTACTGCTATTCTATCATTTATTTGAGTTTCATCATCTGAAAACTGACTTAAAAGGATAAGATGATGAACTCTGTGGATGCTGGCTGCTGACTGAACTGCATTGGGGTGTAGAAATGGCGAACTGCAGTCCTTCTCCATGTGCATAAGATCGGCTCTAAATAACACCTGGATGATCCTACTGGTGCCAGACTGGATATGTATGACCTTTGTGGAGCTCTAAAGAGCCCAACATCATTGAAATGTAATTTGACTCCACTGCGCCCCCTAGGTTAATCAACCAGCTATATCTCCTCGCTAAATGCACCAATCTGCCATACATTTTTTGTGCATCGTCAGGGAGCGCCGCCGAACGCATCGATGCGTACCGCCTAGTGGGTGGGCGCGGAAAAAGCGCAACGGCTTCTGAGTTGGCACGTGGGCGCGGTGCTGGAATCTGCGCAACAGCTTCCGCGGTGCCGTGCGGGCGGAGGTGCTTTAAACTGCGTGAGAGCTTCTGTGGTGGCTGGCGGCCGGGGGTTGCTCGTTCCCCTGCGGTGGCCAATAGGCCGGAGGGGCGCTTGGCTGTGAGGGCCGCCCGACGCCGCTTGCGGCTTTAATAATATGTCTATTTTTGGCTGAAATTGTCTGAAACCACCACCCAATTTTCCAACAGTTTTGTGTTTAAGTTTCAAGAAGTCTCTGGCTGTAATAATGAAACGCTTTGAGTTTCTAGATCCAGATTTCATGAAAAAAATTTTATTCCAAACTTTCAGAGCTTTACTCGGTAAACTCCTTCCTATATTTCTGATACAACTTAAATAAATAGCTCTTCCTATAGTTCACACCAAAAGCCTTTTGAGAATCAGACGAGTCTGGTTTACATTAAAAGTCTGTGTTGAGACACGTTGAGGACTGTTGTGGCTTGTTTTGAGTGTTTCGTGTGGTGAGATTTGAACTGTTTGGAGTATTTTGAGGATTTGAGGCATGAAGAGCATCCAACGCGTCCAATGGAAAACAATGGCTAGGGCTGACGAGTCTGACATGCCTTCGGCACGCTTCCACATAGACTTTGAACATAAACCAGACACGCAAAACGCAAGATGTAGAGCAAGACGTCAAGCGTCTGCATTCAAAGGGCACTCGCATAGCATGATTCTGGCCTCATAGCGACTGTGGCAACACCACCCACTCGCCACCATCGACATTCTCATGCAGTTCCTGCACCCGCACGCAAGGCAATATGCAGTGGAGTCAAATAATAATAATTTAATGGTCTTGGGCTCTTCAGAGGTTCACAAAAGTCAAATTGGAAGTTAACTTAGAGACAACCATATTCGAAAAGCAAGGGATTAAAATTTGCCATTCGGCCACACCCACACAGGCTGCCAGCCTGCAGCCAACATCGACAGAATTCATCATCTCGTCATTTAATGTCAGTTGCCACAGGCTATATGAATGAAAAAGTAAAAGCAAGACATCCAGCAGAAAATACACGTAATTTCCTGTTGGAAGTGTTTGAGGCTAAGATGATGTCATCAATTGCCCATGTGAATGTGATGAGGGCTGATATGACATCAGACATGGAAAGTCTGATGCATCTCTGACCTTGTGTGTGGAAATTTTTGCACCTTAATGTTTCATAGCGACAAGGAGGCTAAGAGTCAGCCACCTTGTCGAAAAATTATTTGATAACTTTTGACCTTCAATGCCTCAAGACTGTGCTGAGTAATTCTGAAGTCTTAGGACGAAAAGCTGTAGGACGAGTGTGCCAAGTAAAATTTTTCTGGGTTAAAGCATGGCCACGCCCACCAGAGATTGTTGTGGATTCCTCTTGGGGGTCGGATAGGGATTGAGATCAGTGAGTCTTGTGCAGCTCGGCTGGAAACTGTGGAATTTAGAGTCAAACATCTGGCAACGGCGTCAAAGGCCACCTCACCAAACTGCCATGTCCACCTGTTCCACCAAAATTGGTCAGTGTTAGAAACCACGTAACAACATGTCTTCTGCATCTGGTCTCCTGTTTTCAGACTGAATTCCACCAAACAGCCCATAACTCATCATGCAGGGCCGGTCCAAGGCTGTTTGAAGACTGGAGCAGAATCCGACTTGGGGGCCCCTCTTGCTGCTAAAAACATCAGCACCTCTACCAGCTTCTGAGTTATATTTAATCTGGGAGAAGGGGAGTTGTTTAATTGGCCAACCTAAAAAGCAATAAGTTATAATCAGTTTCCTAATTTGCATTTGTGAACAAACAGAGCTTAAACTCAAAGATTAAACTCATAGAATCAGATTGTCAATCTAACAATGAGTATTGTTCTTTGAACTTTTACAAAGTAAACTTACCAGCTTCTTAAAATCATACATATAAATGTATGTTGAAACCATTAAATCAAATTTAGCAGCATCTCTGGTCTGTGTTGAAATATTAGCATTTATGGGCCCCATGGCATGCAGCTCTGGTTGCCGAACCCTGATCTAGTTGAGTCATTTGCCAAAAAAGCAGAAATTAATCAAACATTGATGCTTCACCTTCTCCTGTGGAAGTCTCAGAAACACCACCTGCACCTTGGAATCTTCATCCTCCACCTCCTGTGCTTTACTTTATTTATAATTTGTAAAAATAAATATATAAATAAAAAAGGATCAGCTGTCTAAGTGGGCTATGCACACAATGCGCGTGTACCGTATTTGGGTGGTTTAGGTATGTGCCGTTGTTCTGTTTATCTGTATTTCCCGTAAATCCATCTTTTTCCGTCACATACTGCTTACTCAGCAGATTTCTTATAAATATATCCTACCTGTGGAAGTATCATTTCATGTGTTTTATTTCATTGACGATTACGGTTAAGTTTTATTTAATTTATTTTATGCCTGACTTTCATTAAGCTAATGTATTACTTCATGTTTCTGCTTTACATGACAGACAGCTTATAAATGTCTGCGTTTAATTTCATTCCAATAAAAATGTGTTTCCCCTGTCTGATACTGTTTTATTCTTACAAACACCTCTGTATTTAGAATACATTTTAAAAGGTAGGATATTCTAGTAAAAGGATTAGTGCATAGTAGGAAAATCTGACAAGGTAGCACTGATAGAATACTGGTTTTGTGTGACAGGCACATGATGCACGTTGGAGGTATGGTTGCGCTTTTGTGGGTTGTGTACAGTGATAGTTTTGTGCATACGTACACTCAATGTGCGTTTTTTTGTTTTACCCCCTACGGTGCGGAGCAGATGCTGACGTATTGATTTGAAACCAACTTAAACTTGTCACAACAGCACAGTGCCCGTAGCCTTTTGTTAGACTTCAGCTTTTATATGTTTTGTTTTCTGTATCTATGATGGACTGGCGACCATCATAGATACAATGAACTCTATGATGTTCATTGTATGAACTCTGCTTTTCTCCCTCTGACCCTGGAGATAGATACCACCAGTACCCCTCACAACCTCACAAGGTATAAATGTGTAAGATAATGAATGGGTGTTTTCTGTATTGCACATTGCTGTGTATTTAGTTGGGCTGCCCTTCTTGTGAAGGGTCATTTTGTGATCTGTGAGAAAGTGTAATTATTCCATCAACCTACCTTTAAAGTTGTGAAAGACAGCCCAGAGCTCAGCAATGTCAGTGGCAAAAGTGATATCTGTGTCAAGAACAATGACCCTGCGCAGATTCATGGGCAGCGTCTTGGTGAGCACCAGTTTCATTAGTCCGTAGATACCAGAGTAGTGTTTATTAGGTATCCATGACACTTCAGACTGAAACAACAGAGCAAAGACCATCACTTCCATAAGGTCCAAAGAGTACAGAGCTCAGACTTTGTCAGACGAAAAACACAAATACAGTACAGACTGGTATAAGTGATAGTGCTCCATTGAGAATTTCTGAAGAAAGTTAGGAATTGCTTTCGTATGAAGATGATTTTTTTTCTCACCTTAAGCTCATCTGCATCATAGAAGTTCACCCTGACAGCAGGGACCATCCAAGAATGAAACAAATAGGAGAGAATCTTCTTTGCAATAGAGTCTGTGATGAAGTGGAAATGAAGCGCATTCCGTCTGAAGACACAAAAATACAACAAAATGCTAAATGAAAATAATCATTTTCTGTAGAAAAGTAAAAAACAAACCAGACAGAAAAAAGTCAAGAGTCTTAGATTTTAAAGTCTTAATAATATCCCAATCCCACATTTTCACACCTCATCACAGAGGGATTTGAGTTGGATCTATTTAAAGTAGTAGCTTAGTCTACAAAGGCTTGGAATCAGGCCAATCAGTATACCCAGCCAACCCTCCATCCCTCACCCTAGCCCAGAAGGGTACCCTGGATCTCGGGTCTGACAGAGGTTGATAACTGAGATCTTTGATATCCATTGATCACAGTGATCTGATATCAAAGATCTATCAGACTGTCCTGAAAACAAGTCATTCTTTATTCACATTTTCAGGGTCGTGAGTATTTATTTATGATAGTAACATGCTCCCATATTTACGTAAAGAATGACTCTTTAAGTTGTAGTAACTATATTGAGCAGCATAAATCTTAATCTTTTTTAGATTAAAAAGGGGAACTTATAGGGGCTTAAAGTAAATGAATGTTGACATACCTGTGGAAAAGAACAGATTTCACCAATGTTACAACATCTCGACTTGCGTTGTAACCTGCACATACGATGGCCACATGGATAGTCTGGGGAGAGAATAGAGAAAACCGTGAAAAAAACTTGGATGTATTCACTCCTATATCCTTTAAACCTTTTGCCTCACATTCTTTCCTGTCTTTTCATCTCTGTGTCTATTATATTTGAAATAAACCCAAAGCAATTTCAGTTTGGCTTTTTTTGGACCAGGACACTGCCTGGCCAAAAAAAAAAAAAAAGTCGCCACCTGGATTTAACTAAGCAAATAGGTACCAGCCTTGATAATCGCTGCATAGGTGATTATGTATCAGCTGGCAACAAGTTATTTAAAACTCAACAGGTGCAATGAGTTCTCTCATTTCTTCAACATGTTGAAAGACAAATCCCATGGTTGCGGAAAAGATGTCAGTCTGTTTGAGAAGGGTCCAAATCATTAGCATGGATCAAGCAAAGAAAATATCAAAGGAGAAAAACTATTGAAATGTTAAGAACTGTCCAACACATTATTAAAAACTAGATTAGTGGGGTCCCATCATCTTTGAGGAAGAAACGTGGCTAGAAGAAAATTCTCAATGATCGTGATTGGCAGTCACTTAAACGTTTGGGAAAATAAAAAAAACAAACAAAAAAACCCAGTAGAACTCCAGGCTATGTTTAATAATGACAGTAAGGGCCTTCAGTTATTTGAAGGGAACTTAACGAATTGGGATTGGAACTGAACAGCTGTGTAAAGAAAACCATCAATCACTGAGGCTATCCAGAAAAAAGGCTTCAATTTGCTAAAGGTTTAACTCTGGAGCATGTGCTCTGATGAATCCAGATTTACCCTGTTTCGAAGTGATGGGTGCATTAGGGTAAGAAGAAAGGCCAGTGGAGTGATGAACCCATCATGCTAAGTATCTATTTTACAAGTCTGTGCGGTCAGTGCTATGATTTGGACTTTCTGCATTTGGTCAGGTCTATGTTCAGCAACAGTATGTGCTCAAAGAATGAGAACAGCCAACTACCAGAATATATTGAATGACCATGTTATTCTTTTTTTTTTTCCCTGATGGCACAGGTATATTACAAGATGACAATGCCAAAATGTTTGGGACGTTCTGGAGAAGGATTTGTGCAGTGGTCAGACTGAACCATAATCAATCCAAGCTCTTGGTAAAACATTAATGCAGCACGGGACGGAAAGAACTCTTGTGATACTGCAGAAGCTTATCTAAACAATGACACAGCAAATACATGCCATAATGAAAGCTAAAAGCGGTCCCACAAAATATTAGAGTTCGGCAAGTTTTGTCTTTTTTTTTTTTTTTTATAGCCAGGCAGCCTCACCTTGACACTCAGCCAATAATTTCAGCAAAAAGCGCCACCCGGCCAGACAGGCCATGTTTACAAAAAAACCCCAAAACAAGACAAAAAGTTCATATACATGTGTTTTTTAACTAAAAGAATCATGAAGGCAGTGATTTTGTGTAGGGAAAAACAGCCTGAATAGATGACCATTCCACAGTTTTCATATTTTATTAAATAAATATAAAATGAATTTAAGATTTTTGTTCCACTTGTAGTTTGCCCTGGTCTGTCACAAAAAATGTTCAAATACACAGACATTTATGCAAACCTGAATAGGTTCAATTGGTATGAAGAGAAAGGTTAACCACCCACTTAACACCTTGATGACCAACGATTGTTGGGCCAAGTACAATATAAATTATATCATTAAGTATGCAGATCACACAACAGTGGTAGGTCTCATCCAGGACGGTGAGAAGCAGAGAGGAGGTGAAACTTTTTGTAGAACAGTACAGCAACAACAACCTGTTTCTGAATGTGGGAAAAACCAAAGAACTGGTGATCGACTTCAGGAGGAAACGGCATGTGCACACCCTTTTCAACATCCAGAACACTGCTGTGGAGATTGTCACACACCTAATGTTCCTCAGGGTCCACATAGCAGACACCTTCACCTGGTTGCTGTACACCAACTTCACATTCAAAAGGGCCCACCATTGCCAGGACTTCCTTTGGAGGCGCTTAAGAGAGCACACTTCAGCCCATAAATCTTTTACAGAGGTACCATTGAGAGTGTGCTTACCAGCAGCAGCTTTCCAAGGCATGAGAGCAGCAGTGCCTGACACAGGAAGACACTGGGGAGAGTGATGAGGCCAGGTGAAAAAGTGATTGGGATCCCACTGCCACCCACTGTGGGTAGCAACGCTACCTGATGAGGACAAGAATCCCTCTCACCATGTCATGGACTGTTCCCTCTCCTACTCTCTGGCAGCAGATCCTGCAGCCAGTCATGCAGAACAGTAAGATTCTGCAACATTGTTTTGCACATATTATTCCTGATACATTTCTTGCACAAATTGCGAACACTTGCACTTATACATCGTCCCCCTTTTTTTTATTTGGGTTTTATTCTATATTATTCTTCTATAGTTTCTGTTTGTGTCATAATATTCACTGAGATTTCATTTTGCAGTGCATTTCTGATGTCATGTTGAATGTCAATAAAGATAATTTGAACCTGACTATACAATATTTCTTAAGGCCGTAATTTTATTCCTGCTTCAATAACCACTCGTGACTTAATGTAGGCATGTTTAGAGTGATGGACCTGAGGCAAACCAAAGACTTATCTCACCTCACATTTATCCACTAACTGATGTTGTAAACAGTTGGAGTTGTTCCCCACAGCAGCATTCTTTTGTCCATCATTGTTACTGGTGCCTTCTTCTAAATGAGTTCGGCTTTGGTTTCCTTTGCTTGTGATGTTTGTATAGGAAGCAGACGAGTTCCTGAGAGGACGACTGAGCTCCTGGCGCAGGGCCCTGTTTTCCTCTTCCACCACTCGGATCCTGAGCTCCAAGGCCAGCCGTGCACTAGCGTCAACCAGTGGTGGAGGTGACTGTGCTTCCAATGAAGACAGACGAAGGGGTTTCACTGTTGGATTATAGGATGGATCATTTTATTTTACAGGAGGCCAGAAACTAAACAGGAATGACTTTCAGCGAAAAGAGTCTTAGATAAGGGAAACAGTAAAGCTTTCATAGACCAAAATCTTGACCATTTTTACTGATATACCAAAACACACTACAGATAATAAAGCTTTTTTTGATGACCATTTAAACAGTTGTCACTGCATAGATCTTAAACTCACATAATTGGAAGATGTCTTTGTCAGATCATTTGGAAGAGTATTTACAATGTTTCAATCATTTCTTGCTCAATAATGCTTGGTGAAGCGTTCTTTCCTCCAGCAATAATAATGACATCCAGATTGTTCAATGGATTATTTTGAAAATATATAAAGAAAAAATATAAACATTAGTATTTAATGTAAAAGGGTAACTGGTAGCATGTGGAGCAGCGTCCCAAACTGTTCCAAAGAAAAGTATTGTAAAATGTGAATTGTAGATGCTTTCTTAAAAAAACAAAGAGCATTTTTAGTGCTGAAAAAGAGAGGCTTTCAGATAAACAGAACATTTGCAGAATAAACTTCAAATGAACTAGAAGGATACAGACAGCAGAGCTGAACAAAGAGGCCAGAGAAGAAAGAAGATATAGAGAGATTTGAAATAATTGCAAGAGCAATTATTGCTAAAAATAGATTAAACAAGAAGGAAACATTTCCAGCCTGACACTTGTTTATTGTTTTTTTTTTTTCTTTACTAGATGACCTAACAAACAATGTAGATACAACTTAACTAGAAAATATCACAGTAACAACTTTAGGCTGCTTTGTACAATAGCTATACTATTTGTACAATACAATAGCATGACCACACATCTTATTTGTAAAACTTTCATTCAATCGACACTCTTATCATCTATCCATTCTCTACACTTGCTTATCCTTGCAGGGTTAAAAGGGGTATGGAAGAGGAAGGGTATAAATATTCACTCTTACCTTGAAAATTTCCAATTGACAGGTAAAGCCAGGTGAGTGTGGGGATGAAAAGCAATACAAGAGAGGCTGCCAGGAACTTCCTTCGTCCACGAAATATTCCCAGCATCTTCTGAATTGAAGTCAGTGTTGAGAGGTAATTTGACCTCTGTGGAGCATTTTTGTCTCACAATTTTTCTCCCATTGTAACATTTTTACTGAAAGAAAACAAGTCAATGTGTTGAGATGCCATAACTTTTTCCAGCTCAACAGAAACAAAACTGAAGTAATTATCTTTGGCTCTAAAGAGGAACGATCTAGAGTCTGTTCACAGCTTCAGTTATTACAGCTAGATATTACGCTTATAATTGCATTCTCACTAAAACTAGGAAGACAGAGCACATCCTCCCACTGCTAAAGTCCTTACACAGGTTCTCAGGTGATACTTATCATTGTATCAACCATCCAGACCACTGAGATTTTCTTCTTGTGATCTACTCTGCATCCCCAGAACAGAACCAAATATGGAGAAGGAGCATTCAGTTTTTATCCTCCTCTAGTCTGGAACTGCAAAACTGCTGAAACACAGAGTTCCTTTAAATCAAGGCTAAAAACCCACCTGTTTAGAGCTGCCATTGATGAATAACTGGAAAATATAAATATTTGATTATGATTATTCTTGAGTATTTAGATGATGGCATTTGACAAAACACAATATTTATGCATATTTCATAACTGATTACTCTGTTTTGTGTTTTTATTAAATGACGATCTTTGAACTGCTCTATCGCTTGAAATGTGCTTTAGAAATAAACTTGACTGGAATTCCAAAAACTGGACTTATGTTATAAAAATGTATTCTAAAACAGAATAAGAAGTACTATATTAACCCCAACCACGTTACAAAACTGGAATCTCATTAAAGCTATAAAAATTAACATTAACAAAAAAAAAATTGAGGATTTAAAACAAATGTCAACGAAAGGGATATATTTAAATGATATTTTAAGGCAACCTGTAGAAAAATGAAACTGTTCTAACATATTCTGATAGGTGGGTGTCAGAATACTAACTTAGGTTCTGTTTTCGTCCTCAACACAACACTCCTTTCTTCCTGATAAATATATTCGATTATTGGACAAAGAAAACCTGTTCAATTTTGTTTTGAAACCGCATCTTGCTACTGCTACATTTGCAATCAAGTCCATGATCCTGATATATTTTAAAAATATTGCATCGTTCTTTTATACGAGACAGTTTATTATGACAAACTAACACTTTTGTGAAAATGTTGATCATATTCCCGGTGTTGATCTGCACCATCTATGGCCGCCTCAGCAGCAAACTCACTTCTATGTGACACATTTGCGCAATGCTCACATTTTAAAACTGCTATTTGTAGTTTAAGAGCTACTCGATTTGAGAATTACAAGCTCACCTGATGCAGAGGGTTGAACGGGTTGATTTTAGAAAAAAACGGAAACCAGCTTCTAAAAGCCGTGATGCAGTTTCAGCACCGGATCTGTATTCAAGCAGGCGACATGGTGGCTCCACTCTGTGCTGCTCCATGTATCAGGGTTTCCTAGGTTCGACAGCCTCAGGTTACCGGAACCAAAAGCTGGATCGGATAAAGAGCTAAGATAAGCTTCCGTCTGCGTCGCCGCACGGCCCCCCCATCATGTGTGCTGAAAGCAGCTGCAGGTTTGGAACATTGTGGTGAGAAACAGCGGTCTGTCTGGTCTGACCGCAGGGATCCTGTACCCCCACCATTTATTAATAAATCACCCAATATTTTATAATTATTGCTTGTGATCCTGTTTTCGACCTCAACACAACGCTCCTTTCTTCCTGACAAGCAGTCAGCATCCAATCACGGCATTGGAACCGCGGGGGGATTAAGGGTAAAAAGGACTGGATCATTGTGGAGCGGAGTGTGTTCGGGTCCGGTGGACAGAGGGCCTTGTCCGACTCTAACGCAAATCTAAGTGGGAGAGGCGTCTTTAGGACCCCCAGTTAACGGAAGGTTCTTCTTCTCCGTCTTTTTTTGTTTTGATGGTTGGCAAAAAAAAGGTAAAGTAGCATTCTTCTTCTTCTTCTTCTTCTTCTTCTTCTTCTTCTTCTTTTCCTTTCGGCTTTTTCCCTTTAGGGGTCGCCACAGCGAGTCTTCCGTCTCTCCATGTAACCCTGTCTTCCGCATCGTCTTCTCTCACACCAACTACCTTCATGTCCTCTTTCACTCCATCCATAAATCTCCTCTTTGGTCCTCTTGTCTCTTTCCCCTGTCAGGCCCATCCTCATCATCCTTCTACCGATGTATTCAGTCTCTCTCCTCTGAAATGAACTGTTCCTCTGATGTATTCATTTCTGATTTTATCCATCCTTGTCACTCCCAAAGAGAACCTCAACATCTTCATCACTGCTACGTTCAGCTGGGCCTCCTAGCTCTCTGGATTGCCACTGTCTCTAAACCAGCATTGATGTGTTCTTCACAGGCCTGTCCAACAAATCAATCAAACAGCTGCAGCTGATCCAGAAGCTGCTGCTCGCGTTCTCACTAAAACCAGGAAGATAGAGACATAACAGCAGTCCCTCCTGTAGCTCAAAGAATAGATTTTAAAATACTGTTAGTTTATAAATCACTGAACGGTTTAGCACCACAATACATTAAAGATCTGCTGTTGTTGTATCAACCTGCCAGACTCTCAGGTTCTGGTTCTGGTTCTGCTCTGCATCTCCAGAACCAGAACCAAAAGAGGAGAAGCAGCTTTAAGCATCTATGCACCAAATATTTGGAACAAACTTCCAGAAAACTGTAAAACAGCAGAAACCCTGACTTCCTTTAAATCTCAACTAAAAACACACCTGTTTAGAGTTTTATTTGAAATGTAATATGTAACAATGTATTTTTTATTCTATGTTGCATGACTTTGTGTTTTTGTGTTTATGATGTAAAGCACTTTGAAATGCCTTGTTGCTGAAATGTGCTCTACAAATAAAATTTGATTGATTGATTGATTGAGCGGAGAAATCCGTGCTTGCACCCGGAAGTCACAGACATTACGTTATCGTGAGTTCAAATTTTCATGAAAGTAAAATGTGCGGTTTTTACTTTCATGGCACATCTGTATCTTATTTTGAAGGGATATGTAAATGTTACCATAACGACCAGAGTCAGAGTGCGTTAGCAGTGGTCGAGACGAGATGAGAGGAGTAGAGCTTGTGAGTTTTAGGTCTGGTTCACTCGGCACAATTTAAGGATTATCGGCCGATTTTCCAAACTTCTGTCACCACAGAGCCGATAAAAGTCCAACATCTTCGGTCGGTTCGTGTGTCCGGCCACACGTACCGATTCCACTCACAAACATCCCAATTCCAGAAGAAAATTCAGTAAAACCACCGATATACCATCCGCAAATTTAGAATAATCAAGCACAGATGATGCAGAAGTAGTAGTGATAATTTGTGGACTCATTTTAAGCGATAAATAGCGTAACAAAAAGAAAAGGCGTTTGATAAAAGATGGCCGCTCTATTTGCTGCTCTGTGATTTGGCGGTGAGTTTTTTAGTAGTTAACATTTTTAACTGAATAAACATAACCACATATAGTAAATGTATATAATAATGACCTTTACATATAGTAATAAACATTTCCACATCCACCGGACTCAGTTGCCATGTCAACTATTTGGGATTCCCTCAGTTCTTACGTCACTGCGCTTTCTAATTGGCTACCTGTCACATTCAACAGGCTGAGTTCTCGCTCCCAGTCAGGGAAAACCCCACAGGCTGCGATAGAATGACCAAGACAATCAAACATGTCAAATATGCCCAATTTTATATGGGGCAAATTTAACACACACCACCACCACACACTGCAGGACATTGTAAGATTGTCGTAAAGAGAAAATCGTGGGGGGGGGGAGGAGGGGGGAAATCTGACGAATCTCCCAAATTCAGCTGAAATTGGCTCTTAGTTTACTAAGTGTTGCATATGACAGAACTGTCTTATTTAAATAAATTCATCTCCTCACTGCTGAGGCATCATAAGGCCAGGCATCAGAATGAAGTCCCAGATACACCTAGGATAAACTCAGATACACAGCCATTCTACAAATTACTCAGTTGCTTTTTCTACAGCAGGAGAAGCTGTGTCAAAAAAGCATAACAGACTAAATGTCAAAATGTTGGAAAAACGGTTTTTGTTTTTTTTTTATGAAAATTTGTGAGAAAAAAAGTCCACAAGCATCCTCATTCCAAACAAGTTAACTTAATTTTCACTTTATGGTACATGTTCACATTATTTATTGACTGTATCTAAGAATATCAAATATATTTTGAATTTAACTGAAGATGTGACATAATACAATACATAATATACAATAAAATACAATTAAATCTTTTTGTATAGACAAAAAGAGTCTGTCAACTACGCTGTCTGTAGGGATTTTTAGTGTCCAGCAGGGGTCAGCATTCAGTGACACGGTGTCGACAGTATCAATACAGTTTTGCAATGGGTCAAAACGCTACATGACGCCTCAATTACCCATCACTTTTCAAGACAAAAAGGACACAAATTAAGTTTTACGTTCATGCATGTCTTTAATATATCAGTTTTTCATATTCACAACCAATACATAAAGCCTTCTCCCTATATTTACAGCTTTAAATATTTTTACACTACTATCTCATCAAAATGTCTTAGTTTAGAGCATCAATGAATTTGTTACATTTAAATTCTCCATGCCTTCTAGCAAACTGACGGTATATTCTTTTTACAACTATTTACAGGTGAAAAAATAGCTGTAAAGGTCACACTTGAAATTAATTAAAGGTGCAAGCCAGAAGGACAGTCAGGAGTTCTTTAAGAAAAAGAACACAAGATATGGAAAAGACCAAACTGAAAGTCATGAGTGGGTCAGAGTCAATCTTTGCTCCCAGAATGATGTATCCATTCATTTTCTCCCACTTATCTCATTTTGGGTACTTGTATCTGTGATCTTGTTCTCTTGGTCATTACCCAAAGCTTATGACAATAGATGAGGGTAGGAACGTAGATTGACAGGTAATTTGAAAGCTTTGCCGATATCCATTATATTTGCTAAAAAAGCAACATGACAGAAATTAAAACAGATCTTGTAAAGTCATCACCATTTGCTTCCTCAGGTCTCATAGTGTGTAAGCAGCTGTAGAAAATACAAACACTGAAGGATGATTCCAAAACCTCGAGACAAGAACAAAAGCTATACTCGGACAAAGGTCAACTAGGGGCTCATAGTTTTACCTCAGTTATGATCTTAAATTGGGTCAAACACTTTACGAGGTATAGAGCAAAACACACACACTTCTGTTTGTGAAGTGTATACAAGATGTGATATATCTTTCTGTTTAGACTGTTCTAATTGGATGTTTGTATCTATCTCGATTCAGCTCAACACAATTGTGCTTCACAGAGATTAGCTGCTCGGTGATACAGAAAGCTATTTTCACTTATTTGACTTCACTTTGACTGCAAAAGAAGGATGGTAATGGAAAGTGATTTTAAAAAAAAGCCAATGTTTCAATTTCAATTTTGCTCCACAATTTAAAATTGTGAAGGAAAATGGTTATTTAAAAACCATACCTTCAGTCTTGAACTTAGAACTTGAACTTGTAGAAAAGCTTGGTCAGAAAAATGATCTGAAGCATCTGAGGATTAACAAAATAAAACTACATTCAGACAATAACCAGCCAATATGACAGTAGTAACTTAGTCTTTATATTGTAGGAAGAAACTAAAACTTGAATGAGATTCAGTAGCTTGGAGATCTAACCGACAGACATCCTACCCACTAAATTAAATATACTCTACTGTAAACCAAGTCTGCTTGTATTTCCTGTAGCAGCAAATGACTACGTGTCAAAAACTACAATGGAAAATAATAACATTCGGGCAGCATTCACTAGAAAGTAATTACTGTTCTGGTTTTGACCAGTAATGTTATTCTGATGTGCATGGATCTACGCAAGCACATTCATCCAATAACAGTTACCTGAAACATCCTGCTTCATATTAAGAAGTAACAATACTTTCTAAAAGTCTTCCCTCTTTCATTCTGATTCAAGATTCAGTCCATCATAAGTATGTTTTTCTTAAGATGGTTCAACTCGGCAACATTAAAATATGTAAACAGTCCAAGGATACTGACACCCTGCCCTAACTATCTACAGTTTTGTCTTTCAACAGAACGTAATTTGGTCCTGAATGCCACTTCAAGCTAATGCCGCAGGTGGTAGGGAACTTAAAACCGTGATGACAGCCATAGATAATCAGTTCCTCGTTCATTTTGATCAAAGACTTTGGGTAGGAATAGATGCTGGTGCATCTAATTGTCAGGTGAAATATTGATACTGTGTTTTACATATTTGTTGTATGGACAGATACTCTGAAAAAAAATAAGCTCAGGTGCCTTAGTAGAAGGCAGATGAGCTACAGCTAGTTCACTACCACAGAGCCTGGCATGAATGCTCAGGATAGTTAGCATAGCCAATGACAACAAAGAGAAGAAGCTTGAAGAGGACAAATTTTTTTCTCTTCACTCACTTTCATGAAGATCACTCATGTTTCTGAGGATCTTTGGGTTTAGTGAGAGAGCTCAGTAAGTCCTTGTCCTGCAGCCACATAGCCAATCAATATATTCAGTAAGAGAGCATGTAGTGTTTTCTGTCAGACAACAGTGCCCTGGTGGGCCCACATGACATTACCAAGGTATAGACCTGCATATCAGTTCCAAAGGCTCTGACTGTAGGAAGTCGATTTTCAGTTCTATATCTGCTTAAAATTTACTTCCACTGCTTCTATTCTTTCAAGATTTCCTAGCTTAAAATATATTTAGCTTCCACCATCAACCTTTCATAATGCTACTCCATGGAGGTCATCTACACCTGAAACACTCTCAGTCATATCCCACAGCTGGACGATGACTGACAAATTGAAAAGCTTTTTTTATTTTTTTAAAGTTGGTTAGACTCGTTAATCAGTGTTCTCTCTGGGGATGCTGATAATGTTAGGGTGATTCAAACACTGATTTTTGAAATGGGAATAAGTTGGAAAAAAATTTTTGTTTCTAGTTTCTAGTTATAGATCTCTAATCACATGATCCTTTTTATAAAACATGTTGCTTTTTTAGCTCTGTTGCTCCATTTACCCCTCAATTCTGTGGCTCAGACTGGTAGCTGTTCCATTTAGTATCTACACCAATCACAGTTCTGGACTCTGCTGGGTAGTTTGCAATGAAAGATAGCAGCACTGTGTAGACAATAGCATATAGCATTAATCTTGTAGATGTTTTATAGTCCCATGGTGGCTTAATAGAGTTTATTCCAATTCAGCCAAAAAAAACTACAAACATTTGATGAGGGAACGAGAACCAAAGCTCAGAAGAAAGTAACAAAAAGAAAAGAAGTGCAAGTAACGAGTAAGATGGCTCAAGATCAAGGTTGAAAGCTTTTTGTGCTGTTGGACTTCACTTTTTGAAACACCATTTCTGAGTGTGTGCAACTCAATATTCACCACACTCCTGCTTCTGTGGATGTCTAAGTGGCACTTACATCAAGATTCATCTGCTTTTCAGATTGTAACTCATTCTTCAGGTAAGAGGGAAAAAAAAGGCCAATTGCTTAGTCGCTCTCTACAAAGTGCAAGTACACAGGTCACAATGACTAAAACAAGCATTAAAAGAAAGACTGAACTATTCTGAGTATAAAGCTATCAAAAAACAAAAAAGAACTATTATAAATGTGTCAAAATCTGCAGGCCTGCCTGTATAGTAAAAGGAAAACAATAAAAACAAAATTCAAGGAACCAATATTAACACCTTCAACACACAATGAAACGAATGATGGAGTATTGTATAGAGAAAATAAAAAAGAAGGTTAGAGATCTGGATTATTATGTAGATAACACTCTCTGCCATCATTCATAAGCAACAAAAAGCGGGGTCCGAAATTTAAAGAGAGTACAAACTTTTCATTCAGTGGAGGAAGGAAGAGATGGTGACTACCTGGGAAACAATCTGGAAGCCCAAAGAAGCCATCAGCGCTGTACACGGGACTTGCATTCAGTGTTCATTCATTCACTCTACATAAACCTTCCCGCTTTTATTTTGGGATACTATAACTTTTGACTTAACAAAATATTTGAATTTTCCTGCATTTTTTTCTCCTCCATCAATCTTACAAACATTGTCATTCAAAGTGAACAGGAGTCATATAGAATGAATGAATGGAAAGTTTGAATCTAGGGACAGTGTGCTGCAGTTTAGATACTTCAAAAATGTCTCATCCAGAATCGATGAATGGTTCAGTTAGTTGGAGGGCTTCTGACTGCTTTTGGGAAATGCGGCTAGATAATTCAAAAGTCAGATAAAAGGTAGAAGGAAATTATCTACCGTATATGAGAACTTTAACTAATAGAATCTGCTGCTAGAAACTGACCAGCAAGTTTACAGAGGAGTTGGAAATTCTTTCAAAAATAACAAAAACTCTAGATTTGAGTTTCTGTTTCTTATCACCGGCATAGTCCAAACGTGAGGGCAAAACAGTATTTTTTCTGTTGCAGAATTAAGATCACAAAGAGTCAAAGAAACACAAGACAGCCTGTGGCACAATTCCAAGGAACTTTTCCTCTAAAATGGCTTTTCAGATGGACGGTGCGCTAAGCAAAAGGTAGCGATAATATGAAAGGAAAAGGTGAAAAGTGAAAAACAATGTTCATGTTAACATCCTTCAAGAAAAACACACCTGTTTCATTTGGGGGACTAGTGGCAGACAACACGTGTCGTCATCTGGCACGTCTGTGCTGTCCATCAAAAAGCAGTTCAGCTGCCAGAACAATTCTAGCTTTGCTTCAAAGATACAAACCGATCTATGGAGTTCACGGCTTTTCATCGAAAACCAATTTTGTCCAAAAATCTTGCATCTTGTTTTTCTTCAATCCCTTATCTGTCCTTCGTTTTTGTTGTGAAAGAACCTTTAGTGGATGCATCTCCTTCATGGCAGGCCAAGGAAGAAAATTGCACATTCTTCAAGACCATTTTTTTATATTATTATTTTCCAGGAATAGATGAATCCATTGCAAGAGGACAAGACATTTGAAAGGTGATGAGAGATGGACTATTGTGCTGGCTGTAATTACTTGAATGCAGAAAATTCCCCTAGAAAGACAATAGCAATGTTATTACATGTATAACCCATGACATCCTCTGATGAAGTAAGGCACAAGGTAGGAAATGCATGGAGAACAGATATTAAGTTATTGAAAAATAGAGCTATGCTAAGGTGATTTTTCTACTAATAGAGGAGAGGTAGAAACCTTTGGTTCATCTAAAAGTGTTCTAGAAATGAACCAGAACATTGATTTATCTTTTATCTGCAATCTCACCGTTTACCACATATGTTAATGAATTAGAGAATGACTTGAAGGAAGCACATTTAGAGAATAGTCAAGCCTTGGCACATCTTTGAAGTGTGTTTATTGATTTCATATGGGACTTTTTGCATAGTACATGGGTATTAGGATAAACTGTGTACAATAAACAATGTTGTATTGCACCACCAGGCTTTAATATCAATGTCTGTCAGCTTTCTTCAATTTTTAAGGATCAACAAACAATCTGGGGATGAAGGTGATGAAAAGTAGTCAAATATTTATAAGTTGATAAATATTTTTCAACTGTGCATGAATGACTCCAGCACAGTCCTTTTTGATAATAAAGGAGGCTGCCTTGCTGAATACATTCATGAGTAGCTATACACAATTAAGTATTTTCACTGTATCGTAATTTATATACTTATTTTCCAACTCCAAGCTGCATAAACTTGAATGTTCAATCGACTGGAACATATTATCTAATATGCATTTGTGTAGTGAGATACTGTTTAAATACAATCTGTGTTATTTATTTGTTTATTTATTGGTCTTCATCATAGTGGATCCTATTCTTCCTAGGGTCTGCACCAGTTAAACTTCTTAACTCTCATAAATAGTTAAAATTTTTAAGTTCTGCTACTTTTCTTTGTATTTGCAAGTAAAGTTAGATCACATGCTGCCATAATATGATCAGTTGGACTGCAGTATTCAGTCCAACTGGCTGAATATTGCAGTAACATAAAAAAATGCTACTTTATATCTTTTAGGAGATCAGTCAACAACAAGCATGCTGGGTGTTCTGCTGTCTGAAGATGGGTTCATGTTGTTGTTCATGTTTAATACAAATTCCAAATGTTGGTGAACATATAGAAACACCTGCAGTGATACAAAGTTGAGTTCTACACATTAGAATGTGATGATGTGAAATGAGCAGATAATTTTGCCTTTCGGTTTTTAAAGGAGAAAACATGTATTCATTATAACATAAAAATATTGAAATATTACAATTTGAAATGGTTTTTTTTTTTTTTTTTTTTACTACATCATGATTCCCATGTTTGCTTGAAGAAGTTTAAAAGTTAGATTTACAGCACTAACATTTTCAGCTTAGTGTCAGTTAGAGTTCTACTTTGAAGAAAATGTGTGTGAAGTTACCATAACCTCCGGCTTGAATAGGAGTTTTAGGTGAGGCGCAGGAGTACAGGCTGAAGTCTTCCGTCTGAAAGCCTGCTCGATTTAAGGAAGGTTCAGAGGCGCTGCGGTGGATTTTGGGTAATGAACGAGCCAGCAGTTCAATGGATGCCAAAATCTGAGAGATGGATGAAGGAACAGTTGTCAGAATCACCATCAACTATTTATCATAATTAATATTCAGTCGATCGCATGGCAACAGAAACATACCGGAAAAACAAACATAAGCACACACAGAGACACACACCTAAGGGCAATTTGGAGAGACCAATTCACCCAATAATCATATTTTTGGAAAGAGGGAGGGAACTGGATTACCTGAAGACAACCCACATATGCACAGGGAAAATATGCTAGCTCCAGGATTTTAACCAAAAGATTTGTTTCTGCAAGGCAACAGTGCTACATACTGTGCAAAATGTAAAACATAAAAAAATAAAAGAAAGAGTAGATACTAATAATGGATGAATATAGCACCCACCTGGGGGAAGAGAGGTCGCTCTTCTCTCTTTTTCTTTAAGCAATCTGCCATTAGTCTCTTCATGGCCTTAGGACAGTTGCTGCGGACCTTGCTCAGGTCTGGAGAAAGGTAACCTCGACCCACCATGAAGATAATCTCCGGGAAAGAAAGGTTAGAATAATGTTGAGTAAAAAGTAGGGGTGCACTGACTGCAGTGATTCTAATCAATCAAATGTTTGAAAGACCTAACTCACTGATTCTAATTTTTGTCAACACCAAGAATTTTTACTTGGCGTTGTAAAACTCTTTGGTGCTTATCAGTGCTTCTTAGTGGTACAAACTTCAAACTCAGGTCTCAAGTCAGGAAGTCTAATAAATAATTGATGGAGTTCTCTCTGCTATATATGTGGGTTAAAAAAAAGTAACATCTAGCTGAATGAAGTGCAGCTTGAGTTCAGCAGTCTAACAGCTGCAGGGAAGAAATTGTTTCTCAGCTTGGTGGTTGTTGCAGTTCATTCATTTTGTCTCTGTTCTCTACCAAGTCCGTTAAGCAGTTTCAGAACCCAACCAGAACCCCTCAGTGTAAATTACCTTGAATAATGACGTGTTTTGATTTGGCTTTAATGCCGAAAAATGATCAATGACACGTATGGCTATAAATGTCATACAAATGGAACAGACACAGAGTAACATTCACTCTTCTGGTGCTACGGCCACACTTAGCAAAACTTATGGATGTAACCAAGTGAGGCAAAAATTATAGCGCAAGTTTAGCTTTTTATTCGTCTCTGCAATGTGTACCTTCCTTAAAGGGTAGTCTAATCAGTTTCACTCTGTCTCAGACTATTGGCAGTCACACATAAACATGACTATGTAAACTGCAGCGTCTATGTGTAAACAGTTAAACGAGGCTAAAAGAGATGGAGGAAAAGATAGAATCTACAACATGGTCTTTCTCTGGATGCTCTTCAGCCTCCTGCCTGAAGAAAGGGGTTGAAATAGACTGTGCAGGATGGGTTAGGGTTAGGCAGCATTAAGGCTTTCTCTGTGTATGTGTTGTGTCTTATGAAATGGACCACAGAATTCTGAGCAACAAATAATCAAATAGTTTTGGCCTGACCCAGACCAAATTTTGGGTCAGGCTACAGATCTAAATTCTAACAAAAAATATGTCTTTTAATGAGTAATTTGATAAAGTATTTGAATACTAAGCAATGTGTATTGCTCCATTTGTAATTTGCTAAAACAGAGGGACTGTAGGCTTAAAATGAAGAGCCACCCTGTTCTAAATAAAATTAATTTGTGTCCAAAAGGTATTGTGTAAAATACAAGTAATTTGTTAACTACTTGGTATTAGTATTGGCAAGTACCTAAACTGAAGTACTCTTACAAGGTCAGAAAAATACTGGTATCGTGATGCCCCTACATGATGATGCATATTCTCTGGAAGCCTTTACCTGGTCTCTGTTGTTAATATTGGAATAGGGCAGAGCTCCTGACATGAGCTCATAGAGCACAATGCCGAAAGCATACACATCTGACTGGAAGCTGTAGGGATTCTTGTCCTGCAACCTGATCACTTCTGGAGCCTGATAACACAGAGAAACACACACGGCATTTCATTCACTTTATTAGAGACTATGATTGAATTGAATGATAATTATAAGACACTGACCATCCAAAGTATTGAACCAGACAGTTGCTCGAACTGGTGGGAGCCGCTCCAGCGAGATTTGACTGTGGCTAGACCAAAGTCGCCAATTTTCACAGTCAGATCCTCATGCAGGAAAATATCTTGGAGGACATTAGGTCAAGGAATCCCTGGTACTGAAATGCTTTAAAGCTTACATTCTTTCACTGTCTTTCCGTCTGAACACATCCACGTTAAAGCGGATGGAAACAAGGATACTGTTGCTCTTCAGGTCTCTGTGAATAATGGACTTGGCATGTAGGTAACTGAAAATAGAAAAAAAAGTAATAACACTGCTAAAGAAACGTGACAGTTTTTCTCTATGTTTAGGCGTTACTTACTCCATGCCCTGAGCAGTCTGCCGGGCGATATCGATCAGCTTGATCATCTCAAATTTGGTTTCAATGATGTGCAGATGGTGGTACAGACTGGAGCCTTCACACCACTGGGTCACAATGGCCAGCTGGGGCTTGGTTGTGTAACCCATGAACAGCAAGATATTCACGTGACGTGTTTTTCTGATGGAAACCACACACTGTAGTTAAACTAGAAATCAATTGCAGCTGTATACAGAACTACAGACTTTAATAAAAATGTTGTTTCTGTCAACTCCAAATTAATTAGCTAGCTTTTTAAATAATTGTTTACTTCTACTTTCCTCTACTGACTCTGCCATAAATGACCTCATCACAGGTGAAGTAAGTGACCCTGCTTGGTTTCCTTAGATAAACTTTTTTACTCATTTGAGGTAAAATAGTTTGACAGGAGTGTCTAACAACAAGGATCAAATCTGAATGGATGTAAATAGTTTGGAATCTGTCCATAGACTAAAATTGACATTTTTTGTGATAATATATAGAAAAGATAAGGCCTAACCATCTGAAAGTTATTACCATTACTCTGACACAAAGCTAAACACCCTCACTTTTCTTCCAAAACTGTACTTCCACTATAACCCTTCTGTTGATGATAGAGCCATTATATTTGTGCCAATGCAGTGAGATAGATGTGAGCGCATATATCTAAGTGAACCAATAATTCAAAATTCTAATTCAAATTCCCCAAGGGATTAATAAAGTATTCATTTAGCCATCATCCTGTGATGGACTGGTGACCTATGACACCGATCCTCACCCTTTAACTGCTGGAGATAGGCACCAACATCCCTCATGACAACATTAGGGATAAGTGTGTAAGATAATGGATGGATTTAGGGATTTTATCTAGGGGCACTTTTAAGTTTAACCTTCATCTCATTGAAGCACTTTAAAAACTTTCATTAAGTTACCCATCTTGTATTACTGTGCTCAAATAGAGAACTTTATGCTTTCTAGATTATTTATGAATCATTTAAGAATAAATATTGCCTTACTGATTAAAAAGCAATGTTCAATTTGATGCACTCAAAAATTGTGCGCACTTGTGCTGGTTCACCTGAGAGAAAAAAGTTAGACTTACTAGTGCAAAGGTTAGTCTGGATCCCTGTTATATATTTAGTACATTTAGTTGTACTACATGTACCGTAGTTTTAGAAGAAGTCTCTAAGCTTGTAAAAAAAAAAAAAAACGTTAAGGGTTGTGAATACTTTCTGGATGCATTGCTTGTACTGGACTGGATGTCATACAGGCATCCCAGAGGTGTGCCGAATGGCCACCGATCATAATTGGCCGATATCCGTGAAAAAGTGTATGATCGGTGATCACCGATCACAGTCTCTTGTTGCCGATCACCAACCTGTATCTCACCTGTATTGTTGCCATGGTTACCTAGAAGCTGTCCAACTGTAAACCCTGTTGCTACCAGTGCTGAGCCTTTGCTTTCCGCTCTGCTGTGCTACCTTGATTTTGGACTGTTTGGATCTGTCTTGTACAGTCATTCTTCATTAAACCATCATTATTCAATTCATCCTGGGTCTACAGCGGCTGTCTCACCACCACTCACCGCATTCCATGACAGAAGGACCCGACCACAAGTACTACGGTGAGAAATGCTAGAGAAAAGTATACAATCATGGACCCAGATGGTTTAAAGGATCTAACAAAACTATTAAGGACTATGTTTTGCCATTCGCATGGTTCTGGCGTTGGAAAATTGAATTCTGCGCCTTCCGCACCAGGGGTTGGTGGAGTTATGGCAGGAGGCCAGACAGCTCTAGCCACCATGGCTGGCGATCCTCTGCCTCCTCAGCTGGACGTCCCATTCTTCCGCTCCACCAACCCAGTTCCAGTCTCCGTTCCAGCACTGCCTCCGGTCCCAGCTCCAGCGCCTATAGGGCCGGCATCTCTTCAAGCTTCAGCGTCTCCGAGGCTGGTGTCACCTCCGCCTCCAGCTTCTGTGCCCGCCAGTTACCTCCGCAGTGGTCTTTCCACCCCTTGCCACAGCTACTGCCTCCACATATTCAGCCACAGTTCCCATGGCCACTGGGTTCCAGATGGCCAGGCTGGCTCCTGGTTGACAGGCAGAGAGGGTGATGGCATGGCCCACACCCGTAAGTGAGCATTCGGCCCCACCCACTAACTGGGTTGTCGGCCCCAGTTAGTCGGTGTCTTCCCTGTGTCCATCTAGAGCCCGAGTTTGTATTGAATTTGTAATTGTGCTCCATTAATGTTGAAGTGGTTTGCACCTCAGGGCCACCGTACATGTCAACCAAAATTTAGGAAATCAGGGTGGATTCATCAGTGGACTCCCCAATGAAAGTCAAGAGTGATTCAGTGGGATTTTCCACATTGAAGACAATGAACAGATGAACTGGTGTGGTTATACACAAAATAGTGCTGACCATTTTCTATTCAACACTCACTGTTGATTTTTGTTGATTTTGCATTTGAATGTGATGACAGGTGAAGACAACCTGTGACCAAATATTGATCAAATAATATTTTTTTTAAATATATATTTGAATTTTTTTTTTGGAAAGGCAGGATACAATTACTTATACAATCTAGCTTCCATCACAATGGGGATATGAAAAGGAATAACATAAGCCAATCCAGGATTTTTGTATAATAACAGAACATCCATAACAAAAGGGTGAGTGGGGGGGATGAGTGGGTCTGGTCTGGGTTTTCTCATGTTGGGTTGGGGGAGAGACACAATCAAGTGATCAAATAATATTTGATTAATAATGAGAAGCAGAAGTCACCTGAGGACGCCCACTTCATTCTTGAAGGCCTGAAGCTGCTGTGGAGTGGGAGCAGTGACATTCAGCATTTTCACAGCCACATCACCTGGGAGTAAAGGGAAGAGAAATCCTTCAAAACTAAAGATACTAGTTGCTATTTAATAAATCAGAAATATAGGTCAATGCAGTTGGACCATAATACTATTTCACTAAAATGTCATGTTGAAAATTATTTCTACACTGTATAAAAATTAAAATTTTTATGTAAAAGGAATATGAAATCAATGTTTCCTCCGGTAATTTGTTGATTTATCTTTGCTAATGTATGCCAGGTCTTTGAGTTTGGAAGGACTCCTTACCATCACCCTAATCTTTGGCCCCATCCAAAAATTCTCTACTCAATTCATGCTTGGACTCTAGCAGAATAAGTGAACAAGATATCTTTTTCATGAATATAAAAATTAGACAGATGTTCAGAACATTTCTCCTGCTGGTTGGACTGGTGATGTTTTGTTTGGCGTTTCTTTGGTATAAAAACTGAAGTGTCTATGCCAGAGTAGAGAACAGTCCAATGCAGACCATAACCCAACCTTTCTACTTTGGCAAAGCAAAATATTGTCTACTCTCATATTAACTAATGGCTACAGGTTTGTTCTAGCTTGTTAAGTGAGTTTTAAGAAGCAAACTTCAGCCAGAATCTTACCATGCCATTTTCCTTTAAAGACAGTTCCAAAGGATCCAGAGCCTATCCTCTGACCCAGAGTGATCTGACCTTCTGGAATCTCCCAGTCATCACTGGAGTCTCTTCTGCCCAATGTTTTCTGTTCCACAGGACATGGGGTTGACAAACAGCACACAGTACCCAGTTATGCAACACTTAGATCTCTGATGGGCTCTCACCATTTTATTGCGATCTTCAGACGACGACGAAGACTTGCGTTCCCTTTGTTGGCATGGTGATTTCTGTGGTGCTTTGACATTGGTCAGTGAGCCAGGAAGAGATGCTGGAGGTGTGGCAGACAGCCCAGTGGTAGAACCTGGAGGAGAACAAGGAAAATGTAAAAAGGGTTGGAAAAAGGAATCAAATCTTCCGCATTCTGGATGAAGGACTGGACAGAGCTCTGACTTTAGACTTTAAAGCCAGATTTTTAAAATTATGCTTAAAAGCTTTTTCTTAATTCATTGTTATAATCCTTCTGGTTTACAGAAGGTTTACACAACAACCAAGTAAATAAGTGCTTTTGAATTTATCCAGAAAAATGTATTTACTGGAAGCTAACTGGACTAAATATTTTCAAAGTTAGTAAAAGAACTAAAAAATTGACCCACCACTGTAAATATGGATTATAACAGGGTAAAGTGAATACCGGTAATTTAATCACAGCTAACAGTGTGCATGACATGAAGAAATTGCTTCTGATTCCACAGAAGCCTCATAGATTTGTGATTCTTACCTGCATCTGACTTCTGCAAGCCCTGATCACGAATAAGATCCTGAGAAAAAAAAGAGAACTGTAAAAATGTGAAAAGGAGCAGAATATCTGCTACTGACAGGGCACAAATTGACCATCAAACAATGAACAATAATTGGAGCACTTTTTTATGTCACATCCCACTAAGTGGATGCATAACAGGTTTGTTGGGTTAACGTCAAGAACAAACCAGTTTGCCCACCTCAACAGCCTTCTGTTTGCACAAAGAATTATAGTAAAATTTGATTAAATATCATTATTTTATTATGATTTTTTTTTTTTATCATAAAATGAAAGTCTAATCCAACCTTTAGTTTGTATGGATTACAAATGGAGGATGCTATTTTAAGGTCAAGTTAAACCAAGCATGAGTTTTCTGGAAATCGACAAATGAGGAGTAAACCCAGATCATGTTGTAACACTGAGGCAGCTTGAAATTGCAAGCTGCCTCAGGGTAGATATTACACTTATATTTTTGTATAAATATACTAAAAATATCTATACAATTGATATCTAGATATTGTTGAGTATTATGCTCAACAGGTTTGTTGAGTATAATACAGTAGAGATGTGAGGATTACATGAAGCACAGAATGCAAGTGTTGGATGTGTTGAAGACTGAAAACACAATGTTAATATAAGAGTAACTTATTCGTATCCAACCAGCAGTGAGTCAGACGAAACCAATAAAATGACTCACCCATGAGACATTCTATTTCCCTAAGAGCCAATCACGTAACTTATTAGAGGCCTATAGACTCAAAATACAACATGGATTCCATATGTTGCATTTCATCTGTACAAACTACAAAAAAAAAAATCAGAATCCATTTTTTAACCCAAAATGAAAAATACTTTTACCAAATTTGATTTTATATTACAGAAGCATTTAAGTGCCAGTGCTTGAAAATAAATCTGTATCTTGTTTAAACAAGAATATTTCTAGTTTAACAAGATGTTAAATATATAGTGTGTATATAATTATAATATGCATAATAATTATACATACATGTATATATTATAAACTGTTTCTCTAAAACCAACATATCTTAATATTGTTTAAATAAGAAAGGCCGTAACAGTAAAACTTGGAATTTTTTGACGTTGTCTAGAAGAAGCAGGATGAGGAGTCATATCCCTCTGACTTTATGCGTCTTTAACAAGTTGCAATCTTTCAGAGGAGCATAGTTTTGTCTCGTTAAATCAAAAAACTCTCATTATGACATAAAACTCATGTTAAAATAAGAAACTTGTGATTTTCACGAGTTATATCTTTTTATAATAAACTTTCTCTTTTTAACCAATTATTTTTTCCATTAAAATATAGAAGTTTATCATTATAATGAGTTTAACATATTTTGTCTCTTGTAACAATAAACTTCCTTGTTTAAACATGTTTTTTATGTCATTAAAACGTGAGTGTTCTATTGTTACAACAATAAACATGATTGTTTTCATTAGTTTTGCATCTTGTTGAAACATAAAAGTTTTCCATTATAACACCTTGTTATATAATGAGAGATTATAACAAAATATAATCTGACTTTAAAGTCAGTGCTTCTGACTTTATTTCCAAGCTCTTGCAGTTAAACTCTTCTGTACTTTAAGGTAGGAAGTTGTCTGAACTTATTCAAAGTCCTTTGCTGTCCTAAAGAACATGCAATCTCTTGTCTAAAGGCTTGTTGTTTATGTTTAAATCATGTGTTGCTCAATATTGCAGTACATACTTATCATTGGCAAAAAAAGAAAAAAAATTGGGGTTAAAAAACAATATGGAAGTGAATGTTGTCCAAAATAACACAACAAAAATCATAATCATAAAAACACAACCAACCAGTCAACTTGGAAGGATTGTAATTGCAGACACACAATCCAAAGCTCCAATCTGCCAGTAACTAAAATATGGTTTATTTTGTAATCTGTCAGTGATATTTCTGAGGCTTTACAAATATTTACTGAAGGGCAAGGGGCTCAAAGTTAAAAAGGGGCACATTGAACAAAATCTTAAAACACAGTACAGCACATATCAACAACACATATTAATTAAGAATCTAATATTTAATCAGATCATTCTGTATTTTCATCATGTGGGGACAATGCAAAGCAAATTTTGTATATGTTTTCATCAACAGGTATAAAGTCGCTGTTTCTGCAGCTGACAGATCTGGAGGTGTTATTAATTCTTCAAATAGTTCAATGTCTGACATCTATGCCTTTATTTTGAAGTGCTTCCTTTTATTTTGAAGAATGTTTGTTTAGTTTATTTTCTTCATGTTTGTCAGCTGATCTGTTTTCTGTTTACTGTTGAGATGGGTGACACAGTCATTGATGATGTGAGTAGTGGTATTAGTCATATGACATGAACAGGTAGATGCTAATTATCACTACTGACTGAGTTGATTAGCTGCTGGTATATTTCTAGTTTGTTAATGTCTGTTTTATTCTTAGTGCATTTGATTTTATTAAAACTACCATTTAACCATTAGTTTTGAGCTTTGATCAGATAGAGCTAGATTGATTCCAAGTTTTGCATAATTTAAATGTAAACAGCCCTTATCACAGAGGGAATTAAATCTGAAGTTTTTTACTTGCTTGTGAATTGTTATATTTACATTTTTGCAATAGTAATTTCAAACCTTTATTTATTATTTCTATATTTTCAGAAACTGCTTCAATTTAGTTGCCTTGTTGACATAATTCTACAGTAAACCTATTTAAACACCTGTTGACCAGTGTGCTTTCTGACCAAAGCCCTGTAGTGGTCAGTTAACAAAATCCATGAATGGAGGTCAAAATCCTCAACAGGAGGGCTGTGTTGATCTGAGATCATAGTTGTTAAAGATATCATAGGAGTGAAAGTCGCTGGTTATGAAGTACGTTGTAAACCTTAATAATATCTGACTATTTAGCTTCCATAAATGCTCCCTAAATAAATTCTGGCAGAAGTCTACTGAAAGTCTAGGGCCCTAAAAATGCTTGAATTGTAACATAGACCATAGATGTAAATATTTACCATTTGTTTAGTGAGAATGACAATGCAATGAAATTTCTTCTAATGGTTTCAGCAAAGATAAATTAAAAGATTAAATTGTACATTTAGGATTTAATTAGGAAGTCTACTTTGTAAAACTGCAAAAAATTATCTTGATAGTTTGATTGTTGTGTTTGATATCTTTTGTGTTTGAGCTAGGTTTGTTCACAAATACATCATAGTAAGTAACAGCCTATAATCATGGATTGATTTTAAACTTGGTCAATGGATCTCTGATGTTCTTAGTGAGAAGGGGTGGTTAAATCAGATTCTGAATGAGGTCACATATTTCCTTGGGCCAGCCCTGCATGAACAAGAGTACCTCTGCTGCACGTCTCTGCTGGGTGCGAGATTTTATTAATGAGGCACTAGCAGGGACAGGCCTTCAGGTTTGGAAGTGCGTCACAGTGACAGTTGTTATACAGTTTGTTTATATCAGGATATTTGATTCTATCCCACAGCAGTGGGGGACTGACTCAAGTTGCCTGTAGCAAAACCTAGCATTTAGTTCAGCACTGGGGCAGCCTGATAAAATTTAAGTCAGAAGTTTCTCTACAGCCAAACCATTTATGTTTGGGGACGAGGAGTTTTTTTTTTTGTTGTTGTTGCTATCATGAGAACAATTACAAAAATAAATAAAAATGATCTTTCTATCTTCAACATCAGACCTATATTTTTATTCTCAAACAAGTGTATGTTGGAGTTTTGCACCCTTCCTCCAGGGTTTGGTGTCTTAACAACATGGAGGCAGAGGGACTGAGAATCCGTTCAGTCATTTTTAGACCAAAGGCAGCCAGCCTAATTTATTATTGCTAAATTGCTTTTGTTAGCTAAATACTATTGTTGAAGCCTGTTTGTGCCCCTCCAGATAAATACATAAAATAACAAATAAATAATTAAAAAATAAAAAGCAACTCAAAAAAGGGCATTTGGGACATTAAGGACAATAGGGGCACAGACTCAAGCTTCCTCTGCTCCCCTGTCTGCTGCACGTGCCTGCTTAGGTGGTAAAATATTATCTTGTGAAAGTTGGACATAGTTTATCACATTCAGCTTGTCCAGCAGACTCACATCAATGTTGACAGGCTCAATGGTGTTAATATGGACGTTGGGGGCGGAGGACGAACGATCTCGCTGGCCAAACTGGTTGCGGTGGTCTTCTTCACTGGTCCGAAAACTATTTGGAATGGGGATGGACTTGGACGGGGACACTGTAGTGTGGTATATAGAGCTGAAGAAATGATGATGAGGAAAAAGGTCAGCAGACTGGCATTAGGACTACATTTGAAATTCTGACATTGCTCAAAAGTAAAGGGTGCTTTCATCAGGCAGGATATGATCACTGAAACACCACTTGTTTCCTATACCCAACAAAGCTGTTTGGAGAAAATTCCACAATTATATTTAGCAGATTGCAATAGAGTATTATGAAACTGTAACATTCCAATATTTACACTGTAAGTTTCAGACTATATGGGATCTAGAGGCAGCTGGTTAGAACAAACATTCAGTGTCTCAGTTATGATAGGATTGATTTTGGGAGCACTTCTAAATAGTGAACTGAAGAAGTGCATACCCGGTGGAGTCCGATGGGGGGAGAGATGGACAGAGCTCAGACACGGGTGTAGTTCCCTCTGAGGAGACCTCTTCCTGGCTGAACGGATGATGCTCGAAGAACTTTGATACAAGCAGCAAGCTGCACAACACAAAAATGAAGACAAAATCATTTCTAAATTTGGTTTAGACGATCTGAAGGTAGGAAAAGGGGAGCATATAGACCCACACATGGTTTGTAAATATAAGGCCACAACACCACCATGTGGTCAACATGATGGAAGTTTTACAAATTTAACACAAACACTGAAGTTAATATTGTGTCATGAAACACACATTTGTGTAAAAAAATAACCATGAGAAAAAATATATTATTAAATCCATTTTCAGACAATGTAAAAAGAAAGTTCACCCTCTTTAGCTTTTGTGCATAAAACATAAAATTAATATGTTCTAAAATTATATGTACAGTGGCATGAAAAAGTATTTCCCCCTTGCTGATTTCCTAAACTTCTACAAGTTTGTCACACTTCAGTGTTTCAGAACATCAAACTAATTCAAATATTAGTCAGACAACATAAATGAACCCTAACCCTAATACTGCATTCACTTTTAATACTGAATGCAGTATTAAACGAACGTTTTGAAAAAAAAAAAATTCAAAACCACGACAATGGAGACGAGCAATATTAAAGTAATTTATTTACGGTAAGATCATCCTCAGCTCTCAATGAGATATGTCGAGACGGATGGAATAAAGGCAGTGGAATAAGGTTTTCCTAAAATGCAAGTTTTTATTGAAAAAAAAAAAAGAATTCATGTGAAGAACAAATGAAATCACTTCTTCCTAGTTTGATCACAATTTAAGGGAAAAATGAAGAAATGAAGCATTTATCAAGGCAGGTGATAAACTAAGCCTTCAAAACTTAAAAATGCAGGTGGATCAGGAGGCAGTGTGAAGTACAGAGATGCTGTGCTACAAATAAAACCTCTGACAACGATAGATGCCAGATGCAACGTGGTGTTGACTGACGGTTAGAAAATGTTTTTGCACTGAGCGAGAACAGTAAGTCCAGCAGAGAAGTAGGAATATGCAAAATGGCATGTAATTTATATCACAATATCTATTTTGATGGGTGGCGGTAACGATATATAATATGTTTTTAGTATAGAAATGAAAAACAAAATCGGATACTAGTTGAGTGAAATGTATATGTGAATGGTATAAAACTTTTATTTTGGCCACTTTTCATGGATGTTATTTGCATTCAATGTTTGTAATAGTTTTATTGTTTTTATGGTGTTGCCTATCATTGTCAGGTCTTCCTTAAAAAAAAAAATCTAATGTTGAGGGAGACTTGACAATGAAAATAAATGATGAAAAATATGTCTATATAAAATCACTAACTTTAATGTATATCTGTGTCGAATCCTACTTTTTCTTTCGAATGTTGTGACTGGAACTTCTAGTCCACTGAATTCAAGTGCATGCTTCGTTTAAGGTGGTAAAACAAATTGCTTTCGTTGCTGTGGAGCTGTGGTTTCGGAAAGTCAGACAAATACTCCCCACTTTCTGAACGTGGTGTTTGCCATGCTCCTCCTGAGCTTCGTGCCAAGACCACGGGAGGGTTAAGAAAATTAGTCCATTGGACTCTGTGAGCTTCACTTTCTGTGCATTCCAGCACATCTGCCGCACTCCTCTTGAGCGATGCGCTAAGAAAGACTACTGCCGTTTTGGCACCAGCCTTTTAAACAAGCACTTCCCTTGTGCTCTCTGCCACGCTGCTTCCCATTTGCCCAGTTTTGATGCCAGTCAATTATGTAATCAACGAGCATTACCGTGGTTAGCCGGCGGAGTGCAGATCACTTTCATAGGCCAAATTTCTATCATTTCTGCCATATACTGTATATATTGCACATTCCTAGTGAGAAGTGTATGGGGAATGATTAAAACACAAGTGTCATGATCTGATTAAGTAGAGAAAAAAAGTTCCAAGCTGGACAGCTGGATGAAGCCCTCATGTCCAGAACTTACTCTAGCTGGTCATAGTTGACACACATGAGAGGAACCTCTGTGCTGCAGCGCTGATGGAACTTGTAGCCACAGGTCTGACAGCGAAAACCCTGGAACAGCAGCTTTCTACAGAAATCACAGAAGGCCAATGTGAAGAAGGTCTTCCTCACCTGCCAAACACACATAAATACACAATCAGGAGCATGTGGGCCTGAGCAACAAAGAAGTTCGATTCCTGTCTCCACAGGGGCTAGCAGTGCAGAGTGTCTTTTAAACCAGGTGGCAGCTCAGCACTTACAGTACCGGTTTTCAAACAGCAGTACACAGACTCCATTAGGGACTAGTAATGACTCTGTCTCTGAGGGTTAGTAATTACAACTTTTGTTGAATCAGTTAAAAGTTAACCAGCAAGTATGCAAACCAAATTTTAAAAAATTGTCAAAAAAACAAGAAGGAAGTTTTCCCTTGAAATAGCGCTGAAACAATAACTTGGATAAATGTGATGACCCATTTATTTAAATAATCAACAAATTCAGGACTCATTTAATCGTTAACTGGAGTATACAGACTCAAAACATGTCATGTGCTGAAATAACACTGCAGTCAGAGCAGCAATTATCCCAAACTGTTTAAAAATATATACATTTGGTATTCAAGATAAAAAAAAACACCTTTGTTTGTTAATTTCTTTAACCCACAACTCTTCTCGTTGCAGTTTTAGCTTTACCTGCTTCAAATCTTGTAAAATACCTTCTATTAACCGTCTTTTTGCTATCCAGTTTGTACACTGTATTGACATTAAACCTACCAGAAAGGACTGAGCTTTTCACATATTCATATGAAGAATGTTTTACCTGCAGATGCATCCTTTGCCGCAAATGATTAAGAATTCACGAAAGGAATGCTGTTAATGCATTTTAGGCAATACAATGTCCATTGTCTAGTTCAAAAAAGAAATTATTTTCTTCTATTAATGTATTTCTAGCATTGTATATAAAAGACTTAAGAGGTGAAATGAAAAATCTGCAGAAAGTACAATGTTTTTATCTGATCAATCATCAGAGTAATCAATCCAATAATCGATTACTAAAATAATCACTAGTTGCAGCCCTGCTGTAAACTGAAACTTGTTTAACATTTGTTATGCTATGTTTAATGGCTTTAATGGTCAAGTTTTAATGTAACACAAAATCCAGAGTTCAGTACACACTTTTCTTAAAGTCACAGTTTAGTATGGATGGACGATAAAACTACTTATAAATAGTCAATGATGTTCCTTCCATCTTCTGCTGTTAATCCGGGGTCGTTTCAAGGGAGCAGCAGCCTAAGTAAGGAGGTCCAGACTTCTCTCTCTCCAGCTACTTCAGCTAATTGAGAGCTTTGCTTTTCGACTGGCCTCTCTCTTCACCACAACAGACCGGTACAACACCCACTTCCCTGCAGATGCTGTGCCAAACTGTCTGTTGATCTCCCATTTCATTTTTCCCTCATTTGTGAACAAGATCCCGAGATATTTAAACTCCTCCACTTGGGGCAGGACATCTTTCCCGAACCCAGAAAAGGCACGTAACCCTTTTCCTATTCAAGACCATGGCAGTGGATTTGGAGGCACTGATCCTCATTGTGGCCACTTCAAACTTGTCTGTGAACCACTCAGTGAAAGCTGTAGATCATGACTTGATGAAGCCAGTAGAACCTCATCATCCACAAAAGTAGAGTTGTCAGGCCACCAAAGCAGCCACCTCAATACCTTGGCTGCGCTTAGCTTCTGTCCATAACAGTAATGAACAGAATTGGTGACCACCGGCAGCCTCGGCAGGATCCAACTCTTACCAGAAACGAGCCCAACTTACTGCTACCAGTGTGGAGTCTGACACTGGTCATACAGGCACATATAATCAAGAATCACATGTCCCAGTACACTATACTCCTGGAGTACCCCGCACAAAGCTCCCTGAGGGTCACGGCTGAACTCCTTCTCCAAGTCCACAAGGAACATGTAGACTGGTTGGGCAAATTCCTTTGGACCTCCAGGTCCCTGGAGATTGCTCAAAATAAAGGGTGTAGAGCTCCATGACCAAGTTCCATGACCAAGAAGAAACCCACATTGCTCTTCCTGAATCAGAGGTTCAACTCTCAACAGATCCTTCTCTCCAGGACCCCTGAATAAAACCTCCCAGGAAGGCTCAAGAGTGTTACCCCTCTGGAGTTGGAGAACAAAAATGGTCCCTATTTTTGAATATGGGGACCACCACCCCAGCCTGCCAATCCAGGGGAACTATCCACGATGTCCAGGCAAATTTGTAGAGTCGCATCAACCAACACAACAACATTCAGAGGTACTCTGGGGAATCTCATCCACCCCCAGAGCCTTGCTACTGAGGAGCTTTTTGACCACTACGGCCACTTCAAACTTGGCTGTGAACCACTCAGTGAAAGTGTTTCACAGCCGGCTTCCCCTTCCTGAGATTCTGTATGGTATATGGGGGAATTTTTCTGCCGTAATTTGCTAGAAGGAAAAAAACATACAACACCTTAATTCTATTGGCTGAGAGGTTGCCAGGCTACAGAGCATTTTTGTTCCTAAAGCATGCAGAGAATGTTTCATAAGTGAGCAGAGTTTTGCAAGAGCACGAGAAAAATGGTTCGAGTACACATATTACAAGTTTTAAGAAGAAGGACATTAAGTCCTGCTTTCAAAATGAAAATATAAGCAAAAATATTAAAAGTTTTGAGAACAAAGTCATGGAATCCTGCTTTCAGACTGAAAATGAGTGCTCTCTGCACAGTGCAGAAAAATTCCCCTATAATGGTGGACCAGAATTGTCTCAAAGCCATCCGAGCCACATGCTGCTTATACCCATAAGCCGCATTGCTGGCTGTCGAGAAACACAAAGTTCTAGTTTGGTCCACCATTCTTTCTCCACTATCGCTGAATGAGAAACCTTAATGTTCCCAAGTAGCAGAGTTTAGTAATAGCTGAGAGTTTCTCTCTGTTCTTAAAGCTGCATAACAGAACATTGTATTGTGCAGTTAGTTCTTGACATAAAGATTCTGATGTGTTCAGATATAAAATAAGACTGTGGTTAGCATTATTTAGACAGGAATACTTGTACCATGACACCCCTAATGTTTAGCATTTACATTATAATAAATGCCTAATTGGAGACTTACAAAGTTATGTGTGGTAAGTGGCACATTCTCCAACACTTCCACGTGGAGCTCCTCTCCAGTCAGCCAGGAGATGTCTGTGTCCCAGCCAATAGGCTTCTTTTCTCTAAAACAGAAGTTGAGAGTACAACAGCTGCTGAAAAACAATGACAGCTTAACAGAAAGAAACTAAGCATCCTACTACTTCAGTATTACTATTTACTTTCACCTCAGGCAATCACGTACTGGAAGACACAACTGATGCAAGCAAACCAAATTGCATTAGTGGAATCAGGTTAGAGTTGTAATCCACTCTAACCTGTAACACTAGCTCCAAACACAAATCTGTATCTGATTTCAAATGTACATGTTTTTCATTAGAATGGCTGCATGCAACACCGACAAAACCAACAACTGAAACCCTCTGCCTTCAGGTTTCTAGAAGTGCTTAGCTTTGCTACAGTTGAGACCAGAGTTCACTTCATGCTGCCTTTAGACCTTCTGCAGTGTTGTTGTTACGGTGCTAAAATTTTAAACTCATCACCAAAAATTGGAAGTAATGACACTTGATATTATGTTTGACACTGCAACATTCTTTTTTGACTGCACAGGTTTACTTTTAATAAAGAGCAGAAACAAATGTGAGAAATTCCCCCCTCAATTAATGAAGTATATTCATTCAAGATTCACTGACTAAGTCATTAGAGCTCTACTTAAGTGTGAAAAAAATATGTTTATTTTAATTGTAGGACTATAGTTGGTGCTTAAATACTGTAAATAATTTCTTTCTATTGAATAGGAATGAATTACATATTTAATGAAATGTGCAATTAAATTTACACATTTAAGTATGTGTAAATGAGGGCAGCCTGTGGCTTAGCTAGTTTTCTGGGAGAAAACAACACCGGGCCTCATGGCTGTTTGGTTTTCTTTTACATATTTTATCTAAAATTGAACATTTTCAAGGATAATTTGTTTGAGAAATGCCTCTTACAAATTATAGTCTGAAATCAGGCTATAATTTTGTACTCGACTCAATAATCACACTGCTGATGTCAGCATCCACACTTTAATGGTCGCCATTAACACAGTTAACACCATGCGCTCCAGAGCTCCTCTCACAACAATTGACGTCAGTTTCCAAAGCTGGAGGTCTATCAATCAGAACTAAAGGCAGGTTTGGGTTTTGACCAAAACCACGTTGATAGGGACTGTAGCCATGTGCATGCTGTTTTTTGTCATCAAAGTCCAGTCTGGGGCCATTTTCCAGTCACATTTCTTGTCTCTCTTTACCTTGAGCAGTATTTCAGTGAGAATCTAATTGTGTCTTTCCAGCAGGCCATTGCTCCATGGACTGTATCTAGCAGTGATTTTAACCTCAATGTTAAAATGTTCAGCCATGTCTCTGATTTCTTCACTGTTAAATTCACCTCTATTATTAGTGAATAATCTGCGAGGTGAGCCATGAATGCTTATCCAGCAGTAAATAAAATGCTTCACTATCTCTTTGGGTCTTTTTGTGGTGATAATGCTTCCTCCATTGAATCTTGTAAAATGGTTGACAGCATGTAGATAACACAGACATTGCTCCAGCTCATATAGGTCCACAGCTACAGTCTCATTATATGTTGAAGCCATGGGTAAACCCACTGCAGGTTTAGACTTCACTCTACTGTACCAGATGCATACAGTTTTTTACACTTTCCTTCAGGATTGCAATGCTTTCAGCATCAGTGTTGCCTGAGCACGACAAGATATTTTGTAGTCTGTCGATCGAGTCATGTCCAAATTATTTATGCAGCGATAGCAGTACCATTTTTCTTTCTTTTGTTGTCATGTTATCTGTCACACTGAGATTTTCATCTTCATCATTTGGTGTCTCACTTTATTCAAACTAGCTTTCATTATTGATCCTTTCCTTTCTTAAGTTTACACAATAATGTCCAGCAGATGTCAGTTCAAGTTTTATAGGTTGATCAAACATCATTGCTTTGTCTTTAGTAATATCCAAAACAGCTCTCTTCAGTGATGTTTTGCACAAAATCTGCAAGCCATTTTTTACCACACAGTTCTTGTACAGGCAGTGTCAATCACAACATTGACATTGCCTGTACAAGCTTACAGCATGAAGATTTGTATGTCAGATGGGGATTCGTTTGAAAACAGAATAATATTATCTATCAAATGTTGAAGCTATTAACTTTTTTTCATATGTTCTTTATTTTTTTATTTTACCCATCTTTTGCCCAGTGATAAGTGCTCTGGCATATTGCACATTTCATTCTTCTCCCGTATTAGTTGAGTGGATTAGTCCCTGCAGGTGTTACGGGCGTTGCTCTGAGTTTGAACTCCATTTGCCTGTGTATTTGGTGAAAAAGGCTGAGTTGCCCTCTCGTGGCGGAAAGACATTATCACCAAAGATTCTTTTCAAAGCCAATTTCTACTACCAAAAGACACAGTGGAACAAGTGGTAAGAGCAAGCTATTTGTCTTTAACGTTTAGTCCTGCAATGTCTGAGCGCTTGAATGCCAACACTGCATCTGGTAGTTCCATTTTGAACTTGCGTAGCTTGTTGTACAGTCATTCAAATTCGATAATGTAATCTAACATGGACACATCGCCCTGTCTCTTGATCCGATCAAACTTCTAAGTCTAAGCTTCGTACTGTCGATCCTTTCTTTCTTTTAAAAATACGGAATCCAGATTGTTTAAAATAACAGTCATTCCTGTATCGTCATTGAGATGTTCCACAGCGATTTCCAGCGCGCTTTCTCTTGATCTTCCTGATAGCGACAGGGTACCCCAGAGGTGGGCAATCCTGGTCCTCGAGGGCCACTGTCCTGCAACTCTTGGATGTCTCCCTGGTCCAACTCAGCTGATTGAAATAGCTGAATCACCTCCGAAATGCAGTCAAGTTCTCCAGAGTTCTGCTAATGACCCCATTATTTGACTCAGGTATGTTGAAGTAGAAACACGTCTAAAATTTGCAGGAGACCGGCTCTCGAGGCCTGGAGTTGGGGCTTGCTTCTTTTTGTTTGAGTCGGTAACAAGTCTCCATATTTCAATCTCATTTTTCCAACTTTCATAAGACGTCTTCTCATCGAACAGTGTGGGAACTTTGTCATTTCCAGCAGCGGGATCCTCTGCTATCACTGTTGACTCAATAATCACACTACTGATGTTAGCATCTACACTTTAATGATCGCTATTAACATGCTCACCAGCGCTCCTCTGACTACAGAATAAAAAATTATAGTTCTAGCCCTGCCTCCCATTACCTCACATCCAACACATGCGCAGTAAGCTACTTACAACTTAACAGTACTTAATCTGCAGCCCAGTATGTACACTAACGTACTAACAAAAGCAACTTAGTATTCAGGCTTGCAGACTAAATATTCAGTAAAAATGTAAGAAACTATATTTTCAAAAGGTTCTTTTAAAACCTGTGGAGGGTTCGGGTTTTAATCAGTGAATCTAGACCTATTTTCCTTCTTGAAACATACATGTGATAAATTAAGATCACCTGAAATTTATTCTTGGATGTGGTCTTAAAGATCATACAGTGACATTTTTTTAAAGTAATTCAGCTCAGCATTTTAACAGAAAACTTACCCATCCTGTATTCTATAGACTGCACAGCACTCTGGAATGAGTCCCCGCATCATCAGAGCTTTCTTCAGTGAGTCCCTCACAGTCATCCCACAGCGGGCTGGGACCTGAACACAAAACAGCAGCACTCACTGAACCATCTCTAGGTAATAATCATGAGCTAAAGCAGCAACAATAAATTTCAACAATTTATTGTTGAGATTTTCAGGCTTGACTTTATCATCTGCTTTCATGTCTAAAACTTTGACTCATCTCAGGAAAATGCACTCTGCATTTGGTCAATACAAAATATGATAGAGCCGTATTTGTACATGTATTAAACGTCCACTACTACAGTTACTTGAACAAGCTAGGAAATGTCTGTGAGTTAAACAAAACATGTTCATTACATTTATTACACAAAATTATTCTCAGATATTTAGGTATTGCGCGATCAGTTCTGCCTCTTTTGAGTGCACATAGGTATGCGCTGTTTTAGGGCTACTTCACCATTATGCAAATAAGCTGCTACTGGTCACACACCCAAAACTCAGTGTTTACATTGGCTCCTCAGATACATGAAAATGGCTACAACCAGATGCACAGCGGTACAACTGCAGTACCACTGGTCTTTGTACCTGAAGAAGACCTAGAAGCAGAAGTAGAGTCTACTGAACAACCATCAGCCACAACCACTCAATTATTGCATACTTCAGATCTGACACAAATTTGAATAAATTTCCCAAAAACATGGCTGAAAGTTTTTTTGTTTGTTTGTTTGTTTGGTTGTTTTGCACTTGCACTGTTTCTAGAATCAGTAAATACTCATATCGAAATACATAAACACGCAAAATATTAATGTTGCACAATAGTGGACCTTTAATTATTGATTGAACTTGACTTTTTATTTGAGATAATTGCAGGGTCTGACGTTAATTTAATAGCATTTTAATAGCAAAAAACCACATTCCAACAAAATAAAGTATTTGTCGTTTTTAATCTTACGTTATTTAACCATGAGAAAAATGCTATGCTAATCATTCAGCTTACTGTCATCATTGATGGAACCTCTTTAGAAATGTGGACTGCGGACGCTGACATAAGCGTTTGGGACACCTGTGGTGCTGCAACATGTTTAGAATTGAGACACCATTTTAGGCTTCATAGCTTTGTTAATAAGCTAACTCCACAACTCGAACACAACAATAGTCTTTCCAACAACTCATTACATTGTTTTTAAGGCAAAAATTAACCCTCGGTGGGCAAAAAAACAAAGTCGTTCAGGGGTTGTGTTAACGGAATATTTTCCGTATTTGACCTTTTTTTTTTTTCCCTAATAACAGAAGAATTTGAAGCCCATCTGTCATTTGACAGGTTTTAATTAACCTGTTAAATGCACAGGTTAATCATAAACTGTCATTTGAACCTGCCAAATGACAAGTTGATTATTGGCGCACATGGGCAGACATTACGCAAGGAGTTCATCGCAGAGACAACTAAAATCAATTAATAAAAATATCCTTTCATCCTTTATCATCTCATGAACTCTGAACTAAATGTGTCTTGCTTTCTGGGAACTGATAGCGTGTTGAAGAGCTATAGACTGGAATCTTTGGAGCATCTGGTTCAGAAGTGCATTCCAAATCTTTGGTTGAAATGGCACATTTACTTCCAGCCTCCAGTATGTACTGGAGGCTGAACAGAGAAAACTAAATAGAATTAAATGTTTTGCTAATCTCTTTGTAGTCTAAACAGAGGAGCCAGTGTAGTGGTTATAAAACTATTTTAGACAAATAAAAGGGAAAACAAGATCTAGTGATCCGCGATCGTTTATTTTGGTCTTTCTAGTTCAGCGCTACAGACAGATATGGTACAGACAGATACGGTAAAAGGTAGCCAAAGTTTAATGAAGTTAAAAAATAAAATGTATTTTTTGTTAATGTTACTTTTCCGGCTATGTTTGTTTATAATTCTTGAAAAGTTCAACCTTTTAGATTGTAAGTTTTGAGAGTTTGTTAATCGTTCGAGTCTCAATTGGTTTTGTCTGATCGAATGTAGGGGAACGTAACGGTTCTGCTCCATTATAACACTGGATACGAAAATAGTAACATTGTGTCCGTGTTTTCATTATTCCCCTTTACAGGGGCGTAACATTTTGGAGGCACCGCTGGGATTGAGTGAGGCAAAGTTTGACTTCTGCTAGGACCAGACGTCTCCAGCTCTCATTCAGTTCCCCTTTAACTTACTTACCCAGGCCGACGACATCTACTGGACAACTGTGTGGCAGTCTGAGTTTCTGCAATCGAGGGCAAAAGTAATCTGAGGTTAACCTAAGGTGCCAGGAGTGCTGCAACCAAGGTTTAGCAGAAAATACTGCTACAACAGAACACTGATCAGCCACCACAATGAAGATGGGGTCGACCGAGGTAGAGGCATTACAGCTGGAGATAGTAGGACTTTTGTGCACGCTGCCAGCAGAAAGCCTAACAGAACTTTGTGATTTTCTCACCATTGCTGGGTCAAAATTTGAACATGTGACAGGAAAGAATAGGACATCGCTCATCTGAATGATTAGTAATCATCTACAGAGTGATGAGTTCCAAAAGTTACAGGATTTGGGAATGTCAGAGTTTCTCTGCTTTAAAGACAAGATAACTGAGCTCCAAGTTCAGGCTGCAGCTATCCAAGTAAAGGAACTTAAAGTAGCATGACACGAACAACAGAATGAATATGATGAGATACTGGGCAGTACATCGACAGAAACCAGACCCTCTCAGTCTCATGTACCATCCCAATTAAAACATGCTCACGAGGAGGATGTACATAAAGTTCCGACTGCCATGTCCAGCCTTGGAATTCCAGCTTCAGTCCTACGTCAGACCCCTGCTGTATAGCACAAAGAATTCAAAATATCTGGACAAATTGGAGACCCAGGACAAAAGGATTGCCTCACGTTTTCCAGTCTCGCACGACAAATTGAGCATGGCCTCCTCAAAGGCTTTCCAGAGACTGAGATCATTGATGCTGTCATAAGGGCCATTGTCCTGGGGATAAAACTAGAGAAAGGTACAAAATCATTCATGATTGTGGATGTGCAAAACCCAACAGACCATGACATAATACTCTCTGGAAGGACTGTTATTGGGACAGCACAGCCAGTCCAAGCAATTTACCCGACGACAATCTTTGAACAGTCCTGCTCCATGTCCCCATTAATGTGGAGATGAGGAAACGACAAACCTCTTATTGTGACTGGGATCCCCCAGTTGATTTGGATCATCTCAGTCCCCCTGAAAGAGATCTGGTTAAACAGATGTTAAGAGAGGAGTCATGTTCCTTCTCCCATTCCGATGTTGATATTGGATGCATTGAGAACCTGCAACTGTACATCTCACTGAAAGACACAGAACCTGTGGCTAAAACTTACCTATCAGTTCCAAAACCATTATATCAAGAAATGAAGAGCTATCTACATGATCTGATCACACAAGGTTGGGTGTGCAAATCGAATTCCCCCTATTCTTCTCCAGAGGTGTGTGTCCGAAAAACAGATGGGAGCTCACGCCTTTGTAAGCTCCCATCTGTACCAGCTAAGAACTGGTACAGTCTTGAACCATAAGACTGTACCAGACCAGCAAGCCCATTCCCAGGGTACAGGACATTATGGATGGCCTGGGAGACAACTCATGGTTTCCGCTGTTAGGATCAAGGTAAAGCTTACCATCAGGGGTTTATGGCGGAACACAGTCAGCCCCTCACTGCCTTTGTGACCCCTTGGGGTTTATATGAATGGATTCATATACCATTTGGTTTAATGAATGCACCAGCTGCTTTCCAGCGGTGCATGGAAGAATGTCTTGAGGGACTCAGAGATGATATTTGCATTCCATACCTTGATGACATCCTTGTTTTCAGTAAGTCATTCAAAAGCCATGTTGAACATGTCAGAACTTTGCTTAGACGATTGAGAATGAACGGCATAACGTTGAAGCCAGCCAAATGTGAAATGTTTCGGCATGAGGTTCACTATCTTGGGCGCATCGTTTCATCAGAGGGCAGTAAAATCGACCCTGCTGATACCATTGCTGTCAGGGCCCTGAAAGACAAACGGCCAGCTACTGTGGGAGAACTAAGAGCCATTATGGGCCTACTGAGTTATTACCGTCAGTATATTCGAGACTTTTCTCAAATAGCTGCCCCTCTTTATGATCTCATGAGAGCTCCTGCAGATTAAAATCAAAGTGACAAACATGTTACATGTTAGAAAGAATAAAAGAAAAACTGGGACCCCTTCCAACCTTCCCATTGTTTGGACAGAAAAACATCAGCACTCGCTTGAGGAACTGTTAGACCACCTGGTGGAACCACCAATCCTTGCCTTTCCTGATTTTGGAAAACCCTTTGTACTACACACAGATGCTTCCAATCTGGGTTTGGGGGCAGTTTTGTATCAGGAACAGGAAGGAAAAATGCGTGTAATAGCATAAGCCTCGCGAACACTCACCAAATCTGAAAAAAAAAACTACCATTTACACTCTCGAAAATTGGAATTTCTTGCCTTAAAACGGGCCGTCTGTGAGATTTAGAGACTATTTGGCTCGTCATGCACTGTATATACAGACAATAAGCCACTCACTTATGTCTTGTCTACAGCAAAGCGTCGGTGGGTGGCTGAATTAGCGGATTTTCACCTTACCATTTGATACCGACAAGAGAAAGAAAACATCGATGCAGACTGTTTGTCAAGGCTGCCAGTGGATATTAACATCATGATGGAACACTGTACTGAGGAAATGTCATCCCGTTCAGTTCAAGCAGTTGTACAGTCAGTTGAAGGACCCAAGTTCCCATGCAGTGTGGTTCATGGCACTCTCTGCTCAATGCAAAGAAATCGGAACACTTCTTTCATTGGAAGAGATTTGTCAAGCTCAGAGGGAAGATAAAAATATTGGCTCAGTGATTGAATATTGTCAGTTAAATAAAAAACCTGACAGAAACCAGCTAAGATCACTCAGCACAGAGAGTAAAAGACTACTACACGAATGGGAAAAACAGACCTTGGATGATGACAGCATCCTGCGTCGAAAGACAGCCAAACGAATACAACTTGTTTTGCCTGAAAAGTACAAAGCAACTGTTATGAAGGAACTACATGATGGTATGGGACATCAAGGGGTTGATCGAACCACTTCATTGGTGAGGGAACGCTTCTTCTGCCCATACATGCAACATGACATTCAGCACTATGTGGCTCAGAGCTGCACATGTATAAAACAGAAGAAACCAAGCCGAGAGACCAGAGCACCTCTTACTAATATTGTTACAAGCCAGCCTTTTGAGTTGGTTTCTCTCAATTTCTTGCATGTTGACAAGTCAGCTGGCGGATATGAGTACATATTGATCATAATTGATAATTTCTCAAGATTCGCCCAGGCTTATGCCACAACATCTAAGTCAGCAAAAACTGTGGCTGATAAACTTTTTAATGATTATGGATTAAAATTTCGATTTCCCCTACGTATTCATCACAATCAAGGTGGTGAATTTGAAAACCAGCTCATGTCACAACTAAAAAGAACCTCTGGAGTTTTGGGCTCGCGGACAACACCATACCATCCTGAAGGCAATGGCCAAGTTGAAAGGTTTAACCGTACGCTCATACAAATGCTGAGGACCCTTACAGAGAAAGAGAAGTCCAATTGGAAAGAGTCACTGAACAGATTAGTTTTTGCATACAATTGCACAAAATGTGAAGTCACTGGCTTTTCCCCCTTCTTTCTTCTGTTTGGAAGGACTCCAAGACTGCCGATTGATGTACTTTTCGCTTGACACCAGAAACAGGTACACCTGATCACAGAGAGTACATGCGAAAATGGCAAGAAGGAATGCAACAAGCTATGAGATAACAAGGAACAATGCAAGAAAATCAGCTGAAAGAAGCAAAAAAACCATGATTGCAAAGTAAAGAGCTCAGAGCTGGAACCTGGAGACCATGTCCTGGTTAGGAATTGACCCCAAGAGGTGACCCCAATGGTAAACTCCGCAACCATTGGGAGAACATCATCCACAAGGTTGTGCGGCGAGTAAACAAGGATGCTCCTGTATATGAGGTGGTACCTGAACAAGGAAAGGGGAGAGATAGTAGGACATTACACCGCAACCTCTTACTTCCCTGTGACCACCTACCTCTGGAAGTTCCCCTAAAAGTTGCCAGATCACGGAGAAAAGGTTCAAAACAGACACGTGACGGTGAATATGACAGTCAACAAAAAGACGTCAGTGATGAGAATTCAGAGGATGAATGGTTTTACTACCCATGCCCTGACCCACACAACCGAACAGGTCCCACTGCTGAGGAGTACACCGATGTGTCAGCAGGCCCTGAGCCCACAGCCGTAAGGGGAGGCACGAGGCCAGAAGAGGAACAAGAGACGGTGTTAAACCTGGAGGAAGATCAAGCGACCTGCTAGTGAAACAAGATGGAGTGGCTGAACACCTGGAAAATTGTGGAGACAGCCCTCTACTACCATCCATGTTACCTCCTCCATGTGTGAACCTCAGAGGAAATGAGCAAGATGGGCCTAAGAGAGAACGGCGACGACCACAGCGATTCACCTATGATGAATTTGGTCATCCTTCTTGTTACAGTTTGGGACTTCCACCAAGGTCCACATATTGCCTTAATCCAGTGCACTATTATGGACCACTTCAAGCAAGGCCTATGTGGCCAGGGCCAGTTCAGATGTCCACCTATGATCCTATGTTTGTGTATTGCTGATCCACCTTTTCTGGACTTGATATTGGCACTTAAAGACTTTGATTAGGTCAAGTGCCTGTGTATGGACCAAGTAATCTCGTCATGGTTTGATGGATTATGGTTGTCATCTTACTCCTTTCCTTATTGAATGTCGAGGATGACATTTCTGTTGAAGGGGAGTGTGTAGTGGTTATAAAACTATTTTAGACAACTAAAAGGGAAAACAAGATCTAGTGATCTGCGATCGATTATTTTGGTCTTCCAAGTTCAGCGCTAAAGACAGATACGGTAAAAAGTAGCCAAAGTTTAATGAAGTTAAAAAAATATATATTTTTCGTTAATGTTACTTTTCCGGCTATGTTTGTTTATAATTCTTGAAAAGTTCAACCTTTTAGATTGTAATTTTTGAGAGTTTGTTAATCGTTCGAGTCTTGATTGTTTTTGTCTGATCGAATGCAGGGGAACGTAACGGTTCTGCTCCATTATAACACTGGATACGAAAATAGTAACATTGTGTCAGTGTTTTCATTATTCCCATTTACAGGTAAAGTTCTTACTCATAAGAGGTGACTTTAAAACGATGTTTGTTTAATGAACAGAGAGCGTTGTAGTGATTGTGATAACTACAGTCTAAGAGCTACTATTCTCACCTTAGCTTCCTGGTTAACTGCGTACTGTGTGTGCTAGATTTGTTTTACTGTATCAGCATAACCAGAATGTGTGTAATGTTCACTCAATATGTAACAGAGTAATGTCTGAATCTGTTTTGAAATTTCATTATAACACTGTATACGAAAGTAGTAACATTGTGTCCGTGTTTTCATTATTCCCCTTTACAGGGGCGTAACACCAGCAGTTTATCTTGAGGAAATAAATAAAAGTGTAGTTACTTAGGCTGCAACATGTGCACTGCACTGCTGCACAACTAATACGAATGTGGCTCTTCCGCTGCGAAGAATTAAAGTTATCCCACCCTGCAGTTTTAAGAAATGGAGCTGGAAGACATTACCCTCCCATGCCCAAAATGAGAGCGGCGTTTAGATCTAAGATCTATCCATTTTGGGGAAGCGAAACCACACAAAAAAATCCTCGTAAAAGTGAATGCCAAGACCGCAAACAGAGTTGAAGGCTTGCAGTGTGTTCAATTGATCGGTTTGAAGAACAGACTGAAGAACTAGCTTAGATTTCTCTGTAGGTGCAGAAATTTGTGAGTTACTTTGCTTTCAGACCTCAGCAGGTGAAGTGCTTGTAATTTAAGTGTAGTGGTTTAATTTACTTTATTGTAAGTTATTGGGGGCACAGTTAGCGGTTTTGGTCACTATGGAGAAAAAAATAGATTTGTTCATCTAATGTGATGGTCTCTGGAATAACGGTGCAACAAGATGAATATTAACTAAACCGCATAAAAAAATGTTTGAATAGTCTATCTTAATGTGATTATAATTTGACAGGTAAAAATAGTACGGATTATTTTAAATACTGCAACATCTGTTGTCGATCATCACTGTTGTAGTTCACCCATTTTCCCCTCTGTGTGACACCTAGGTCCGTTTACCAGTTTCAGAACCTGACCAAAACCCCCAAGTATCATTACTTCAAGAAATAATGAGATTTGGTTAAGTATGAAATAGGCTTTAATGCCGAAAAAGATCAAATGTTACAAGCCATGCACGTCACAGAAATGGAACAGATACAGAGTGACAGTCACTGTCCAGCGCTGGGCTAAATTATCCCTAAGTGTTACGTCTTTAGGGAAGCTGATTAACAGCTTCCCTAAAGGGTGGTGTTAATCAGTTTCATTTTGTTTATGTGTGACTGTCATGTGATATGGCTATGTAAGAATGCATCAATGTGCATGTGAGTACATACAAGAAATAGAGGAAAAACAAAGAATCATTTTGTCCATAACTTCACTGTTGTGTGTCAGATTTACCAGTGTATGAGAAATACAATACAAATGTGCACGTAAAAAAACATAAATAAGCGAATAATTGTGTTAAAATTTTAAATTGTTAAAATCTATGTAATTAACACAAGTTGAAGTGCTAGTCTTAATATTTCACTCTTAATCAAATGGAAATTAGCATTTCTCTAAACCCAGTGTATTTGTGGCAATTTTGTTTGATTATTGATAAAATAATCATTCTGAATAATGACCAGAACAACCAGTTTAACAATTACTTTTACAATACTTGGCCGAGAAGAAACTAATGAAACTGCTAAAAGTCCTCCAATCCTAATTTATTCCTCCAATCAAGTATTGGTTTTGTGATAAAAAGTGAAAAAAAGTATTAGGTATTTCACAATCTTGGTAAATTCAGGTTTGTGAATGCAAAATCCCTATTTTTAGCCCTTAAATCCATTGTTTCTGTAATTTCTCAGAGTGCAAAAAATAAACATTTATTTTTGACCCAGTGCTACATAGATATCTATGTTCTTTTTGAGTTAGATTTTCAGGTCAGTTAATTTTTCTCTATTCACTGTAACGTTTTCCTCGTCTATGATGTCACAGCATTTGCAGTTTCTTGTTTTATTTGTTTTTGTTTTGTTGCATGTAGGCAAGTCAAAATATTCAGTTCTAGCATGTATTAATACAAAATTCCTTATATCATCACCTGGCATCAGAGTTGGATGGGTTGATAGCTCTGTGTTTCTGTTAGTGCTGTATGCTAGTTTTTAGCTGCCTCCTTGAGGATAGGGATGTACTGCATGTTTTAGATATAACTGTTTGGCATTTTTGTCTTGGGGCTTGTCTTGGGGGAGGATTTGCATTCTGTGACGTTCTTGACGCTCACATTATCTAACTCCTTAATTATGTTGACGCCTCATTTACTTCATTCATATTGTGGTACAATTAATATTTTAAAAGGCAAATGATATGCATGGACACTATACTTAAACTACACTAGGTAGTTCGTATGGATGGAGAGGCTGTAAATACAATAATAACTCTATTGCAATACAGTCATTTCAATACAAGGTTCTGCAGGTTGGGCGTCTTCATTCTCCTACTCTGGATTATACTCTGACTCCAACATGGAAGCTTGAATGAACAAGTCTTCAGTTGTTCACATCTTTAATCAACTTTGGAATAAAAAGTTTATCTGCCAGTAGATAATTATATTATCAAACTACAAAAATAGTAGAAGGGGATGGAGTGGAATGTTCTACACCCTGGGGAGGGTGGGGGATGAAATGTCTCATTCACATTTAAAAGGACTGCAGCAAAATGAGTTGCTCCAAAACGTGCCTCCGAACAGAGGTAAACGAGGCATTTGTGGAGCTGTAGTAACAAGGAATTTAGGCCAAAGTATTGCAGTTCTACCCTATATAAGCAATAAGTAAATGATTTACATGCAAAAAGGAAGGATTTAAAAAGCATGATGTATCCACTTAAAACTCTACATCTCCATCTCAACTTCCACAAAGCAGGTCATCAGACATACCACTGTTCTCTGTTTGTTTGGCAAGAACACACGAACAATAGGCTTCTGGGGGGAGCGTGGATTGGACCGTCCAGTATCGGTGGGTGTCTGCAGGACTGCTAATGAGTTGGGGACTGAGGGAAGGGCCTGAGCTCCACCTCCAACTCCATCACCTCCCATCTTGACCTCCAACAGGCTTGACATAGGGGAAGTGGTACAGGAGAGGTCTGTGCCATTCCCCATGGCTTCCAGTAGCTGCTGCTCCCTCTGCTGCAGGGCATCCAGTTTACTGGTGTACTCTTCATATGCCTGAGACAACAAATTTAAAAAATAGCTAATTCTGGCACACTTACAGAAACTTCAATTAATGTGCATTGTCCCTACAATATAAATTAAACGATGCACACAATACTGACTGAACGACTTCAGAGCCTCCAGACATGTGCAAGAAGGCTCAGACATCTTCCATAGCATGGCATTCTTACCTCCAAATATATGGAGGGAGGATTGTGTTCGCCTCCAAATTTCTCCAGCAGAGCCTCTAAGTGTTCCTGTGTCAGCTTTATCATCTGCTTGATGTTCCAGATCTGAGGAGAAAATACAAGAGCTGCAGAATTAAGTGCAAAATAATCCAAGCCTATTTTTATCAACATAATAATAATAAAAACATTTCTAAATAACAAATGTTACTGGCTTTTGGATCATGCATATCATGCTAACTTATTCACTTCACAGGCATCACAGATGTTCACTGGTCACAGCCAGGCACTGAAACCATATGGGCCAAAGATTAGCAAGTGCTAAAGCCATCCAACCACTCCACTCTCATCTTCCTACGTCATTTTATGGCAGAATATTGGAAGCTGAACCAGTTCTAAGGGGAGCATCAAGGATAGGTGGTGAAAACAGAGAAGACATTATGGTGCACAAAATTAAAAAAAAATAGAACAAACTCTATGGAACTTATTACATTTAAACCTGGGTTCTCAGTCTTTTATTTTCTGGCAAATGTTGATGTTTTCAACCACAGTCTTGAAAATGCCAAATGCCATTTAGAAAGACCTTCAAATGATGTAAAATATCTGTGGATTAGTTCAGACAAGGATGCTGTACTCTATCGGAGTACACTCCCTGTTGATCTATGTAATGTTATGGTTCTGTGTGTGGCCAAACCTAAGTTTTGTCACAGAGAATGAATTTTTATATGTTTTTTGGAAGGTGGGTGGGAGGGGAGTCCATTAAGCATTTTTTAACTACGCATGCTTGATTTCTCCAGCTTCCAAACCAAATACTGTATATGGTTACTTCGGCTGTAATGTTTGAGAATGTTTTTTATCTGCCATTTCTTTGTCCTGTGATGGACAAGCGGCCAGTGCCAGACTCATGAGAAAGCCCGTGTGTTATCTCATGGCGTTTTTTTAAATATCAATGAAGTCTGTCAAACTTGTATTTCAGATCATTTACCTGTTCTGTTCTCTATTGCCATTTCAACCACTGTGGTAAAAAATTAACAAGATCTATTACTTCTCGTAGGATTACGTCGTCAACCAACCTCTCAGCTCTCTACAGGAACTGGTAATATGTTACCTACACCAGACTTTAAAATGTAATTGAATGTAGTTTTATTATTGGAATTAAAACATCTTTCATTTCCCTATGGATCCTTTGCATGTTATTGTTTATGTCCAAATATTTCACGCATGCGCAAAACACTGGAGGGCAGAAGATCTATTCTTATACTACTGCTGCTGCAGTAGAAAAATTCCACTAATTAAATAAAACCTACAGATGCAGATACTAATTTAGTGCTATCCCCCACAGCAAAGGGAAAAACAATGCATAAAAACCATTGAAGAACAACTTACAGCCACCTTTTTCTCACTTTCTGTCAGCCACACACAGACTCATTGCTATAGCAACTGACAACTAATTCACTATGTCTTTCAGGATTCAACATCAAAAAACACTCAACTAAGAACAGAACATTCAGTCCCTTGAGGTTTTTTTGTTTTTAGGGTTAATGTTTATTTTGCTGCCACTGATATTATCTAACACTGTTGTGATTGATTAGCTAATCACCTACTTTATCGCACGTTTTTATTTTTTAATTGAACCAAAACACAAATGCCACATCACATCTACTTGTTATGATGGTCAAAGTCGAACATTAATAACTGAACTACTTAGCCTCCCTCTCTATTTTTTTCTTAATTAAAACTTTTTTCTGACCTTGTTAAATAACAAGGTCAGGAATCAAAGTGTTGACAATTGGTAGCAAAACACTGCTTTTCTTTTTTATAAAATCAGGCTTACATTTAGGACTTTGCGCATTACATTAATAACTTGACAGCTAAAACCAATAGTAGTTATCGTCAGCCAACAGCTTTTTGCCCTCCATCAGGGAAATGGTGCATCACACTGCAAGGGGTCCATACCACTCTGAGGGGAATTCGTTTGGCCTGGTGCTTTAATCAGTTATGAATTAGAAATAGTTATTTAAATTGGAAATTCAGATATTTCAGCTGACAGGCACAAGTTTGATTGTCTTTCACATTTGGTCAATTTAATGCACGACACTATATGTGTGGCATATTAAATGTGCCAATAGGGGAGTTAAGACGTTGAACAACGCCTACTGCAGCAGGACAAAATATACTCCAACATCAAGCATGTATACAGGACCACTGAGCTCCACCATTTGTCACATATCACTGCTTCTTATTCCAGCATACCAACCAGTGAAAAAGAGAGTACTCACTAAAATAAGAATTGTGAAATCTTGGTTTGACAATACTGCTCAGCAACTGCAGGACTGTCTAGTAACCACAGACTGGGACTTTTTCTGGCACCTGGACCTGGAGGTATTCATCTCAGTAGTACTTGGCTACATCCATCACTGTGTTAACACCATCACAATGGACAGGCATATCCAGATGTTTCCCAACCAGAAGCCCTGGATGAACAAGGAGGTCAAGGATATGCTAAGAGACAGAAATAGCACTTTCAGAGCTAGTAACAGGGACCTGGACAGCTGAGCCTGAGCCTGTCAGAAGAGAGGCATCAGAGAAGCCAAGGTGAATTCCAAGCAGAGGATTGAGAAGGAATTCAACAGCAACAACAGCCAGCAGATGTGGCAAGAGGTCATCACCAACTTCAGATCCAGCGACACCACCAAAATCTGTGGCAATGCTTCATTGGAAGCGCTTTGAGAGACTTATTCGGAGTCACATCACTTCCCATCTGTCAGCCAAACTCAATCCCCACCAGTTTGCATACAGAACCAACCGGTCAACAGAGGATACCATCCTACAGCTCAGCACACCACACTGAGACATGTAGAATAGCAAAGGAGCTGCGCGAGGCCACTCTTCTTGGACTTCAGCTTGGCTTTTAACACCATCATTGTGAGGAGACTAGTGAGGAAGCTGGGGGACCTGGGTCTCCCTCACAACATGTGCTGCTGGATCATGGACTTCCTGACAGAGAGTGAGAATATGATTCCACTCTCAGTGTCCTCAGCACTGAGAGGGTGCTAAGCCCCACAAGGCTGTATGCTAACCCCCCAACTCTACACTCTCTACACCCATGACTGTAGCACCCAAACATCATAAAGTTTGCTGATCATCTCTGGAGGAGATGAGACTGAATACAGAATGGAGACGGAACAACTGTCGACTGTAGGAGGTGTAAACCAGACATTCAGCCCATCTTTATAAATGGGGAGAGGGTGTTGTTTTTCCCTTGTATGTATGTCCTGACTCAAAATACTCTCAAATAGTAGTAGTAAGGTTCTTTCTTGGGCTGCCACCTTATCATGGTGGAGGAGTTTGAGTGTCCCAATGATCCTAAGAGCTATGCTGTCTGGGGCTTCGTGCCCCTGGTAGGGTAACCCAAGGCAGACAGGTCTTAGGTGAGAGACCAGACAAAGTGAAGACCCTAATGATGAATAGAAACTTTGGATCTTGTGTTCCCTTGCCCGGACGCAGGTCACCGTGGCCCCACCCTGGAACCAGGCCTGGAGGTGGGGCACCTTGGCAAGCGCCTGGTGGCTGGGCATTTACCCATGGAGCCCGGCCAGGCCCAGCCCAAAGAGGAAACATGGGTCCCTCCTCTCATGGACCCATCACCTATGAGAGGGGCCAAAGAGGTCGGGAGCAGTGTGTGATGGGTGATGGCCGAGGGAGGGGGCCCTGGTGGTCCGATCCTCGGTTGCAGAAGCTGGCTCTTGGGATGTGGAATGTCACCTCTCTGGTGGGGAAGGAGCCGGAGCTGGTCTGTGAGGCTGAGAGGTTCTGGTTAGAAATAGTTGGTCTCGACGCATGGCTCTGGTTCTGGAACCAGTCTCCTTGAGAGGGGCTGGATGTACTTCCACTCTGGAGTTGCCCACGGCAAGAGGCGTCGGGCAGGAGTGGGCATACTTGTTGTTCCCCATCTTGGCGCCTGTACATTGGGGTTTACCCCGGTGAACGAGAGAGTAGCCTCCCTCCGCCTATGGGTGGGGGGGACAGGTTCTGACTGTCGTTTGTGCTTACGGGCCGAACGACAGTTCAACCTACCCACCCTTTTTGGAGTCCATAGACGGGGTACTGGAGAGTGCCCCTCCTGGGGACTCCCTCGTTCTGCTGCGGGACTTCAATGCTCACGTGGGCAGTGATCGTGAGACTTGGAGGGGCGTGAATGGTAGGTACGCTCCCTCCGATCTGAACTCGAGTGATGTTCTGTTGTTGGACTTGTGTGCTCATCACGGATTGTCCATAACAAACACCATGTTCAGGCATAAGGGTGTCTATATGTGCACTTGGCACCAGGACACCCTAGGCCGCGGTTCGATGATTGGTTTTGTCATCGTTTCATTGGATCTGCGGCCATATGTCTTGGACACTCGGGTGAAGAGAGGCGCGGAGTTGTCCACTGACCACTACCTAGTGGTGAGTTGGCTCCGGTGGTGGGGGAGGATGCCAGTCAGACCTGGCAGGCCCAAACGTGTTGTGAGGGTCTGCTGGGAACGTCTGGAGGAGTCCCCTGTGAGACGGAGCTTTAACTCCCATCTCCGGCAGAGCTTCGAACACGTCCCAGGGGACATTGAGTCTGAGTGGACCATGTTCCGTACCTCCATTGTCGAGGCGGCTTATCGGAGCTGTGGTCGCAAAGTTGTCGATGTCTGTTGTGGCGGCAATCCTCGAACCCATTGGTGGAAAGCTTCGGTGAGGGATGCTGTCAGGCTGAAGAAGGAGTCCTATCGGGCCTTTTTGGCCCGTGGGACTCCAGAAGCAGCTGATGGGTACCGGCAGGCAAAGCGGCTTGCGGCTCGGGTGGTTGCTGAGGCAAAAACATGGGCGTGGGAGGAGTTCGGAGAGGCCATGGAGAAAGACTTTCGCATGGCTTCAAGGAGATTCTGGTCGATCACCCGGCGTCTCAGGATGGGGAAGCGGTGTAGCACCAAAACTGTTTACAGTGGGGGTGTTGTGCTGCTGACCTCGACTCGGGACGTTGTGGGTCGGTGGGTACTTCGAAGACCTCCTCAACCCCACCGACATGCCTTCCATTAAGGAAGCTGAGCCAGGGGACTCTCCAATCTCTGGGGACGAGGTCGCCAAGGTGGTTAAAAAGCTCCTTGGTGGCGATGAGATTCGCCCGGAGTATCTCAAGGCTCTGAATGTTGTAGGGTTGTGTTGGTTAACGCGACCCTGCAGTATCGCATGGACATCGGGGGCAGTTCCCCTGGATTGGCAGACTGGGGTGGTGGTCCCCCTGTTTAGAAAGGGGGATCAGAGGGTGTGCTCCAATTATAGAGGGATCACACTCTTAAGCCACCCTGGCAAGGTCTATTCGGGGGTCCTGGAGAGGAGGGTATGTCGGATAGTCGAACTTCGGATTTTGGAAGAGCAGTGTGGTTTTCGTCCTGGTCGTGAAACACTGGGCCAGCTCTACACCCTCAGCAGGATCCTGGAGGGTGCATGGGAGTTCGCCCAAGCGGTCCACATGCGTTCCACCGTGTCCCTCGGGGTGCCCTATGGGGGTTCTCCAGGAGTATGGGGTACCGGGCCCTTTGATACGGGCTTTCAGGTCCCTGTATGACCGGTATCAGAGTCTGATCCGCATTGCCGGCAATAAGTCGGGCTCGTTTCTGGTGGGGGTTGGACTCCACCAGGGCTGCCCTTTGTCACCAATTCTGTTCATTACTTTTATGGACAGAATTTCTAGGTGCAGCCAAGGTGTTGAGGGGATCCGTTTTGGTGGCCTTAGGATCGCATCTCTGCTTTTTGCGATGATGTGGTCCTGTTGGCTTCATCAGGACGTGATCTGCAGCTCTTGTTGGAGCGGTTCACAGCCGAGTGCGAAGCGGCCGGGATGAGGATCAGTTTCTCCAAGTCCAAGGCCGTGGTCTTGAGCCTGAAAAGGATTGAGTGCCTTCTCCAGGTCGAGGGGGATGTCCTGCCCCAAGTGGAAGAGTTCAAGTATCTTTGGATCTTGTTCACAAATAGGGAAGAAGGGAGCGGCAGATCGGCAGGCGGATTGGCGCAGCGACCGCCGTGAAGCAGGCACTGTGCCGGTCCATCGTGGTGAAGAGAGAGCTGAGTCAAAAAGCGGTAAATCGTAGATCGATTTACCGGTCGATCTACGTTCCTACCCTCATCTATGGTCATGAGCTTTGGGTCATGACCGAAAGAATGAGATCTCGAATACAGGCAGCCGAAATGGGTTTCCTCTATACGGTGGCTGGGCTCTCCCTTAGAGAGAGGGTGAGAAGCTCGGTCATCCGGGAGGGACTCAGAGTAGAGCTGCTGCTCCTCCACATCGAGAGGAGCCAATTGAGGTGGCTCGGACATCTGGTCAGGATGCCTCCAGGACACCTCCCGGGTGAGGTGTTTTGGGCACGTTCCACCGGGAGGAGGCCCCAGGGAAGACCCAGGACACACTGGAGGGACTATGTCTCCCGGCTGGCCTGGGAACGCCTCGGGATTCCCCCAGAGGAGCTCGAAGCAATGGCTGGGGAGAGGGAAGTCTGGGCCTCCCTTCTTAAGCTGCTACCCCCGTGACCCGACCCCGGACAAGTGGCAGACGATGGATAGATGGATGGATGGATGGATGGATGGATGGATGGATGGATGGATGGATGGATGGATGGATGGATGGACGGACGGATGGATGGATGGATGACTGAGAACATTCATGTTTTTAAAAATCAAGTTAAAGCCAGAATAACTTCCGATTCAAAAGTAAAACAACCTGTAGTCCAATCAGTGATTTCTTAGGTCTCCCACTGGGACATACCTCTTCCGTTTTCGTTAATGTTGTAGTGTTTTCGTTCATGTTGTAGCGGTTTTGTTATTTGTAATTGTGCTTTCAATTTGCTGTACCACTTTTCACTTCAGGGCCATCGTACAAGACAGATCAAAATAGCACAAAAAAAGAAATGTAATTTTGACATGTTTATTTTTGAGGATGTACAAAAAAAAACATTGTACACTTTGAAATCCAAACAGCACTTTGGACAACAAACTTCAAATGACTGTAACTCCTCAGTGCTTCAACATACAGACATCAATGAGGGCACCAATGAAAGATAATGATCAAAGGACTCCTCTGACAGACATTATTACAGATAGTGGAAATTACTTTTAATTCTATAAATAAAGTAGCATACCTGGGGAGGTAGAGGGGGTTAGCATACAGTCACACCTCATCCCCCTTCTTGCAATATACTATCGGTCCGTCCACCCCCCTCCATCTACGGCCCCTCAGAACTCAACAATAGCCCCCCTGTACCGCCATCATCTGCCCTTCTTTGCCCCCCCCAGTCCACCCTCCACCCCTGCAATCTTCTGCTACTCCCCCACCTTCTCTCGTCTCCCCTCCATGCACCCCTCCTTCTTCGCCCCCCTTCTAATGATACGCTAGCCCCCCCGTCTTTCCTTCTTCAAACGTGTGGTTGTGAATACAGCTGGTGAATTCATGTCAAAACAAATCCCAAAATCCCTTATATCCATATGACAAGACACATGTTGGCTACACACTGGTGGCTTTAGATTTAGTCTCCAAGTTAACCAGTCAGAAACCTTCCAGAAAGAATACAGGCATTTCAAAATGGCTTTCATGACATTGGTCGTTTAAGAGAAAGCAGCTCTACGCTGCCAAATAAAAGCGTCATAATGGACACTGGCAGAGTTTAAACCCTTAAATCTCAGCCGCGGAAAATACAATGGAAAAATGGCACGTGGACGTTCTGGTGCCAGTTGACGAGTTAATTAAAAATTATTAAATAAATCCAATTGATAGAAATGGGTTAATTATTTTTATACTTAATGGTGTTATGTACCTTGGGCACATTATAATTATTATTTTTCTTAAATTGTTTTGTATTGACTTTAGTTGAATAATTTTGTGCTTAATATATTTTAGCATATTGATAATTCCGCCCTGCGACAGACTGGCAACCTGTCCAGGGTGTACCCCGCCTCTCGCCCGGAACGCAGCTGGAGATAGGCACCAGCAACTCCCGACCCCGTTAGGGAGAAGGGTGACGGAAAATGGATGGATGGATAATTCCTTTTTGTAATTAATTTGGTTTTGTTCATTTGTGGCGCTCTTGAACCGCCCATAAATAGGCTGGGTTGCGACAGTGTTGGAAGCCGCCCATTGGCCCTGCCACTCTTCCGCTCGCTCCACCACTGCCACCTAGAATGCGTCCTGACGAGGCGTGCACGTTTCCAGCAGCTATACGCCGCAGCTGACGTCTCCAGCCTGCTATGGGGTATTTTTGTTAGCCTCTGTTTTTTTTTTTGTTATGTGATCATTTTGGCCTGGTGAGACCTGTTGTCCTGTTTTTGATTCTTTTGTTTCAGTAGATTATTTTCCTTTATAGTCCGGTACTAGCAGGGGCTTCGACGGCCCTGTATCGGGTTGGCCCCCTGCTGTACCGTTTTGTTCTTTTTGACCTGCTGACCAGGTCCACCTTTCTGTTGATACTTTTGGAATGTTTTTTTTTTTTTGGGGACACGGGGAAATGAGAATATTTAATTGTAATTATGTTGTGCCCTTTTGGATGCAACAATGATGCAGAAAATTATTTTTTTTATTTCTGTTAAAGCAACTCAAGTCCATTTTTCTTTCATTGTGGTTTTAAATCACAAATAACACTAATTGTTATTGATACACACAACACTTGGTAGTAAAGAACAACTTCTTTTTTTATTTCCATGTGTTTGATATAATAAGAAAGCTTAGACACTTTCATAATAACTCAAAATGCCAAAGCAGAGCTGTTAATGGTTTTTTTGTGGCCATTCACATTTACCAAACAGCGCCACTATTCTCATAAACAAAGACAACAATAAGTGAGTTCAGAGACAAATATTTTCATTTCAGTTTGCATCATATATTAAGATGTGTTATCGCTGGGGCAATTTCAGGTTAGGTGACTGTTTGTTAAATGGGTTCTCAGCCTGAAAATATTTGAGAAACACTACTCTAAATGAACATAATTTATTTGGTTTTAGGGTCTTTTATTTTATAAATTGTATATTTTAATTTTTTTTTTTTTTTTAAGTTGTAAGCTACTGTAATAGTTATAAATATACCATGTTCTTATACTAAGATCAGACCCAAGATCCTGCCTTTTGTTGGGTGAACAAAATCTTGCCTAAGATCAGTAGCTGTTAGTGATTAGCAGCACACTGCTGGCAGCTGTTTGGTATACTACGTAGCAGAAAGCTGGCATTCCCCCTACATCCAGTGGGTGATGCAGGTTGCTACAATTGATAGTAGAAACACAGGCACACCCACTAGAAGGAAACAAATGCACCCAGTACAATACTTTCATTCGATTGGCTGAGAAGTTGCCACGCGCTTGTGCCAAGAGGCAGTTCCATGTTTTGTAAGCAATCAGAGTCCAAGCAGAGACTAAGTGTGAGTGCTAAAAGTTTTGAGTACAAGTCTTAGATGTTTTGAGAACACAAGACATGAAGTCCTGTTTTCAGACTGAAAATGTGTGCTCTTGGATTATGGCAGGAAAATTTCACCAAGCGAACAGAAAGTTTTGCAAACGAAGATTTGCTCGGAGGAGAGACTAAGTGTGAGCGCGAAGAGATGTTTTGAGTACAATCAGAAGTTTTGAGAACTAAAGACATGAAGTCCTGTATTCAGACTGAAAATGTGTGCTTTTGGATGTCAGGAAAATCCCCTCATATAATAGCAGCCCAAATTTATCTGTACGTGCCTAAAAACATAAATTTTTAGTCAATTTAACAGATAAACTCTCACTTTGCACAAACTTTTATATTTTTTGTGTCCATGTGAGCAACCAATCTTTGATGTCTTTATCACACATAGAAAAACACTTGCCAGCTATATGTACACCATATAGCGCTCTGCCACATATTTGTTGTGATCAGGATGCTAGGAAATCTAGTTCTTGGAACATCAGCTCCAGAGCTGGAGCTGATGTTTAGCCCGCTGTGATCATTCTATCTCCACTCCATCTGTATCCACCGCACACAGTGACCACCAGCGAAAGACGAAAGGCTATAGTATACCACACACAATCCCAGTCAATTTAAGGATGCCCGAAAAACGATAAAAATCCAGACATGTTCAGGGAATAAGTGTTAATCAACAACTTCTTGGTGGAAGTGAGGGCATTGCGCAACATAAATAATTATATTACAGGAATACATGGCACCAAATAGTAAATCAGCATATAACAAAGCTTCGCAGCAGATCATTTGCCTCGGGGAATTTTAATCATCGAGGTACTCGAATCATTTGATGAGTCGTTACAGTCCTAATTCACTGACTTTTCTGTGGCTTGAATTTCGAAATAATTTGAGAAAAAAGATTCACCTAAATTTTTTTGTACATCATATCTAAGGCCTAGTCCACACGTAGGATATCTGGGAAAATTAACACATTTTTATGTTTTTTTGCCTTTTATTTATATATATATATATTCTATTTTATATCACCAAAAATAATTGTAGAAACTCAAACCAAAGTGAAGATTTTAGAAAACCCCACTTTGGTTTTAAAGCGTTTGTGTCCAAATGGGAAAATGCAGATTCAGGGTCCCACATGTTACAGTCAGCATTACACCCATATACTAGAACAAATAACGCAACAATGAATCCACATACTTGCTTTGACATGATTTCCAGCTGACATCGTCTGGTGTTTTATGAACTTCATATTTTAATATGCTTCTTAAAAGTAATTCAACCTATATGTCCACACAAATTAACTTCCTTGCGGATGGACGGAGATATTAAGTTTAATGAAAACCCAGATATGTGTGTAGAAGGTTTTCCAAAGATACTCCAAAGAAAATGTGTCTTAGAAAGCTGAAATACCAAGAAACAATAGTATTTGCAACACTATTGGCTAGGGTTTTAAAACGCAGCCAATTCAGAAGCATCATTCATGTCCCTTGGCACTGACATTTCCACACCCTGAAAAGTGTGGAAATGAGGAAGACTGTAATGTTAGCTTCTGCAATTGTGCTTAGACAGTTTCCACTGGGTGTAATGCATTAATGTATTGAAATGTATTAATGCATTTCAAGATATATTTGCTGTTTGAACTATTAAATAGGCACATATGAAGGGGTTTCAGGTATTCAGCTTTGAGTGGACAGTAGTAGTCACTAACCCCTACCTGAGGTCCTCTTACCTCTAGTAGTTGAAAACATAATACGGTAAGGGACAGCTGGAGTATTCTCTTTGTTTTTTAATAAAGAGCTGATTTTATGGCTGTTAGAATTTTGAGTTCCAGTGATTTTGTTGCTTGAAAAAAAATTGTTCATGCAGGACCAGTGATTTTGGAATAGACTGAGCTTCAGAGCACTCAAGACAACTTTTGAGAGTTTCTCCAAAAAAAAAAAAACTAGGACAGAGTTGGGACAGCGAAATCTAGGATAATGAAATAGAATGCTACATTCATAGATTTTATTATGAAATTGGTTGCATCCATGGTGTATTTCCCTATATCACAGTCTTTGTAGTGGGAGCGATGAGTGCAGGCCTGGTTAACAGTGTATTTCTGTGTCAGCTGGGATAGGAAGGCTTGAGTTGGGGAAAACAATCGTTTTTGGAACGCAGCAAATGCTGCCAACCACAAATACCAGAAGCACGATTTCAGCTCCCCTCATCTTTATGAACATCATCATCCCCATCATCGGTCCTGCAGGGTCCAAAGCCAGAGTTAATCTGTATAAAATCAAACTTTACTCACAATGTACAAAGCGCACGAATTGCATATATAGTTCCAACAACGGTGGTAGGTGCTCGTTTTCTTGGCACCAGACTGGGGGTGCTGCAGTGAGCCTGGGAAAGCAAGCAAGCAGCGATTGGAAGAAAACAGGCCCCAAATAAACACAGGCTCCTTCAAATAAAACCTCCCCTCCTGCTGCATCTTCCTGCTCAAAAAAAGCCTAAACGGGACTGAAATGGACTGTCGAAGTTGGGTTCAGTATCCCGCAACCAGCGTTGCATCCCCTTCCGCCGTCTCCCACACCCTCCCCCGGTGTGCGTTCCAGCCGGTGTTTCCTTAACGCTTCCATCCAATTAGCTCAGTTCGGAGCAAGCTAAGTCTCGCTGCCCCCGCCGCCGATGCAGCGCTTACCTCTTCCTCCTGCGGACCTCCGGGAATCCCCGAGGAGCACGAAGAGTCCAAGCCTGGGCCCAGCTCCTCCAGGCCGCTCTCCCTACCCGGCTCCCGCTCCGTGGCGTCTCCGTTGAAGACGGGCGGTGGAGATTCGGCGCTGCTCAACGCCGCCATTTTAAACTGCGAGAAGCTGAGTGGAAAATAATAGAGGAAAAGGCAGGCTGGTGCTGAGGACAGGAGGGGGAGACAGAGACGCAAGACGAGACGACGGAGTTCTCTCCGGTCTACCTGACCATCGGACAGTCAGCTAAACTGATCTCATACGGTTCATTTCATGACAACTTATTCAAATGATATGATACAACCAAAACAAAATAATTTAAAAAGTTTAATGAATGGCAACATCTCAAATGATTAAAAATCACCAAATCTTTTCAAACTTTTCAGGTTCAACAGATTAAAAATCTACAATCAGCCCACATTTCTTTATATGCTTTATTATTGATTTAAAATTATAATACTAGAGGTCATAATTGCATTAACTATCAAAATAAAATCATAATTGTCAGAAATAAAGGTTTGGAAACATCAGTCTGCATGGAACTATCTGTGTTTTACACTTAAATTGATTACTTTAAAAATATATGTTTAAATAATATTCTATATATGTTAAAGAAATTAAGGTTTTTTGAATATTCTATTTTACCAAATAAAATAGAATATTGTGGATTGCAGTCTAAGAACACCCTATCTGCATGGTACTTCATACTATGGATGTCCAATATAATTCTGAAAAGTGACCTCACCTCCACTGTTAATGCAGAGCATTAGACAAATTAAGAATTAGGGAATATAGCAGGAACAACTTTTACAGAAAAAAACAGATGTTTTCTTGTTCTTTTCAAACTTGACTCCATACTGTCATTTTATTAGCTGTCCAACAGGGGGTCAATCCTAACTCATTCCATTTGATGTGAAAAAAGAAGGTTGCATCTTCACTAATTTGAAGCCAAATTCATCATTCCTAAAACAAACATAAAGTTGATAATGCAAAACACAAATTTTAGCTGATTTGTTGCCTGTTTTAGAAATATGCATTCATTCATTTTAAGAGAATCCATTATTTATTTTTCCATTCTTGAGCAATTTTATAAATTATTTCTGTAGTTGAGCTGAAAAATAAACTGGTGAAGTTGTAAAAATGTCAATAATCCTTTTGAGAATACAGGATAGAATATAAAAATCAAGTGTACTTGCAGCAAGTTAATGATAACTATCATAAATACTACAAAAGATGTGCAAGAGAGAATGATTATTGGAAAAAGTTTACTAGATGTGCATGCATATTCTTGCATAAAAAAAACTACTGAAGAGAAATTAATAAACTGGGCGAATAACAGTAGAATGTAAATACATTTTGCATTTATTTTGAGCAGTGATGAATTGAAGTCTTACAACTGCTGGGAGGAAAGATCTGCAATGATAGTCATTGTGCCTAGGATGCAGCAGTCTGTTACTGAAGAAGCTCTCAAGTTCCTTTTAGGATTTCTTTTTTTCTAATAGTCAAAAATGTTTTCTGGGGATTATTCTATTTTTGACCAAATAAAACTTCTAGAACATTCTGTATAAGTTTTTTATTATTATTCAAAATTTTTATTCGTTTTAGAAATATAACAACAACAACGAAACAAAACAACAACAGATGCTGAACATCATATACTTAAAAAGACCGGGGGGAGGGCAGGTGGGAGGGCTATATACTCTGGAGGACTTTGTCTCAAAATACAAAATGATTGGCTGTCAGGTAATGTTGTATTGTTGAACTGAGTCATTAACTGTATGTTTCAGATGCACAAGCTTCAGATGAAACATAACATCTTCCATCCATTTTTTATGAGACACAGGAGCAGCCCTCTTCCAATTGAATAATATTAGACGTCTTGCAAGCAGTGTAACAAATGCTGTGGCATTGGCCTGCTGCGTTGTTATTGGTGTTGTCGGAGTGACAACCCCAAATAAGGCAGTTAGAGCACTTTGATCGATTTTCCTCTTGCAAATAAATGTAATCGTCCTGAAGATTTACTACCAAAAGGGGAGGAGCCTGGGGCAAAGCCAGAACATGTGACTGAGATCAGCAGGGTTGTGCCCACACCTAATACAAGATGAGTCTGCACCAGGATACATTCTGGATAGTTTAATAGGGGACAGGTACAATCTGTGCAGCACCTTAAACTGTAGCACTGTGTCTAATGCAAATTGAAGAAGAGTGGATTCTTGAGATTGCAGCCTGCCAGGCTACATCAGTAAATAGTTCCCCTAACTCTTCTTCCCATGATTCTTTCAGATGTCTAAGTGATGGGGATGCAGCATTCTGGATTTTGGCATATATAGCTGATACTAAGCCCTTATCAGCCATATTCATATCCAAGCATTCATCAATCCACGTTATCCGAGGCAGCAATAATGAGAAATTAGCTTTCACATAACTTCATACTTGGAGATACCTGAAGAAATCACCCTGAGGGATACTAAAGTCCCTTTTTAGCTGTTAAAAAGAAATAAATTGGCCTCTTTCAAAAAGGTCCTTTATGCAAGTTATGCCATGCTCATGCCACTTCTGAAAGGATGTATCTATCAAGGATGAGGTGGTCTGGACATTGCCTCGTACAGGAGATGCAGTTAGTGCATTTCTACATTTAAAATGAGTCCTAAATTGGGACCATATCTTTAGAGCGCCCCCAACAACTGGATTGTTTGTCCTGTGACATTTACTCAATGGTAAAGGGCTACATATTAAAGTAAAGTACAGAAAACTGGGCCGAATCCAAATTTTTTGAGTGTATTGAACAAAAAGTCATATTCATTTCTGTCAAATGCCTTTTGGGCGTCAAGGGATATTACCACTTCAGGTTTGACCTCATGGCGTTGATAGGTTACATTAAAGAGACGTCGCAAATTACTGGATATCTGCCTGCCCCTAACGAAGCCCATCTGGTCCGGGTGGATGAGTTTGGGAAGAACATCTTCAAGCCTGCCAGCAAAAACCTTTGCTAAGATCTTATAATCACAACATAGCAAACTAATTGGATGATATGACTCACAGAGCAAGGGATCTTTAGACTTTTTAAGTATCAGTGAAATAATTGCCTGTGTCATAGTCACAGGTAGAGCCTTTTCATCTAAAATCTCCCTAAAAACTCTTAGCGGTAAAGGAACTAATTTTAGTGCAATTTTTTTAAAAAAAACTCTATGGGAAACCCATCTCGGCTAGGTCCCTTTCCAGGTTTCATTTTTGTGGTAGCCTGAGTTATTTCTGATATAGTAATATTGCCCTCCAACTTAGCTTTGTCCGAGTCATCCAGCGTGAGTATAGTGAAATTGCCGAAAAAGTCTTCAGTCAAGGCAGTGTCACTAGCCTCAGAAGCACACAAATTCTCATAAAATGACTTAAACTGGGTATTAATCTTGCTTTGTTAGTAAGTATACTACCATGCTCATCCTTTATCGCTGTAATGAAACCTGCAGTTGTTGACTGTTTATGTTGATGGGACAACATTTTGCTGGCACAATCCCCAGACTCATAATAGGTGAGACGCGACCTCATATGCATGTCTATGGCTTTGATATTAGTGACTGAATCGAATTCTGTTTGAAGTAGGATTCTTTTTCTGTATAAATCATCGGAAGGTGAAACTGAATGTAGTTGATCTACAGTTTTAATTCATTCAATAAGCTCTGAAGCCCGTTTAGTCCTCTTATTTTCACCAGCAACGTAAGATATCATTTAGCCTCTCAAATATGCTTTTAGACTTTCCCAAAGTGTAGCATTACTTATCTCAGGTGATTCATTCAACTCAATAAAAATATCTGTTTGTGCATTGATAAAGTCAACAAACTTTTGTTCAGACAGTAATCTTGGAGTAAGCCGCCACGAAAAGGTGGGAGGTTTGTCTTCAAGAAAGCCCAATCCCAGAGTAACTGGGGAATGGTCTGATATTACAATGCTTCCATAATCTACTTGGGCAAGAGTTTCTGATCAAATAGAAAGTAGTCAAGCCTTGAATAAGTTTGGTGAACAGGGAAGAAAAAAGAGAACTGTTTGGATGTTGGATATTTGAATCTCCATGGATCCACCATTCCATATGTTTCAATAAATGTCTTACTACAACAGGCTGAGTTACTAAGCATGGCAGCTTTTGGGCTGGAGCGAACTATTTTTGGGTTCAAAGTGCAATTCAGGTCCCCAGCTAACATCAAGCTGTGTGACTCAAGAGCCGGTAAGAGGAAAAAAAGATTGCTAAAAAAATCCACATTATCCCAGTTAGGGGGATAAACATTAGCTACAACAACAGGCCTATTAAACAATTTGCCTTGTGTAATGACATACCTGCCATTTTTGTCCCCAATTGTGTTAGACTCTTCATATTGCACATCTTTATGTATTGAGATAGCTGCTCCTCTGCTCTTACTGTTGAAATCTGAATGAAAATATTGTGTAAAGCCTCCTCTGCGAAGTCTCCACTGATCTTTATTTAGCAAATTGGTTTCTCGTAAATAAACAATGCGACTTTGCAATTTATGAAGATGAGAAAATACTTTGTTGCGTTTGACAGGATGGTTTAATCCCCTGACATTCCAACTCACCAAAGTGGTGTTTGTTAGTGCCTTATTATTTGCAGAGGTCATAAATAGGACTCAGCAAAGGAGGCATTCAACATGTAGCCCATAAGGGAAATAGGGAAGAGAAAAAAGGCCAGGGAGGGCAGAGGGTAAGGTGAGGGGGGATAATGAACACAAAATTAACAAAGCACCTATAAAAGAACATCAAGAAAGAAATGAAAAGAAAAAGAAAAAAAATAGCCTCAAAAGGAGACCGCTATACTTCCACTTCTCACAATATATCTCCTCACTATCCAGACTGATAGAACGCTTACCACGTTAGCCCACACCAGAACCCAGCTATAAACGGTAATTAAAGCTGCGTAGCGGCGTCATGCGGCCCTCGCAGCCAAGCGCTGCTCCGGCCTATTGGCCACCGCGGGGTTTCAGGCACCGCCGCCCGCCCGCCACCACAGAAACTCTTGCTCAGTTTCCAGCACCGCCGCCTGCACGCCAGCACAGATGCTATTGCGCAGTTTCCAGCACTGCTGCCCGCCAGTCAACGCAGAAGCTTTCGTGCAGTTTCCGCGCCCGTCCCCCAGACGGTGCTTGTGGATGCATTCGGCGGCGCTGCCCGGCGACACACTAAAGATCTGGTGCAAATCGGTGGATGTAGAGAGGAGATATAGCTGATGGATTAACCTAGGGGGCGCAGTGGAGTTAAATTACATTGAAATGCTGTTGGGCTCTTTAGAGGTCACCAAAGGTCATACAGTACATATCCAGTTTGGCCCCAATCGGATGATCCATGTGTCATTTAGAGCCGATCATATACACATGGCGAGGGACTGCAGTTCGCCATTTCTACAACCCTATGCGCTTCAGTCAGCAGCCAGGATTCACAGAGTTCATCATCTTAACATTTTAAGTCAGTTTTCACAGGATGAAACCTATATAAATGATAGAGTAAAAGTAACACATACAGCAGAAAAAACAGGTGACATCCTGTAAAAAGTGGGCGGAGCTAAGGTGATGTCATCAAATGACCATGTAATTGTGATCAGGACATAGAAAGTCTGATGCAGCTGTGATCTTGCATTTGGAAGTTATTGAATCTTGATGTTTCACAGCGAATAGTCAAGGTTTGCTGCTTAGCCACGCCCACATGCTTTGATGTAGGAAAAATCCTTTGATAACTTTTGACCTTTGATCCCTCTAGTGTGTGCTGAGTGGTTTTGAAATCTGTACCAAAAAACTGTAGGAGGAGTTCAATCAGATAGCACGTCTATAAAAAAGAGAAAATGACAACTTTAATCCAAAATGGCCGACTTCCTGTTGGGATCAGACCATGGCTCCAAGAGACTTTTTTTTACGTCCTGACAAGGTACATACGTGTACCAAGTTTTGTTATTGTAGGTTAAACCATGGCTTGGGGCTGATCATTTAAAGTGTTCTAGGAGCACTATAGAGAAATTAGGCCACGCCCACCAAATGTTGTGATGGATTCCTGTTGGGGAGTGGATGAGGATCCATCCTAGTGAGTTTGGAGCAGCTCGGCCCGGAACTGTGGAATTCAGAGGCAAACGTATGGGAGCGGCGTTACAGGTCACTTCGCCACGCCGCCACGCCCACCTGCTCCATCGAATCCGGTCGGGGTTGGAATCCACAACACACCAACATGTCTTCTATCTCCAGGCACAGTTTTATGTTGATGAGGTGAAAGGGGTAAGATAGCGACCGTTCACAGTAAAACATGACTAATTCCTCTATAATGACATTCTGGTTGCCTGCTGCAGTCGTCATTGTTGCGTTTGAGCAAGCTAGACTAGCTGAGCTAGCTTCTGCCTCGGAGGCCCTCGTGTTCTATCCGAACTTGTTGGCTTGAGATTTTCTCGGCATACCTGAAAGGTTGGTTGTTGTCTAAAAGATACACAACTGTCTGTGTGAGGCCATATCGCGTCATTTTATAAGAGCCGTATCATAAATGAAACAGTTCAGGTGTGGAGCTCACAAACCCACATCCTCACATGGCGCTGCCTCAACCGGAAGTCCCTCTGGAAATTTTTCATTCCAAATTTGGTTTAATTCACCAAAAACGTTCGCTACCTGCCAAGTAATAATAGTAATAATAATAATAATAATAATAGTAATAATTGTAGTACATGTGTAAGAAAAAAAATAAAAAATACCAAAAGGGCACTTGGGGCCAAAAGGGGCAGGTGCTCAAGCCCCCATAGCCCCCCCTCTGCACGTGCCTGATGTTGAGAATATAAGTCTGGTTAGCATAACTGTAGAGATAGTCAACCTTTAGGCATATGATATATTAGATGTAGCATGAATATTGGGAGTAGACTTTACGTTAAGGTAAACTTAGATAAAGATCCAAACTAAAACAACTGGTGACTCTGAACTTACATAAACTTTTAAGGAGGGTTTTCATACAGGCAGTGTTGTACTCCCATAAGTGGTCTGCAGACAGGGAGTGTATGTGCTATCAGGATCAATAAATTCTTGATCCTGGTGGTTCAAGACTTCAGTGAAACATTAAAACCTTTAAGAAAAGTCTTCTACAAAGTATAATCAAATGTATTAAGATATTGCCTTAAGCATTAGACAGCATGTTTTGAATTAGTTAGTTTTTAACCATACTATTTGCATGCAATTTATATTACTGAAATACAATAGGATTAGGAAAGTATTTTCCATCCATCCATCCATCCATCCATCCATTTTCCGTCACCCTTCTCCCTAACGGGGTCGGGAGTTGCTGGTGCCTATCTCCAGCTGCGTTCCGGGCGAGAGGCGGGGTTCACCCTGGACAGGTCGCCAGTCTGTCGCAGGGCAACACAGAGAGACAAACAGGACAAACAACCATGCACACACACACTCACACCTAGGGAGAATTTGGGAAGGCCAATTAACCTGACAGTCATGTTTTTGGACTGTGGGAGGAACCCGGAGAACCCGGAGAGAACCCACTCATGCACAGGGAGAACATGCAAACTCCGTGCAGAAAGACCCCGGGCTGGGAATCGAACCCAGGACCTTCTTGCTGCAAGGCAACAGCGCTACCCACTGCGCCACTGTGCAGCCCGGAAAGTATTTTTACTTCTAAAAATATATTTCAGGTATTTCAAAAGAGCTTTTCCAAAAATAGACAACCCTGCAGTTTTAGATTCAAACTTATAGTTATTATTGGGCATTAGATTTTGTTCCAGTTTGTTTAAAATAGAAACCACTTTCTTGTTGAATCACTCAGGCAGGACACCAACAGGTCGAGCTGCAGGTCATAAATTCTGGTTTGGAATGTAAAAAGGAGGAGGCTGGCACAGGGAGATTCTAGCTTAAGATCATCCTTGTTTGCTTTTGGGTTTTTTAGCAGGTCTCAGCAGAGGCAATAAAATTAACATCTTTACATCTCATAAAAACAGTCTGCATAAAACATGGCTTTGCAATTTTGTCATTGGATATGTCATTGGATTTATCATAGAAGCTGTTTAACAGAACAAAGTCTGCAACAAAATGAGTGAGCACTTTAAATGTTTATTTTGAAAAATGATCAATCAATGTTGATCAAGATTACATGATCATCAGGAACAAAAGCCTCCTTCCTGCAGCAGTAAAAAAGTTGCACTTTATTTTTTTTTGCTCGCCCTCTTTCCTTCTCCTTTCTTAGGGGTTCCTTTTCCTCGAAGTTTTCTCAGGCGGCGCATCTCCTCTTTGAAGTCCTCATGCTCATCTCTGAAAAGAAGACAAGGCTCCTAAATGAAATCATTGCATCCACAGCTCACTTTATTACTGTCAGAATACCTTAATATTTAATGCTCATTCACGTCACTAAGTAATGCGTTACTGACGTCGGACTACTTTTTTCAGTAACAAGTAATCCGACACGTTTCCATTTCAAATCCAGTAGTCAGATTACAGTTATTTATCGAAACCACTTTGCGTTACTATTTTCTTTTGTAACTGAATTTTATTTTCTCTATGCATCTTGGGGTGTGACCGCTGTTTTTATGTGACAGTATCAGCAGCGACAGAAATGTTTCTGGAAAAACAGAAACTATTATGAGTTTCGGTCGCCAAGCCTGATTATTATAAGCGGCTTTGGGCTTGGTTTTTTTCCAACGTCACTAACAAATTTAATGAGTTGCCGGCTGTGCTTTTGGGCTTGAGTTTGAACGTGAGGTTGCTTATTTGGGCCTGGAAATAAGCAGACATAAGCCTCAATACGTGCCTGATATCCAGTTAGTTTTTTGCGCTCCAGAAAATTGCAAACATGGAGACTAATATGAATAGTGCAATAACTGTGAAAACAGCCCCGAATGAACGAGTCCGTAAAATTGTGCACCTAACTGCCATTCTAATTATTAATATTAAGATGAGTATCACAAAACCGTGCAGCGAGACATCTGAGTTGTGGAGCCGCAGGAGGAGCTCTGTGCTGTGACAGCAAACCCTTGGCCGTAACGCAGAACCTGGAGGCTAGGGCGGCGGTTTGGGGGTTTGAAATCCTTCTTGGAGTTTTCCAGACAATAGTGGAACACACAGAAACATGCAAAAATCACAAAAGTTTTTTTTCGTACTGTTGTAACCATTAAACAATATCCCCTTGAGTTCAACTATATAAGTAAAGACACATTATTGATGTTACCGTTATAAAATAACTTGCAATTACGTATTGGCAAAGCTCAAAATAATTGTAATAGGTGATGGAGCGTTGTTGTTAGCATCTGCTGAAAGTAACTAAAAAAGTTACTTTTAACTTTTAAGTAACTTAGTTACTTTCCAAATTAAGTAATCAGTAATCTAACTAAGTTACTTTTTCAAGTTAACTTAGTTACTAACCTTAACTTTAATCAGTAATCCTATTAAAGTAGAAGTGGCCCTGGGGGCCTAAGAGGCTACTTAGTTTGCTTGTGCCTTGGGCCGGAGCAAACTCACCACCAAATAGTGGTCAGTGGACTGCTCTGCCCCTTTATTCAACATAGTGTCCAAGACATGTGGTTGGAGATCTAATGAGATGACAACAAAGTTGATCATCGAACTGCGGCCTCTCCCCACCAGAGAGGCTGCAGTTATTCCTTTTTCCTCTATGCACACAACGCTGGAATGTAAAAGACTATTCTTTTACATGATATGGATAGCTGCGCTGCTGCGGTAAAACAATTCTGTTAACTAAATGAAACTTGGAGATGTAGGTATTATTTAGTGCTATGCACCACATTAAAAAGAAAAGTAACAGAGAAAATCTATTATCATTCTTGTTTTCTGAGTTGGCTATGAGTCAACAGACTCATTGCCATAGCAAGTGACAACAATGCCACTATATGTTTCAGAATTCTACACTGAAAAACACTCAAACATTTCTCACAGAAAGAACAGAACATTCAGTCAGTTGCAACATTATGTTTTTAGGCTTGATGTTTCTTTTTGTGATCATTAATAAGTGATTGAGTGTATATATGCCAATGTATATGCAGCCTGTTGCAGTTACTCCTTTTGTCTTTTCCTTGTTTAATTTTTTCGATTTATTATTTTGCAACAATTCATTTTTGCACTTTACTAGAAGCTTATTGTCAACAATGTTAAATGCTAAAAGAGTCACAATCTTTACCTTCGCACAATTGTTGCAGTTGAATCATTCAGTAGAATGCAAAAAATAAAAATATAAATAAAAATCGGAATTGAGCATCGAGACCTGCTGTGTGAACGAAGCCTGAGTCTCACTGCAAGGATTCAGTGCCTCTATTGTCCCACCACTGTTTTTATCCACATTTTTGGAACAAACCACTTTTTTCACATTTCCTGTTATTAAGTACAGTATGCTGTCACACTCAAAGGCAGGTCTGATCTGATCTATGATTTAATTCATCACTACCAAGAGCAACAGATGATTCAAACCCAACAATAATATTGAGCACCAAATTGTTCACGTTCTAGATCTACTGCATTTCAGGTGCTCTTTCCTGCCAACAGCCATCACCATCAACAATAACTCTTTGAAGAATTAGCATTAATATGAGTTAAAACAACATCACTTTTCCTTTGGGATCAATAAAGTATTTTTGAATTGAATTGACTACCTGAACAGACCCATGAACCGGAGCTTCTGGGTCATGGCATAGTAAACCTTGTGATGAGGATACCATTCATACACCTCCTTCCTCTTGGCCAGTGGAGGCTCTTGGAACAGCTGGACCACCTTCATTGATTTAGAGTCTGTGGGGCGGACAACCTCTCCAAAGATTCTGGAGCTCAGTCTTGCCATGCGCACTGCATAACTGGAGAAACCAGCCATAACTAGGAGAAAAAAGTAGGACAAATTCACCAAATATGCAAACTGTACAGCCATGGTTTTAGGTTAAAATTAAATTTAACACAGAGCAGAGCATTTGGACTTTAAAGGAAAATAAAAACAAATATTCTTTATTTTCATAAGCCAGAAGTCTGTATGAAAGCAGAACCCCCAAAAACTACGTCAGTCAGCAGTGAGAAAGAAAACCGAATCTGCCTCCTCTATCCACAAATTTAACAGACATTAACGCTTGAAAACACTGAAACTGATTCCCATGGCTGAGGGTTTATCAAAAACCTCAACATTACAGAATAACAAAAGGCTGACTTTACAATGGAAACTGCAGTGATGAGCTATCCTGCTAAATCTACAGGAATCTATGGTGTGAGGAAGACAGAATTTGTTGTACAAATAAAGAGCATATTAGATTTGAAACCAGACATTTGCAGAAAGCCATATCCGCATTTTTCTCACTGTCTGAAGTTAAGTCAGACAAAACTTGTTTTTGTAAATGTTAGTTAGAATTACATACAATATTTGGATTTACTGAAAGCAACAATGAGAGAATATGTCAAAGATTTATTTATGTCTTCAGAATCTCAGTTTTTATACATTTCCTAGGTATTTGGTAGAATCGCCTTTATATTACTTGGGTCAAACATTGTTTAATGCGATAATAATCGCACTATATTAATAAATAAATGAGTGACATATTCTTTTTCTCATTATTATGGCATTTAGCAAATGGAAATGTTGATTTTTTTAGTTTTGTTTTTCTTTTGTTTTTATCTGATCCACTGACCTGACGACAGTGGATCAGATAAAAACCATCCGACTCCTCTGATCATTTATAGCGGACTGAGCTCCACCACAGTTTACGCCTCTCAAGTGTCACATGTGCTAACTCATTGATACGCAGTCATGTTTCGTTTACCGACTCTAATAACTTGTAAGGTTATTAATCAGCTTTTAAACGTCACCTACCTGTTCCTGTGGCGGGTGAGGCTGGTAAGCCCCTACGGTCTCATTATCTTAACTCTGCTAACTTACTTTGACTGTTTCAACCTTCACAACAAGCTCTCCCGCATCATACTTCCTCCTCTGATGTTGCTTCGCAGATGAAACTTTGAATGCAGTTACCGCCATCTAGTGGACAGGAGGTTTCCCTCGTCCTTTATTGCAATTTTCTATTTAATCGCTGTAGGCGTCAAGCTCAATGAAAAGAATTTAATCTTGATCTACGCAGTCATGTGTCTGACTCCTCCTACACACACCACCGTCTGGTGTTTCCCCATCATTCAGAAAGATGTGATAAGGGAACTTCTTCTCATTATGCAACTTCTATATTTGTCCACTCACAACTGTTATTTTTTTTTTGAGAAACTGAATGATCCTTGGAGGTAGCTTTATATCACCTCTTTTAAGCTTTTTGCTGTAATAGCTACGTTTTTTTCCTACTTGTTCTGGTACCAGTTTAAAAAAATATATACTTGGCCTATGAAAGTAATTAGATGATTTTCCAAAACTTAAAGTGTTTGATCAAAAGGAAGATTTTTCAAATGTTTTTAGGCTCGATTGAAAAATAGAAACAAACTCAGCAATCAGAACAGGAGTTATGTCGCGCTTCCTTTGGAAATGCATGCTGTTTAATACATTTAATAGCAGATTTAGGTGGTGTGCTTATGAACACACCACCCAAATCAATACTAATTTCTTATAGATTTTTCTCCCAATTAGAAATGTTTAAAATTGCATCAACTGCCTGTAAAGCACTGAGGGTCAGACATTAAATTCTCATTTTTAATGATCTTCAAAATTACAAATACAACCTTGAAGTATTTCAGTGTGTAAAAGTATTTGAATTTGACATGAATGAAAAACAGAACTTTTTCAAATATTCCAATTTTCTTAGATGTTCTTGTTAAAACAATGAGTGGAGAAATCTAGTAGGACATTCTTGGCAAGAATCAGAAGTTGAAATAAGTGTGGCTTTCCAAGCAGGACAATATCCTGAAAACAAAGCCTAAGAAATTCCTAACCGATGAGTGAGAAAGTAAAGTGTAAAAATTGTCCACTTGGTCTCCTGGCTTGAATTGTAAATCTATGAAAGAACCAAAAATCAGTAGTTATGAAACCCCAGAGTCTTCAAAAATTGAAGACAGATTTTAAGATAGAATTGTTCAAACTCATGCCTGAGCAATCTAAATGACCAACTCTAAATTACAGAATATTTTGGAGTTGTGAAAAAGCTCCAAAATATTAATAAAGGCTTTTTCACAAGGTATTTCAGAAATGCTGTTGGTCAGAATCAGATATACTGACAAAAAAAAAACTTAATTGCTTCACGGTGAGGCACCTCAACGCCCCGGTATGGCCTGCTCACTGTTTCTGTCATGTTTGAGTCTATATTTCTAGCCCAGATGCAGAACACAACACAGGAGAGCAAGGTTTAGTGAAAGTGAATTTCTCTGAACAACAATAAGTGAAGGCAGTGAGATAATGAGCCTGGTCCAGGAGGGGAAATGGCTCACGGAGTGGTCGGCACACTAAAAAAGCACAGCAAAGTGATGGTGAGTTCACAGACTGTAGGAAATGGAAGTGATGGGGGTAAACTGGAATGGTCTTCTTACTTGTAGAACAGGAGTTCGCAGTTTGGGAGAGATAACTGAGGTGTCCGGGGTCCTTGCTTCCTTGTGGGTCCAGGAGAGCCAGCGCTTAGCCACGGGAGTCCAGAAGGCAACGAGGGAGTGCGTCGGAGGGCGGACAGGTAAATTCAGGCAGAGCGGAACTTGCAAACAGACAGAGGAGGTGAGTCTGGAAACTCGGGCAACCAGTGGGTAAGTTCCACAGCGTCACGAGGAAGTCTTGATCTGACAAGCCAGGTAGATCTCACAAGGAGGATCCAGGGCATCTCAGGAGGAAAACACCTGAGAACAGAGAAATCACTAGTAGAACAAGGAGAACGGAGACCAGCTCTAGAAGGCTCAGTGGTGATTCTGGTCCACCATCCGGCATCTCAGGAGGGGGAAGCAGTGTAGCACCAACACTGTTTACAGTGGGGGTGGTGTGCTGCTGACCTCGACTCGGGACCTTGTGGGTCGGTGGTTGGAATACTTCAAAGACCTCCTCAATCCCACCAACATGCCTTCCATTGAGGAAGCTGAGCCTGAGGACTCTGGGTCAGGCTCTCCAGTCTCTGGGGACGAGGTCGCCGAGGTGGTTAAAAAGCTCCTCAGTGGCCGGGCCCCGGGGGTGGATGAGATTCGCCCGGAGTATCTGAAGGCTCTGGATGTTGTAGGGTTGTGCTGGTTAACGCGACTCTGCAGTATCGCATGGACATCGGTGGCAGTTCCCCTGGATTGGCAGACTGGGGTGGTGGTCCCCCTGTTTAAAAAGGGGGATCGGAGGGTGTGCTCCAATTATAGAGGGATCACACTCTTAAGCCTCCCTAGCAAGGTCTATTCGGGGGTATGACGGGTCCTTCGGATAGTCATGCTCGCTGGCTTCGCGTTTGGATATTTCTTCCGTTACAGGCAGCTCTTCGGTTCCGTCTTGCTTTTTATTGTTTTTTCGGCTTCTTCTCCTGTTTATCCTACTCATGCCTTAGTTTTATGTATCAAGTTACAATTTTGTTGTGGGCATTTCTTAACCACAACAAAAGGTGCTGACTATGCACCTATTCCCTCCGCCATCTTTTAAAAGTAGATTTAAGTATGAGAGAGGGGGCTGAGGTTAATTGGCCAAGCATAACATTAATTACTGATTATTGGGCAATGTTTGCGGTGCTGTATTTGTGACTAAACCCAGGTCAAACACAAAGATTTACAGACAGCGCCTTAATGTAGCCATGGTAACACAATAATCAAACTATCAAGATTATTTTTTATACTCTTACAAGGTAAACTTCCTAAATAAATCCTATACAAGTTAATTTTTTATTTTATCTCTGCTGAAACCATTAAATAAGATTTAATAGCATTGTCATTCCCAATAAATGAATGCTAAATGACAATAAAATCTGTCTATGTCTATGTCTAAAGTTTTAGATCTATGGTCGGTGTTATAATTCAACCATTTATAGGTGCCGCTGAATGTCTGGATGCACCTATCAGCAGTTTTCTTTGCCTTCATGTATGTCAGTCTTATAATTCTACATCTCTCAGAGGCATTAACATTGAAAAGTTATGTAGAATTCACCCATCTGTGTGAAGACTGGGTTTTTCGGTTTGGTTTAGTGTACTTTGGTGATTTTGCTGTTCATCTTTTTATTTATCAGTTATGTTTTAGTTCACTTTTTGTTTTACTCGTCCTGATCACTAATTTTTGTTAGATGTTTTTCATTCTTGTGTTTTCTTTATTCATCCCCTTGTAGTGTTTTCCAGTTTCATATTTTGTTTCTCTAGGTTTAGTTAGTCTTTTATGTCTGAGTTTACATCTGTCCCTTGTAGTACATTCTAGTCTAGTAAATTCTAGTCTAGACTAGTCTAGTCTAGAAACGTTTATTTCTTTGTTTAGTCCTTTTGATTTTCCTACTTTCTGTGTTCCTTAGTTCTCATTATTATTATTAGGTCAGCCTGGTTTCTGTTACAGTTTCCCCTCTTTCTAGTTCATCATGTTTTTTTTACTCTTAGTGTTTCTTTAGTGTTAGAATTGTTTCTAGCTTCCTTCTGTTTTCTCCCTCGCTCTTTTCTGTTCTCCTTTGCATCTTCCCAGCTTCTCTGTGCCACCTTCTCCCCACCCCTCAACCCGGCTCCTGATCCAACCACTCTCACCTGCAGTCAATTAGCTCATCAGTTGAGCACCAGTTGTCTCATCAGGTCCTCATGCTGTCTTGTGTTCTCCTTATGTTTTCTCCTTGCTGGTTTTCTTTCCTTGGTTTTTGTTTTTTCAGTTCTCTAATTGATCTTTGTAAGTTTGCTTTCTTTACACTTCATAAAATCTCATAATTCACTGGCCGCCTCAGTTTCCTGCATTTAGATCCAACTCCAACCATCTACACAACATGACACTGAGCTCTTTTGATCTTTAAAGCAGTCTGATATGGTGATTAGACAGTCAGATTTTTTATTTAGCATTTTATTTTAAATAAAATTTTACTAAATAAAATTGTATTTTATTTAGTATAAAAGTAGTTCATTTCATAACCAGCGACCTATGGTCTCTTTAATAACTACAGTCTCAGATCAGCACCCTCAGCAGTAGAAACAGCAACTTTTGGGAAGTCAAAGTCCTACTTGTTTTGTTTTTGGTTTGTTTGTTGTTTACTGCCTTTAAGCGGCCACAACAATCAACTTTGTGAATTGTGTTTGTTCTTCATTTCAGTGTTATTAACTTGCAGCCATAATGTTTAATTTATGAATTGGACAACTGCATCAAATAAGAGAGATAAAGCTGTAGCGTTTCTTCACGCATGCTCCTGATTCGTCCATGCTCAGGGCTTCTCTGTGGCAGCTGTCGTCATCACATCAGACGTGTCGTGGTTGCAGTCTGGTGATGACTTGAGCTTGATTTGTGATTACTCATCAGGTAACCTGAATGTATATTAAACTAAGAGGCCCATGCAGCTAAATTCTGTCGAATAGTTCTCCTGATATGTCGATACTGTTAGATTCTTTTCAGTTAAATTGATAAAATTTCCATCTGATTGTGTACTTCAAGGTTTTATCTTATTCATCCATCCCTGCGATGCTAGTTTTCTGGTGAATAACTTAAGTCTTGGCTGCCATCCTGATGTGCTACGTGCTTGTTGGTGTCGCCCTCAGACAGATGGATGCTTTGGGTCGCGCTTGAGATGAGATAGCGTCCTCTGTGTCTCCGTCGAGCTGCTGCAGAAAGGCGCACGCAGGAAAGACGTGGGCACCTTACTACTGGAATTTCATAGCCTATTGTTTTTGGAGCCTTGCTATAGGAAGTATTCTCCCTTCCACCTAACACCATTTTTGGATGATGATTCCGCTGCTCTTCAAACATCATGTGAGTTGAATCGGAGTGAAGCTGCAGAGGAGCTGTCCGTCTCTCGAGGTGCTGATGCGGCTGTGACAGAAGTGAGTATGGCCGCCGGGAAGTTGTTGCTCTACACCGGGCTCTCCTTGTCTCTTTGTGCCTTGGGCATGCTCGCCGTGGCAATGTGCTCGGATCATTGGTACGAGACAGACGCCAGAAGGTACAAGGAGCGATGCCGAAGTTTCTCCAGCCGCCGTAAGGACCCGGGCTTTATCTATATCCCCAACAACAGCCTGCCGCTGCGGGCCAGCCGAGTCAGCATGCCTCGCTGGGAGGACAAGGTGCTACTGGCCCGAAACCGAAGGCAGCTGTTCGCCATGAGCGCCGCAGACGAATGCAGCAGGCAGTATAACTCCACCAACATGGGGCTGTGGAGGAAATGCCACCGGCTTGGCTTCGACCAGGTGATCGAAGATCACATTCGCAAAGGTAAGTGTATAAATTGGGAAAAAGTTGTGAAGAAACATACGTTATTTCCGGTCGCTGCGCAGCATACGTGTGTTGCGACATTTAGCATGTAAAAATAAATTAGGCCACCGTGTGGTGACTGGCCACTTGACCAAAGGGCGACAAGGGCATCTGCATGCGAATTGATGGCAGGGGGCTCTGGCTGTCTGAGCGGACAGTAGTTATCATTTAGTCTGACATGACGGGGAGCATTGCGTGTGAACTTTCAACGGATGCGACGTGACGCTTGCCTCAACCATCACAGTGACATAATCATGGGATGCAAGGGAGTGCTAGCTGAAGCTCTCTACATAAAGCAGAGAGGTGTCTCCCAGCATGTGTGGTACATATGAAGGTATGTAGCACATAGTACACACTAAGTAGATAAAAGAAAGAAAAACAGATTTTGAGTTTAAATTGCCTTTACAACACACTTTTGATTATAAAAACCCAAAAGCAAAAACTGACACATCATTAATACACCATTTGTTTACGCTGAAATCCATGTTCTTTGTCAACTTGAAAAACTCAAATTCCACACGAAAGTGAGCAACTACCCATCTCTGAAATAATGCAAAACACAAGCATGATCTGTTTTAAGTCCATTAATTCTGTTCTGTCTTGTATTCATATTGCAAGTTTTGCAGTCCCACAAATGAAATTGAGGAGTATGTGAATAGACTTCTTTCTTGTGGTGCCATCCTATGGAGGCCCCAAACTGACATAATTAAAAATAAAAGCAGAAATGTGAATATTTTATAATTCATTTTCTTACATTTATTCATTTTTCAATCAAGAAATGTATTTTGGTTTTTCTTTTCCTTATGCGTGTATTGTTGAGTTTTACTCTCTTTACTCTTTTTACTTTGCCATATGTATTTCTACCTCTTTATGCAAATCAGGAGAGGCAGTGTATTAAAGCCTCAACTTCTGCCTATTGGTTGTTTAGCAGTACACTATGCAGCTCAAAAAAAAAAATAGAAACAGTTTATTATTGATCTGAAGTTTAGCAACTTTATTAGAAAATAACCGCAGAACTCCTGACTTGTTTTTTTTTTTGTGTGGACGCTCATACAGAACATGTTTCAGTTAGAGGCTCTCATAGACACAGAGGTCACTGTCAAGTTTTTAATAGTTTGGACAAAGCTGCCGCTGAAGTCGGCTTCACATTGAGGCTTTGGGACTGCTATGGAGGTGGCTCACAGGTTGCAAGGTAAGCTAGCGCTAACGCTTGTGTTCCAACTCATATTTACACAATTATGTTGTTAATGAAAAGTTAATTTATTTTTATGACTCAGCTCATAAATAAACTCATTACAGATTATTTGCACAGGCTGATGCTTTAAAGCTTTTCTTTGTGTTTATTTCTTGGTTACAACTAATGGAAACATGGCAGTTAAGATTAGAATATTACATCAGCAGTGAAATGTATGCTTAATACCTGGTTAAAGATTATTTTCAAAAAGCCCTTTTAATCTAACATACAACCTCATCAGAACTCATACTAATTAATTAAATATGGCTGTACGATGAAACTTGTAACACCAAATAGAGGCACCCATTTCAGCCGGGTGCTTTTTTCCCCCCTTTTTTGTCAGAGGTAAGGCGTTTTGGCCCACACATGAATTAATATTACAATTTTGTATTTTTTCAGATGTTGGTAAGCTGTAGCAGCAGATCATCTTGTGTGCATTCCTTAAGGCCCCAGAGCTGTCTCAATGTCCGTCTTTACATTTCTGACTGATCACTTTCTTTCATGGTTCAAAAAGAAGAGCCGTACCTTCTGTAGTAAAATCATCTTCATGCATGACAATGCACCATCTCATGCTGCAGGGAATACCACTGTGTCATTTGCTGCTATGGGCAAAAAAGGGGAGAAACTCATAGTGTGTCACCATCCTTCTCTGACCTCTGACCCTATTGAGAACTTTTGGAGTTTCCTCAAGCAGAAGATCTGAGGGTGGAATGCAGTTCATATCAAACAGCAGCTCTGGGAAGATATTCTGACATCCTGCAAAGAAATTCAAGCAGAAACTTTCCACAAACTCACAAGTTCAATGGATGCAAGAATTTTCAGGTGATATCAAAGAAGGGGTCATAATTTAACATGCAACTCTGTCCGTTAAGATGTGTTTGATTGAAATAGCTTTTGATTTTAGAACATGTGACCACTTAATACTTCACATTCAAAGAATTACCATTTTAATTGACTTTCAATGCAACCTTTAGAGCAGCTTTGCATTAAAAGTGTCATTATTTACCGAATCACATTGCATGACAACAGTCAGACATTCATAAAGACTCCTTCATATTCATGACAGGTATTATGTCATGTTTATGACGCTGTCATGTCAGTCTTATCCATGTCCCGTAAAATAAAGTGTTACCCTTGTTTCTTTTAACTGCCTTTTTTTTAGGTTTCACCCCTTCAGATTCTTAGGAATCGCCCTTTAATCAATCAATCAATCAAATTTTATTTGTATAGCACATTTCAGCAGCAAGGCATTTCAAAGTGCTTTACATCACAAAAACACAAAGTCATGCAACATAGAAGAAACAATACATTAAGTCAAGTTACATCATTACATTTTTAATTGATTACGTTTCAAATAAAACTCTAAACAGGTGTGTTTTTAGTTGAGATTTAAAGGAAGTCAGGGTTTCTGCTGTTTTACAGTTTTCTGAAAGTTTGTTCCAAATTTTTTGTGCATTGATGCTGAAAGCTGCTTCTCCTCTTTTGGTTCTGGTTCTGGGGATGCAGAGCAGAACCAGAACCAGAACCTGAGAGGTCTGGCAGGTTGATATAACAACAGCAGATCTTTAATGTATTGTGGTGCTAAACCGTTCAGTGATTTATAAACTAACAACAGTATTTTAAAGTCTATTCTTTGAGCTACAGACAGCCAGTGGAGGGACTTTAAGACTGGTGTTATGTCTCTCTCTATCTTCCTGGTTCTAGTGAGAATGCGAGCAGCAGCTTCTGGATCAGCTGCAGCTGTTTGATTGATTTGTTGAACAGGCCTGTGAAGACGCTGTTACAATAATCAGTGCGACTAAAGATAAACGCATGAATGAGTTTCTCTAGATCTGGCTGAGACATTAGTCCTCTAATCCTGGAGATGTTCTTCAGGTGATAGAAGGCCGACTTCGTAACTGTCTTTATGTGGTCAAAGGTCACCTGGTGACATCATAATGTAGAGCTGAGTATCATCTGCATAGTTATGGTAGCTAATATTATTTCCTGTTATAACCTGAACTAGTGGGAGAATATAAATATTGAATAAGAGGGGTCCTAGGATTGAGCCTTGGGGTACCCCACATGTGACCTTTGACCTCTTTGATGAGAAGTTTCCAATTGAAACAAAGAAATTCCTGTTCTTTATGCAAGATTCAAACCAGTCGAGCACCGAACCGGAGAGTCCGACCCAACTCTCCAGTCGATTCAGTAATATGTCAAAAGCTCCACTGAGGTCCAACAGAACCAGCACTGTGGTTCTCCCACAGTCCGTATTTATATGGATGTCATTGAATACTTTGACTAGGCCAGTCTCCGTGCTGTGGTGAGCACGAAAACCAGATTGGAAAGAGTCAAAGCAGTTGGTCATCATGAGGAAACTATTTAATTGTTTACACAGTTTTTTCAATAACTTTGCTGATGAATGGGAGGTCAGAGGTCAGAGGTCGGCCTGTAATTCTGCAGTAGTGATTTGTCCAGATTGTTCTTTTTTATCAGTGGTTTGATAACTGCTGTTTTCTGCTTTATGTGTGTGAGGAAGCGGTGAACAGGCTGGTCAGTCCTTGCAAAGTTTGGAGAATGATGATCAAAATGGAATAAATCAATAATTGTGCCTGAACAAAGAAGTGGTTCAGAGTTGATTGATACATGGACAGATGAGATTCCTCAAGTTAACCCAGTGTGGCCCTCGACCACCATTAGTTTACCATATTAGAAAATAATAAAATGTGTTTATTATTGTTAAGCCTTTGGTACAAAAAACTAAATAAAAATCAATTTATTCACTGGATGTTTATGTCTGTGTAAGGTTGACATGGAACTGAAAATAAAAACGGCCCTTTAAACCATTCAGACTATGAACAAAACAGAGACACAATCAAAACTCTCAGATGACTGATTCCCCCACAAAAAAACTCAGAAACAGTCCAAATTAGGATATATTTTTATTTCTTTCCTACTTAGGGAAAGTTTCTGTTTACATCATAGGTTTTTGGTGCCTTTCCATCTTAAAGAAAAATATATAAAACTTCAGATATTTCACAAAGAGATATTAACATTCATGGAAAAACCTCACATAACCTTATATTAAAGCAGAAAGTAAGGTGGCCATCGTAAGAAAGGCTTACAGTATTCAATTATACTGCATAACTGATCAGTACAGTATTGCGAGGGAACGGAAAATCTTTTGTGAGATTTTCCGTTTGTGCTAAAGAAAATAAATTCCCATCATCTGGTCTGGATTGTGAACTGGAGCTAATGCTGTTCGCTGATCAATTTACATCTGAAAATGGATTGGGAAAAGGTAGCTTCTGTGTTTTTATCAAAGAACAGAGACAAACAGTTCATATTCAGAGAGATGTAAAACTGAAGATACCGTCTAAATTTAGTGTTAAGGACAACTATTGTTTTTGTTGTTGAACCTCTGTCACTAAAGTATCAATATTTTATGTTTTGAGGCAGGAACAAAATATTTATTTCTTTGTTATACAATGTTTCAGTAAATTCCTCTATAAGGATCAGTTCATTGTTTTCTTTCTCTCTCTCCCTCTCTTTTTTTTGCCTTTTTAACAAAACAGTTAAAGATTAAGGCACCTACTAAGGTATAATTTGTAGCATGTATGGAAACACTGAAAGTGTTTCATTGAAATATAATTAGAGTCTAATTAGACACTATTTACAAAATACTCACAAAAAATTATTGAAATGTATTTATTTTGAGATTTATTAAGGTTTACTAAAATATACACAAAACCTATTTGAAAATACTACCAAAAGTACAACTTCAGAAAAGTATTGTTTGTATATTTGTAATGTATTTTTAAAATGTACATTTAAATTTAAATTTATACAAATACATGCAAGGTGTATTTTTGAAATGATGATCCGAATATAATTTTAGTAATATACAATATTTAGTTAGAGTTTAAAGTGTATTTTGGAAAAAATATACTTTTAGAAAGTTTGAAAGAGTATTAGAATTATTAGTATTAGTAAAGATTGAAATATTGAAATATTTCACACTTTTAGTATAATCTTTATAAGCATACTCACTTGATGACATACTAAAAATGTACTTCAGAAAAATACAGTTTACTTAAAATATACTTAACTATGCTATTTTTTCACCAGGGTATGAAAGGGTGGACCCCATTTATCTATGGAGTTTTCATGTTTTAGAACATGACTCTAAGTTATTTGCAGAAAATTTGTCTATTCACATATCTTTTTTCATAGCTCATATCTAAAATACTTGAAAGGAATTGCAGCTTGGGAAAATCTTGGCTGAATCCTACTTGACATGCTACTGGTTGGTGTTTGCAAAGCAGCCAACCTAGGACAGCCAATCATTTTACTTGATGCTGATTAACTGTGTCTCTACAAATCAAAATAAGGAATATCATTTCCATTTGTCATATTGAGGTGCATTTGGTGTTTGACCTGTTAAAATAGGCAGTTCTAAGCATTTTTCAATTCAAAAATAGTTTATTAATCCAGAGAAATTAAATAATTAGAGGTAACTGTGGTCCATAACCCCTGTGAAAATCAGGGTCTACTGTACTGTTGGTCAGTCAGATGGTAAGGAATTTAAAGAACAGGCTCATGCGAACTATATCATTGATATGAATATTAATAAATTATGTCTTTTCAGCAGATCTATCTATCTATCTATCTATCTATCTATCTATCTATCTATCTATCTATCTATCTATCTATCTATCTATCTATCTATCTATCTATCTATCTATCTATCTATCTATCTATCCAATTCTCTGCAAATAACACACAACCTCTTGTACACAACACAATGGGATGCTTCTTTTTCAACATATTTTCAGCCCATGTTGATTATCCAGACTGCTGGCATATGTCAGCTCAGTTAGGGAGATCACACATGATACCCATGTGTGATCTCCCACTGTAGGAAGGAGCAGCCTATTCTCCTACTGTCTATCACAAGGCCACATAAATAGACTGATTAAAAACCCCAGCAGGAGACAAAATGCTCTGAGAAACTAGCAAAACGAAAAAGAAACGGGGGAAAATGATGGGGATGGCTGTACAGGGCAGGATGTGAACGAGCAGAGGATTATATAGAGCAGGATGGGGGTAGGGGAATGAAGCCTCCTCTTGTACCATCTGTTGTGTGAGCAGAAGTCCTGAGTTCTCGTCAAGACATTTCCAGTCCATCCCAAGCAGAAAAATCAGTGAGAGCCCTGGAATTGATTTACCTCTCAGAGGCCCTGTATCATAGGGAGGGCTAGATTAGGGTCCCTGTGAGCCTTGGGGTTCCAGTCAATAAGCCAATTGACTAATAGAAAGTGATGGAGAACAAGCAGCATACCACCTCGAATTGGACTTTCTGATGGGGCTGTTGCTAATCAAAAATTGTTAGCTGACTTATCCATCAACATTTTTACTGACTAGTTATTTAAAAGTCAATCCATCATCTGATACTGCACCTTTTGATCTCAATATCAGCAAATTTTACAGAATCGTCTCAATCTGTACCCGTATGAATTTACGTTGATGCGTACAGTATCAGTCAATTTGTACAATAAATCAAAATACTGAAAAATTTAAATTTTTTTCCAACACTTTTGTAATTCTATTGATCAGCTTTACACAAAATCGATCACATTTGGACTGGTAGATATTAGTGAATTATTATACACTGAAGAGAGATCATTTGAAAAACATTTACTGATTTGCAAATCTGTTACCCTATTTTTCAGACCAAAACAATGGCCACCTCTGTATTTAGTGCCATTAGTATCACTTTGGACAAGTGTCTGTTGTTGATCTCCATCACCCCACAAATACTATTCTTGAAAACATTTGAAATAGGCTTTTTCACAATTTTTGTTAGAATTTCTTCTTCTTCACTAGAAGCAAGTTTCTAGAAAATTTAGTAGCAGTATATACCCAACAGGCATGATGTTCATGATCCTGATTCTGTGAAACTGAATCACTTACTGAAAGAACTAATTTACTGCTAAATTAGTTCAATTAGTGTTGTCATTGATTATTAATATCAATAGTAATATTATTAATATCAAAATTAATATGAATGATTACTTTCAAATTCAAGCCCAAACAGTTGAATCTGACATATAATAGTGCTCTATCCTCTCTGATGAGGTAAACTTCAGCCTTTATTGCTGTTACTAAGTACTTCCATACAGTCACTCAGTCAAGACATCTCCTGCCATTGCTTATATTTCTCTGTATCAGCCACTTTCTCATTCTGTTACGGTACATGGTTGTTACTTTCCTCCTTTTCAGTACTCTTCTTTCCCCCTACTTGAGATCAATGTTCCCTCTAAGCTGCGCGCCTGCGCAATCGCGCACTGCTCGCATATTCTCAGCGCACAAGAACATCTATGTTGCGCATAAAATAAAGTCCAACGTAAACTGGACATTGAGCTCAGATACCAGTTTTGACTATGGACCAATGATATTTTTTTCTGTACTACTTTGCGATCGAACTCAGTGAGTGACAGGAATCGAGTCAATGACACGATACGGTTCACTTTCGCTACGCAGCCAATCATCGCATGCTATTTTGTGTAAGTGCCTTGGTCATATGCGCTGTGGCACCGTGCAGGTAAGAATAGTGCGGCGGAGTTAAGAAAGCTAAAACCTTATCATGTCTAAGTGGGACATCCACTCACCAAGCCAAAGTAAAAAAAAAAAGAAATGCACTTCTGCTAAGATCAAATGGCTGTCGGAGTTTGTGCAACTGGAACAGTGCAGTACAGTGGAGTGACCGTGTCAAGAAGGCAATGGGGCCATCACTGTTGCCTTCACCAATACTGATGAGATTACTCTTTTTATTAATAAGCTCTGTGATCACATTGATGCTCGTTTTTTAAAGCATGAATTAAAAGAATGGTCTGCATTTGATATTGAAGCGTTGAGTTCAGACTTTTGACTATGGGTGAGCAGACATTGGTGCATGAGGCCATTCTCCTCCACCCACAGATTATGGAGGCCATTAACAGTCAATATGCTGAATTCAAGTACATAAAGCAAGAAGCAGACTGACCCATCAACCTGAAAGTTGATGGGTCAGTAAGAAGGGCAGACGTGAAAAAAACTAATGAAATATTTTACAAAAATTTATACTGTATCATAAGCTACAGAAAACATTTCATTGTGCAAAATGTGAATATTTTAATATGAACAAACAGTTATGTCTGAAAGGTGTAATGTCTCATTTCTCACCCTGGCTAAAGCAAGACTCTTACTAATACTGTGCATCTCATGAACAGCAATGTTTTTTTGTTTTTTTTTTTTAATGGGGAAAATCACTTAAATTGAAAGCAAACAAATGAAAATTGTTGATGTAATTTGTTTCTTTTAATAAGCCATGCACCTTTCTATGATCCCAGATTTATAATACTTGTGCGTGGCCACGCCGTGTACACTGATGATGCTCACAGTGGTCCTCAGTGTGCTCAGGAAGCTTGTGTGTATGCCCAGACACATGAAAAATTAGAGGGAACATTGCTTGAGATATTCCCTCTTAACGGCTTATTATTGGAGATCATTTTCCCAGTGTTCTCTAGGGACCTGCTATTCTTTATGATTGCTGTCTCAGACACTTCCTATTGTGTGGTTTCCAGCTAACTAATGACTAGTACAGCTTCACCACATATGCTGTACCTTTGGCATCTTTAATTGGCTTTTGAGGCATTGGCTTTCTTTACATAAAACAGACCAGGTAGGCTACCTGTCACCATGCACGCTCCCCCTCCTCACCTGTACTTTCTCTACAATGCTTTCTGAGCCTGAACTCTGTCCAGAATTGAGGCAAACTCTCTTTAATCTGGCCTGTCGAGGAAGATTCACCTGGTTCCTTACCGCCTTCAGCCAGGTGTCCCACCCCTGTGACTGCAAGGCTCAGCAGCTTGTAGTCAACTAAATTTCACAGAACACACCTGTTGATGACCGCTCTCCTCCTTTTATTGCAAAGTGCATTTGTTTCCAAACTAGGTTATTTTTAGTGACTCGTGCGAGTCCAAAGGGCGTTGTTTTTCATATAATTTAGACCAAAGAAATATTTAAAACTTCTAATTTTCCAGAAGCCACCATCAAAGAATACATAAATTATCAGGACTCAGTAAGATTTTTCTGTATGCTTGATATTTATTAGTAAGCATTTTTGCAAGGATCAGTTACACGTTGGTGCTACAGCAGCAATCAGATAATAATATTGAATCAAATGATTATAATACGAAATCAATTTTATCTAAATGCCTCTCCCTAACTCTGAAACTGATAAAGCTTATTAGGAGGTTCTGAGGGACAGAAATTGGCAATTTAACCCCAAGACATACAGGCCATGACATGATGATGAGTGAGATCCTCCTGGCTCTGGACAGTTTTAGTTTGTGCAAGATGACTGTCTGGAAGAAAAGCTCATTGTTCCTCTGCTTTCTGCCAGCCTTTATAGGTTCTGCTGCTGCTGACACCCATAGTCTAGCAAATGGCAGCCAGTCGAAGAAAAGTGAGGTGAATTTTACCTTTAACCAGCCGGGCCTGTCGTTAATGGAATTCTTGGCACTACTCATGACTCGAGGCTGCTCAAAGGTCACCTTCCATCTCATAGCCTGCACATTCTTAGCCGTTTGAATTCTTCTTTTTTTAAATTTTTCCTATTTTATTCCTATGCCATCTGATTCCTGAGGGCCCTGCGATCAACACTAGTTCCTTCTTAGTTTGTTTTGTCTCGACTCACACACATCCCGTCCCCGTCAATGAGAGCACATTAACAACCTACATTCCCTTTGATTGCAGTTGCTTATTTTATGATTACAAATACAACAAACGTGATCATAACTGTACTGCAGTTAAAATTACCAGTACATAATGCTGCTTCACAATCTTCTTTTACTTAAAGCCAGTTGTATTTACATTTCAGAGTTCTACATAGCATGTTATTATTTCAACAAATACATTTTTAAGTACCGTAACCTTTAAATCTGGATTTCCCGTGGAATGGAGGCCAAATTCCACTTTACTTGACATAGCAGTCATTAGAGATGCTGGGCTTGGAGCATAAGACCAATGGTTCATATCCAACTGTGACAACAATAAGTTGTGAAGATACATGATTGTCTTCATTGACAGACAATCATGTGGATGAATTCACATGATTGACATGAATCCACATCCCCATGATTGTCTGTTTTAAATTAAAATTGAAAAGATTTGTATTTATCCAGTAGTTAAAGGGCTCTGTTGATTAATTATCTCTGCTGCCACTTACTAAAGACTTGTGATTTAGATCTGGTAAAGCTGTTTTCCAAAAACAATCCCTCCAATGACTTTTGTTAACCAGACGTTTCTAAGATCATGTCATTATCATCTGGGCTTTCCCTCATTGTTTCAAGAGATAGCAATTATTCCGTACGTAAACTTCTGATAAATAAATAAATAAATGTCTGTCATTTTCTCTCGGTACTGTGGCATTGAGTAAATATGACTAATTTTGTTACTTCTGACTGACCAGAGAAGTTTAGTCTGATTTAACTTCTGGGCGAGGGAACAAAAGGTGAATATGTCTTTTTTTTTTTGGTGTATATAAACTTTGGGTTTCAACTGCATCACAAATTCTCATCATATGTGATCTCAAAACAGTTCAAAAGTAGAACCAATTTAGAGCATACACACACAGTTCCTCTTACACACAGCAAACGGAATTCTAAATACACTCACCAGCCACTTTATTACTTTATTAGGTACATGCTATTACCAGGTTGGACCACATTTGCCTTCAGAACTTCCTTAATCCTTTGTGGCATAGATTCAACAAGGTCCTGGAAACATTTCTCAGAGTATTGATGCTATCATGTCCATATTGATATGATGGCATCACACAGTTACTCCAGATTTGTCGGCTGCATATCTATGATGCGAATCTTTGGTTCCACCACATTGCAAAGGTTCTCTATTGGATTGCAATCTAGTGACGGTGGAGGCCATTTGAGTACAGTGAATTTATTGTTGTGTTCAAGAAACCAGTCTGAGAGGATTAGTGCTTTATGACATGGTGCATTATCCTGCTGGAGGAAGCCAACTATGGCCATAAGGGATGGACATTGTCAGCATCAATCATGCCATTGACAAAATGCTCAACTGGTACTGATGGGCCCAAAGAGTGCCATGAAAATATCCCCCTCACCATTGCACCAACACCACCAGCCTAAACCGTTGATACAAGGCAGGAAGGATTCATGCTTTCATGTTGTTGTCACCAAATTCTGACCTTAGCATCCAAATGTCGCTGCAGAAATCGAGGCTCATGAGACCAGACAACATTTGTCCAATCTTCTATTGTCCAATTTTGGTGAGCCTGTATGAATTGTAGCCTTTTGCACCTGGAGCTCATCTGCCTCAAGGTCTGACATATTGTACTTTCAGAGATGCTATTCTTCATACCTCGGTTGCAATGAGTAGTTATATGAGTTACTGTTGCCGTTCTATCAGCTCAAACCAGTCTGGCCATTCTCTTCTGACCTCTGGCATCAGCAAGGCATTTGTGCCCACAAAACTGTCGCTCACTGGATATTTTATCTTTTTCAGACTGCTCTCTATAAACTCTAGAGACGGTTATGCGTGAAAATCTCAGTAGATTAGCAGTTTCTGAAATACTTAGACCAGCCGGTCTGGCACCAACAATCATCACATTCAGACTAAGGGGTTAAATCACCTATCTTCTCCATTCTGATTCTTGGTTTGAATTGTAGCAGGTCATCTTGGCCATGTCTACATGCCTAAATCCATGGACTTGCTGCCATGTGACTGGCTGATTCAACATTTGCATCAATGAACACTTGGACAAGTGTACTTAATAAAATGGTCAGTAAATGATTGTGATTACATAACTGATTGTGATCAATCAGTTGATTAAAACCCTAACTACCTGAATTTTACATTACATGTAGTGGTATAGGCATTCATCTAGTCCAGAGGATTCCAAAGTGTTTCACACTTGTTACGGCCCAAGGCTATTCCTTTGGGGTTTAGCATCCCTGCTCCAGATCTTCTGATTGGTGCTGATTGGAAGTGGAGGCAGCTGGCCAGTGTCTCCATGAATGACATCAGATCAGCTTAAAATGCACCACCTTTCTCTCACTAGCATAGCCCTTTTCTTTCTGTCTGTCAACCTCTCCTCTTGTTTCCCTTTTCCTCTCCAACCAGTTATGACTTTTGTTAAATAAATCCTATTTTAAGTTATCCCATGCGTTGTTTCCCGTTAATTTGTTATGGTACCAGAGCCAGACCATAACAAATTGGGGGCTCGTTCAAATTTATGTTGTAGTTTGGCGCGACAGTTTTTTCAGTTGGTAAATTTTGTTTATTAATTTGGTTGGGAACTTAGTGTGGGAATCTTGAGTTTAGTTTTAGAGAAATGTTTTTTTTCTCTTCTTTTTTCTGGTTTGGGGTAGGTATTTTGCTTTCATTTCATCTGACGACTCTAATGGTAAGTGTGATTGTTGACCAATTTGTGCAATTAGGTATGACTGAACTGATTCTCCTGTAGGCCTCAGCGTGTCTCCCCTTTGGGATTCATGTGCTCAAGAAAAAACAGTAATGTGGGATCATATGGTTGGAGCAATTGTCTCGGGGGCACAGCCATAGTGTTGAGAAGGTTGTCAGTTTTCTGGTCGCTTTTTTCACTCTACTGGTATTTGGTGCATAAGTACCCACCGTCCCTGATCTCTGAAGACTAGGGTTGAGCTAGTTAGTGGCTGATAGGCAGTTAGAGGGGAGGTTCGGATTGGTTGTTTTGTGTTGCACAAATTGTCAGCAATTTACTTTTCATTTTGAAACATTGTTTTCTGATTAAGAATTTAATTATGTCTGTTGAAGATTTTAATAAAAGTCCATCAGCAGAATTTCTGGATTTGTGTTCTAGAGAACAATTAGTAAAAAAATTGCTGAGCACTATAAAATAAGTGTTGGTGATAAACGGTTGAAAGAAAATGTTAAAGCAATTTTAAGGGAAAACTTGATTGAAATGGGCGTTTTGTCTTTGCCTTCAATGCCTGAAGATTTGGAGGTTGTAAAGCCTAAACTTTTGGATTTTGAACAACAAAAAGAGATGTTGAGGTTAAGAATGCAACTGGAGAAGGAAAAGGAGTTGGCTTTGGAGAATTTACGACAGCAAGCAGATTTGGATAAGGTTCTTGCTTTGGAAAAACTAAGACAGGAAACTGAATTGGCAAGAATAAACTTAGAAAGTGAGAAATTAAATCTGATGAAAGAAGGAAAATATTCTGTGGAATCTTGTGTTAAGGACTCAAAATGTAGGGCCTCTGACATTCTAAGTGACTTGCGTTTGGTGCCTAAGTTTAGTGAAAAGGATGTTGAAACTTTTTTCACTTTGTTTGAAAGGGTTGCAGAGACAAGAGACTGGTCTGATTCAGACCGCATAGTTTTGCTTCAGTGTGTTTTGGCTGGTCGTGCTCAGGAAGCTTTTTCTATGTTGAGCTTAAATGATAGCCAGGATTATACCAAGGTTAAAGCTACAATACTGAAAGCATATGAATTAATCCCTGAAGCATACAGGCAGAAGTTTAGAAACTGGAAAAAAGGTGACAAAACTTATGTAGAGTTTGCAAGGGATTTGGAGATTCATTTCAATCGTTGGTGCACTTCCTCTGAGGTTAAAACACTTGGTGACCTCTGTAATTTAATGATTCTTGAACAATTTAAGAACTCTGTTTCTCAATGCATTGCAGTGTACATTAATGAACAGAAGGTAAAAACTGTATCAGAAGCTGCAGTGTTGGCTGATGATTTTGTCTTGATACATAAAGATACTGGTGGAGAGCACACAGATGAGATGAGTGCTCCAAACTGGCGTTCAACACGTTCTGGAAGGTTTTTTTCAGACCGCATTATTCGTGATCTGGACAAAATTTTTAATTATTGTCACAGAAAGGGTCATTGGAAGAAAGACTGTACTTTGTTGAAATCTAGAAATAAAAATGGAAATCAGGTTAAACCAGCAGCACTTGCTGCATCAGTTTTAAATGTTTCTAACAAAATGACTGAAGTGCCATTTGCCGGAAAACCTGATTTGAGTTCTTACAAACCATTTCTTATGGAAGGAGAAGTTTCTTTAATTGGGAGTGACGTCAGGGTGCCAGTTACCATTTTGAGAGATACTGGTGCATACGATTTATTCATTCTGGCATCAGTGTTGTCTTTTTCAGATGAGTCTGACACTGGATTATCGATACCTGTGTTGGGTATGGGTATGTCTGTGTTTTGTGTTCCAGTACATAAGCTTATGCTTCATTCAGAGTTGTTTGAAGGAGAAGTAAGGATGGGTGTTAGACCTGCACTACCTGTGGTTGGTGTCACAGTTATATTGGGGAACCATATAGCTGGAGGGAAAGTCTGGCCTGATCAACCAGAATCTCCTGTTATTGTTTCAGTACCTTTGGTCAGTAGTGGTCCTGACGAAAATGAAAAATCACACCCAGAAGTTTTCCAAGCATGTGCTGTGACGCGAGCAATGAAAGCATCCAGTGATGTACATCAGGATGAAAATTTTGGAAAAGACACACAGACGTCCTCTTTGTGTTGGTCTAACATTCCTTTGTCTATTTCACAGAATGATTTGGGGCAGGAGCAAAGATCTGACCCCACGATACAACATTTGTTTCAGTCTGCATTACCTGCTGAGGAGATGCAGAACCATGCTCATGGATACTTTGTTGAGAACAAGGTATTGTTAAGGAAGTGGATGCCATGTGGTGACGATGTTATTGGGCAGCCAGTTTATCAGGTTGTGGTGCCTTTGAAATTGCGTGACTTGGTTTTGCAGGTATCCCATGATGAGTCCGGACACATGGGAGTTAGGAAAACCTATGACCGCATTTTAAGAAATTTTTTTTGGCCGCGGCTGAAAAAAGATATTGCTTTATATATTAAAACCTGTCACACCTGTCAGTTGACTGGTAAACCCAATCAAGTCATAAACCGCGCACCACTGTATCCTATTCCGACTATTGGTAAACCATTTGAGCACTTAATCATTGATTGTGTGGGTCCTCTTCCACCTTCACGTTTGGGTGCTAAGTATCTTTTGACAGTTATGTGCCAAAGTACCAGATATCCAGCAGCATATCCATTGCACACACTCACTGCAAAGTCTGTGGTGTGAGCGCTTGGGCAATTTATTGGTATTTTTGGAATTCCTAAAGTCATTCAGAGTGACCAAGGATCTAATTTCTCATCTCATTTGTTTGCACAGGTTTTGAAGCAGCTACACATTCAGCATAATCAATCTACAGCATATCACGCACAGAGTCAAGGAGCACTGGAGCGATTTCATCAGACATTAAAATCTTTACTCCGTGCTTACTGTGTTCAGATGAAGGCTGATTGGGAAGATGGTCTGCCTTGGTTATTACTTGCAGCGAGAGAAGTAACACAAGAAAGTACGGGCTTTAGCCCTAATGAATTAGTATTTGGTCATACTGTGTGTGGTCCATTAACAGTTTTGCGAGATGAGTGGAAGGATGCTGAACCACCACAAAACCTGTTGCATTATGTTAATGGGTTTAAGCAGAGACTCTTTACTGCAATGCAGTTGGCAAATAAGAAACTATCATCTGCACAGGAAAAAATGAAGTGTTTGTATGATAAGAAAGCTGAACATCGTGTTTTTCTTTCAGGTGATCAAGTACTGGCTTTACTTCCTGTTGTGACTTCACCATTTCAGGCCAAGTTTTCTGGCCCACACACAGTTTTGAAACAGCTTTCCGACCAAAACTATCTCATTGCAACTCCAGAAAGACGGAAGAAACAGCAGACGGTTCATATAAACCTTTTAAAACCTTACCATGTTCGTGATAAGACTGTATTGGTGGATGATGTTCACCCTGCGTGCATTAGTGAAATGGTGACATCTGCTGGAGATGAATGGAATGGCGATGGGTTGCCTGTTCCAGATTCAGCCATGCTAACTGGTCGACTTATAAATTCTGAAGTATTAAAGAACTTGGATACTATGCTGAATTATTTACCAGAGACTCAGTGCTTGGAGTTGATTCAGTTGATAAAATCTCACTCTGCTTTATTTGCACATATTCCATCCTGTACACATCTGATTGAACATGATATTGAGGTGGGTGATACACAACCTATAAAACAGCAGTTTTACAGGGTTAGCCCTGAAAAACGCAAATATCTGGATGCTGAGATTGACTACATGTTAAAAAATGGCATCGCTCAAGCATCATGTTCAAGCTGGTCTTCACCTTGCTTGCTAGTTCCAAAATCAGACAAAACCTATAGGTTTTGTTCCGATTTCAGAAAAGTCAATAGCATAACCAAAACTGATTCATACCCGCTACCTCGTATGGATGACTGTATTGACCAGATTGGTAATGCTAAGTTCATTAGTAAAATAGACTTGTTAAAAGGTTATTGGCAAGTCCCTTTAACAAAAAGGGCACAGGAAATCGCTGCCTTTATTACACCTACTGGTTTGTACTCATACAATGTTATGCCTTTTGGTTTGAAGAATGCGCCGGCGACTTTTCAGCGCTTGATGAATAAAGTTGTTGGGTGTTTAGAAGGTTGTTCTGTGTATTTGGATGACATTATTGTCTATTCTCATAGTTGGTCTTCTCACCTGGAACAACTCACAACTTTGTTTGACCGTTTGGTGGATGCACGTCTGACAGTGAATCTAGCCAAATGTGAATTTGCTCATTTATCTTGGTCATCAAGTGGGTCAAGGTAAAGTATGTCCAGTTAAAGCAAAGGTAGAAGCGATTGAAAAGTATCCACCACCAACTACTAAAAAGGACCTCATGAAATTCTGGGGTTTAGTTGGGTATTATAGAGCCTTCTGTAGAAACTTTTCAACTGTGGTTGCACCTTTGACAGATCTTTTGAGGGGTAATGTGAAATACATCTGGTCCTCTGTTTGTCAGCAGGCTTTTGAAGATGTGAAGAGGATGCTATGTGATTCTCCTGTCTTGTTGGCTCCAGATATGAATAAGCCTTTTAAACTACAGGTTGATGCCAGTCATGTTGGTGCAGGGGGAGTCCTTTTGCAAATGGATGACTTTTCAATTGAGAGACCTGTGAGTTTTTTTTCTAGGAAGTTTAATAGACATCAACTGAACTATTCAGTCATAGAAAAAGAGACCCTTACTCTTATTTGGTCATTACAACATTTTGAGGTTTATATGGGTTCAGGTCCTTTAACTGTCTTCACAGATCATAATCCTCTGACCTTTTTGAATTCTTTTCGATGCCCAAATCAGAGACTTGTGAGGTGGTCGTTGTTTCTGCAGTCATTTTCTTTAGATATTCATCATATCAAGGGAAAGGATAATGTCATCGCAGATGCTTTGTCAAGAGCACAAAGTCAGTAACTTTTTTTTTTTTCTCCCTTACCTGTCTGAGTCACTTCATGGTACCAGTTGTTGACTTGGGGATGGGATTTAAAAGGATCTAGGGTTTGTTTTTTGTTTTTTTTGTTCCATCTCAGCATGTCTGAGATATTGTGACTGTATTTAAACTTGTTTTTCTATTTTTCAGATGTTGATGCATAGGTTGCCCAGGGTTCCGGTGGGGACCCTGTTTTGAAGAGGGGGGGTGTTACGGCCCAAGGCTATTCCTTTGGGGTTTAGCATCCCTGCTCCAGATCTTCTGATTGGTGCTGATTGGAAGTGGAGGCAGCTGGCCAGTGTCTCCATGAATGACATCAGATCAGCTTAAAATGCACCACCTTTCTCTCACTAGCATAGCCCTTTTCTTTCTGTCTGTCAACCTCTCCTCTTGTTTCCCTTTTCCTCTCCAACCAGTTATGACTTTTGTTAAATAAATCCTATTTTAAGTTATCCCACGCGTTGTTTCCCATTAATTTGTTATGGTCCAGAGCCAGACCATAACACACTACATTCAGTCATTCATCCATTTTCACATATATTCATACACTGATGGTGGTGAGCTATTACATTGAACAGTTGTCCTGAGACAGCTTGTCATACAACTTGTACCACCGGGCCGTCTGACCACCATCGGCAAGCAAGCCAGGGATAGGCAACTGAAATGCATTTGAAAGACATAACAATTAAGATGAACAGAGTGAGGGTTTGAACGAGCAGCCCACTAGTTACAGGACAAATCCTACTTCCTGAGCCACCATCGCCCATATTTTCTTAACTGTCACTATGTGTCGTTAGCCCTCTGTCTGAACTTGAATTTGAGTAATAGTTCCCAAAAACCATGATTTTAGTCTTGTCCACATTTAGTGGCAATTTATTATTGTCAAACCATTTCTTTAATTTACTGATTTCTGAGGCGACTATGGAAAGAAGTTTTAAGTTTTCACCAGAGACTGGAATATTTGTGTTGTAAGCAAATAACACACATTTTAAAACATCACACACTTTGCTTATGTATTTTATATACACATTAAATAAAACTGGTCCCTGTACTGACCCTTGAGGTATCCCACATACAATCACCAGACAATCAGATTCAATATCTCCAATTTTCAGATTGTTTTCTGCTCTTTCAATAACTCCTCATCCAGTTCAAAACTACTCCCCAAATTCCATAACGTTCTAATTTTTAAATTAAGATATCTTGATTTATTGTGTCAAAAGTTTTCTTTAGATCTATGAATACCCCTACAGCTAATTTCTTACTATTTGTTGCATCTATTATGTCAGTTAGGGCTAGTGATGTTGACCGATTTGCTCTGAATCCATATTAACTACTGCTAAGTAGTGCATGTTTGTCTATAAATTTTTCCACAGACAAACACAGACAAAATTTGTCATGAATGAACTAGAATCTTTCTCAGTGATTCTAGTTCATGTTTATTTCTTGTTTTTTTGGTGGTTGTTTTTTAAGGTTTAGTTGGCTCTCATGGCCTTTATTTGAAAGTAGTTCGGTAATGAGAGAGGGGAAGACGTGGCAAATAATTGTTTCTTTTGTTTAGTTATTCTTTAGTGTTAGATTTATTTCCTAGTCCCCAGTGCACTCTCCCTCACCCCCTGTCCCACTTTCTCCATCTACTCAGTCTGCTTGCTGCGCTTTCCTTACACCTGCAACCTGTAAGCTCATCAGCCTAAGTCCTTTGTGCAGCATTCAGTCACTCTTTGTCGATTTCTCTCATTTACTCCTATTATTTTTCCATCCATTCATCATTGTCATTTTGGGTCCCTGTTTTGCTAATTTCTGGTTTCCTATGTTTCCGTGTTCTCCATGTATTTTGATTATAAGTTTTTGTCAATTAAATATTACAAAATCTACTCTCTGCCTTCATCTGCTGCATTTGTGTCTACCAACTAACTCTAGAAAGGGTATATGGGTCTTTCTGCATGGAGTTTGCATGTTCTCCCCGTGCATGCTGGGTTCTCTCCAGGTACTCTGGCTTCCTCCAGAGAACCCGGCCCAAAAACATGCCTGTGAGGTTAATTGGTCTCTCTAAATTGTCCCTAGGTGTGAATGAGTGTGTGCATGGTTGTTTGTCCTGTCTGTCTCTGTGTTGCCCTTAGACAGACTGGCGACCTGTCCAGGGTGAATCCCACCTCTCACCTGAAATGTTTGCTGGAGATAGGCACCAGCACCTGTCCTGACCCCGCTAGGGACAAGGATGTGAAGAAAATGGATGGAAATAAGGAGGTCATTTTCACAAGATATAAAAATATGGGTGAGATAGCACTATTGTGTATATGTAAATTGAGGCTCATGCAGTTGAGTGTGTACGTATGAATGTATGGATGCATATACTTAGACATATGTAAACCAAGATAAAATTGAAAAGTAATTATCCTGTTTCATTTTATTTTTGATTTATTAATGAAGATCCATCTGAAAATATTATAAATTATAAATAGATATTCCTTTTCGACCACGTTAAGATTAATGTGTTACTAAATAAATCTGTCTTTTGCATTCCTTATTCTTGTCCGTGATTTTATACTATTATCATGGTCAAAATAAATAAAGGACTGAAGAAAGGAAAGACTAATAAAAAAAAAACTGACAAAATAATATTGAAACTAAGATCAAATCAAACTGAAAAACAACTCAACAAGCCGGGATACTAACACCAACTGCTTTGAGTCTTTGACTCTCCAGCAATCTCTCAAACTTACTGGTTCTCCCATGATAGTTGGAGCCTGCTTGTCCCAACTGGGGACAAACTCCACCAGTTTAATTCAGTTGTGAATTAAAACACTTCACAACTAGCATTAATGGAGTCAAACTCAAATATTTTCATACTGTGACAGAGACATTCTGATGCTGTTAGGATGAAAACCAGGTTCCATTGGAGATTTTTGCGTGTCAGAATGCAGTTCTTCCAGCCCACCTCCAGAATCTGGTTTGTTTAATCAAGTAAAGAAAGTTCTGCAGGTCTGTTAAAAGAGGCTAAATCAATCAGACCCTTATTCTGCCTGCCCAAAGAATGCTCGTCTGTGAGGTTGGAGCGCAGATGAAGGGAGCTTTGTGGTCACAGCTGCCTCCCTCACAAGTAAGGTCTTTTTGTGGCTCAAGACTGCTGGATAATGCCAGAACTATGTTGTATAAAAGGTCTATTATAGTGCAAGATGGGTGTCAAGGTCCTGACTGCATATTAAATAAAGGTGGTATTTGCCTTAAATTTGTGCTCTCTTTGCTGATATCACTGCCATTCTACCACAAATGGCTAATACATAGAAGGTACTGAATTATGGCATCATCATTCTCGTGTTTTTTCATAACAATGGAGAAATATGAAGCTTCTTTCCCTTTCCCTGGGGCCTAAATATTTCCCCTTCCAGCCCATTCCCCAAGCATGGACTGATAACTCTCAGTCCATGCTTGACAACAGTCCAGGGTTGACAGATGTGATTCAGGCAGACAAAGCCATTGGCTGAGCTAAGTGAAAGAGGGAAGAGATGAAGTGTTTTTCTAAATGTTAGGAGGTTAGACAGCACAGTTTCCTGTTCTGACCAAACAAACAGAGACTGTGTTCTCCATAAACTCCACAGGCTGGGAGTGCTGGCCCTACCGTCCAAATAGGATATGAACAAGAGGTTATTGATGTAGTTCTTGTTGAACATAATTGTTTTCAATTAGAATGGATTTGTTTTTTTCTAAATGGGCCATGTGATTAGTGGATTTCTATTTTGTAGTCCCCTTTTTGAATCTATTGTAATGATTTAGGATTTAGTCTTGTAGCTTAGAGGGATCCATGACTAGTTATAACAATAGACTTTGAGAAATATTTATTTCCGATGTAATACAATACAGTAATAATACTGTAGGTTGTTTAGTTTTTATATTTTTTAATAAAAATATTGTCACACAAATGCTGCCATGTTGTTCACACTGCAATGGATTCTGGGTGAATAGCAATGAGTAATGTCTTTAAGCCTTTTCAAATCGAACCAGAGCGTGTTGAAATCAATGGCAATGTTGAAATCACAAGATGTAATGAAGATGAGGATGATGATCAAATGGAGGAAGTTGACCATAGGAGCTGATGTTTTGCAGCTGTTGCCACCTTCAACTTCAGAAATGAAACAATGAATCCATACAACTGGCCGGACTGTGTGATCCGGTAAGTGTTTCTATAGCTCTGTTTCTGGTCTGTTAACAGCTGTTTAGGGTTCGATCTTCGTCCAAACTGCAAATGGGGCGGCAGTAGTGCCATCAGTTCTACTGTCGCACAGCTCCGTTAGCATTTAAAAGATCTTTCGGTGCTGCCTGTCTGATATTTCTTCCAGCAGTTTTCACTCTCTGGTCAGCAGCAGCAGGATTTAAGCCCTTTGCAGATAAAAACTGTCAGCACTTCATTTGCTTTTACCTTGTGAAGGTAATGATCACCTGTGGGAACCCTTCTCAGTTTGCTAGTTCAGATGACTCAGAGTCTTCTGGATAGAAATGTTGAGGCTACAAACAGATCCTTTGGAAGTTATGTTTGACTCTCCTACTGTGTTATTTTCTTTTTCCAAATGGCAAGCGAACCAGACTAACCTTACTCTTTTTTTAAATGATATCCAACAGTAACGCAGTATGACATTATGTAAAATTTCATCAATCAAACACAACATGATAAACAGCAACTCAGACAAAGTTAGCCTTCCTATGTATATGCTGCAGATTCCTATTACAGAATGGACTTAACAACATCATCCACCCAGCAGGTTAATGAGGTAATATTTTGTTTTGGCTTAATAGACAACAGAAAAAAGGGTACTGTGTTTTTGTTTTTCATTTTTTATTTCAAACAAAAAGACTAACTCACTGATTATATTATGACCAAGATTAAAACAGAGCAGGGCTTTTCATTTTTCAGTACACTCATTTCAACAATACATTTTACAGCAGATAATCGAGCATCCAAGCATACAGGTAAAAACTTGTGGTTCTTGAAAGCAGATAAAACTGAAAAGGCCACTACCCCAGAGCTGTCATATCCTATTGTCTACAGAGACAAAGTGACAGCTGAGGAGGTTCTGTGTGGTAGCATCAAAGCTTCTTCCAAAGATCAGAGAGCAGATTGCAAAAGAAACTGGAGGCATTCTTCATGTGGGTCAACCCTGAACACTTGGGTTAGTATTTTGCTCAGGGCTGTCTTAGGTTGGCTCCTGCTGTCTCACTGTGCGCAGATTAGGAGGACTAATCTGTGAAACATGCTGGAAGTTTATTTTATAATAAATTACAAATTAATATCTGTAACTAGTAAAAATCAGTTAAATTAATATGATTTTCCAGGTGATGTATAAAGATATAGAAGATGAGATCCATCTTCCTATTCATTCTTAATGGAAGAGTTGAATTCAGTAGCGTTGGTGCAATGGCATTAGATACTGTTGGATCTGCTGTTGAAGTGCAAACTGATTGAACTGGCAACAGCTGTGTTTAGGCCTGTCATGATAACAAATTTTACTGGGTGATTAATTTCCCAGAAATTATTGTGATAAATGATAATATTGTAATTTTGAAACCATTATTAATAGCATAAAAATTGCATAACAATGCAAATACACTCTGTCATAGATCAATAAACTAACTTTGAAAGAACATTGAACGCTGGAAGTGTAAGACCTTTTAAATATAAGCAATAAAAGGTGAGGGTCTCCATTAGGTAGATCAGATACTCTGCTTGATGGCAGAGGGGGTGGGGAGCGCTCCCCACAAGATGTTGCCCATGTCGCCATATCAGAAATGCCACTGCACCTCAGTGACTGTGTCACTAGGACAGCCCCCCAAGTAAGGAATCCTGCAAAATTGTTCAACTTTTGCTACGGTGTCCTATGTATTGGGTTCAGTCCTAGTGGAGGAAACCTGAGGCTTTTGGCTCCCACTGTATTGAGCCGTTACCAAGGGAATGAGAGGGGAGGAGTCACGTGAGACACCGGAGTTAAGCTTAATTGTTTCATTGTTTGACAACTAGAAGTTTGTAAGATATACTCTACTGTACCGTCTCTTATTTGGAAGACATTAAATGTGTACAAATTTGTGAATATCAGCGTTCTATGAGTGGCCCATATAAGAAGGAGGTGAACATTTTATTTTGACTGTAGACTGCAAACATTTGGGCATTTTTTTCCTCCACATTTTAGCCTTTCTGTCATTTCAGAAAAGGTTCATCTTTGTTCATAAAATTCCATCTAAAAGATTGGAGACTTGTGTTCATTTTTGTCAATTCCATGACATAAGTAGTTTGAATCTTCTGGTGTAGCTATACTTTTAGCGGTATTACTCATTATGTAGTTATGCTGCCTTAACATCCTGTCCTGTAGTGGTTGTTGCTGATGTTGCTAACAGTTGTCAAAGTTTTAAGTGTTGTTTTTGTTTGTTTGTTTGGTTTATGGTTAACTACTGGGTTATCGCTAAATAAATCTACCCAGTTCTGTGATAATCAGGGTTTTCAGTTTCAGAGTAGGAGATATCTACTAGGTAACTCAAATCTGAGTCAAGTTTCACCGGAGTTAAGCATGAGTTCAAGTATAGAAGAAGCCTTCATCTGATAATGTGATTCACCATGGCAACAACAAGAGACAAAAAAGAAGCCACATTTTTCGCCAGTCAGTCTATAATCTTTTTTGTCATTTCAGAAACCATGTAATAAAAATTACATGGACTATAACAATGGAATTAGATACTTTAATCAAAATTTTATAAGAATATCAAAACATATTTAAAGCTGCAAGAAGCCTCGAATGGCGCTCACAGGTCAGTGCCACTCCGGCCTCATGACAAACACAGAACCTGACGCATTGCCACCTGCCGCCATCAACACTCTTGTGCCGCTCCCTCACCTGACCACTAGGAGGCACATTTTCTTCAGTAATGTCATAAATTTACCACACTAATTTGTGCAGCAGTGCACCCTGACACAACTATTCTTAAAAAGAACAAATCAAACATCCATCCATTTTCTTACACCCTTGTCCCTAGTGGGGTTGGGAGGGGTGCTGGTGCCCATCTCCAGCTAATGGTCCGGGCGAGAGGCGTTTGACCCAGGACAGGTTGCCGGTCTGTCACAGGGAAACACAGAGACAGACATGACAAACAACCATGCACACACACTCACACCCAGGGAGAATTTAGAGAGACCAATTTTGGAATGTGGGAGGAAGCCGGAGAACCCAGAGAGAACCTGCGCATGAATAGGGAGAACATGCAAACTCCATGCAGAAAGATCCCAGGCCAGGAATCGAACCCAGGACCTTCTTGCTGGAAGGCAACGGTGCTACCAACTGCGCCACTCCTACAAATCAAACATACAGTTAAAATGAATATCAGTTATTTGAACTTCTGTTTAATCCACATTATGTCAGTAGCTCCATCAGGCCCCCTCGGGTTCAGGGACACATAAATGCTAAGATACTGTATATAAATGAGATATCCAGAAATATAAAGTTTTGTTTGTTCACAAATACAAATGAATAAACTGCTATTATAGCATTGCTTTTTAGGTTGGCCAATTAAACTACTCCCCTTTTCCCAGATTTCACTAAATATAACAGAAGCTTTTAGAGGTGCTGCTGTTTTTAGCAGGAAGAGAGGCACTTAAGTCAAATTCTGCTCAAGGCCTCATACAGCCTTGGACCAACCCTGCATGATGAGTTAAATCCGCTGCACTGCGCAACAAACGGGATATTTAATGTAATGTTACTAATGTGGCTTTAGTAGCTCTTCCATTTCGTGTCTGTTGAGTTTTTAATAAGAGTCCCAGAAAATGTTGCTCGAGTTTATGGGATCTATGCATATTAACTCTGGCTGACTAAGCATTTGGTATGGTTTGATGCTTAGTGTAAACGGAAAAATAAAACTAAAAATAATAATGAAATAATATAAAACCAGCGTGATGCATGACTATGAGGAGAGCACAAAAACTCCGGGCTGAACCTGCGTGATGAGGTTAGCACTGGTTTGTTAACCGCGAATGCTCCGACCAACCGGGAACATAGACATAAACTTTATCAGCTACTGTGAAAACTGGCACGAGAAGGTGATATCTTTCCAGACTTACACAGAAAACAGATCATAAAGGCCTGAGAGACTGAAGTAATCTTGCATGTTGATCAAATGATGATAAGAAATGTATTTTTGTATTTCTATTTACTAATGTGATTGATTGATGATTACATAAAAGAGTCTTGGTGTAATAAAAAACAAACAATGTGAATAATATAATGGAAAATAATAAATTACAAATTTATAATAGCATTAAAATCAAATGATTATTAAGAGCAGTGATGTTGAAGAAATACATTAAAAGATGATTGTGTTTGATGATTTATGATAATCATACAGCATGTAAGAAATTGTAACTGATATAATCACAATGTGTGGGGCATAGGGACATGTTGGGACAAGTAGAGAATAGGGGTAGTTTGTAGGTGCAAAGGCAAGTCTGGAAATGTCTTGCTCTGTGTTCCAAATAAGGAAGTGCAACTGGGAAGTGAGCCCAGATGTTTGAGTGAAAATAAACGCATGAAGCAGAAGTGGACACGGAGTAGACCGAATATAGGAAGGCTTGGGAACTTCCATAAGGTAATCAAATGTTCGAGAAGTCACGTACGCCATTCCCACTCCCATGTGCAGTCATGGGGTGAAAAGGGATATAAGCCCATGAAAGAGGGGAGGCAGGGTTCTTTGTCTCCAGTGTGAAGTTGAGCTAACAAGAAGGTGCAGACAGAAGAACAGCAGAGGACCACGCCCTGGAGCCAAAGGGAAGCAAACACTTTGTACTACTAAAAGGGACAAGACCCATTGACCCTCAGTCCCTCAGGCCATGCTGGATGTACGTCCAGCATGGCCGTAAATCCTTTACTCAGTTCTGGTTTGAAGAAAAATGAGCTGGAATGCCTTCAGTTGGTCGACACAATTAAGAGCTATAAGTCCAAATTAACTATTTTCAAAATCAAAACATATAGTTTCATGCCAAGTGATGCAAAGTAGAAAAACAAACAAAGAAAATGTTTAGTTATGAGTGGTACTGAAGTATATTCAAATGCCATCCAGGCTCTCTCGTCTATTACAATCCCTAAAACTACCAAGTACAAGCAGATAGTTGATTCCACCGCTGCTCTATGCTCAGTCCAAAGATCTCAAGGTTGCTGCAACAGACTTGGGGATTAGACAAAGGTCACAGAGGTGATGAAGATCTGAGTTTTTGAAAGACGACAAACAGCTCTGCTTTGTTTCTACTCAAAAGAGGATTTGCTATACAAAAACAAGACTCTGGCCAAGACTCTGGACACTAATGCCTTCTGTTGCCGAGATCATCCATCATCTGGGTATGAGTTGGTATAAATTACTGCACCCCAAAGCCTTGCTGAGTGAATTGGTGACACATTTTAGAGAAAGTAGGAAAGATTTAAGTTGATTTTATTCCATTTGATTTTTATTCTTAAATTGTAATTATTGATAATTAATCTGTTTGTCATCTACTCTTGCTTAATAAAGATGCATTAAAATTCTAATGAGATTTGTGGACATTGAAATTAATTGAGTTGTTTATTGATTTTGGTTCCTCTAATTAGTGTAAAACATGATTCTAGAACTGTGGTGGCTTCGGAATTTATTTTAGTGTTTGTAAAATAATGATGCTAGGGCTTATGTTGAGCTACTAAAAATAATCTAACCAGTAACAAGTGCTCGTTGTTGATAGAGAGAGAGAGAGCTATCATTAACACCAGTGGTTATTGGAGTTATGCAGATGTGAGGGCAACTCAACTAACTGCTTCTTAAATGAAAAGGGTCATAATTCTTGGATTGTAGGTAGTTAGAGCTAGACGAGTCTCCCTCGACACCAGCTTCGATAGATTATCTCTCTTAGACCTGATTAATAATCTCACACAGTCTATTCTCCTCTCTCGGCGGAATAAACTGTTACAAATTGACGCTTGTCTTTTTCTCTCTCTATTTTATTTTTTTTTTTTGAAAACCTGAATATAATTTTTATTGGCAGCGTAGTAACTGCCACAGCTGTCCTTGTCTTCCACTGACTGCTGCTGAACACCATCAAGTGTGCCAAGCAGGAACTAACCATTTCATGCAGATCCAGGAGGGTGTTCAGGGCAAATATGAACATGTGCTTTCTGGTTTGGGAGTAGTAGCATTTAATTTTTACTGCTGAAAGTAATTTTCGAAAACACAATATGATTAATTTTGTAATTGACAGGGCCCCAATTTTTTTTAATTTCTTTAAAAAAAAAAAAAAAAAAAAAAAGAAAAACTATTTTGTGGGGGGCTCCCTGTCTGGCAGATTACCCCGGTAAGAAGGAGAGGAAATGCTCATAAAGAAGGAACGTTTCATGCAGGTGTGAGTCTGTATGACTAAGCTAGCAGGCTGTGAGAAACACACTGGGATAACACAGGAATGATGATGCCACGTGATATTAATAAAGGACACGTTTTGAGATGTTTTTAGTAATAATTAGAAAAATTATGAATTTCAATAGAAAACATAAAAACGGAAAACAAATAGAGCAGTTATTATTACAGTCTAAAAATGTTTTGAAAATTACTAGACACATCTTCAATAAATATTGGGAGAGTTGTAGCCAAAATGTAGAAACATTCAACGTATGAAATGATTGGAAGAATGTTAGGATTGTGTAGTTAAAGTTTGCTGTGAGTAATTACTTCAAATTAACTTAAGTTGGATGACCTTCCATGATGTAATGGAGAGTTTAATCTAAATGAATACATCAGCATCATGTGGATTTTATACAATATGTTAAACACTGTTGGGTTGGTTTTTATTAGCCTTTGTTGTTTGAAGTAGTAGTAATTACCTGTAGTAATGAGCTTATCCTGTTATGATAAATCCATATCACTCACTTGAATTCAGCTAAAAGTTCTGAAAAAAAATCAAAGAATATGATCCTCATAGTTCTGCCTGCTCTGTCCAGATTAGTGGGTTTGTTAAACTGTGTAGAGAAACACTAATTGTGTAAATGTTTACAACAATAATGTGTTGAATCATTAGCACAAGAAATATGCCAAACCTTACAGAACATATCAGCCTTATATAGACACGTCGCTTTTAACAGAGTATGCTCCACTAAGCTTAGACTTAGATTAGTTTCAAAACTGCTGAAACAGAGAGTTCCTTTAATTCAAGCCTAAAAACCCATCCATTTAGGGTTGCCTTTAAAAACGGAAAAATAATTGATTTAAGTCTGTATTCCAACTTTTCATTACTTTCCTTTCTTGTCTTTGTGATGCAATGTTTTTGTTTGATGTTTTCATAATTTAAAGCTCTTTGAATTGCCTCATTTGAAGCAATATCCTGGATGTCCTGTTTGGTTCAGAGAGTTGTTTGTCTATTATGCAAACTCCCACATGTATACAAGTTTTTCTAGCCATTGGTCAGACTAGTCTGAGGGGCACATCTTTATGATGCCAACTGTGGAAGCCTTGTTTTTCCAGAAAACCCTGCTACACATAACTTTTCAAAAGACTTTTAGTGCCACATTTGGGGAGTTTTGAAGTATGGTCATGCCTCAAGAAAACAACTGTTATTTTGTGTGTGTGTGTTTTTTTGTTTTGTTTTTTTTTTATCTTGTTTTGGTTCAGTGGCTAAAAACAGCCTTGGTTAGAATTCTAATCTGTTTATTGAATATAATTGCTTGAGTATGTCGAAGTTTTAAATTAAGATGGGAGATGACCATTTCCGAAGGATTCTGCTCTGCAGAAATAATTAAGTGTTCATGTCTACAGTAGGTTGAAGTTGAATTGCTAATCTTTCATAGTGGATTTCACATACATATGATTCTGGGTAATTTTCCATATTTTGTTGTTTAATTTATTCACAGGTTCAATTGCAAGATGCTCCTACATTAAGTACCACTACTCATCAGCTGCAATACCCAAAAATCTGTCCTACAACATCACCAAGACAATACGACAGGATGAATGGCACTCCCTACGTAAGTCTGCAGAAAGTTCTACTTTTCTTTTCTTAAAAACATTTAAAAATGGACCTTTATATGCCATACTTTGCTAATCATTTAAGATCTGAGACTAATTGTTCAGAATCTTTTTTTAAATTCAAGATATTAAGTGCTTTAACAACAGTGATTGTCTCATTTTATCATTTTATTGTCAGGTATTTTTGATATTTTTAACATTCAGATCCTCCGGTTGTAAGAGCAGGGGATTGGGTGATTGGACAACTTGAAGGGGTTCAGGTAAGGAGGGGGAGTTCATGATGCCCCCCACAAGATGCTGCCCCAGGCAGTTGCCCATGACATCCATATCAGAAGCTGACACTGTAAATAAGAAACGACATACAGTCTATGACTGAATTCTTAACATTGGGGCTAATCAACGTGGCATTGTGTGGAAGTTATTGAAGCCTGTTTCCATTTTCTGAGTCAAATTAATTATTATATTATATAATTAGTATATTAACTTGAATATTTGGCGACATTTTTTTTCTGTTTTGAGATTCTTCTGTATGCGACATGCTTTATTTGCAGGATAAATAATGGTCGGTAGTCTGGGGTGCTAAAATGTGTTTGGTACACATCATCATTGTCCAATAGGACTTTCACATGCCAACTGTTTCTTTCAGCAAAAGCAATGTTTTGTGTATCTCTGTGTTATTTGGCTTAATACAGTGTGACGGCTCTCATGTGAACAGCTTTGCATGCTTTCATTTTAATGAATGCAAGAAGAAAAGGCTTGCTGGTTTCATGTTTGGAGTGCACCAGCCCAGTCCCTGATTCATAAATACTTTGTGACATTCCTCAAATCATAAAATAAAAAAGTCTTAAACAGTACACCTTAGTTCACATGGCAAAATTTAAAAATAAGAACCACGGAGATGATACAAAGCTTTACATTACAACCTTAAAAGGTGACCATGAACCCATGGAAGCACTGAGTAAATAGAACAAATCAATGTGAGGAGGTGCCATAACTTTCTTCATAAAAAAAAAACAAAAAAAAAACTGAAGTCATTACTTTTGACTCAAAAAAGAAATCATCCAGAATCAGCACATCATTTCAGTTATTACAGCTAGAACCTAATAATCAGACAGACGGGTCATTGACTCAGACCTGACCCTTCAGTTGCAAATAATGTGGACTTCCAAGTAACAGATTACAGACAAAGAAAGCCATTTTGTTTTGGTGAGGGGAACACTAGACTCAAATAAAGTAACTTTACTCAATTTATATAGACCTCCAGGATATGAATAAAAATTTATTGATCAAATATGTGATCTGAAATTGGCAGAGAGCTCTGGTGTTTTAATATCTGAAGAGGAATGGAATACACAAAGGCTTTTGCTTTCTCAAACCCTTTAAAAAAATCAACTCTGGGGCGTGCTGTGGTGGTTAGCATGCCCCACGTTTGGAGGCCTCAGTCCTCGATGCAGACGTCGTGGGTTCGACTCCCGGTCCCGGCGACCTTTGCCACATGTCTTCCCCCTCTCCTCACCCTCTTTCCTGTCTGCCTACTGTAAAAAATACGAGCCACTAGCACCGCAAAAACTCTTCGGAGGGAAAAAAAATAAAAAATCAACTCTGCACCACTGCATATAAGAAAAATTACTAAAGATTGGCTTAATTTATGTCTGGAGGGAATGCCATCTATTGGCTAAGGAGTTCACCTTTTTCTCTCACTCTCATGCCGTTAACTCAAGAATTGACTATTCTTTTCCTGTTTAGAGCAGACAGATAAAGGGTCCTGGAGTGTCCTATTGAAACTAGGGATGTGTCACTATGGAGTATACTTGAAATTATATTTAGATGCTCATCCTAAGACAACAATATGGAGGCTTAACACAGCTCTGATAAACACTAATAAATTTAAGGAATACATTAACAAAGAATTTATGAAATATGTAGAATTTAATAATGGCACAGAAACATCTCCAAGTACATTATAAGTTGCAGCAATAGCAGTACTGCGTGGGAAAATTATAATGTGGGCATTAAGGAAGAAGAAAGAAAAATCTGAGCAATTCAATAGTCTGAGTAAACAGCTAAACAAATTAGAGCAGAAGCATATTGAAACCAAAGACCTACTGTACTACAGCAGATTCCTGCGATAAAAGTGGAACTAAATAAGAAGCTCAACGACAAGGTAATACTTGGTCTCAAATATATTAAACAAATTTATGAAGAAAATGAACCTTGAGCAAAAAAACATTGGCCTGATGACTAAAACAACTGCAAAGATCCATCTTTAAAATTAAAAAACGCATTTCCAACCAGATGTTTCACACCAGACAAAATACATAAGTCATTTGAAATATATTATAGGAACTTATATAGTCAACCCTAATTAACCAAGCTTCCCTCAGTAAAGCAGTTTCTAGACTCTTTGGATTGCCCTTCAATTGTCATGGAGCAAAATAAAAGGATATATGCAGATTTAACACCAGCAGAGGTCAATAAGTAAGGCATCAGGAAGGAGAATGGTACAAAATTCTGGGGAGGCTTATAACACCTTTGCTGTAAAAGTGTTTTAACTATGTGCTTAAAGGAGGTGAGATGCCACCATCTTGGAAGTAAGCAACAAGATTCGTTATACCAAAACCGGGAAAAGATAAAAGTGAGTGCAGCTCATACTGGCCCATTTCAGTCTTGAACATTGATTATAAAATATTCACTGCAATAATTGTCAGTAGACTATAAAATATTATCCCTGAACTAATAATACAGGACTTATTAAAAATAGACATACACAAGACAATGTCAGGCGAGTGTTGGACCTATTCGACATTATGAGCTGAAATATTTTGAAATCTTTAGCAATTGGTTTCAATGCTGAAAAAGAATTTGATTCTGTACGATGGGAATACTTGTGTCTGGTTCTATAATGTTTTGACTTCACTAATACAATCATAAGTTGTTTGAAAATCAATTTACAATCTGCCAGTAGCCCGGGTCGAAATAAACTGCAGCTTTTCAGGCACAAACCCTCTGGAACAAGGACGCCTACTTAGCCCAATTTTCTTTGCACATTTTATAGAGCCACTTGCTCAAAAAATTAGGGAAGATACATAAATTAAGGGAATCCTATTTAAAGGAAGAGAACACAAATCATGTCTATACTCAGAAGATGTTCTGGTGACCTTATTTGACCAAGATACCAGTCTACCTATCCTCATGTCCTGCCTCCACCAATTTGGACTTCCCTCATGTTATAAATTCAATATTGAAAAAACTCAGACCATGTGCTTTAGCCACTCACCCCGGGAGGATATAAGTAATTGATTCAAATTTAAATGGAAAGCAAAAACATAAAATATTTAGTTGACAATATTACTAAAAATCTAAGCATTAAATGCAAAGCAAATTATGGCATTATGACTACTCAAGTAAAAAATTACTTTGACAGATGGGTTCCCTTGACGCTGGATTTATACAACCTAATAGAAATTCTAAAAATTATTATTTTGCCTCAACTGTTATTCCTTTTTCAATCTTTATCAGTAGAAAAATCTACCAAGCAGTTTAATGAGTGGAACCAGACCATCCCCAGGTTTATATTGCAGAATAAGAAACCAAAGGTACAATATAAAACATTACAATTACCAAGAGATAAAGGAGGAATGTCACTTCCATATTGGGAAAATTATTATAGAGCAGTACAACTGCAGAATGCGGTTTACTGGTGTAAAGAGGGGTATGAAGCAGAAAGAAAAGAACTAGAATTAAGTCAAATTGACATCCCCCTACAAGCTCTGCTGGATGATAAACATCTCAAGACTACATATTTAGGTGAGTTGTATGTCCCTGCAAAAGTTTCTTTTGCATCTGGCTCAGAGAGTTCCATAACCCTCTTTTAGAGAGAAAAGCACGATTATTCAGATGGATTGAGCACAATAGGGATTTTGTGCCAGCACAACTTGACTTAAGATTCAAAGAATTGACCAGAAAAGACATTACATGACACTATGTGATCTCTTCTGGAACTGACCTGGAAAGGTTCCAATGACTGCAGGAAAAATTTTACCTTGACAAATGAGACTTTTTCGGATATTTGCAGCTCAGAAATCACTTTAATAAAAACATTAAACTATTGGAAAAAAATATCAGGACCTCATTAATATCTTTATTGATGCCTATAAAGGTAAATCATATAAGAAGAGGCTGACCAGAATATATGTGTGATTAGAAGCCAATAAAAAAAACATCAACATTATATATTAACAATATATTGGAAAGGGAGACAAAATAATGCTGATGGAAAATGAGTGGCTAAACATTTGCCAAATTACCTCCACCACCACCACAGCTCAGGACATTGGAGGGAATTTTTGTGGAAGAATGTTGTCATTTTTTTATAACCCCCAAAAGAACATACTCTCAGACTGGCACAGCTGAATCTGGGCATTGTTGGAAATGATGTAACAATGTGATGGCTGACCACCTTCATATTTTCTGGGGCTGCCCATTGATTTATTCCTATTGATTAAAGGTAGTCAATGAGATAAGGATAATTTTTGGTTTTGAAATTGAGCACAAATTTCAAACTATATATTTATGTAATTTACCAAATTAATTCAACTTTCAGAATAAATACGTTTTGAAAATACTACTGACGGAAGGAAAAAATTAAGAAAATTAAGTGGGAGCTCACCAACATTGAGAAACTGGTCAGCCACTGTGGAAGAAATATGTGAAATGGAAATGCTTACCTTCTCCCTAAGACTCCAGAAAAACAAAGTCCAAAAATATTGGTTAAAATGGTTACTATATAGGAATTTGAAAGAAAGTTGAGTCTGAATCGATTCTTTATTCAGAGAGGTAAATCTGGTTTGGTGCTGGACAGAATGGCACAACTTGGTAAATCAGGAGAGAAATTCCCACCAGTTTGACTGTTTGTGGAACTTCATGAACAATTGTATCCCGACACATTGTAACCTGTTTGTCAAACCTCTGTTTAATTTGATCTTTTTGTGATGCATTGATGTTTCCCTCCTTTGGTGAACTATCTGTTCTGAGTGCTATCCATGTTGCAAGAGTATAAATAATATTAAAAATAAAGTATATATATATATATATATATATATATATATATATATATATATATATATATATATATATATATATAAATAGTAGTTTGACAATTGGTGGATCAAATGGGTGTGGAAGAGTGGCAGAGATCAAGAGGATCAGGGACAATTCAGAAGATGACATCTGGCATTGAAAACAAACCATGTCCACAAAGAAGGAAGCATCAGAGCACTTCGAACATCCAACAACCAAAGATCAATGATCTCGAAGGAAAAACAATGAATGCCAAGTACCTTCACATGGGAAGGCTTGAAGAAAATCAACTGTAATCAGTGTACTGCCAAAGAGCAAAGAAAACTGACAATCCTAGTTTCCTCTACTACTCCAAGCTTGAATTAACCACAGCTGGAGTCTGTTACTCTCACTGCCTGCTAATTGACCCTATGCACATGTCATTGAGCTGTTCAGAACTCTGCCCACTCTGCCATGATGGACGATGTCAAAACAACTGTGTTCTTGTGAATGTGACTTGATTCGTGTGCGTCTTACACGTTATTAGATGAATGCTCATGTTCGTTACAAGTCAAGTCTTAAACAGCTTAAACAAATTTACATTATGCCACGCCGCTGATCGCATTTTGGTTTACTTTTATGTCCTTCGTCACCAACCCTGACAAATTTAGCAGCCAAAGAAGTGCCACCTAGCAATGTGAAACTGGTAGAATATCCTGATAAAGGGTTTTGGTACATCGACATCCAATATGGATTTACCAGTCAGGATATTCTGAAGAAACTGTTTTACTGAAAGGATTTGGGGTTTTTTGTGTATGTTCTTAGTCTATGAGTCTCTACATTAGTAACATAACATTCACTATCTGTTCACTAATAGCATCATAGAACAGATAGCATCATTAGGACCATGGAACAAAAGCTGTAAATAATTTTAACGGTAACAAGATAATTCACCATGTTGTGATCAACCCTTGCAGCATGGTTGTGTAGTGAGTATGTTTTATGTTTTTATATTTGTTTTCTAGGCAAAGTGCTCCAATAGCAAGCTTAGTTAATGTTATTATAAGTTGGGCTAGTTGTCAGAGGATGTGAGAGGGGGTATTTAAGAAGAAAAATAAATAAATAAAATTCACTGATTGAATTGTTGGTGTATAGCCAGTATATATCTGAAGTTGTGCAACAAATACCAAAAGAAATAAAAACTATATAAAACTCGAATGGCCATACAGTTTGATACATATTTACGCAGACCATCATTCAATAAATCGATAGAAATCCATTAAAACATCCAATCTAAATAATATGACTTGTATTCACTATTTTAATACAGACTGATGGTTTACATTGATCATTTATAAGCTTCAGTAATGGAAAATTCAGCAACTATATTTTGTTACTGAACACACTTAAGTGTATAAAATGACGGATGGATGAAAAAGCATCATTCGGGCCGAGAAACATACAGCATATGAGTTAGAGACAAAAGTAGTGGATAATGATAAAGGTAACAAAACAATTCATCATGTCGGAGCGTAGTTGTGAAAGCTAAAACTTAAATATGAGTAGCCTCAGTAAGGTCTGTTTAATAAGTGTCACATATTCTTAAGAAATAAATTTACTAATGAGAAACTTTTACTGACATGTTTCAGACTAACAAGTGTTACAGAGAAAAATTTATGAGTTTCAAATGTGTTTAAATCGGCGTTTACTATTTTGGAGAAAGCATGAAGCTCTGGGAAGATCAGTGTTGATTCAGCAGCAGGAAAAAAAAATTAACGAAAGTAGCAATCACAATGATGCGAGGATAAATTCTGGAAAATTCTGGGCAAATTCTTTAACCAAGGAAAGTTAAAAGTTAAATTTGAGTAACCTCACGTAGGCCTGCTTACTAACAGTCACATATTCTTAAGAAATACATGTACAAATGAGGAACATTTTACTGAAATGTATCACACTAGCAAGTGTTACAGAAAAATCTGAGTTTCAAATGTGTTTAAACCGGTGTTTACTATTTTGGAGAAAGCATGAAAGAAATCACAAACTTGTAGTCAGCAGTGACTAGTCATGCCACCATAAATAATGTAGTTAAATTGTAGGTTTTCTTTAGACGTATGTATTTGCAGGGGGGCAGAAGTCAATAGGAGTTGTCAAGAAAAGAAAGAGGGGGGACAACAGATGTCTAAGGAATGTTTATTGAAGGAGTGGTTGTAACCTAATGAAGGAAAGGGAGGGGGGGTTGTTTGATTAGAGGTCAAAGGTCATAAATCACTCATCAATCACTCCTCCGATTAAATTTTGACAGAAGGGTGTCGATATAGTTTTTTTTTTATAATGATACTCAAATGAAGGAACCTGGTGTAGCAAGACCCTCGTATTTACTCAGTAGGATATTTTGATGGAGTTTTGGTAGATCAACGTGTTCTACCATGTGTATTTTATGAAGGTTTCAGTGCATCTAAATGTTCCAGCTTTACATTTTAAAACAGGCATGCTATTCTCATGAAGAATATTAGTGCATTTACACAAACAGGTATTTTTAAATGGGCTTAAAAAATATGTAAAAGATACAGGTGCTTTTCTAAAGCACCTGTATCTTTTACATATTTTTTTTCAAATCACCACTGAAATCCCATCATTTAAATATAATACATGGAAATCAGTCTTTAACATTGACACTAACTCCTAAGGTCCTTGGCATGTAAACATGATGGTAGTGGTTTTCAAAAGGTAGCACTGACTGATGGACATAGATTATATTGCCAAGTGAGCTAAAATTTCTAATTCATAGGGTTTAATATAACGTTTGTCCACCCTCTGTAACTAGAACAGCTTCCGCTCTTCTGGGACGGCTGTCCACGAGCACTTTTATGAAAAGTTTCAGTCAGGTTGCCACTCCGCTCACAGTACAGAGACAGCTCTGGTTCGCGTAATGAACGACCTTCTCATGACTGCGGACCACGGCTCACTATCTCTTCTCCTCCTCCTTGATCTGTCAGCTGCATTCGACACAGTGAACCACACCATCCTTCTCAACAGGCTACAGTCAGAAATTGGACTTTCGGGTACAACACTTAAATGGTTTCATTCATATCTTACCAATAGAACTGAATATGTTTCCTTGGGTCAGTGTAAATCTTCAACTCATACTGTGACTTGTGGAGTTCCACAAGGGTCAGTCCTCGGGCCTACCCTTTTTACCATCTATATGCTCCCCCTTGCTCATATAATCAATAAACACAAGGTCTCCTTTCACTGCTATGCTGATGATACACAACTGTATATGAAAATGGAAATGGACTCCACTTCTCCTACAGTTCTTCCGTCTTCAGCTTTGCTTGGAGGAGATAAAGGCATGGGTGACTGCCAACTCTCTTCAACTTAACAGTAATAAAACGGATGTAATCCTTTTTGGCACCCCTCATCAAACACAGTTTTTTGGAGGCACCCCTCCAAAAAACTGTGTTTGATGAGGCACCCCTCATCAAACACAGTTTGATGAGGGGTGCCATATTGAGATCTCAGCAGGATCTCAATATTTGGTCTTAACATTCCCTTTTCTACCACCGTTACAAACCTTGGAGTTAGGCTTGACTCTAACCTCACTTTCAACTCCCACATCCGTCACCTTTCTAAAGTCTCCTTCCTCCATCTCAAAAACATCGCCAGACTCCGCCCCTCCCTTTCCCAACTGGATGCTGAGAGGTTGATCCATGCCTTTATCTCATCAAGGTTGGACTACTGTAATGCCCTCCTGTTGGGACCTCTGGTAAAAACCTGCAAAAGCTCCAGCACATTCAGAACTGTGCTGCCCGGGTCCTGATGAGGAGGCGCAAATACGACCATATCACTTCTGTTCTTAATTCACTTCATTGGCTACCGATCAAACTTAGAATACATTACAAACTCTGTCTGCTCACTTATCAATGCATCCATGGAACTGCTCCTGCTTATCTCAGTGAACTCCTCTCACCGCACGCTACCTCTCGAAGGCTTTGTTCCTCCACCTCCTTTTATTGCTTGCATCAACCTAAGACCAAACTTGCCATAGGGGGATAGGGCTTTTCAGGCAGTAGCTCCGCGGCTCTGGAATGCTCTTCCAGAGCCCCTGAGAGCCCCACAAGGTGTGGAGGCCTTTAAAAAAGGTCTTAAGACTCACCTTTTTAAACAGGCCTTTTAGAATTGTAAGTTTTATTTTAAATTGTTAGTTTTAATGTTTATTTTGGTACCACTTGGTGTGAGATGCATTATTGTATGTTTTACTGTAAGCTCTACAATTTATTTTTTGTCTCTGTAGCACTTTGAGATTTCTTTGAAATATAAGGTGCGTTACAAATAAAATTTATTATTATTATTATTATTAGGAATATGTTTCATGAGGATTTTTGACCATTATTCCAGAAGTTTGTGAGGTCACATACCGATATTGGATGAGAAGGTCTCAGACCCAGCTCTAATTCACCCCAAAGGTGTTCTGTCAGGTTAAGATCAGGACAAGTGAAGTTCGTCCACATCAAACTCTTTATGGACCTTGCTTTGTGCTCTGATGCACACTCATATAGGAGGAGTAAGGGCCCAGCTCCAAAATGGAGCTGGGCACAAAGTTGGGAGTATGGAATTATCCAAAATGTCTTGGTATGCTAAAGCATTCAGAGTTCTTTTCACTGGAACTAAAGGGTCAAGCCCAGCTCCTGAAAGCCAATTCCCTTCACCAACATTTACACTTAGCACATTGCAGTCAGACATGTACTGTTTTCCTAGTAACCACTAAGCCCAAACTTGTTCATCATATTGGCAGATGGAGAATCATTCCAGAGAATGCGCTGGAGAATCCACTGCATTCAATGAGAATCCACTGCTCTAGAGTCCAGTGGTGGCGTGCTTCACACCACTGCATCTGACGCTTTGCATTGCACTTGGATGCAGCTGGTCACCATGGAAACCAATTCCATGAAGCTCTGTGCACTGTTCTTGAGGTAATCTCAGGATTTATTGCACAGATGGCATGCTATCATAGTTCCACGCTGGAATTCACTCAGCTCCTGAGAGCGACCTATTCTTTCACAAATGTTTGTAAAACATTCTGCATGTCAAGGAGTTAAATTTTATACACCTGTGGTCATGGAAGTGATTGGAACTCCTGACTCTGATCATTTGATGGGTGATGTGAAGTAGATTTTTCTTTAAGGAGAAAATGTTTTATTTGCATCATACAGTGTTCTTTTATGTATCACATAAATGTAATTGTATCATAGTCAAGATGTTTTTTCGTGCAGCTGCAGAGGGTGTACAAACTAATTGAACAAGATGTGTCTACTGAAGTTTCCCAGATGGGTTATCTGGGAACTTCCTGTTTTTCCCATGGTCTTCCCTGGATGGAGACAGAGTGTTTAGTTTTCGCCTCCCGTAGACATGATAGTGAATGAGCGTACAAAGTTGAACTGTTCCGTCTGTTTTCCTTTGTTTGGTCCTTGAAGATTAAATCTCCGCCGCTGTTAGCAGAGAGAGGTGAATAAAGCAACTATGTAACTCTGAGTTCGTTAGAGCAGATTTTAATTTTCGCCTAATGCAGTGTATTCTTGCTCTCCGTCTGCAGATGTATTAAAGATTGTTTTTGCTCCCTGACTTTTGTCTAGATCTCAGACTCTGAATTGTGCATTTCACAGTGAGCAAATACTTTTGGCAATATAGTGTTCTTAGGAAGGAGAAATATTAGTTTGTCTAAAGTAATACTGAAATGCTATAACATTGAAATAAAACAATATTCTGTCTTGAGGAAATATTTTTCACATTTCCTCTAAAGTATATCTACTTTTTATTGTGCTAATTTTCATAAGCGTGTTGTTTGTAAATGTTTTATGTACTGAGAGTTTGTAAAATTCTGTAACAGTACATTGGCAATGTACTCTTGAAACATGTAAATATATTGAAAACACAAAGTAAATTTTTTTCAATCGCAAAATGTGCTGCTGCAGTGCGTTCTGAAAACACACTGCAGCTCTGGTTTGCAGTACTGTAGTGTGTAGTGAAGCATGTAATGTACAAAGTAGCAAAGCAGAATAATAAGTAATTGATAAGTAACTAAAAAGTGGACGTCATTGGCAATTATAGGAAACCAAAAATTTAATTGGAGCATTCTGTGATCACACTATTGATATTTAGTATATATAATGCTTATATTTAGAAGACATTTGAAACGTAATTTGCTCACAAAAATGATACATTTAATATATACTAATCAAGCGTGTTTGTATTATATGAAAAGTGTTATACTTAAAGAACACTAAGTATACTTTTGGTTGCTCCAAGAAAAGCATGTGATAGTACACTTAGTACACTTTAAATTATGATTTTCTACAATGTAATTACAATAAAAATACATTAAGCACAAACTAGTTGTTCCAAAATAACATGCTTCAAGTAAAATAATCCTTAACAAACTTGAAATAGATTGATGATTAGTCTGGCTTCAAGTATGCTCAAGTATACTAAGATTTAATATGCATAGCATATATTTCTCACAAGGGTTCACATGACCTGCAGATCTTAACAGCACATCTGCAGTCAAGTGCTGCCTCATTTAAACTCAGCTTGAACTGGCCGTCCTCTGAAAGTGTGCGAGGTTCTCGCTCTTCATCTGCAGTAGTTGGTGTAAACAAATATTTACCATAGGAATTCCTCTCTGCTTGTGTCCCACCTCAGACCTGCGACGAATGACAGCTGGTTTCATGGGCATGGCAGTGGCCATCATTCTGTTTGGATGGATCATTGGCTTGCTTGGCTGCTGTTGGGATCGAGGTCTCATGCAATATGTGGCTGGCCTGCTCTTCCTCATGGGAGGTGAGTGTACCACAAAGTGTTAGTTCAAGTTAACTGTTTCACTCTAGCAAAGATGGTCCCAGGCCATTGTTTTAACTAGATTAAAACGCATTCTAATTTTTTTATTTGACTATTTCAATTTGTGGTAAGTTGATAGTTGTGACTGCAGCAACTACTAAAGATTAAACTTAAACGTGTTCATATGGACATAAGTAGTAGGAATCAGCAGCTGATCAGAAAAACAATGCAAACAGCCCAACTGGAATATTATGATCTGATTCAGGTCCATCAGAATGAAGTTGTAATCCAAATAAGAGGGTTGTTTTATATCAAATGATGCGAACTATGTGCAGAACAGGTGATATGATCATATCTTGCTGGAAAACTGACCTGACGGAGCATGTATGAGCCATGTCAACACAACATGCTCACATATAAATGACTTTAAAAAGAATTAGCAACATCCTATAATTGTTTTTAAATGTGTTTAAAAGCATACCCCAAGATTAACGAGGCAACCAGCCTCAAGTGAGCAAATCAATGCTGTTAAATTTTATTGTCCAGTGGCAGATTTTTTTTGTGTGTGATTATTTACTAAATCTACTTACTAAATTTTAGTGATTAATAAAAAAAATGCCTTGTTTCATTAGTATGTTAAAAAACACCACGACACCTCAAAGTTTTGTATGCAGCAGGTTACGTTACCAGGGCAAATGAGTGATTTCAATAGAACTTTACTAACTTGAAAATTCTGCTGAAAAGCCATCCAGTTTTCATATTTTACTGGAAAATTTAAAGTTATAGTTTATATTCTGTTTCTCAGAGGGTTCAGAAAGGCTCTCTGAGCAGAAGTGAAGTATAAACATAGTGAGAGTGCTAACTTCCCAAGTGTTGTGCAGCAGTGTGTCTCATTTATTACATGGGCAGCCAGTGGAAGCTTCACACACAGCATAACAGCTCAGCTTGGCAAGAGGCAGCTGCATACTCATGATCAATCTTGGATTAAGGCTGTGCCACTAGAGTAAGAGTAGAATAAGCAATTAAAAGCCAATTATGTTTCTTGGCAATAAAAACATAGAAAATATGCTTAGTCACTCTACAGGAGCCAAATCACAGCTAAGCAACACACAGGGCCACAGCCAGACCAAATTTAGGATCTGTTTCTCCATCTGCTTTAGCTATGAGTCCAAATAAGAGCTGATCATTCAAATGATGCATCAACAAATATATGTCAGCAATTTAATGTAACATGCTAATTTCCATAGCATGTCATTTCATCATGTCTCAACTTTTGTGTGTAATTAAATCTGTTTAACATTTAGACCACAAAAATCTGTGGCTTTTTTGTGGTCTAAATGTAAGCAAATAAGCAATTCTTCCCATGTAGCTGGTTTATTTGCTATAAATGAGCTATAAACTGTTTTTTCAGGACAATGAACTGTAAATGTATGGGGTTGGGGGGTTTACACATATCATTTTGGTTTGAATGTTTAGTTTTCTTTATTTTTTATTGTGTGGAACTATGGATATTTGCAGATAGGAGAAGAAGAAGAGGGTTGTCAAGAATAATTAGATCAGAAAAAGGAAACCAAAAATTATCAATCTTTCCCTTTCCTTTTTATTCTTTTTGTTTTTTATCCTCCTCTCCCTTCACTACTTCCTCTATACTTTGAATCCTTTTTTTCTAGTCGTCCAAATCCCATTTGGGAATGAGTTCAATCTCTGGTCAATCAAATCAATCAGTGCAATTACCGCCCCCTACTGAGCTAAATGCCAATTAATTGCTGGGATCAGGCACAGATGACATTCAGAGTTATCTTTGCAAATTATAAAAGGTTTTATTTATCTTAATACAAAAACCCAGCCTGTCACATATGGTGCCTAACGCTGCTCAGCAGAACTAAACTTTGCACTGCCCCGCCAAAGGCAAGTTCAAGGAACACACCTAAAACATTTGCATTCAATGGCAAATAGGAAATTTCAGTACCAAGGATAAAGGCAGGAGACTGACACAAAACCACGTTCTGAAGGAATGAACAAGTTACAATGAATAATAAATGAACTTATCATAAACAAAACAAATTGGGTGGGGTACCTGTGAACTATAATACACATGAACAGTAAAATAAATAAACTAATAAATTTGATGTCTCTCACATATGCTGACTTCAAATCAAAATGGCCTGGCTGGTGTAGAACAGAAATGATCAGTTCTGCTCCAACAGAATTGAATTGAATTGAATTGAATTGAATTGAATTGAATTGAATTGAATTGAATTGCACCAGAGGGACTAATGCAAAGACGCCAAACACGGCTTTGAACGCAGGCCAGGCCCTGCAGTACAAAAGCACCTTAAGATGATCAAACTTGTCCTTCAAAAACTCAAAATGTGAGGAGACATTGATTTTTAATCAATAACTGTGCTAAACATCAACTTTTGTTCTACTTCTGTTGTTACAGGAACTTTCTGCATTATCTCCCTCTGTACCTGTGTTGCTGGCATTAACTTTGAGCTTTCCCGTTACCCACGGTACCTGTACGGCCTTCCTGACGACATTGGTCATGGCTATGGATGGTCTATGTTTTGCGCATGGGGAGGTCTTGGCCTTACCCTCATCGCTGGTTTCTTCTGCACCCTGGCTCCCTCTGTTCAGCCAATACCTAGATCCACCTGTCCCAAAGCTCGGCAAGAGAACGGTACTGTCTGCTAAAGCTAGAAAAAGTGAACAGACCAGCTACATCAACTGATTAAAAAATAGACAAACTGTCAACTCATGTCATCTGCCTACTTATCATTGATCAGTTCTGGGTACAGAGTTTTTAAATTGTGTGTGTGTGTTTGAAATGGATATCTTGATAATCTGGTTTCTTGATCATACAATGAGAGGGTCAAGATCTTAGAAGAAATATATAAAAAATAATTCTGTCTTTTGTTATTGTGGGACAGATGTGGAAATTGACCTTGGATAGGAAAATATTCCAAGGATTCAAGGAGAAAGTAACGGACTGATGTGTGGAGCTCGTCACCTGAAGTTTGGCTGTAACTGTAAAAATGGATAGTAACAATTTGACAAAGATGTTCTCTGTTCTTGCCTGGTGTAATGCAGTTGGTTTCTTTAGAATTCTTACAGGAACCGGATTGAACCAGTCCAGGGTTATCATCTGAGTAAACCTTTCTTTGCACCATGCAAAGTTACATGTAACAAATGAGCCAGATTAAGATACAAACTCGACTGTTGTTAATTGTTGACTAGAATATTCCCAAAAAAAGTAACAGGAAACAGAAATTTTCATATTGGATTGCTTTTATTCTGTATAGGCGCATTCCTTTGCCTACAATGACCTTACATGCCATTAAGCATTTTGACCATACAATTTTTGTTTAATTTTTTATTGATTCCCTCATTTTGTGAAAAAACTGAAGTTTTCTGTCAGAGCAGATGTCTTGTGTGCTTTTATTCATGAGTATGTATGAGTATGAGCATGTTAGCAAGAAAGTGATTTTACTGTCTATACAACAAATCTTTTTATTAAATAAAGTAGATACATAGATTGAATATGTAAAAAATCTATTTCTTTTAACCTGAGTTACTGATGAATCAAGTTAAGATTCACATTAAGATTTTGCTGCCTTCAGAAGGAATGAAAAAGCATGTAGGTTTTTTTAACTCATGCTTTGGTATTGATTTCCTGGACAACTGTCCACAATTTCCTCTCTCTATTGGGTTCCATATCACAAGAAAGCACAAATTTATCCAGCTGACGTATTCTAGACCCAGGAGATCAATGTCATGTATCAGTAAAATCTTAATTCACCTTAATCACCACCAATGACTTTCAGAGATTTGTCTGTGGTCAGTGGTATAAACATTAGGACTGATGAGTAAGGCCTTATTTTCACTGGCATTTCTACAGTGTGGCTCGACTTAGCTCAACTTTACATGGTGGTTTTTCATTCAATAGTTCTAACAGTGAAACCATCATAGTTGGGTGGCACCAGAGTTTGAAATGTAGTATGGCATGATCTTGTACAAACTGCTGCAGGTGTTGAAGCCGTGGATGGTGTTGGGGTAGAAGCAGTGGAGCTTGGAGTCCTTAATTTGGATTCTCTCTTAATTTGGAGAGTTAAGGGACTCTCCCTTAATTAAGGGAAGTGGAGATATACCTTTCATAGAGGTTCTGGAAACAAAAAACATACATAAGGTGTAACTGCAATATATGTACAAGACAGTGAATAATCCAAGCAGAACACACTGTTAGCATTAATAATTGTCTTGCATCAAGGCAAGTTAGTATTGCCTTGATGGAAGACACAACATCATAAGTTTCAGAATATTCTTGTTCGTTCAAAGTAAGCTCACCACTGAGGGACAAGTTGCATAGAAGAGTCTTTAAGTCATAAAACCATCATCCATTATGTAATACAGTAATGATGTTCTGAACTTCAATCAACTCTACCTGTTACTAGTTGGTGTCTGTAAATGGCGTCTGTTCCGTTGAACCACTCTGGCTGTTGTGGTTCTTGTTGGTCCAATAATCGCTTTACAGGGTTCTAATCATCTTGCTGTTCACTGGTACCTCTAGGCAGCCATCAACAGAGTCACACTTGTCACTGCAAATCAATAAGGCAGTTAAAAGTGATTTACATAATAAAAACATGACACAATAAATACACACAAAAAAAGAAATGTTATATTACATTACAGTCAGTAACAGGCAATCTTCTGATGCTAACTTCTTAGCCTGAGTTGGTACATTTGGAACTCCTGCAAAGTGGATCCTAAAAATGGGACAGGTATTACTTAACTGTTACTACTGGGAATACCTTTCTAATCGAATAAAGGTAAGTTGAGTCATACTGAGTAGGTGCCAGTGGAAAAGGGCAACATGGGTAATCTCATATGTGCATTCCATGTTCTCCAGAAAGCAAATGTTGATCAATGTTTAGGAATAGTGAATATTTGAAACATATTTATTGAGTGTTGGATTACTTAAAATTCTATTTGGGTATGCAATTTAAACACCTAAATTTCTATTGCACCTTTCAGATTTCTTTGGTCACAGTTACATATGTCACATTACTAAGCAAATTTTCATTTCAGGCTAAAACTACCTGGGTTAATGTGAAGACCTTTTAGCCTAAAGGCTCTGTTTAAATAATTACTGGAGTTTATATGAAAACAAACATAAAACAGGGGAAATCAGTCATGGGGTCAATGTAGGGAATATCAACAACTCTTTTCAGAAATGCGGTTTTCAGAAAGTCATAAAAATAATACAAATGCTTGATTTTTATTTTTGCTTTAGCTTTTATTTTCCTATTACAAAGTAAAAAATGTAAATCATGAATGAATTTCATATCTGACTGGAATTAAGGAGGAAGCATGGGCATCACAGTGTAAGGAGCCATTCATTGTTGTGCTCAAGTCCTACAATAGACTTAAAAAAACACATCCCTTTTGATTTGATTTGAGATATTCTATTCTGTTCAACCTCACGCCTAAAGTATTTACATTCTAGAGGTGAAACTTGACTTTTAGTTTACTTATATAAACAGTAAGCTAGCACTTCACAGATTAAATTGTACATGAAAAGTCCCATGTTCAGATATTTATTATATTTATAGGAATCTGCCATAACCATTTTTTTCTATCATAGATGCCATCTATAAGACCTCCTACTCAACATATTGTCATCAGAACTAATCTAAAAACAATCAGCTCTCTGAAAAACACACACAAAAAAACTGCATTTACTGTTTGCATCCTGATCACTTGAACATTTGTGTGTCTTAACTTGTTGGATTGTTGTATCAATGTCTGTGTTCCCCAATCTTAGAAAGTATTTTTATTTTTATTTTTAAGGATTCATGGAATAAAAGACCCAAGATTTAAAAACTGGAATGACTCATTACTAAACTCTATAAGGATGGTTTAATGATGAGTTGGCTTAAGAGCCATCTATTGAAAGACAAAATAAAAGTAGAAATTGTCCTATCGTGCATCAGTTCAGTCATGTGCTAGATTAAAATAAAGTAGAATTGTATTCAGTTCACAGTACCAGTTGTCTTTGTGGGTTTACTGGGAAGAGATCTCACAGCAAGATGTTTCAGGAAGGACATGAAATGTCATAATGTTGGTTGTTGAAGATGGACCCAAATGCAGACAAACAAAGGCAGTAGTTAATTTAATGATGAATGGTTGAAATAATGATGGCCACTTGCAAAAATACAAAATCCAAGGTTACAACAAAAATAAATCCAAAAGAACATCAAACCTGGAGACCCAAGGAGAAAACAGGGAAGCACCGAGGACTACAGTATATGATCATAAGGGTCTGATGAGGAATGGAGTGAATGAGAGGCTAAAATACTGGGAGCTGGCGAGCTAGATAAAAGCAGGGCTGATCAGTTTAATTGATTGCAGGTAAGAATAATAAGCAGGAGCCAAGCTGAGGGCAGGGAGAAAATGGCACAGAGAAACTACAAGGATCTACAGGGGAACACAAAAGAGTGTTCCCCTGTAGACGTAACAAGCGAGCTAGGATTAAATGTAATACTAAGAAACAATAAGATAAGGACAGTAAAATAACCAGAAAGAGAAAAGAACATGAGAAGAAAACAGAGGAAACCCAAAATAGAAATAAGGCTGATTTAAAGATAAGAACTAAGGAACACAAATCTTCTAGAGTAACTAGAAGATTTAACAAAGAAATAACCTAACTAGAATCACTAAAGAAAGATGGACAAAAAGACTAACTAAACCTAAAGCAACAAAATAAGAAGACTAGAAAATACGGGGGGATTAGAAGGACTTAATAACTTAACCAAAGAAAGGTATACCTAGACTCAAACATGTAAGAATAACTGAACCCAGGGTGATGAAATAACTACAGTGAGGCTGAAATAAGCAATAACTAGAAGGATAAAATAATAATCTAACTATAATCACTAAAGAAAGCTTGACATGGACTCAGACATCCAAGAATAACATAACCTAAGAAAACTAAAGAATAAACCCAACTAGAAGTACTATGAAGGATTTAAAATAAGGAAAGCAATAATAGTACTAATCACACTAAAGATGAATAACGTTGTTTGTATGCAACAGTTAGTTAAGGAGCGCTAATTATGCTAGAACAGGATGTAGCTGTATGGATTGTTCTAACAAGCAGAAGTTTCTGGTAGAAATGTGTAACATCTTGTACTAACAAGAAAAGATAACTCCTTAAATGATTAGCAGCCAAGAGTGGAGTGTTTTATGCAGGAAAGGATTTGACAGGTATAGTTTGTGTGTATGGGAATAGTTGGAGGGGTTCGCAATGTCTCTGGGTGCGAGGATGAGAGATAAAACTATGAAGTCCTCACTCTCACACTCAGACATGACCTCCTCTTGCAGGGACTTATTGCTGTTTGTGTTTGTGGGTGCATTAATTAAATAAATGTCTTGAGAGTGATTTTACATTCCGGCTTGTGGCTCATTTTTGTGTGTTGCCTGAAATATCTAAGATCTGGATAGAGAGATGTGTTTTGAAGCGTTGGTTGTTTCTGTCTTTCAACACTTGCAGTATGTTGAAAGACAACATTCAACATAGAGCTCCCCAAGGCGCGCTTGTAGAGCGTGTTCAGGAACTCTACAAGTGTACCAAATTTCATGTCTCTATGATGAAGTAAGGTCATAGCAGAGGGTATTTTGAAAATTGCTTGGTGGCGCTGTTGAGCCGTTTCTTGCGCGACCGAGCAACAACCTTAAAATACGTAAATTTCACACAGGCTGTATACGAATGGCAAGTTTGGTGAAAAGCCAATTCATTTGGGAAAAGAAAAATAAGAAACGGTACATTACAATAGGCCTTCGCAGCGCTTTGCTGTTCAGGCCTAATGATACTTTTACATCTTAGCTCCTCACTGATAACTCAGTCCCACTTCAGGCCTGTTGAGGAGGCCTATTTGTGCCTCTCAACCCTAATATTTAGCTAAATATAATAATTTAGCAAAGTAAATGAGTCTGGCTGCCCTTAGTCTCATAATGACGGAGAGGATTCTCAGTTTCTGTGTCTCCATGTTGTTAAAACACCAGCTCGATGGTGAGGAGGCGGGGGCAGATCTGTGTCCTCTATATTTTTTCCCAACATACACTTGTTTGTGAATACAAACTTAGGTCTGATGTTGAATTTGAAAAAAAAAGCAGTTTCTATGTATTTTTATTAATAATTTTTATTACTATTTTTTGCCAATGCTGGCAAAAAAAATCTCTCCTTGCCCCTACACACAGAACTGGTTCGGCTGGAGAGAAAACTTCTGGCTTTAATTTTATCAGGTTGCCCCAGTGCTGGACTAAATGCCCAGTTCGCTACAGGCAACCTGAGTCAGACCCACCAACAGATATAAATAATGTCTGTCTTTATATCAGTTATCCTGATATAAAATGATATAAAGACAGACATTCTTATGTAATATATCTTGATATAAAGAAACCTTCACACCCTGCTGACGGGATCTGGGCTGGTGGTCAGTGGCTGTGAATAGAAGTTACTGAAGAACCTCAATCTGCAAGAAAAGATTCGACCGACAGCATTTGTGTTGGGGACGGGTTTCGGCTCTATGTGGGTTTGTTCTGTTTGGCTGCTGCTTCCCTAGTCATCCACTAGATGGTGCCAAGAGGCTGCACTTACCTGGAGGCGTGCCTGCTGTCTGGTTTCACCGACTCTGTGATCAATCACCTCGTCATCTAAGACTATAAGAGGAGTCCTGTAAGACAAAAACTATATTATGTCTTTCACACACTACTAAAGACTCATACACAAACACATAAAATATCAAAATTGCAGATATATGCTATTAAATATCATTTTCTCTCTCACACACACACAAAAAATAATAAAATTGTGCATACACACTAATAAAATATCACAAATGCATAGAATTTTCTTTCACACACGCACATATACACACGCACATACACAAAAAATACAAAAGTTGAACATATTCATTATTAAAATATCAAATAAATTTTTTTTCTCACGCAGACATAAAAAACTAAGATTGCACATATAAACTAATAAAATACTGCACGCGATATATATTTTTTTACTCTCTTGCGCACACACACAACTAAAATTGCAGATATACACTACTAAAATATCACACAAATACAGACAAAGCATACAAACATACTATTCTGAATGATGGGTCGAAAACATATTTGTGTGTGAACTAACACTAGGCTGAATGAATGAATGAATGAATGAATGAATGAATGAATGAATGAATGAATGAATGAATGAATGGGGATGAGACTTGTATTTGTCTGTGTGTGAGACTCATTTCTTGGTCACATCGGGTCTGGAGCTGACAGGGGCTGGAGACTAGTTTTGGGCTGGTGTCTTGAAGGAGGGCGTTCTCTGAAGTGTTTGTTGGTTAAAGTTAAAGTGACGGAGGTGTAATTTGGAGTTAAGTGTAGATTACTTTAAACAAGGAAGTGTGATGGATGAATGTGAAGAATTAGATGACTCAGATAATTGTAGTATGAATAGTGATTATTGTAAAATAAGTGCAAAAACAAGAAACTGGCAAACAGTGAACCAAGGAGATAAGAAAAGGAAAGGGCTTGAATCTGATGAAGAAAAAAGAGGAAAATAAAAGAAATGAAATTAAAGTGATTATTATTTGAATCCTTTAAAAATAAGTGAGGCGATATATAAAATAGTAGGTGAGGTGAAAGCAGTCAAAACATTAAGAGACGATAATCTATTGGTCTTATGCAGAGATAGAGATCAGGTGCAGGGACTAATGAGATGCAAGACATTATTGGGAAAAACAATCAAGCCACAAATATACCTTTCCTCTGTCAGGACATATATATATGTGTGTATCAGTATATCTAGCCTTTAACCTGAATTCCAAGATACTCAAAAGAGGTGAAATGACCCAAAGAAATTTTACTACAGTTTATGGTATTTTTAAATATTGAAGCCACACCTCCTCCTTTTTTATGCTTTCTATTGTCACTTAAAATATTGTAGTTAGGAGACGCTGATTCAATTAGCACGATTTGGTCATTATTGTCATTCAACCATGTTTCTGTCAGAAACATAACATCAACATTATACTCAGTGATGAAATCATTAATTAGTAGAGCTTTAGCACAGAGTGATCTGGTATTTAAAAGAGCTACTTTAAGTGACTTGGAGGCCAAAAGTTTTTCAGTCTGGGGTTCCTTCAGGCAGGGGATCAGTCTGAGGTTTGAATTAGGACCGCTGTATTTCATATTTCTATTTTTTGTACATTTTCTTGTCGTGATCCGGACAGGTAATGTCCTGTTCTGCAGTACCTGGGGCTAGACGCATTCTGGAGGAAGATGGGTGTAAAGATAATATCTGGTCCCCGACCTCAGACCTTAGAAACGCAGAGTGATGGTACAATTAATGAGAATGTAGAAAATGTAAGATGTAATGACTTACATACATACATTGTGGTTAACAAGCTTAGTACTTCAGCTAAGAAGGTTTTATTGGAATTAGATAACATATGGGAAGTGTTTTTTTTTTTTACCTGTGGCATGGAAAGAAGCAATTGTAGTTCTAATCTTAAAGCCAGGGAAAGAGCGGTCAAATCCAGAAAGTTATAGACCTATTGCTTTAACTTCACATTTAGGTAAAAAATGGAGAGAATAATAAATGAAAGATTGAGCTACTTTGTTGAAAAAAAGGGATATTTATCAAAATGTCAAAGTGGATTTAGAAAAGGTAGGAGCACTATGGATCCTATTTTATGTTTAGAACATGAAATCAGAAAAGGCCATCGATCTCCAATAACGAGAGTGTGGTGGCTGTTTTCTTTGATATAAGTATCATAATAATCATATCATATCATGATGTTGAAGGAAGGTTTTTTGATTAAATTGAAAAAAATGGGAATTAGTGGATCAATGTTTTATTAGATGAAAGATTTTTTACAAGGTAGATCAATACAAGTAAGAATAGGACAACAATTTTCAGAAAGGTTTTTTGTTGAGGATGGTACACCTCAGGGAAGTATAGTAAGTCCTTTGTTTTTTTCTATTATGATCAAAGATATGTTTGACAATTTGGAGAGTGGAATGGGGTTTTCTTTATTTGCCGATGATTGAGCAATCTGGAAGAGGGGTAAAAATGTTAAATTCATTGTTAAAAAGATACAAGAAGCAACTAATAATATGGTCTTTTAAATGGGGATTTAAAATTTCTATAGACAAAACAAAGATTTTATTTTTTACAAGGAAGAAAGTTTCTAAAAATTTAAAACTGCAAATATATAATCATGAATTAGAAAGGGCTAAGGAATTTAAGTTTTTGGGATTATGGCTGGATGAAAAACTTACTTGGAAAGCAGTGTTGTATAGTAACGAAGTAAAAATACTTCACTACTTTACTTAAGTATATTTTGGAGTACTTCATACTTTGCTCGAGTATGAAAATTTTTTGATAACTTTCACTTTTACTTCACTACATTTCCGAACTTAATTGCATACTTTTACTCCGATACATTTTCAATGTGTGGTTTAGTTACTCGTTACAAAAAAGCGAGAGAGAAACGTAAGTATTTTGATCCCACCTACTGATTGACTGCAACAAAGCCTGCTTGCCTGGGCTTGTTCATCACCACCAATAGGATGCACAGCTACGTCAAAAAGTCCAGCAAACAGTCTGATTGCTTAGTGCTCCGTTTGTGTAGGTTTGTGCCGTTAAAACAAACGCAGCAAAGTTGTTTTCAATTTGGATTTTGGCTCTTCCAATATCCGGTGTGAGCGGCGTCTAGCTCAAGGTTGATCCGATTCATGAACGCTAATTTCGGCCAGCCGTTCTCTTGGTCTCCAACTTCCTCAAGCACTCGGAGGTTCACTCAGGGAGAGTCAACAAATTTTACATCCAAACTCTCCTGAGAAACTAATGGAAATAGATTTCTTGCCTTGTGACCAACTGTCACAAAATTCATGCTGTTACACGAGACACACTGTTCTCTACTGAATTTTTAGTCATACTCAATATTTTCAGTAATTGTAATCTTAAAAAGTATATATTTTGGATGGCCTAAAAAATTATTTTTAATATCTTGGAAACCAAAACTGCACAAACAGAGCACTAACAAATCAGACTATTTGCTGGATTATTTGAGTAGGTGGGTGTCAGCTTCACGGAGGTCTATTACCTTTTTCCCATTAAGTTAACAAAAAAGCTCTCCCTCTTCAGATGCCAAATAAGCTGCATTTCCCTCCCAATTCTTTTTTTCTTTTGCATAATGACCAGTTGTGTGCACCTACAGTTTGTGGAGTAATCCTAACGGCTTTTTTTCTTCATGTTGGATGCATTTGCTGTACTGATTATTTTTCTCATTTTCAGCACTGACCTTACTGAAAGGGAAAACTTAGGGCTTAAAAAAACTTTGTATTTTCTGTCCTGGAGGGTTTACTAAGAAGCTGGTTCAGTTGTAAAGCAGGTTAAGTTAACCTTGTGGTTTAGGTAAAGCACTTAATTTTCTTAACTAAATGATGCCTGCAGGTTTATCTTTATCTTTCATTTTGCCTGCACTTGGTCATGTACATTATTTTAAGTATATTTGACAAGTTTACCAAAATATAAAAAATGTCATTTAAACTGCATTTGCCTTGTTTTACTTGTTACTTGTACTATTCATTACATTACTTGAGTACATCCATTTTTACAGTACTTTCCATACTTAAGTACAAGACGTTTCAGATACTTTCATACTTTAACTCAAGTAACATTTCAGTCAGTGACTTGGACTTTTACCAAAGTCATATTTTGGAGCGGTACCCATACTTTTACTTGACTCCGAGATTTCAGTACTTTATACAACACTGAAAACAGTATACACAGCAAACACAGTATATACAGTAAACAAGTATACACAGCAAACACAGTATATACAGTAAACAAGTATACACAGCAAACACAGTATATACAGTAAACAGAGTATACACAGCAAACACAGTATACACAGCAAACACAGTATATACAGTAAACAGAGTATACACAGCAAACACAGTATATACAGCTCTTAAAATAAAAAAGGGCACATCTAATCGCATTTTAGGACAGAATATTAACAAAGTCACACAACTTTTAGAGTTTAATTAACAATTATAAATTACAAAAGTGTGAGACATACAATCAAAGAACATCTGCCTGGGTTGCTGTACTTGCAGTGGAGATGAAGACGGTCCATTCAGAAAAACAGCTGCATCAAACTTTATCGTGGAACTGCAGAAAAAAAAACAAAAGCAAAAATTTTATTACTGCATGTCACTATGAGAAAACTCTTAACATAAAAAAAGCATAATAGCTGCTTTGTAATATTAAATATGTGTTCACTACCAAAAACTGCAGGTTGATAATGGTCAGAACCTTTACTTTTATTGTTCTTACCTGCGGTACTGGTCCTGACCCAGTTGGTCAACAATCCTCTACCTTTGGCTACTTCTAGCAGATCCTTTCTTTTTTGTTTCTGAGGTCTGTCTTTACGTGGCATCTTTGAACTGAAACAAGCAAAACATAATGAATTATGATCAGAAGACTATAAAATAAACCACACTACCAGTATTATTTAAAACCAATATGTTTTTCAGTCCATAGCATAACAATATTAATTTCAGAGAAAATGAGACCTCTCCTATGGAGTTCAATTTGTTTCACAATTATTCAATTAAAATACTAACCTCAATTAAATAATATAAAATTGTGATCAAGACATTTTGGATTGTAACATTTTTTTCCAACAAAAAAAATGTTTAGCTTAATTTTTTTTTTTTTATTGAAATCACAAATTTTTATCTCATGACTTAAAAAAATTATTTTCAAAACAAACTTATTTACGCATGTCAGAAATCTTTGCTTGCTATTCAAAGTTTTGCTTGTGATTCTCACATGATGTTCTTGGCAGAGCCTAAAATCAAAACCAAAGATTTCTGATGTGTGCAAATAAAAGTTTATGTTTGCCCCTTCATTAATGACATGCTTTTATTGGACAGAAGCAGTTTGATTATTACATACATTATATCTATCATGGTAGTTCAGGATGAGTTATTTTTAATTCTAAATGAATGTCCTTGTTGGACTTTTATTTAAATACTATTCTCCTTCAAGATACATTTACCTAACGCTAGAATAAATACAATGTACATCATTCACCAAAGAAAATGATAAAATTGGACATATATCCATGATGGAGATGATTCTGGTTTTGGACGGGCGATGTGCCCCTATTGCATAAGTAATATTGCAGAATGACTGCTGTCATTAACAATACAGGGAAACTTTCAGTTATCTTGCTTTGCTAGCAAAGTCACTAGCTAGCAGCTAGCTCATAGCACAACAACAACAGTGTAATGTCTGTATGATAAAAATACTGGATCATAGATAACAACAGCTTTTGCTCACCTGGCGTCTCCTCCCGCTGAGAAAGGCGGACTTAGAGAGCGGCCTATATTTTCCTCCGCCTGTCTTGTTATATTTCATTTCTGCTTAAACCGCGACTCCGTGCTGAAGGAGAAACGATACAACATTTAACGTTTTCCGTTATCTGACAGTAGCAAGCCGACTCCAGTTATTTCACCAAAAAAATTTTTTTTAATTCACCAAAAACGTTCGCTAGCTTGAGCTCCGCAGTTAGCCGCCGTATCTCATCGCGCGAGAGGCAAGTGCGTTGTGCGTCACGGGCAAAAGGTGAAAGGTAACAATGTGACCGGAGGGCTTATTGTGTTGTTTTTCTTGCAAAGTAATAATAATAATAATAATAATAATAATAATAATAATAATAATAACAGTAATAATAGTAATAATTGTAGTACATGTGTAAGAAAAAAAAAAAAAAAGACCAAAAGGGCACTTGGGGTCATGGAGCAAAAGGGGCAGGTGCTCAAGCCCCCATAGCACCCCCCTCTGCACGGGCCTGTACATAGCAAACACAGTATACACAGTAAACAGAGTATACACAGTAAACAGCAAACACAGTAAACACAGCAAACACAGCAAACAGTAAACACCAATGTTGTATAGTAACGAAGTAAAAATACTTCACTACTTTACTTATGTATATTTTGGAGTACTTCATACTTTCCTCGGGTATGAAAATGTTTGATAACTTTCACTTTTATTTCCCTATATTTCCGAACTTAATTGCATACTTTTACTCCGATACATTTTCAATGTGTGGTTTAGTTATTTGTTACAAAAATAGAGAGAGAAACGCAAGGGTTTTTACACCACCTACTGATCGACTGCAACAAAGCCTGCTTGCCTGGGCTTGTTCATCACCACCAATAGGATGCACAGCTATGTCAAAAAGTCCAGCAAACAGTCTGAGTGCTTAGTGCTCCGTTTGTGTAGGTTTGTGCCGTTAAAATTTTCGTTTGTGCAGCATTGGTTTCCGAGATATTAAAAATATTTTTTTAGGCCTTCCAGAGTTCACCATCCCCCCATTTTGTTCCAAAACAAACCAAAGTGGGCTGGTTTGTCAGTGCTCCGTTTGTACAGGTTTGTGCCGTTAAAACAAACGCAGCAAAGTTGTTTTCAGTTTGGATTTTGGCTCTTACAATATCCAGTATGAGCGGCGTCTAGCTCAGGGTTGATCCGATTCATTAACGCTAATTTCGGCCAGCCGTTCTCTAGGTCTCCCCCTTCCTCAAGCGCTCGGAGGTTCACTCAGGGAGAGTCAACAAATTTTACATCCGAACTCCCCTGAGAAACACAGGTGTCAAACTCCAGTCCTCAAGGGCTGGTGTCCTGCAACTTTTAGATGTGCCTCTGCTGCACCACACCTGAATAAATTAATTGGGTCATTAGCAAGACTCTGGAGAACTGATCTACACAAGGAGGAGGTAATTAAGCCATTTCATTCCAGCGTTTTGTACCTGTGGCACATTTAAAAACTGCAGGACAGTGGCCCTTGAGGACTGGAGTTTGACACCGATGAATGGAAATAGATTTCTTGCCTTGTGACCAACTGACACAAAATTCATGCTGTTACACGAGACACACTGTTTTCTAGTGAATTTTTAGTCATACTCAATATTTTCAGTAATTGTAATCTTAAAAAGTATATATTTTGGATGGCCTAAAAAAATAATTTTTAATATCTCGGAAACCAAAGCTGCACAAACAGAGCACTAACAAACCAGACTATTTGCTGGATTATTTGAGTAGGTGGGTGTCAGCTTCACGGAGGTCTATTACCTTTTTCCCATCAAGTTATTTTCAGCACTGACCTTACTGAAAGGGAAAACTTAGGGCTTACAAAAACTTTGTATTTTCTGTCCTGGAGGGTTTACTAAGAAGCTGGTTCAGTTGTAAAGTGGGTCAAGTTAACCTTGTGGTTTAGGTAAAGCACTTAATTTTCTTAACTAAATGATGCCTGCAGGTATATGTATTAGCAGGTTTCATTTTGCCTGCACTTGGTTGTTTACATTATTTTAAGTGTATTTGACAAGTTTACCAAAATATAAAAAATGTCATTTAAACTGCATTTGCCTTGTTTTACTTTTTACTTGTACTTTTCATTACATTACTTGAGTACATCCATTTTTACAGTAATTTCCATACTTAAGTACAAGACATTTCACATACTTTAAGACTTTAACTCAAGTAACCTTTCAATCAGTGACTTTTACTTTTACCAAAGTCATATTTTGGAGCGGTACCTATACTTTTACTTGACTCTGAGATTTCAGTACTTTATACAACACTGTTGGAAAGTTCATATTCAAAAGGTAGTGGATAAATGTAAGAGGGTTTTAAATGTAATGAGGTGTTTGGTGGGGAGTGAGCGTGGCATTTAAAGGAAAGCATTGAAAGCAAATATACTGGTTTAATAAGCTCAGCATTCAATTATGGCAGTATAGCTTTTGGGTCCGCATTAGAAACACTAGTCAAAAAATTAGTGCTGACCCAAAAGCTAATAGAATATCAAGGCTTGATGTTATGTACAGGAGCCATCAGAACAACTCCAACATCAACTGTACTAGTAGAAATGGGAGAGATGTCACTTCATCTCAGAAGAGTACAGTCAAAGACTAGTTATTGGTGTCATGTAAAGGAATATAATGGAAGTCATCCATGTCAATAAATTTTAAAACCTAGTTAGGAAAAGGGAAAAAAGAATTTAAATTCTTTTGGGTGGGAGATAGAAAACATTATAAAAGACTTTGGTTTATCTTATATAAATATTAGTCCAACAGTTCCTCTATTACCAGTTCCTCTGTCTCTATTTCATGACAGTCTGGTTGATTTTACTTTGTTGGAGAAAAGGAAAAAAGAAAACCTATCAGATTCATTTTCAGTTCAATCATATTTAGAAAATAAGTACTATGGTTATGTCCAAATTTATACAGATGCTTCAAAAAACTCAAATAGCAATAATGGGGTGTCATTCATTGTTCTGGAATTCAATATTAAAAAATGTAAAAGAATTACTGATGGAATATCAGTTTACACAGGAGAGATGATGGGAATCATTTTAGCTTTAGGATGGATTGAGGAAGTTGGTCCATTAAGAAGTATAGTATGGGGCGTGCTGTGGTGGCGCAGTGGTTATATTTTGAACACACAAGGTTAAATAATACATTATTTAAAATGGAAAAACATCCAACCGGAAATTGTGATTTTTGTCTTCAAGAAGAGACGGTGAAAAATGTTTTGTTGTTTTGTTATAAATATTCTGTTGAGAGAAAGGAATTAGTACGTCAGTTACAAGAAAATAAATTGCAGTGAAATATACAAGGTATTTTGCAAAAAAATTCTACTTCTATTTTTGTTATTTAATAAGTTACCTTAAGAAAACGAAATTGATAGAAGCATATAAGTTTTATTTATTATTATTTTAATATCATTAGTTTTTTTTATGTAGCATCCCGATCCACACAATCCATTCCAGTAGATGGCGATAATGCACATCAATAAGTTGCTTGCCAACCGCCACAAAAAAAGAAGAAGAAGCCCTGCTGGGGACTAAGCATCCTTAAAGGTCAAATCCTAGAGTCCTGTTGAGAAAACACTTTTTTTCCAATTGCAACTTTATTAATGCTTTTTGAAAGACTTTCACAAGTGGATCTTATATAAGAAATATATTCCACTTTTAAGTATTGATATAATAAAATTGCCGCGGTATGGGGCAGCAGGAATCTGTATCATGAAGTGTTGGATCCTGCTGGAACTTAAGGTGGCAGCACATTTCTCAATAAGGTCTGACTCTGGGACTACGATGAACCGAAACCAAGAAGAAGAGTCGTTCCGTTTTACTGTGTTAAAACGGCAAGGCTAGTGACCCGTCTGCTTCGGTGAAATGCTGCATCACTATTGAAACACCAGTGTTTAGTTCTCTTATTTTGAATGAAATGGTCGGAAGCTGTAAACTCACTCCCGGAAGTTTTTCTTTTTTTTATTTTTCCAGTTTTCTGGCTGTAGAAAGAGAAAAAGTCGTGCAGTCGTGGTTAGCTTAGGTTGATCGTATGTTCGAATAAAACCTGCAGGGCGGCCGAACTGACCTCACATGGATCCGAACCGAATTATCCAGGCTCTGAAGGGCACAATCGACCCGAATCTGAGGTTAGCGGCGGAGAATGAGCTTAATCAGGTGGGCGAAGCAACGCTTATTTCTGCGTTATCAGGCCTGACAAAATAGTTAATGAAACTGATCCCAGGCAGCAAGAACAAAAGATTGAAAGCCGTTCTGACAGGCAGGTGGCCCCGCAGGCAGGTGGCCCCGCGGCGGTGAGCCCGAGTGTTTGTTGAGCTGCTGTTCCTCAGCTGCCTGTGTGTCTGGCCTGCTGTATTCTCCGCACAGTCGGCAGGAAAGACTCTCTGGAAGGGGTGTTTTAATATCAGCCAGTGTAAGGATACAATCAATGAACTAAAGAATATTCTTTCGTTGCTGTGTAATTTATCAGTAAGATGTAAGACAAAGCTTAGTTACCAAAATAATTTTGGTGTAAAGACATCCATGTGTATACTTTTGCCGGAGTTGATGCGACTTTAGAACTTTAGTAATTCTCTTTGACATGCTGTCCGGGCTAAGTCCAGATCAATGTTTATCCATTCTTCTCTTTTTGAAATTTGACCACCATTTATAAACAGGGTTAAGATTTGGAACAGTTATCTCGTTTTTATTCCTTGTGTGACCTTAGGTACAGCTTTGGTTATGTGTGGAGAACCTTAAATTCTCTTTTTTACCAGATCACACAGATAAGTTTGTAAAAATTACCAAAGGCCCTGTTGCAAATTGAACATAGTTTATTGCGCTCACAAAAGCCTATGGGCATAAATAGTCAGTTTGGAAATCTTACAGCTGAAAACCAGAGTTAAAGTCCAATTAAATAAAGTTTGACTGTCAGGGGGAGGAATAATAATAAAGAAAACACAAATATAACTAAATGCACTTGAGTGTTCCCAAACAAAAACACACTCACACAAAAATCCCTGATGAATGAAGCAAAGAAAAGAAAAACTTCCCTTCCACTAGTCTCCTCATTCTCGACAAAACAGCTTGGAACCCAGGGACAGCATAGGTCCTTTTATTTTACAAACAAGCCAGAGGGCTGGACGATAAAAACTCCCCTAGACAAAAACCCCCCAAAATAAAGAAAATGCTTTGATCAATAATAACTATCCAGAAAAGAAATTCTAAACTAATACAACACTGAAATTGGAACAAAACTAAAACTAAAACAGTAGCAGGCCAACCTGCACACAAAAGAGATAGAGTTAGACAAGCACCATAAATAGCCAGATAATAATAATAAACTGCCTTTACCTTCTCTAAAGTGAAAGAGTTAACAGAACTCTGTACATCTCTCTAAGAGTAAGTTACCTGCAAACAATCAAGTGGAGGCATCAGAAATAATTTTAAGCCTTCCTCACGCTTAAAGTTCAACATACCTCCAGATGAATCAGCCTGGGCTCTGATCCCTTCAACAATCTACCTGCTTTTAAATGTAAATGCCGATTACTTGTCTCCCTAATAAACCAGCTGCGCTCCAACACACCGTCTTCCTTACATGGGAAAAAGGACGTGTGCGCAGCACCATACTTCTGGGACAAGATGCCCCGGCTACACTCGTAATGTGTGCTTCATTATAATTTGGTGGTAATCCATAAATCAAATCTAATAGATTAGACATCTAATCTAAAGATTAGACATCTAGGGACAATAGCTGTCTAGCTATTGTCAAGACAATGAATGAATGGGTCAAGACACTAAACCCTATCATCATAAGACATCTACTGCCCATCTTTCATCATGCTAATGTTGTTGGGCAGAATTGTGAGGAAGCCCATGACCTTGTAGGAGAAGTATGAAATATGGGATGCACTGTCAATAGCTCACAAGGTTAATTAATCACATTCACGTGAATGGTCAGTGTGTATCACATACTTACATATCACATGGGACCAGGATGCACTGAAGAAAGCAGGTGAGTCAGAGATGGCGGTGTAATCCTTTGGGCAATGCCCTGGGTCTTCTATTTCTGTGAATGTTGCTTTAACATACCTACTCAAGCAGTGTTTCAATGCTCTTTATGAAAGCAATTCCTGATGTCTAAGGTTTTTTTTTTTTAGCATAGTAGGTACATGTGGCACATCTGAGTAGAACGCCACATAAATAACCAAGATCCATAGCGGCTTCACCTCACAACTTATGAGACTTAAAGAATCTGCTGTGCTAGACACTACAGCACACCTTTATGGTTCCAATGGGCTCCATACCACCAAGTGATTAGGGCTGTTTTAGTAGCAAAGGTGTTTTATAACTTAACTGTTGTAAAGTTATTCGCAACTTTCTCCATTACCTGTCTGCAGGGCTCCTTGGTCTTCACAATGTTGTTTGTTCTCTAATGTGCTGTAAGGCAAACTTCTGAAAGCAGACACAGAACAGCTTGATTTGGACTTTAGATCAAACAAAACACTAATGGACCAAGTTTTACTACTGATTCGAGGAGTTCAGAATTGACTTGGAGGAGATTTTATTCAGAGATGTAAATGTAAAGACGGTGAATAAAATATGTGGCACATTTCTGTTTTTAACACACACATTCCTAATAAAGCACAGTGAGATTTATGAAAATGTCTATGATTAGAAACACACTCCAAAAATTAATACAAATGAATAATAATAACTTGCAATTACTTATTTAAATTAAATCTTTATCTTGTGAAAGAACCTGTGAAGTTTCTCATCAATGTCTTTTCAAATTTGAGAGAACTTCTCCTTACTCCGGGTTTTCTGTCTCCTTGCCTATAATGTAGCCAGGACTTTCAGGTTAACTTGACAAACTTTATTTTTACTACCTTTCTGACAGGGATCATCTTTAAAAATGACCATGATAAACTTATAGAACCAGCTGGTAGAAGAGTATCGGAATGTGCTAAGTAGTTTTTGGAAGAAAAGAAAGCTGGCTCCATATCTAGGAGATATTTTCAACCAGATCAATGCAACTTCCTAATTTCTTACATTAAGGTTTGAAAGGATAAATGGTTTGTTTCATTCTTTGAAACATTAGATGAAAGATGGATAAAATGATTCATTTTAAATCTGAGCTAAAAGTTCAAACTGTCTTTCTGTGTTTCAGTCCTATAAGATCATCAACTTTGCTCCCACCCTGCTTCAGATCATTGTGTCAGAGCAGGTGGAGTTTCCTGTCCGCCAAGCAGGTAAGACTTTAAACTCTTCAGTTGTCTTTGGGGTCAACAGTTTAATTTTCCTCCAGTAGTTCAAACCTTCCCACTAGTGGAGAAATAATTTGTTTTAACAAATTTTAATATGTTTTGCTGACTACAGGTGGAAATTAGCTTTTGTAGCTACAATTGGGCACAGGACTGGTTAATGTATGTTTTTTAAAAATTTATTTTATTCCATAAAATTTATTTATGGAAATTTATCTTTCCATAAAGATATTTATGGAAATATATTTCCATTATTTTGTGCTTAATGGAAAGATATTTTTATTTTTATTTTCTTTTTTATGCGTTTCCATGGCAGCGCAGACAGATGCAGCGGCTCAGAGTTCCTCTCATTGTCAGTGTTTTTATGGTGCAAACAGTACGTAATTGAGGACTTTATACAAATCCACAACATAGTCCACAAGCCAGACTTCTCATGGACAATCATCTAAACGGGCAGGCGTAAGACGCGGTGACATGAAAGAAAACAACATTTTGGATGCAGAGCTGGCAGGGTTAAATGCGTGCTTCTGGTAGTTATGAAGAGGGCCACACAAACTGCCTCTGCCCAGCATTTTTCTCTGAAATGCCAGGTCCCTCATAAATAAGATGGATGAAATGAAGCTTCAGTAGGCCTCACACAGACTGGTAAATGGTTGCATTTTGCTAATCGCGGAGACTTGGCTTCATTCATGTATTCTGGACATGGCTATCCAGATGGCAGGACACACCGCATATAGATATGTTCTGTTCCTGGCTTATTTGTTGGATGCTTTGGACATTCTTGATGTGTCAAATGCTCAAAACGCTCCAATCCACACCACAATGGGCCCTGGATGCTCCACATAGACTTTGAATGTAAACCAGACGTGCCTGTGAACTCACTATTACAACTGAAGAATATGAATGTCATCCATCCATCCATCCATTTTTTTACCCCCTTATTCCTGGTGCGGTTGGGAGGACCTATCTCCAGCAAGACATTTGGGCGAGAGGCGGGGTCACCCTTCGGGAGAGAGACAGGTCCCCAGTCCATCGCAACACAGGGCAAAACAGAGACAGACAGGACAAACAACCATGTGCACCCTCACAACTAAGGAGAATTTAGAGAGATCAATCAACTTTACAGTCATGTTTTTGGATTGTGGGAGAAAACTGGAGTACCCAGAGAGAGCACCCTCATGCACAGGGAGAAAATGCAAACTCCATGCAGAAAGACCCCACGCCAGGAATCAAATCAGGACCTTCTTGCTGCGAGGCAACAGTGCTACCAACTGTGCCATTGTGGAACCTGAATCTGAATATTAACAATACATCACACCAACACTCCCTTCACTACAGTCTCTGTGAGTTTGTTGTTGTCATGATTACTGTTGTACACATTCCACCTGTCGCTAACTCCAGCACAGCTTTTGAATAATCCCCACAGTCGGCGACGGAACAACCTCTCAGAGTTAGTGCATGTGGTTGTGGGTGATTCTAACCATTCTGATTTGAAAATAGTTCTCCCTAAATTCTATGAGCATATTAAGGCCCTGTTTACACCACGAGAATTTTGGGTGAAAACGGAAGAGTTTTGTTCTGTTTGTAGTGTATATTTAGATGAAACCACCGAATGTTTTCTCTGACAACAGCACAGATTGAAAATGGGTTCCAGAGTGCAATGTTTCTGAAACGTACCGATGTTCGTTGTCTTGTAAACAGGGAAGTATTTTCCAGACTATAAGTCGCACCAGCCATAAAATGGATAATAAAGAAGAAAAATACATATATAAGTCGCACTGGAGTATAAGTCACATGCTTGAGGGAAATTTATTTGATAAAACCCAACACCAAGAACAGACATGTCATCTTGAAAGGCAATAAAAATAGAATAGAGGCAACAACAGGCTGAATAATTGTAAGGCATGCTAACGTTACATGACAATGAACTGAGAACGTGCCTGGTATGTTGGCATAACATATTAAGAGTTATTCAGATAGCATAAATAACATGCTAACAAGTTTACCAAACCATCCATGTCACTCTAAATCACTAAACGCAATGAAATTGCGTCCTTATAAACAACTCTGCTAACTCCGAAAGTAGAATAACACAGGCCTAGAGCGCCCTCTTGCGGTTTAGTGTGAAAATAACATGCGATATGATATAATGATGTGTTAATTTTCACACATAAGTCACTCCGGAGTATGAGTCGCACCCCCAGACAAACTATGAAAAAAACTGTGACTTATAGTCCAGAAAATACGGTAAATGGATCTTTTCTGTCAGGGAATCCCTAGCTCATGCATTGTCTGATGCAAAACATAGCTGCTTCCTGCAATCCACAAAAGAAGAAGAAACTACTGACAATGCTGGTGTTATTACAATTTGTATTTCCCCATCAGATACGGTTCCCTCAGCGTGTCTTCACCGCTCCGCACAGGCCAGGTGGCAAAATACACATGTGCTTGTTCAGCGCTCATTTCAAGCACTCACTTGTTAAGTGCTCTTATCCAGAGAACTTTGAACACAGTGGAAGCTCAAACAACGTGTTTCAGAGTGATCCCACTTTTTGTCCAACTGTGCCCTAATCAGATACTGCTACCTCGCTGTTTGTCAGGATGAATAACCTCATATCTGACACTGTGGTCAGCAACACTGGACCCTCACAAGGGACAATGCTGTCACCCGTTGTCTTCACACTGTACAACTCAGATTTCTGTTACAACTGAAACATATTCAGATGACACCGTCATCGTGGAGTGCATCAAAGACAATGAAGTGGAGTACAGGAGGTGAGAAACGTTGTCTGGTGCCATAGAAACGGCATACACCTAAACACTTCCAAGATAAAGAACCTGGTGATGGACTTCAGGAGGCACAGAGGGAGTCCACGATGAGGTGGAGGTCGTGCAGACCTATAAATATCTTGGTCTGTGGCTGGACAACAAGCTGGAAGAGAAGGCCCAGGAGGCTGAGATCCATTAACATCTCTGAATAGCTGCTGGGGTTATTTTACCAGTCTTTTGTCACCAGCATCTTGTTGTAAGTTTTGGTGTACTGTGGTGGCAATGTCTCTTTAGACCAGGGGTCTCAAACTCCAGTCCTCGAGGGTTGTAGTCCTGCAACTTTTAGATGTGCCTCTGCTGCACCACACCTGAACAGAATAATTAGGTCATTAGCAAGGCTCTGGAGAACTGATCTACACAAGGAGGAGGTAATTAAACCATTTCATTCCAGCATTTTGTACCTGTGGCACATCTAAAAACTCAGGACTGCGGCCCTCGAGGACTGGAGTTTGAGACCCCTGCTTTAGAGCTTTCCAAGCTGGATAAACAAACTAGACTAGCTCAGTAGTCAATACAAGACTGGACTCTTTGGCAACTGTGGCAGAGAGGAAAACGTTACAGAAACTCCAGGCTATTATAGGCAACGCCAGCCACCCTCTACACAATGTCACCAGCAGCTAGGAAAGCAGGCTCGGTGGGAAACTGCTTCTTCCAAAGTGCAGGACCAGCAGACAGAGAAACTCCCTTGTCCCTTGTGCTGTTGAACTTTTGAACTTCTCACTGGAGGTTGTAAGGAAGGCTAACAGGAGTACAACAGAAAGAGAGGGACTATGTGGATTGAGCTGTTAATGTACATTAGGAAAAAATTAATAAAGTTTCTATCCTTCTTATTCATGCACCATATCATTAAAAAGAATTCTGATGCTGTAACTGCTTTATACCAGACGTGTACTGGTATAAGACGTGTACTTATTTTTTCTCCCTATCGTTGATGTACATTTCAGTGTATCAGAACGTACTGCAAATGTAGTGAAAAGTCTTTACAGAAAGACAGTCCTCCAATGTTTTTGGTTGCTTTATTAAATCTCACCGTTTGTGTCTTCTTAGCTGCCATCTACTTGAAGAATATGGTGAGTCAGTACTGGCAGGACAGGGAGCCATCTGTGGGTGAGGTGGTTTTTCCTTTCAACATTCATGAGAATGATCGACAACAGATCCGAGACCACATAGTGGAGGGTATCATCCGTTGTCCAGAATCCATACGGTACACATACACACAACATACCTGTTATACAATGTGTCTTTACAGCCCTCACCATGACTTTAACCAGTACCAGTTCTATCTCTATCTTTAGCCAGGATTTCAGAAATTGAGTTCTGCCTCAATATATAACACATATAGACAATGGGTAAGAGGCCAAAATGTCACATTTTCAGGATGGCAATGTCTATCCATATTGTTTGAAAAGACACGTCTCTAGATAATATTGTTACTGTTTGTTTGCTATTCACTTACCACTACATTTATTTTAATCCAGCAGTAACGCAAGATGAATTAACAACTGTAATACTCAGCACACAGTAAGGCAGTGTTCTCAAACTGCATTTCTCAAGGGCCAGATAAAGTTAAATAAAAACTAATTAATGCAAATATGTGTTTAGAATTTTAAAACTCAATGAATTTGTATTAGCCTACTGGTTATTTCAGTTTATAATTTTCAATAGTCCCTTAGGATCTTCAGCATAACTGTCTCTGCAGTGTGTCATGTTTATAAAAAAGATACATTTATTTACCCATTTATTAAAAGTTTCATTATGTCTTGGCAATATAAGACAGATAATCTGTGAAATAAAGTAAGTTCCTCTGCCTTCTCCCTGTGGACCTGCTGTCATCTGGACAAATATATTGCTCTGTCAGACACAACCAATCCCTCACCTTTGCTCTCTGCTACGCTACACCTCAATAGAACCTAACATGAATACTTAGGCCAGTTAGCATGTCCACCAATGACAGCAGAAAAACTGTTTTTTTGGAACATCAAGTTTTTTCTCCACCACTTGCATATTTAGAAGCAGAAACACGAGGTTGATTGACAGTACTAAGACCCCTCTTCTAACTGTGGTTGTTTTTGACTGGGAGCAGTGAAATTTTTCAGACGTCCACCTTCAGGATGGACGTGAGAGAACTTAATTTTTATATAGATTGTCACCATGCCACTGTGTCGTGGTATGGTGTCAATTTTAACAAATATGTAAAACTATATTTTTGTAAATTACATACCATAGCATGGAGAACTGCAATCCTGCATCCTGCATCCTGGGTGAAAAGGGTCTTATGAGATACTCTTTGCCCGCTTGAGCAGGTGAGCTGAGTACATGTCTTCAATTCTGGGAAAATGGTATCTGGGTCTGCTATTGTACACTAGGAGTACCTACACTGTACAGCACACACAGCCCCATAGTTCTCAGAAAAAAAAAAGAATCTCTGCCGAGGTTGTCCTGCCCTCAGAAATATATATCTTATATCCATTTCAAAGAAACACTGTCCTATAGAAAACAACAATTACAGGTTGATGGATTTAACTTCTTTTGTCATAAAATGCTTTGACAAATACAGATGCTAGTCAAAATATAAGAATATTATGAAAAACTTTATTTAAATCAGAAATTCCATTCAAAAAGTAAAATGTCTATATTATATTAATTCAGTACTTACAGACTGAAATATTTCAAATGATTATTTCTTTTAGTGTTGATGATTAGTATTGACCCTTAATGAAAACTCCAAATTCAGTATCTCAGAAAATTTTAATATTGTGAAAAGGTTCAGTATTGAACCTTCGTGAAAAGGTCCACTAAGGTTCCACACACTAATCAGCTAATTAACTCAAAACACCTGAAAAGGCCTTTAAATTGTCTCTCAGTCTCTGTAGGTTACACAATCACAGGGATGACTGCTGACTTGACAGTTGTCCAATAGATGACCTTTGACACATTGCACAAGAGGGCAAGGCACAAAAGGTCATTGCTAAAGAAGCTGGCTGTGCACAGAGCTCTGTGTCCAAGCACATTCATAGAGAGGTGAAGTGAAGGAAAAGATGTAGTAGAAAAAAAAGTGTGCAAGCAATTGAGATAATTGCATCCTGAGATTTATGAAACAAAACTCATTTAAAAATGTGGGTAAGATTAATAGAGTGGACTGCAACTGGAGTCGGTGCTTCAAGAACCACCACGCACCAGATGTATGCAGGACATAGGTTTCAGCTGATGCATTCCTTTTGTCAAGCCACTCCTTAACAAGAGACGGCGTTGGAAGCATCTTGCATCAGCTAAAGACAAATAGGACTTTGAACTGCGTCTGACTGGTCCAAAGTTACGTTTTCTGATGAAAGTAAATTTTGCATTTCCTTTAGAAATCAAGGTCCCAGAGTCTGGAGGAAGATAGGAGAGGCACAGAATCCATGTTTCTTGAGGTCCAGTCAAATTTTCCACAGTCAGTCATGGTTCGCTTGCCATGTAATCTACTGGTGTTGGTCCATTGTGTTTTCTTAGGTCCAAGGTCAACACAGCTGTCTACCAGGAAGTTTTAGAGCACTTCATGCTTCCTGCTGCTGACCAACTCTATGGAGATGCATTCATTTTTCAATAGGATTTAGTAATTGCACATAGAGCCAAAGCACCAGTACCTGGTTTAAGGACCATGGTATCCCTGTTCTTAATTGGCCAGCAAACTCATAGAAAATCTGTTAATTATCGTTAGGTTTGTAGGTATTTGCAGCAAACAAGATGATGTATCGGTCAGGATACAGGAAGGAGGACATGTGACCGTAGCTTTATCTTTAGATGTGAGCTGGTTTATTTCAGCTTGATACTCAATGTTGCCAGCAATTGCCATTAGGTTAGTATATTACAGCACTAAAGGTTCAACTAATACAAACTCAAACAAAATATGTCTAATAAGAAATAAACTCAACCATCCACCTTTGCTTGTAAATCCACAACATACACAAATAACTCAATACAAGTAAAGGTTATATCATTAGGCACAACCTCAGAATGAAACCCACGAACAGACAGCCCTTTGGCGCTGTTTAACATAAGAGGCACTTTGGCGCCATCATGTGGCCAGATAAAAACCCTACACGATGGCAGCCGCTGGCAGCGCATGCCCTTAACTCCTATATTTTCCGCAATAACGCAGCGGAAAGCAATGACAGATGCAGCCGAAATGCAGTTACAAATAATGGGATTTAAGATAAACCTACAACGGCTGAGCAGGCCTAACTGAGTTCCCAGTGCTCAGAGAGCCCCACAACATCACATACCCGCCCTCCAGTAGTTTACACATATAACAAACTGAATCTAGAACAAACAAACAGCACGCTAAATGCGATAACTTACTTTCTGTCAACAACTTAACTCTCGGAGCTTCACTTCTCAGGACTACACCAGGAATGCGGTTTCACATGCTAAGAATGCAGCAAACTGATACGGAAGTATATTAAATTGCTCTCATGAGCAGTAGCGCAGCACAAAACTCCTAGGATACTCTCTAAACCAATATTACAAAATCAAATACAGAAATGTCAGTGCCTTTTATAACAAATCTATGGTGTATTGTGAAGAGGAGGATGTGATACACTAGACCTAACAATTCATAAGAGCTAAAAGGTCACCATCAGAGCAACCTGCACTCTCATAACCCCTGATCAATGCCACAGACTGCTGGAATCCATGCCACACTGCATTCCTGCAGTAATCTGGGCAAAAGGAGCCCCAACTAATGTGTTCATACTTTTCAGTGAGCCAACATTTCTAAAAATCCTTTCTTTCTTTTTTTTGCATTGGTCTTAATATTCTAATTTTCTGAGATACAGAATTTGGGGTTTTCATTAGTTGTGTGTACTAACAAATTAATATAATATGCAAGTTTCACTTTTTGAATGGGATTACTGATTTAAATAAACTTTTATATGATGTCCAATTTTTTTGACCAGCATCTGTACATGGTATCTGTCTTTAAATCTGAAATAAATCCAGAATTAGATCTAACAAAGTCTGCTTATAGGCAAATGCTATAACTCCTTTCCAATATATTTTAAAACTATATTATAACGATTTTAGAAAATATTTCAAGAATACAAGTTCACAAGCTTTTTCATCATGGGAAAAGCTGAAGCTGTTATTGTTCACAGTCCTAATCATGATTCTGGATGAAAATCTCCTTTGCTTGACTTACGTTTGGTATGGACTTACGTTTGGTTTGGACTTACGTTTGGTATTCAGAGCCCTTCGAATTTTTCATTCTGTGTTGTTGCAGCCATTGGCTACAATCAAAAAAGTTCATATTTTTTTCATGACTGTACATTCAGCATAAAACTTAAAGTATCACATGCTCCTTCAGACCCTTTGCACAGTATTGAGTAGAAGCATCCTTTTTAGCTAGTACAGCCATGAGTCTTCTTGGTAACAAGTTTTGCACACCTGGATTTGGGGATCCTCAGCCATTCTTTCTTCTCCTCTCCAGTTTCATCAGGTTGGATGGTGAAAGTTGGTGGAACCATTTTTTAAAAAAGGCTTTACTGGCTCTTGTGGTCTTTATTTTATAGTGAATTGACACTATAAATTCATTATAACAGGAACGTTTGTAATGAGAGAAGGTGGAACACATGCGGCAAAGGTCAAAAGGCCCAGGAATCGATCCTACAACAGCCACATTAAGGTATAAGGCCATTTTTAAGGCCACTGTGCTCTTATGAACCTTAAGTGCTGCAGAAATTCTTTTGTAACCATGGCTAGATCGATGCCTTGCCACAGTTCTGTTTCTGAGCTCCTTGGGCAGTTCCTTCAACCTCATGATTCTCATTTCCTCAGACATGCTTTTATATATTCTGAACTAGTGACACTTTTGCAGGCAAGCTATGTTTCGCAGTTTGTGCTGTTTAAAGAAATTCACTCTTGTACAAAAGTTGTGTTTTGAACAAGTTCTTTTGACTCCAACAAGTTTCTGCGGTTTATTGGACAAAAGGGTGGGAACCTTTGACACTTGAATCAATTCAGTACCAATATCTGGTACCTGGGAATCGCTGTTGGTTCTTAACGGTACCAGTTTTTGGTACTTTTGTGTGTGTTGTTTTTTAATAATAAACTATTTAACATATTTATTTCTACATATACAAAATGCAACAAATATATCAAGACAACATCCGACTCTTCACATTGTAACGTCAAAACTGTTTGACAAATTTCTTCAAAGTGAAAACTCTTCAGAGCAACTAACTTAGTGTTTTGTCTTATTGAACAAATTAAAATCCAATCCCATGTACTCCTATTTGTCATTTCCCCTTACTCCTGTCACCATCACCAAATGTATTAAACATTTGTTCATTCATATTGCTGCCTACAGATGAAGAGTCACTGACGGATGCAGACGTGATAATGGAGGCTAATAGGAGATGTGGGTCTGAGGTTGTCAAAAATTGTGCACTCTTCAGCCTTGAGAAAAATCTTGTGCTTACCAGGTGCTTTCTCAAACTAGACACGTTTCTACCGCTGGCTTGTACTTTACGTCACAAATATTGCAACGAGCACAATTTGCATTGCATTTTGAAAAGTGGAGCCATAGCTTTGAGCTTTTTCTACAGGTCATGCTTACTTTGTTTACTGAACTAGCGGCTGCTGACATCATTATACTCTTGTGTGTGCTTTGCTGCATTCAGGACAAGCATAAAACATCCCCCACCCTTCCTCCATACTGTCACAATGTTGCGTTTAGGTATTGCAACATGGTACAGTCTGATTTTATGTGAATAGGTACTTGGTAGTACCGCAGGACTACACGCAGTACTTGTAAAAGTATCGAATTTAGCACCCATCAGTAGTTGGACATAGAGCTGTTCTATAATAATTCTGTAATTATTCTATAATATTTATCAATATTTTTTTTCTCAAAGTATCGCTTTTTCATCCGTGAGTATCTACATTAAATTCCACTTTGAGTTTCATGTCAAAGCCACATGAATTAAATGACGGCTATCACACACAACATTTTTACCCAGTTGCACATCTATTTTGAAAATGTAGTTGTAAATGAATAAGACAAAAAAGGTTCCTTTTCTGCATAACCAAATACCCAAAGCCACACAGTTAACATTTAAACAAAGCAAATATATAACAAAAACATTTATTACACCAGAATTACACTATCCAAATCCACCAGGCATTTTTTTCCCCCCAGGTCTCAGTTTTGACCATATGGAACTTTTGAAAGGTTAGATTTCCTCCAGAAAACTTGCTAAGCCCCAGGTTCGGGGCACCAGAGGCCCACCTTGTTTATGTATGAAAAGACATTAAGTTGACAGGAAATGTAAAATATCATTAAATAATTTTATGTTACCGGAAGAGATTATTGGTGAAATGCTATTTAAACCCACAACTACAGAGTCTTAAAAACAAGAAATCAAAAAAATACATTGCAAATAAATATCAGTTATTTGCACTTCTGTTAAATTCAATTAGCAGCACCTTATTCTCCCCGCCCCTGCCCTCGGTCTAATATTGATTGAGGATTCTCAGTCAAGGTAAGGAGGAGGGGGTTGGAATTGCACCCTCTAACTATTAGATTAATGGCAAATATACATATATTTTTCAACATACATTTGTCTGTAAATAAATAAGGTCTGATGTGGAAGTTAGAAAAATTGCTTTTATTTACTTTTGTAATTGCAGTATTTTTCTACATAATTTTGTAATTGTGCTTGCAAGAGCGGAAATAACTTACCTCCCACCCAAACACGGAAAAGATTGAACTACAGAGAAAACTTGTAACTCAAATTTTTTCAGGCTGCTTTTATGAAGCTTTTATTGGAGAATATGGGGAATTGATAGCCATCTGCTGCAACCATCGGATGTGGGTGAAGGGTAGTGGCAGGGAGGAAGAATTCCATAGGAATGATGAGAGGTGGGGAGAGGGTAGCATAATAGTGGAAAATAATACGGGACCACTGCAGGAAAAAGAGATAAAATATTAGATTCTTGATTAATATGAATTGTTGTTTGGGATATTAAGATTGTTATGTGTGCCCCATTTTAACTTTGAGTCTCTGCCCCTCCAAAGGTCTCTTCACGGCCCTGCTGCATGCCTGTATGACGATAAAGCATTTGCTATGGCACAGTTTGATGCATTATTGCTGCAAAAAGTCTTAATGAAAAATAATAAAACTACAAGGCGAGCATGGCATCTCCACAGTCTGAACCACTGGTCCACTAAAACACCGGCCAACCAGGAATACATACATAAACTTCATCAGTGTAGACACAGAGTCACTGTTGGTCATCTTGTGTGGATTGTAAACGCACACATGCACATAATTCTTTGTTCACAAAGATACAGTGAAGAAAAAGTATTTTGTCAGTCACCAATTGTGCAAGTTATTCATATCATCCGTAGACTTCAACTATGAGAGACAAAATGAGAAAACGTCTAGGAAATCACATTGTCCGAAAAAATTATTTATTTTCAAATTATGGTGTAAAATATATGCTTGATCAGTAACAAAAGTTAATCTCAATACTTTATATATTCTTTGTTTGCAATGACAGAGGTCAAACTAATAACTTATTCTGCAAGTCTTTACAAGGGTTGCACACACTGTTGTTTGTATGTTGGCCCATTCCTCCATTCCTCTTCTGTCGCAGTGATGTTTTGGGGCTGAGTTGTGTTTCTGCCAAACAGTTCTACTTTGGTTTCATCTGACCATATGACATTCTCCCAGTGCTCTTCTAGAACATCCAAATGCTCTCTAGTAAACTTTAGACGGGCCCTGATATGAAATGGCATAAGCAGGAGAACATGTCTGGCACTGTTATCAGTACCGCACTGATAAATTTTGTTCGTCCCAGCCTTTCACGGGGGGACCGTGTAGTTCTCCTTGATAAAGGAAGATTATCAGTAGTCTTGTGTGTTTTCCACTTTCTAATTTTTGCTCCCACAGTTGATTTTTACACACTAAATTGCTTGCCTATTGCAGATCCAGCCTGGTGCAGACCTACAATTTTTTTTCTGGTGTTCTTGAAAAGCTCTTTGGTTTTCACCATAGTGGAGTTCTGAGTGTGATTGAGGTTGTGGACAGGTGTCTTTAATACTGATAAGTTCAAATAGATAAGTTCACTTTTTAAGTTCACAATTGGCTATGTCTTCAAACAATTTTGGACATTTGATGTAATGTCTTTGGAAGTTTCTCATAGGTTTATTGATAACACCTGAGTTAATTAGAGATGCACCTCTGGGTGTAATTTAAAGCACACCTTAAATGTGCCTTAATTTCCAGAGATGTTCCTTGTGTAATCTCATGGGAAAGTCGAAGGAAATCAGCCAACATATCAGGAAGAGAATTGTGGACTTGCACAAGTCTGGTTTGTATTTTTGTGCAATTTCTGGATGTCTGAAGGTGCCTCGTTCATTTGTACAAACTATTATTGCAAGTGTAAACAAGATGACATTGTTTATCCATTGTGTGGACACTGGTTCTGTGTCTCAGAGATGAACATGGATGATGGCTGAAATATGCAGATGAGCCTAAGAACAAACGCAAAGGACCGGGGTCTTTATAAAGGATTCATACTAAAAGTGCACAAATGCTTCATGTTACACAGATTTTTTCTAGTGTACACAAAAAAAAAAATGAAAAAATAAAAAATAAAAATAAAACAATATATGTGCAAACCAACATGCAATTTTATAAATTACAACTGTACATAGAAGTCCCGCCTCAAGTTCTTTCCCCGACACACCCACACTCAACCATTAGTGGTCAATCCAAAGCACCTCATGAACCACCTGATGTTAACACATCTAATTGAATAAAGATGGTGTGGTTCTGGTGGGTTGGTCTCTCCAATACTGAACCCAGTTCAGCTCATAGGGAATCTAAATCGGCTTATAAACAGTCATCAGCATAGGTTAGAAGACCTTGGCGATCCTTGGAAAACATGTTCCCTCCTGATCCTCCTACTCAAAACTACATCCATCAGCGCCAGTGCATTCATTGCATAGCATTTAAATATTTACAGCAATCAGTGAGAATACTTCACAACTTGTCACAATTGTGTTCGATTCATACAAAATATTCAGATTTGTAAAACTGAAAGAAATAAAACTATTGTAGGTCTCATCTTGTGGTCATTGGGGAGAAGAATGAACAGATGATGGATGGATGAATTGAATTGTATTGAATTGAATCTGACTAGGGTACTGTTTCTGCTGTGTACGTAATTTGATTTGGGTCTCTATCACAGACTAAATAGGACATCTTAGTTACCTCGTTGGTATTAATAATGTCCTTTTCTTTTCCTTTTCTCTATACACCCAAAGAGCCCAGCTGACCATGTGTTTGAGAGCCATCATTAAGCACGACTTCCCAGGACGCTGGACCGCCATTGTAGACAAGCTCAGCATGTACCTGCAGTCTCAGAACAGCGGCACCTGGTACGGCAGCCTGCTGGCTCTCTACCAGCTTGTCAAAACATACGAGTGAGTAAACTGATTAAAATCAGTCAGTTTCCCCTAAACCCTAATCTCTTAAGACAGCATAGGTCATTAGCACTTTGCGAATCTCAAAGATTCCTGCAGTGCTCGCTGAGAGCTCCTGTCTTGGCCTAATAATCTCTCCAGGAAGTTCTGGTTTCAGAGTGTTTCATTCAGTTGCTAAGAGCAACTCTGAGCAAGAAGATGTGTGATGCTGTCTTCTATAGAATGGGATTGCTTCTTCTTCTACTACTACAACTTGTTTAAAAGTGATTGGCAAACAACTAAATGCTGAATGAAGCATTATCACCACCAGCTAGAAGTGTGGACCAAATACTCCACCCCTTTCTCCTTTCACACAGCATCAGTATGTTTGATCACACTTTATTTAATCATTATTTAGATTAGTTGTGGGTTCTAATCTAAATAATGATTAGAATTTTACTATGTCATCTATTTGATATCAATGTGGATGCTTGGCTGTCAATTACTGCAATTGTCAAGCATTTGTATTGGTCAGCTTGGACACAAAGTACAAAGCATACTGAATGTTGAGCTCAATTTTAATACTATCTCAGTTTAACCAATTTCAAAGATTATTTCGGCATTAGCTTATATTGTCTACTTGCTAATGGGAATACAGGCGCTGGTCTGTGGAAAAGACACCCAACAGGTCATGAGCCAGTTATTGTACATGGTTAGGAATACTGATCAGGTCATTTTCATTGTAAAAAATGTAGTTCAGTCTAAAACGTGAACATTAAACTAACATTGACTTTTCATCACAATGTCCACTCATTCCTTCATTTAGTATTCAACAATAAATAATGCCCATTAAGAATTGAATTCAGCGTGAGTCCATGAAGTTTAGCTCATGCAGTTTTCATTTTCATGAAAGAATCTTTACTGTAAGGTTCTACATAGGTTTTCTGGATCACCTCATTACAGCCAGTATTCCCATAAACCCCATCTGTCTTATGTTAGGACAGCAAAAGTCTTAATACATATGTAAAATATTTTTTTGTTACATTCTACAGCTTTAAACAGATGTTCGGTGTGACAGTTCACTACCAAGTGGAGCAGAAATGGCACTATGTCTGTAAGATATTACTACCAGTGTCGTGTAGTGGCGGTCCAACAGCAAGAGCAGATCCCAGTCTTACACCACCAACTCGAAGACATAAATTATTTTTTGGGTTATTTGTTTAGTTTTTGGACCATCACGCTCTTCCAGGTGAATGTTGGTAGTTGTGTGCTGCTTTACCTCCTGCCTGGCTGATCCGGATATTTATTTTCCTGCAGTGAGCCTCCGTATAGACAAACTCCATCAAGTTTTTGTTTTTTAAATGCCATATTAAATTTGTCGCATTGATGCATTTTGATGTGCTTCACCCTCGATATAATTTCCCACCGCAACACGCAAACGTCCTCATTCACTCTCAGAGCCTAATTGTACATGGCAATTTTCCTTCACACTGCACGCTTGCGCAGTGTGAAGGACAGAGGAGATGAGCTGCACAGGCAGGATGCGAAGTGAGATACGGTTTGTGTGATCATCAACAAGAGACCATGATTGGCAATTAGTGGTCATACACTTTCTCACAGAAATCGTCCGATTATGATCTGTGGCTGATCATTTGGCACACATCTAGATTACGTAGCATCGTTGTGTACTTATCAGAAGGATCTTACATATGGACGTAGCAGCTCAACAACCTTGGCTGACGTCAGCCAAGGCTTGTCCAGCTTTCTTTATCGCAGCACAGTGCCCCCTTGCCCCAGTTAGAGATGGAGCTGCATCTGCCCATGGCCATGGGAAAGCAGGCCAACCATTGCTCCATTAGCCATTCTGAGATCTCTTGCATGATCTCATGAAGTCTCATGACTTCAGGAGACCCTCATTTCTCTGAGGAACATCATTCTGGACACCTTGAAGCTAATAAAGTTAGGTGATAGGGTAAAATCAGTTGATAAAAACATTTTAAGATTAAGTTGTGGTAATAACTTAATAAAAATAAATTCTTTTAGTAAAATGTTTTAAAAGCATGGCGATAGTGAGTAAAGGTTATGTATGTAAGACCTGTAATAAAGTGACTGCATTTATTTGATGGGAAGTAGCAGTTCCAGCAGGTGCCTCTGCTGCCACTGCTTCAGATTTCACCTGAGTGTGAGGTTAACTGACATCTCTGCTGTATATGTGGGCTTCAGGTACAGGAAGGCAGATGAGAGGGAGCCGCTACTGGCAGCCATGCAGATTTTTCTGCCTAGGATTCAACAGCTCATCAGCCAGCTGCTTTCTGATGCGACCATTTTTTCTGTCCTCATCCAGAAGCAGGTCCTCAAGATCTTCCATGCTTTTGTCCAGGTAGGATTATGTTGGTTTGTTTATTCCATTGACATGGTCCACCTCAGAGCTCATGCTATCTCTAACATTACTTAGGATGTTTTCACACTTGATAGTCCGGTAGGCTCGGTTTGATTGGGGATCAGACTTGCAACATACGTAAAATTTTCAGGACTCTAGTTTGCATTCACACTACACTGTGTCAAACGACTCAAACCAACTGAAAAACCTATTCCCCCTGCTGCCTGTGGTGACGCTGCACCAAGAACTACTTAAGGAATCTACACAAAACCTCTGAAGAAGACATAGAACGGAGGTCCTTTTTGGTAGGACTCCACAACATGTTGCGGGCTGCTTCTGGGTCTAGTGTTAAGAGTAGCATCTAGTTCATCATACCAAGAAAACTTGTCCTTGTGTCTCCTGAACTTCCACTTGTCCTTAGCATGTCACATATTTTGTTGTGTTGATGGCAAAGTCTTTTTACCTTACTGCGGTGCTGTGCAACTATATGAGGGAAATCCCATGTCTGACCACAAGCCATTTTTTCTGCAAATGGTAAAAATGCTTGTTTGTTATGGTTGTATTGACACCGAATGCCCTACGCTGTAGTTCACTTCCTGCTTTTGGTATATTTTCAATCATGCAAAAGTTCACTTCAACCAGATTGAGACCTAGATTTTTAGGCAGATCAGAGTTCATTTTTTCAGTCCGTTTTGGAATTCAAATTTACATTCTCACCTCCCAAAGAAATCGGACTTTCAAGACAAACAAATTAGAGTCTGTGTCACATAGTGGTGGTAAGGCAGAAGCTCGGAGAGCCAGGTAGATAGTAAGGAGGTTTTAATGATAACAAAAACACACAGTCAACAAACAAGTCCGCGGCCAGGCAGCACGGCTGAGCGAAAGCCAGGGCTCTCACCAGTAGCAACTGGTCAAACAGGCGGACAGCACAACTGGAGACGACAAAACAACGGCAAGTAACGACAAACTTCGACAATCAATGACAAGGATCCAACGAGGAACGAGGATTAAATACACAGGGGGCAATCAAGGAGACGAGACACACCTGGGAGTAATCAAGGGGGAAGACAGGGCAACAGGAATAACACAAGACACAGAACTCAAAATAAACTCACAGGAACTCAAATAAACACACGGAAAACACGGAAAATAACAGTCTGATTCAAGACTCTAATTTTGGGCTGGTGAAAAGTTAAATATTTATCTGCGACAAAAAAAAATTACAACAGATTTATCTTTTCAGATTTTCATCAGCATTTATAGCAATTATGTTAATAATAACTCATAATAATAATGCACGTGATGTCATCAGTTCCATTGTTGCTAGCATACAGACACAACACCCCAATGCATATGTGGCAATATTTGACTTTAACCATTCCTCACTCTCTTCAGCACTGCCAACATTTCACCAGTTTGTCAGCTGCTCCACCCAAGAAAACAATGTATGTGTAAACTCAGGTGTTCCATTTCTCAGTTAAAATTATTGATTAAAGTCACAGGACTGTGTCAGAGCCGTTATTTGCAAAAAAGCTGAAAAAAAAGTCCTCCTCTGGACTGTTTTTCTCTGCACTGAATACAAACCCCTGGTGAAGAGGCTACATATTAGGAAGATGGCTGTTTTGAATTAAATTTGAATTAACTCAGTTTGTAGTAGAAATGGTTTCAGTTTATTTTTACTAGATTTTTACTAGAATCAAATATTTTCAGTGGGATTAAACTGGAAAGTCTGCTAATAACTTATAGCAATGAATAACCTTTGGTTCAGCAGAAAATTTGGGTTTTGTAATGAGGTAATAGTATTAACCTTGATGCTGTCCCACAGTACTCGCTGCCCCTTCAGCTGATCAACCACACTGTGATGACGCAGTGGATGGAAATTCTGCGATCCATTGTGGACAGAGACGTACCTGCAGTAAGACAAAGAAAGAAGTTTAAGCTATCTCTTTAAATTGTAAATTATACAAAAATTTATATTGGTGATACTTGACAAAATCGTAGTAAATATTCTGAATGATTGGTTGCAGTTGCAATGGAACAATGTGGAGTAATTCAATGAGTGTGTATAAAGCACTGCAGAAGTTAAAAGTTGGTGTTACAGAAAAACTATTGTACTAAAGTAAGAACTCAAATGTCTATTTTCATGTCAGTCACCTGTACAAAACTCTGAAGCAATTTGTTTTGTGAATGGTGTTTTTTTTTTTTGTAAGGACATTTAATTATGATTCTCATACAATAATAATCTTACACAGTCTTTATTCACTTTTGCTAGCAATGCCAGCACAAACTCATGCTCTGAGTTTGTGCTGCCATAGATGGAAGAGTTTTTAGGTCTTCCATCTTGAACTTACAGTGGGCTGTGTTTGTTAGGAGACTTTGGAAGTTGATGAGGATGACCGTCCAGAGCTGGCTTGGTGGAAGTGTAAGAAGTGGACGTTGCGCATCATCACGAGACTATTTGAGCGGTAAATCTCAGAGCAGAAAAGCAGAGTTAGAGTTCGCACAAAGTATGAAGCAACTGTTATCCTTACTTGTTTGATTTTAACCACAGGTATGGAAGCCCCGGCAATGTGACCAAGGAGTACCAGGAGTTTGCAGATTTTTTTCTGAAGACCTATGCAGTAGGCATACAACAGGTTAGCTTGTGTCACTGAGATGCTCAAACACTTAATAGACCCTTGAGAAATTTTGTGCCACAAAGTCTTTCATTTTCTACCATTTTTGCTGTGTTAAATAAACCATAATGGTTTTGGTTTTCTTTTATCATGCAGGTCCTGCTGAAAGTGGTTGACCAGCACCGACGGGGTCAGTATGTTACTGCTCGGGTTTTGCAACAGTGCTTCACCTACCTCAACCACGGCCTTTCACACTCACTGACATGGAAACAGATGAAACCACACATGCAGGTACATGTACCTTACTCATAGAATGTTTTGTTTTTTTTCAAATTATATAATATAATATACTTTATTGATGCAAATATTAGTAAAAAAATATATATTAAATATTAAATATATTAAGTATAAAATAAATAAATAAAATAATCATGAGAATGAACATGGAAATATATTGATCTATAAATAAATCTTTAAATGAGTCTAGAGAAAACTTTGATGAAAGACACTCAGTTAGTTTTATAATATAATAGCTTCAGGCAAGAATGATTTTCTGTGGCGGTCTGCATTTTGGTGCTGTCATTCTGGATGGAGGTGTTATTATGTCTGGCGTGTGGTTGCTACAGGAGCACCAGTTGTATTTAAAGGATTCTGAAAACTGAAAATGTTACACAGCTGATTGGCTAAGCCTCTGATACAGTATGTATTGAATAACTGTTTTTGTTGTCAATGAGCTTACCTCATTGCACAGTAAGGTAATCCAAACCAGGATTACCAGGTGTTGGGGAACCAGAGCACCTTGATGACAAATGGGCTACTGGAACAAGACGGAAATGGGCGAGAGATGAAAATGTGGATCTGTTGGAATGCTACTACTCAAGTAACCCTAGTCAGAGAGATTACATGCAAAGACTGGGGAAGGAATGTTTACTTCGACAGCCTCAGTCAACACTAAGCGCTAAACAACTAGTAGCTCAGTGTTCCAACATCCGCAAACGGCAACTGCTATCACAACTTGAGATTGACGAGATACAACACAAATGCTACGGCAAAAGGGAGGAACCCGGATGTCAGAACTGTGGGGACTTAACTACAAGTCCCCACCCAGTGAGGGGATACACGGCCCCAGTGAGCGAATCAGAGCTGAACGAGACAGCTGCTGACCTGAGAGAGAGAATCATGACCCGAATGACAACCAGGCCTCCCCGGCGCCAATTACAACGGCTGAGTGAAGTACTTGAAGTACTTGAGAATGTGAATGCAGCATTGAGAACGATCCCTACCAATACCATAATAAAAAAAAAAAAAAAAAAAAATTCCCTTCTCACCCACCGCGAGTGGTTCTTATCCTCTGAGCTCGGGTCCTCTACCAGAGGCCTGGGAGCTTGAGGGTCCTGCGCAGTATCTTGGCTGTGCCAAGGACTGCACATTTCTGGACTGAGATGTCTGATGTTGTTCCTGGGATCTGTTGTAGCCACTGCTCCAGTTTGGGGGTGACTGCCCCGAGGGCCCCGCGATGACCACAGGCACCACTGTGGTCTTCACCTTCCAGGCCCTCTCCAGTTCCTCCCTGAGGCCCTGGTATTTCTCCAGTTTCTCGTGCTCCTTTTTTCCTGATGTTGCAATCGCTTGGTATTGCTACATCTACCACAACAGCTTTCCTCTGTTGTTTATCCACTATGACAATGTCTGGTTGGTTCGCCATTACCATTCTGTCTGTCTGGATCTGGAAGTCCCACAGGATCTTAGCTCTGGCATTCTCCACCACCTTTGGGGGTGTTTCCCACTTTGATCTCGGGGTTTCCAGTCCATATTCTGCACAGATGTTTCTGTACACTATGCCTGCCACTTGGTTATGTCGTTCCATGTATGCTTTCCCTGCCAGTATCTTGTATATATATATATATATATATATATATATATATATATATATATATATATATATATAAATAATGTAGTGTACTGTATACACTGGCATAGTGTACAGAAACATCTGTGCAGACGCTGCTGCAGGATTTCCAGCTGATGGCGTTTTCAGTGAAAAACATGTTAACGACATTAAAAATGTCCTCTCCAGTTGTTCGCCCCTCCATTTCTTTGCAGAATAGGATGTGTTCACAGATGTCGTCCGGGTCAATGTATCTTACAAGTTGCGCATTTCCTCTCACATCTGTGGATTCATCCAGCTGCAGTGAAAATGAGTCGCCAAGTTTCCATACAACTTGTTCGACAATGTCTGTGCCCATGTTATCTATTCTGCGGCAAACGGTGTCATTAGACAGAGGCACAGTTTTTAATGTATCCGCTGATTTTTTGTCCAGCATAGCTTCGGCCAATACAACAGCAGCGGGGAGCAGCACGTCTTCCGCTGTGGTGAACGGTTTTTTGGCTTTAGCAACGAGCAAAGACACCGCGTAAGAAGCCTCCAGGGCTTTGGCTGATGTAGTGGAGGCTTTTCGCATTGTGGCTTGGGATGACTTGAACTCATAAAGTTTTCTCCTGAAGAACTCTGGTGGCTTACCAACGTGACATCCATGTTTTGTGGTGAGATGCCGCTGGAGGTGTGCCGGCGTCATGCTAGCGTTGGCTAATTTCTCCCATAAAAAAAAAACACAGTGCCTGGGGGGGTCAGAGATCATGGATGTAAATCCCATTAAAACATACTTTTCCATGTATGTTCTGTACTTCGTCGGCTCTGGTTTTGCCTTCTTTTTCCCTTTATCTGTATTTTCAGCAGCATTGCTGCTACGCTTTAGCCACGTCTCCATAGTAACAATGTAATCATGATAACGACAGGTCCTTGACGAGTGAGCTGGGTCCGTGGGTCAAACTAACTTGAGTGGGTGAGGGGGGGAGCGTTTTATTTTAAAGGATATTGAAACTTAATACTGAATATAAAATTCAGTGCATGAACACACATTTATATTTTATCGAACTTTTTACAAAATAATTTTTCCCCAAGACTTCTTATGAGGAGCCTACTGATTTTTTCAAAGATATTCTGAAAAGCTTCGCGTACCCCCTGCAGTACCTTCACGTACCCCCATTTGAGAAAAATAATGACGTGAAACCCGTTTCAAGACCATTGAGACACCCCACAATAAAATCAGTCATTGCCACTCACACACATTCACACTCTGATTATAGTAAGCTGCTGGATTGGAACAACAGCTTCAGCTTGACAGAAACTGGTGGAATGAAATTAGATGTTGTTGTAACTCAAATTTAGATTCTTCAAAGAGTTATTGAAGATCGTGATGGCTGTTGGGAAGAAAGATCTTGTGCTGTGGTCTGTACTGCACTGAATCTGAAGAGGCCTCTGAATGAAGATGCTCTGCTTTCCCAAGGTAGTCTCTTGAAGAGGATGGTTGGTGTTATCCATAATTTTCTTAATCCTATTAAGAATCCTCCTTCATCACTATTTCCAAACATTCCTCAGTTGTCCCTTGAACAGAACAAGCCTTCTTTGTCAGGCTGTTGAGCCTGTTTGGGTCTCTGGCTCTGATGCTGCTGCCCCAACAGAAGACAGAAGAAGAGATGACACTCTCAACAACAGACTTACAGAAGATCTGGAGCGTCTTGCTGTACTTCTTCCTCAAAGAAGTACAGTCTGCTCTGTCTTCACCGTTGTGTCTCCAGACTGATCCGAGAGGTATTTATTTTCCTCAAGCGCCTCCACTTCTTCTCCCATGATGGAAACATGGTTTGATCTAATCCTGTTCCTCCTGAAATCAACAATCATCTTCTTTGTTTTGTTCAATTTTAAGATGAGATGATTGTTCTCAACAACACAAGTGTTGCTTTGACATCTACTTTCACATCAAGATTGTGATACTGGTCATCTTCCTAAAATGAAAATATCTAAATATTTTTATCAGAGGTTCAATTTTTAAAACATGGTTGCGTTCTTCCTTGTAAGCTCCTGAGCCTTATTTTGATTTTGAAACAACACTATATGCACATAAATCTTTTGATATATTGTATAGCTTCTCGCTTATAAATAAGCATGGCAGGCCAAATTGAAACCTCATTGACGTCATGGTTACTTGACATTTGCTTGTTTGTTGTGCTTTTGCAAAACTTTTCTGTGCATTTAAAAAAATATTTATATTAAACATGAAACATTATGTTATAATTTCATTCCTATGATCACCACAAAAAGCCTCCAGGCTCAGCATTTTTTTTTTTTTTGTTACCTTAAGACCCAGTTCTGAGTGCAGCGTTTAGTAAGGATCCATATCAACCTTTATCTTTTTCAGACTATATGCCAAGAGGTCATCTTCCCTCTAATGTGCTACAGAGATGAGGATGAGAGGCTGTGGCAGGAAGACCCTTATGAGTACATTCGAATGAAGTTCAGTGAGTGTTCAAACATCTAGACTTGACTATAAAAATATGATCCTTTTAACACACCGATACAATATGTTAAAATCTGATCATTTTGTTCATTGAAACTTACCATTAATGTTAACTGATGGCATATAATTATAGCATAATTTGGTTTCACCTTTGTATTTTTATTCAGTAAGCATATCCTATAAATTTTTATTTACAGCAAAACCAGTAATAATAACTAGAAAATTCCTGAAGAAATTTAACCGGGGCCCTGCCAAATGTGCCCGTCGGTTTGAAGCCAGCGTGCTAAACATTAGCATCAATGCTAAAGAAAGCTGCACTGTAATCAATAGCATGTGGAGAGTCACAAGCCTGGCATACTCCATTCAGTACACCAAACATGGGAAATAAGTAAGGGAAATAGCTAATATCTCATTTAAGGTAAAAGGCTAATGCTAATGCTAATTGCTGCGCAAGACAGTGCCCTAACTTGAGAGAAAATGATAATGCAAGCTAATGTCATTGCAGCACCTTGCGGCGCTGCATTAGCCACAGATGAATCTTAAGGCTTTTATTTTGAAATTTCATTAAGCTTAATTTAAAATTGTCACATTAATCATGTGTAACAATGCTTGGTTAAAATCAATCATAAAATGCCCAAACACAATGTAATTCTAAAGGCCAGCTCATTCCTCCTCAGTAGTAACTGACAGTTCCGCCATGTTGTAGTTCTGAGAATCAGCTCTGACCTCTTTTGTAGGCACTGAGTGTTCCGCCATGTTGTAGTCCTAACCTGCAGTATTTGTAGTTCTAAAGAGGAAGTCAACTGTCATGTCAGTGTGACACACAAGGAGAGACTTAATTAGATGCTTGAATCAGTTAGTTTTTCTGAAAGGCCTGAAATATTCAAGCTATTATTTTGAAATTTTCATTAAGGTTAATTTAAAATTGACATACTAATTCCATTTGTAACAATGGTTGGTTAAAATCAGTTATAAAATGCCCAAAACACAAGTAGTTCTAAAGGCCAACGACTTGCTCAGAGCTCTGCCACAGTAAAAACTACAGTGATGCGTTTTTGTAGTTCTAATTAGCTGCTCGGACCTGGTGTGTTCCGTTGCTATGGTCATGGATTCTCTGCCAGCTGTGGAGTGTGAGACATAATGGTGGAGAAAGAATTCTATCTTTGTGAGACACCTCAGTCAGTTTGAATGAAAAAAGCAGTCCGAACAACTCCTTCCCATTCGGAAACCGTGATACGTATCGGAAAACCGTTTGAAGCGTTTGAGAGGCCTATCTTTCGTCTCCGATAATCCCGCGATTCAGATCTGTACATAAATCACAGTATTAACAGCGACGAGATAAAAATGGTGTGCGCTGGGGTCTGACATTTTTCAGAAATACATGGACGTGAACCTGGCTGAGCGTGTGAAAATACTGTCGCATGACTTCGCTCTGAAGCACCTTGACAGAAAACCGTAAGCCCTAGGAAAATTTCGAAAACATTTTACCGGAGCAGGCATGCGTATCGATGTCATGACCGAGTTTCATACCGATAGGGCGATGTTTGTGGGCGTGACGGCGATTTCAAAATTTATTTGGGGTCAGAATCGCGCTGCTTCCCACACTCTAACGAAACGTCAGTTACACTCTAGTTTGGGCAGTTTCCAACTGACGAAAAATTTTTGATGGTTTTTCGCTTTTTACTTTTTCATCGTTACTCCGAATCCCACCACAAGTAATAGCTCCAATGCCGGGAACGAGCCGCACGTTTTGATACCACTTTTGTGGGTGGGCACGCAGCGGTATGAGCCGCATTAACGGTCACGGAAGAAGAAACTATAACTAGAAAATTCCTGAAGAAATTTAACCGGGGCCCTGCCAAAGTGTGCCCGTCGATTTGAACCCACCGTGCTAAACATTAGCATCAATGCTAAAGAAAGCTGCAATGTAATCAATAGCATGTGGGGAGTCACAAGCCTGGCATACTCCATTCAGGTCACTAAACATGGGTAATAAGTAAGGGAAATAGCTAATACCTCATTTAAGGTAAAAGGCTAATACTAATGCTCTGCCTTGCTGCGCAAGGCAGTGCCCTAACTTGAGAGAAAACGATAATGCAAGCTAATATCATTGCAGCACCTTGCGGCGCTGCATTAGCCACAGATGGATCTTAAGGCTTTTATTTTGAAATTTTCAGTAAGCTTCATTTCAAATATCTAAACTAATACCATGATTAACATTCATTGGATTAAATCAGTTATTTAATGCTCAAAAAAGCAATAACCTGATGTAAAAATTGGCTTTTATTTTGAAATTTTCGAAAGCTTGATTTTAAATGGCCAATCTAATCCCATGTGTAACAGTGGTTTTGTTAAAAAAAAGTCACATAATGCCAAAGAAGGCAATTACGTCATATAAAATAATGTCAGGGCTTTTATTTTGAAATTTTCATTAGGCTTCATTTTAAAATGTCACACTAATGCTGTGTGTAACAATGCTTGGTTAAAATCAGTCATAAAATGCCCAAACACAATGTAATTGTAAAGGCCAGCTCATTCCTCCTCAGTAGTAACTGACAGTTCCGCCATGTTGTAGTTCTGACCTTCAGTAATTGTAGTTCTAAAGAGGAGGTCAACTGTCATGTCAGTGTGACACACAAGGAGAGACTTAATTCTAAATGCTTTAATCAATTAGTTTTTCTGAAAGGCCTCAGAGAAATATTCAAGCTTTTATTTTGAAATTTTCATTAAGCTTAATTTGAAATTGCCATACTAACTCCATTTGTAACAATGGTTGGTTTAAATCAGTTATAAAATGCCCAAAACACCAGTATTTCTAAAGGCCAACGACTTCCTCAGAGCTCTGCCAGAGTAAAAACTACAGTGATGCGTATTTGTAGTCGTAATCAGCTGGCCCTCCTCTGTTCCGTTGCTATGGTAATTGATTCTCTGCCTGCCACCTGTGATGTGTGTGAGACATAATGGTGGAGAAAGAATTCTATCTTTGTGAGACACCTCAGTCAGTTTGAATGAAAAAAGCAGTCCGAACAACTCCTTCCCATTCGGAAACCGTGATACGTATCGGAAAACTGTTTGAAGCGTTTGAGAGGCCTATCTTTCGTCTCCAATAGTCCCGCGATTCATATCTGTACATAAATCACAGTATTAACAGCGACGAGATAAAAATGGTGTGCGCTGGGGTCTGACATTTTTCAGAAATACATGGAAGTGAACCTGGCAGAGCGTGTGAAAATCCTGTCGCATGACTTCGCTCTGAAGCACCTTGACAGAAAACCGTAAGCCCTAGGAAAATTTCTAAAACATTTTACCGGAGCAGGCATGCGTATCGATGTCATGACCGAGTTTCATACCGATAGGGCGATATTTGTGGGCGTGACGGCGATTTCAAAATTTATTTGGGGTCAGAATCGCACTGCTTCCCACACTCTAACGAATCGTCAGTTACACTCTAATTTTTCCAAAAATTTGAAAACTTTGGTGCGCTTAGAGAGAAATTGTGGACAAACCGTAATTCATATCCTCTTGTTGTCTAGACTTTAGAAAAGATCACGGGCGTATTTACAAACTGAAATTTCAATGGCATTTCTACGTGAATCCATGACGACACACGAAATTCTCAAAAATTGGGTATTTTAGGATGTTTTGGTTTCCTCTCTCCATTCATTTCTATGGGGGTTTTGGGGGTCTTTTTTTCGCTTATTACGTCGCTATGGTAACTCCGAATCCCACCACAAGTAATAGCACACATGCCGCCATCGAGCCGCACGTTTTGATACCACATTTGTGGGTGGGCACGCAGCGGTATGAGCCGCATTAACGGTCACGGAAGAAAAATAAAGAATAATAAAGAGGCATTCTATTGAGTGTAGATTAATAGGTGCCTGCCATGCAATGCATGGAGTCAGTTGTCACTGCCTCCTTATGCATTGCTATGGCAGGGCCCCAACTAGAAAATTCCTGAAGAAATTTAATCGGGGCCCTGCCAAAGTGTGCCCGTCGACATGGAGCCAGCGTTCTGATGCTAAACATTAGCATCAATGCTAAACAAAGCTGCAATGTAATCAATAGCACGTGGAGAGTCACAAGCATGACTTCCTCCATTCAGTATACTAAACATGGGTAATAAGTCAGAGAAATAGCTAATACCTCATTTAAGGTAAAAGGCTAATGGTAATGTTCTGCCTTGCTGCGCAAGGCAGTGCCCTAACCTGAGAGAAAAATATCATGCTGTAGAACCTTATTGCACTGCCTATGGCAGTGCACTCGTGGGGAACAGTGCAATGCTAATGTTTGTGCTAAAGCTAATGCACTTTCTTGCTGCGCAAGACAGTTCCCTAACTTGAGAAAAAACGATAATGCAAGCTAATGTCATTGCAGCGCCTTGCGGCGCTGCATTAGCCACAGATGAATCTTAAGGCTTTTATTTGAAATTTTCAGTAAACCTCGTTTTAAATGTCCAAAATAATCCAAAGTGTAAGAGTGGTTTTGTTAAAAAAGTCCTATAATTCTCAAGAGAGCAATGTCGTGATATATAAGAATGTCAGGGCTTTTATTTTGAAATTTTCATGAAGCTTAATTTAAAATTGTCACACTAATCCTGTGTGTAACAATGCTTGGTTAAAATCAGTTATAAAATGCCCAAACACAATGTAATTCTAAAGGCCAGCAGTTCTGCCATATTGTAGTCCTAACCTTCAGTAATTGTAGTTCTAAAGAGGAGGTCAACTGTCATGTCAGTGTGACACACAAGGAGAGACTTTATTCTAAATGCTTGAATCAGTTAGTTTTTCTGAAAGGTCTGAGAGAAATATTAAAGCTTTTATTTTGAAATTTTCATCAAGCTTAATATAAAATTGCCACACTATTCCTGTGTGTAACAATGGTTGGTTAAAATCAGTTATAAAATGCCCAAAGACAATGTAATTCTAAAGGCCAGCTCATTACTCTTCAGTAGTAACTGACAGTTCTGCCATGTTGTAGTTCTGAGAATCAGCTCTGACCACTTTTGTAGGCACTGAGTGTTCCGCCATGTTGTAGTCCTAACCTGCAGTCATTGTAGTTCTAAAGAGGAAGTCAACTGTCATGTCAGTGTGACACACAAGGAGAGACTTAATTAAATGCTTGAATCACTTAGGTTTTCTGAAAGGCCTGAGAGAAATATTAAAGCTTTTATTTTGAAATTTTCATCAAGCTTAATATAAAATTGCCACACTATTCCTGTGTGTAACAATGGTTGGTTAAAATCAGTTATAAAATGCCCAAAGACAATGTAATTCTAAAGGCCAGCTCATTACTCCTCAGTAGTAACTGACAGTTCTGCCATGTTGTAGTTCTGAGAATCAGCTCTGACCACTTTTGTAGGCACTGAGTGTTCCGCCATGTTGTAGTCCTAACCTGCAGTCATTGTAGTTCTAAAGAGGAAGTCAACTGTCATGTCAGTGTGACACACAAGGAGAGACTTAATTAAATGCTTGAATCACTTAGGTTTTCTGAAAGGCCTGAGAGAAATATTCAAGCTTTCATTTTGAAATTTTCATCAAGCTTAATTTAAAATTGCCACATTAGTCCTTTGTGTGACAATGGTTGCTTAAAATCAGTTATAAATGCCCAAACAAAATGTAATTCTAAAGGCCAGCTCATTCCTCCTCAGTAGTAACTGACAGTTCCGCCATGTTGTAGTCCTAACCTTCAGGAATTGTAGTTCTAAAGAGGAGGTCAATCCTTCCTCAGAGTTCTGCCAGAGTAAAAACTACAGTGATGCCTATTTGTAGTCCTAATCAGCTGGCCCTCCTCTGTTCCGTTGCTATGGTATTTGATTCTCTGCCTGCCACCTGTGATGTGTGTGAGACAGAATGGTGGAGAAAGAATTCTATCTTTGTGAGACACCTCAGTCAGTTTGAATGAAAAAAGCAGTCCGAACAACTCCTTCCCATTCGGAAACCGTGATACGTATCGGAAAACCGTTTGAAGCGTTTGAGAGGCCTATCTTTCGTCTCCGATAGTCCCGCGATTCATATCTGTACATCAATCACAGTATTAACAGCGACGAGATAAAAATGGTGTGCGCTGGGGTCTGACATTTTTCAGAAATACATGGAAGTGAACCTGGCAGAGCGTGTGAAAATCCTGTCGCATGACTTCGCTCTGAAGCACCGTGACAGAAAACCGTAAGCCCTAGGAAAATTTCGAAAACATTTTACCGGAGCAGACATGCGTATCGATGTCGTGACCGAGTTTCATACCGATAGGGCGATATTTGTGGGCGTGACGGCGATTTCAAAATTTATTTGGGGTCAGAATCGCACTGCTTCCCACACTCTAACGAATCGTCAGTTACACTCTAGTTTGGGCAGTTTCTAACTGACGAAAAATTTTTGATCGTTTTTCGCTTTTTACTTTTTCATCGTAACTCCGAATCCCACCAAAAGTAATAGCTCACATGCCGGGAACGAGCCGCACGTTTTGATACCACTTTTGTGGGTGGGCTCGCAGCGGTACGAGCCGCATTAACGGTAACGGAAGAAGAAGTTATAATAAAGAGGCATTCTATTGGGTGTAGATTAATAGGTGCCTGCCATGCAATGCATGGAGTCAGTGACAAGCCTGGCATACTCCATTCAGGACACTAAACATGGGTAATAAGTAAGGGCAATAGCTAATACCTCATTTAAGGTAAAAGGCTAATGCTAATGCTCTGCCGTGCTGCGCAAGGCAGTGCCCTAACTTGAGAGAAAACAATAATGCAAGCTAATATCATTGCAGCACCTTGCAGCGCTGCATTAGCCACAGCTCAATCTTAAGGCTTTTATTTTGAAATTTTCAGTAAGCTTCATTTCAAATATCTAAACTAATACCATAATTAACATTGATTGGATTAAATCAGTTATTTAATGCTCAAAAAAGCAATAACCTGATTAAAAATATCAAGGCTTTTATTTTGAAATTTTCAGAAAGCTTGATTTTAAATGGCCAATCTAACCCCATGTGTAACAGTGGTTTTGTTTAAAAAAGTCACATAATGCCAAAGAAGGCAATTATTTAATATAAAAAAATGTCAATGCTTTTATTTTGAAATTTTCATTAAGCTTAATTTAAAATTGTCACACTAATCCTGTGTGTAACAATGCTTGGTTAAAATCAGTTATAAAATGCCCAAACACAATGTAATTCTAAAGGCCAGCTCATTCCTCCTCAGTAGTAACTGACAGTTCCGCCATGTTGTAGTTCTGACAATCAGTAATTGTAGTTCTGAAGAGGAGGTCAACTGTCATGTCAGTGTAACACACAAGGAAAGACTTTATTCTAAATGCTTCAATCAGTTAGTTTTTCTGAAAGGTCTGAGAGAAATATTCAAGCTTTTATTTTGAAATTTACATTAAGGTTTATTTAAAATTGACATACTAATTCCATTTGTAACAATGGTTGGTTAAAATCAGTTATAAAATGTCCAAAACACAAGTAGTTCTGGAACGAGCCGCACGTTTTGATACCACGTTTGTGGGTGGGCTCGCAGCGGTACGACCCGCATTAACGGTAACGGAAGAAGAAGTTTTAATAAAGAGGCATTCTATTGGGTGAAGATTAATAGGTAATGCATGGAGTCAGTGACTTTGTCACTGCCTCCTTATGCATTGCTATGGCAGGGCCCCAATAATAGATTTTATTTTTAATGGCCTTTAGATTTTTAGATATCAAAAGGCAAAAACCAAAGAATCAATTGTAATGGATAAAAATACTTCAATAAATGCATAAATAAGAGATTATTTTAAAATGGAAAAAAGTTTACACCTCAGAAAATAAATGTGTTTTGTTACACTTTCAGTTTGATTTGATCCTGCTGCTCTGCCTTCTCAAGATGATCTGGTTGTTTTTTCTTGTGTATTTTTTTATTGCAGACATCTATGACGACCATTCCCTTCCAGCAACTGCTGCACAGAGTCTCCTGTGTAAAGCTGCTCGCAAGAGAAAAGAGGTCAGGAAGATTGTGGGCCTTTGTTGCAAATATTGAACATTTCAGGTTGGCCTGGTAAAAGAAGTAACTCCAAATACATTTTCAGTGATTTTTAAAGAAAGCTGAAGAGTCAAAATTGAAAATGAAATTGCTGGAAATAAAGTGCTGGAAAATAAAGATACATGATCAAAAAAAAAGTTTTTTACATATTTGATAAACCGGTCACTCTGAATTATTGTTTCAAACAGATAATCTATTAAGAAAAATCAAGCTTTGCCTTCTTCCATTGCACCCAGTACTAACTGCAGAAATACACCACTGTGTCAGAAATGACCGATTACGGCCAGTAGTTGTTTTACTGCCATTGCTCCAGTAAGCAGCATGTACACAGGATTGATCGTCAGCATTAAGACCTTCCTCCTATCTCTCAATGGTTCTTTTTGACTAGCAGTTATGAAATTTTTTTAGATTGCAACAGTAGCAAAGAGAGAAAGTGGAGCTTTACTTTTTTTCCATAAATTATCTCTCATACCATACTTTCCCCACATAGTGACAGTTTTAGCATCCATCCATCCATCCATCCATTCATCCATCGCCTTATCCGGGGTCGGGTCGCGGGGGCAGCTTAAGAAGGGAGGCCCAGACTTCCCTCTCCCCAGTCACTTCTTCCAGCACCTCCGGGGAATCCCAAGGCGTTCCCAGGCCAGCCGAGAGATATAGTCCCTCCAGCGTGTCCTGGGTCTTCCCCTCCTCCCGGTGGGACGTGCCCGAAACACCTCATCAGGGAGGCGTCCAGGAGGCATCCTGACCAGATGCTCGAGCCACCTCAACTAGCTCCTCTCGATGCAGAGGAGCAGCGGCTGTACTCCGAGTCCCTCCCAAATGACGAGCTTCTCAAACTATCTCTAAGAGAGAGCCCAGCCACTCTACAAAGGAAACCCATTTCGGCCGCTTGTATCCGAGATCTCATTCTTTCGGTGCCCCACCTCCAGGTGTGGAAGTGGGCCCCAGGTGTGGGCCCAGAGTGGGGTCCCGGTGACCCGCGTCCAGGCGAATACGAAATCCAAAGGTCATATTCATCATTAGGGTCTTTGGGCTAAAGAAGACCCTAAAGTAAAACTTTACTCAGAAGCTGTATTCAAAGCAACACCTGAACATTTCCAGACTCCATATCTTCAACTTCTGTTCTTTTCAGCCCTACTCTTCATTCTTTCTACTTTCTGTTGTAATTAGTTTTTTTGACACTTACAGCCTGAAGTGACTGTTTCTTTCTGTTTAGGTTCAGTCTATTTGAATCACAGATGCTCAGTTGTTGCTACAGAAAATAAAAAAGAGGCAGAAACACAAAAACTAAAACATTACGGAATTATGCTTACCTGACATTTGAAATTGACAAATAGTTGCCGATAAGGTTCCGGTGCTTAACCAAAGAGTCAAACACTACAAAGCCAACAGTCAGTGACCGTCTCTTTTCAAATCATCATATTAATATTGAATAAAAGTGGCTCAAGTATGTCGCCTTCAGGAACCCCAAGTCTAAACTGTCAAAATTTAGCATGAATAATAGAAAACAGACTTCCGGGAATACTTTGTAGACGGAAGTCCTTCGTTTGTTTATCTGAGAAAATCCACAATAAATTTAAACTTGTACATTTAACTCTCTTTTCTTAAAGTCATGTATGTTGTATTCTCCCTTGCAAAAAGAGCAGTTGAACTCAATCATGAAAAATACAAAATGAAACTACTTTTTTCTCCATAATGAATGGAAACAGACTTTGGGCCTAATCCGTGAATAAAGACGTCCAGAAAGGTTTGACTTTGCATGTTTTCAAAACATAACTTGAAGTTGATGGTTTCTGCTTGTCAGATTCTCCCTCAGATGATGGCGTTCTGCCACAAAATCCTGGCAGACCCCTCTACTAACCCCCGGAGTAAGGATGGAGCACTGCACTGCATTGGAGCTCTTGCTGAGCTCTTATTAAAGGTATAGGGGAGTCCAGTTTAGAAATCATGTTTAGAAAAGTAAATTCTGATATACATATTTGATATATTGTGTGTTAAATCTCATCTCAAAGAAGAGAATATACAGGGAGCAGATGGAGTCAATGCTACAAAACTATGTGTTTCCACTGCTCAATTCTCCAATGGGTTACCTTCGAGCCAGGGTGAGTTACAGTCCCATCCATTCACCCAGTTTTCTTGTCTTTGTTTTTTTGGAAAAGCTGATCTTAGTCTTTCAAAAATACTGTGAGTGGTTTATACAAACCTGGACTTTTCTGCTGTGATCTACCAGTCATGTTGGGTGCTGCATTGCTTCAGCCCACTGTGTTTCCATAACGAGCTGGTACTTAGGAACGCAGTGGAGCTGGTCAGACAAGATCTGATAGACGACAAAGAGATGCCTGTTAAGGTGGAGGCAGCCATTGCTTTGCAGACACTTGTGAGCAACCAGGAGCAAGGTGCATTAACCAACATTTTGAATGTGATAAGTTTTATGGTTAAAAGAAAAAGCACAATCCTTACACTGCAACCTCTGCTCTGTGTGTAGCCAAAATGTACATCAGGCCATGCATTCGCCAGGTGATGCAGGAGCTTCTACATGTGGTCAGAGAGACGGAGAATGATGACCTTACCAACGTCATTCAGAAGATGATTTGTGAATACAATCAGGAGATGGCTGCTATAGCAGTGGACTTGACACAAAACTTGGTAGGAACAAGCTCTGTAACTGTGTTAGACATTCTCTAGCTCTACCAAACTCTCACTGCACTGCAAGCATTGTTTGAAGTGCATCTGGCCTCTAGTTGGTGGAGAAGAACCATTCAATTTGAGTGAAATAATTTTTTCCCCCACCATAATTCATTAAATAAAGCAAAACTAAGAACTCTCACAACTTATGGTGTATAAATGCATAAATCAATATTTGATGCACTTTTTTTTAGCTTAGGTAAAATCATAAAAAGAGTCCATTTTAAAACATAAATGGGGAGAATGTAATTCCTTTATATTCTTAATGGCTTCACAATGACTACCTCTTGTCTGTTTCTGGAGCAAACCGAGAATTACTCGATGAACATTTTTACACTGAAATCAAATATATAAAAACAATATTAGGCTACCAGCTGTCTTGGTTTTTTGACGAACTTCACAGAAGTTGACATCCGCGTAAGTTACAACTCTGTCATGGCAGAACTCTGTCATGGCAGAGTGTGCCATTTTCTGAAGAGTGGCGTCACAATAGAGGGAGCTGAGCAAACACATGGGAGGAAAATTTTCTCTAACATAGTGCAAACGTGACTTTGTGTTTTCTGCCACCAGGCGGAGATCTTTACCAGAGTTCTGCAGAGTGAAGAGTATGAGGAGAATGAGGACAAGACTGTGATGGCTCTGGGCATCCTTAGCACAATAGACACCATCCTTACTGTCATGGAGGACCACAAAGAGGTATCTCCCACATGCTCATACACCCACCAATCCTCAGTAAAAAAAAGAAACAACGTAGAAAGCATAAACTGTTTAGGGATATTCATCTTTGACACTAAACATTTTTTATTTACCAAACAGATTTTGGTAAATAAAACAAATCACCAAAATGTGGCGAATTTTGGTGAATTCACCAAATTCAAAAAGTTTGAATTTGCTGAATTTGCAAATTATGCTGCATAATTTGATCAGAATTTGATCTTCCATTAGAATCAGAATTCCTTTTTTGTCATTAAGCACAACAAAATTTAAAATGAGCACCTTTTTCAGTCATTCACTATTTAATCAGAAGCAGTAGAAATTAACTTGCACAATTGGGGTGCCAATTGGGGTTCAGTTCTAAAGACAAAGTGACATCTGAAAGGAGTTCTGAGCAACATTAAGATGAGTCAGCTAAGATGGTTTGGGCATCTTATCTGGATTGTCTGTGTACTTCCTTTTGGAGGCTTCCAGGCATACTTCATTCGAGGGAGACATAGAGGAAGAACCAAAACTCACTGGATGGTGCCGAGGGAGTTGTCAAAGCACCATCAGTACATCTGCTTCAGGACATGTTACACCTTGTATGAATGATGTTTCATTGTAAATTATGTCTATTTTAACTTTTGTTGTTAGGCATCCAGTTTCTCTATGCTTTTGTGTCTTCTAGTCAAATAAACTTTGTTTTCCCCATTTTTTAATTTCTTTTATTTGTTTATATCTTTATTCTGTCCCAATTCTCAGATATTTTTCTTGGTCTAGCTGTGAGAATCCTGAGTTTTAGAAGCCTGTCATCCCCATCTATACGATTCTCAAATTACACCATCCATCCATCCATCCATCCATCCATCCATCCATCCATCCATCCATCCATCCATCCATCCATCCATCCATCCATCCATCCATCCATCCATCCATCCATCCATCCATCCATCCATCCATCCATCCATCCATCCATCCATCGTCTGCCGCTTATCCGGGGTTGGGTTGTGGGGTTAGGAGCTGAAGAAGGGAGGCCCAGAATTCCAGCCACTTCCAAGGGGTTCTCAGCCTGGTTTGTCCTGTTTGTCTCTGTGTTGCCCTGAGATGGATTGGTGACCTGTCCAGGGTGACCCCCTCTCTCACCCTTTCACAGCTGGAGATAGGCACTAGCACCCCTGCTGACCCCAGTGGGATAAGGGTGTGAGAAAATGGATGGATGGATGAATGAATGAATTGCTTCTTCACATCAGGACTTCAACAATAGTTAACACTGCTATTTCTGTTGTTTATCCTCAGGCTTTTTATTATTTTATGTCATTTACTTTTCTTTGGGAGAAAGTATACTTCAATTAAAAAAAATCTGTTTATTAGCCTGCTCTCTGGGCTGGTTTAGTATCTCGAGAAACACTTTTATTTAGACTTGTCACTTTTTTGACATGATTTATAAATGATTAAGACTTTAGCTGTTTTAATAAACTAAATTTGTTCAAAAATAACACAACTGAATGGTCTGTATGCATGGTGATCTATGTATATAAAGCATTTGCATAATGCAATCTCAACACTGAAACTATTTCTTCTCTAGATCACTCAGCAACTGGAAGGGATCTGTTTGCAGGTGATTGGCCTGGTGCTGCAGAAGCCCATCATAGGTATGGCAGGTGTGTGTTCACAGGAGGCGTAGTGTTCTTTATTCTTTCCTTAAGCATATAGATCCAGTTCAGCATCATTTACTTTTTGTTGAAGTGGAAAAATATGAAACTATTATTAATATTATATTTGTGACAGTCCCACTACACTGAGTATTAAGCAGCAGATTTGTGAAAGTAGGCAGCAACAGTGGTCATATAAACTTATTCAGAATTTGTCTCAAGTCGACTGTAGTCTTAATCTTACCAATGCTGGTTGATGCATAGTCTACTCATAATAAATGGGCCTATGTTGTGCTTATCTAGCTAACCAAATCAGATTCACTTTTCAAAATACTTTTATACACAAGCCGCATTCATTCAGTCAATATTACACATTCAAACACTTGTACACAGATCAGTAGGCAACTTGGAGTTAGTGGCTTGTCCAAATGTGACCAATTGGTAGAACTGAACCTAGGACTCTAAGGGCTCCTCCAACTCCTCCAACTAAACACTTTGCAAACAAAAGTCTTAGATAACCTGCTTTATTTAGATGTGAAGTAGATGTGAAGCAGCTCCTAACTCCTCTTAAAGATACAAGGGCTGTTGTAGACCAATATTTTAACAATCAAGTAATCTATTGATTATTCTGACGATTAATCGAGTAATCGAATAAAAAAAAAAGATCAAATAAATTGGACTGATATCTCTATCAGTCCAACTTTTCACATTTGAGTTTTTCTAACAATAACTTTTCCTTAGTTTAGAAAATTAACCTGTAACAATAATAGCTCATTTTCTAAGTCAACCTGAAGAAAAGTTTTACAAAAATCTGAAATTGAATTTATTATTATTCAATTTAATAATAAAGAGGCAGGCTCACAAATACGCTTGTTAAAAAAAGTCGATATTCCAGGTTTTCGTTTATTATTAATTTTCAGACATTTTAATAGATGAACTCTCACCTTGCCCAGCCATTTATAGCTTTTGTGTTTGTGACGGGATTTGACACCTTTGTTCGTCACACATAGAAACACAACTACCAGCTTTATACGATACGCTCCGCCATTTGTTGAGATTGGGATGATATGAAATTTATTTTCTGGTTCGTCCGTAAAGCTATGCATCTAAAGCACAGCCAACCACAGTGTTCAGTCTGACCACTCACCTGTATAAGTACACCTGCAGCGCTCCTCCCCACCATCCACTCTGAACTGGCCACCGGGCAGCAGGTCCGGGACGAGAAAAACTGCCGTACTCCAAGCATCGAGTCAGTCATTTTAAGGATGCTTATTGACAGACACCCAGACATTATCATCAATCAATAAAATCCTCCCAGGCTGAACTTTAAAATTGGACGTTATGCTGCTAGCACTTAGCTTTTGTCAACAACTTATAGCGACGCAAATAATAACCTGGCCAGAATTATTCGAGGAATCATTTCAGCCCTAAAGATACACTTACTCAATATTCGATAGGTATATGTCTTTCTTTCTTCAAACAGTTTTTTTTATGACTTGTGTTGGCTGAGCCATCCTTACCATTTTTAGTGCCACTAACATTTTCAGTTTACTTTGGGTCACTTATCCTCTCTCTAGCTCAGCTTTATTTAAGGTCCAAACTCCTTGTCTGCATCTTCACTGCGAATTATAAATTTGTGTGTTTCCTGTTCTTTACAGAGTTCTACGAGGAAATTCTGTCTCTGGCCTTTGGCCTCACCTGTCAGACCATCTCCCCTCAGATGTGGCAACTGCTTGGTGTCCTGTACGAGGTCTTCCAGCACGATTGCTTTGACTACTTCACAGGTACTAGCTTATAAACCTAACAGCAGAGTGGAAGCATTCCTAAACTGCTTTCAAAATTCATTATAATTTCTTGCAGGACAGTGATGTACTCCAAACCTTTAAACATGAAAAAAAAAAAAAAAAAAAACTGAAATACTTTTAGAAGAGTTGCTGACTTAACTGTAAATTTCAGACATAAGAGTTTTAAAATCCTCTTAAGAAAATAATTTTAATTTCAAATTGGACTTGATTTTTTTATTTAGATCTTTAAAAGTCTTGAGCCTGTTTGTTTTTTATAGTTGATCGATTTTACTTGTGTTGCAGATATGATGCCTCTTCTGCACAACTATGTCACTGTAGACACAGATATGCTCCTGTCCAACCCGAAGCACTTAGAGGTCATCTACAGTATGTGCAAAAAGGTAAGACTGGAAAAACGTTTTGCTGCTGTGCATTGTGAAGGTCCCTGCCTGCCTGATGACGTTTAACATTTTCTCCATCCTAACATGCTGCAGGTGCTGACTCTGGATGCTGGTGATGACGCAGAGTGTCATGCTGCTAAACTTTTAGAGGTGATCATTCTGCAGTGCAGAGGCAGAGGCATTGAGCAGGTCAGAAGCAGCTCCATTTCCATGTATTTGTGTGCGGAGACATTTTAAAATTACATTTTATGCTGCTCCTCATTGTTTAATTTTAGAAACCATCATGTTTAAGAATTTTTATATATATTTTAGTTTTCAGCTGTTCACCTGGACAAAAAAGTAGTCAGAAAAAACTCTGCATTTCCACACCATCAGTACTTCCATTTACTTTTTTCTTGATGTTTAATAAAGGACCAAAGGTATGGTTAACATCCACGTTTATGTATTTTCTGCTCCAGTGTATCCCTCTGTTTGTGGAGGCAGTGCTGGAACGTTTGATGCGGGGAGTGAAGTCCAGTGAGCTGAGGACCATGTGTCTGCAGGTGGTCATTGCTGCCCTGTACTACAACCCAGCTCTGCTCATTCAGACTCTGGACAACATGCACTTTCCTCACAGCCCTCAGCCCATTACAGCCCACTTCATCAACCAGTGGATAAATGACACTGAATTCTTCCTGGGGTAAGGATAGAATCAGCATGAAACCATCACATCTTCTATGTCCTTATTTAATAAGTAGTATAAAAATGTTCTCTAGATGCTTTTTTTACCTATTGTGAAATTTTCATTGCACAAATTCAATTCCTATTTTGGCCAGGTGAGGGCAGCAGGATACTACACTAAAACATTTTATAATGACGTTGCTTAATCTGTCATGAGTTGAAGAGCAAATTTCATGTTCATTTAAGTGTCTCTTTCCATTTAGGTTTATTATCTTTCACACACAGAGATCTTTATCTATGTGTATGCTTTTCAATCATTGGAAAGACATTTTACTAATTTTCCTTTTCAATTGTGAACTGGCATAAATCTGGCTTACAACAGCTGGATTCATGCTCACAATAAATGACCTGTACTTGTTCAAATCCAGAGAACCCCAAAGCGCTTCACATTGCATTCAGTCATTGACTTATTCACTCACAGATTCACATGTTGATGGTGGCAAGTTAGTGGAATGTAACCACTGCCCTTGGGCAGTCTTGACAGAGTTTTTACCTGGTCATTCACTGGGCTCTCTGGCCACCACAACCAGGCAAGACTACAATCTCAGCAGAGATTGATATAGTCAAGGCTGTAACCGGCACAGGATAAACTCCTACGACCATCAACATCATTGCAGCATGACCAAAATTGTAGTATGTGTTCTGTTTTTTTTTTTCCAGAAAAGTTTCAAAATTCGTTTCATTGTCCTCTTGTACTCCTCGAGGGGTGGATCAGTTTTAAGCTGCACAGATCTATATTTACTAGTGCTTTCTGTTCTGTCTTGTTCTGTTCTTTTAGCGGGTTTACAGTTTTTTTGTACGTTCTGGCAGGTGCAGACTGTGACTGTCCCTACTGGCTGCATTCATTGACCTTTATCAAACCTACGCCAATATTTACTCTTTCTGATATTTCTCCTCCTTTCAGCTCTCACAGGCTGTTTATTTGCCATCTAATTCCAATGCCATGCCAGTGACATGCTCCTAGACACCCACACACACCCGACATTTATTGTTGAGCAGCCTGATTTGAAGTGCTTGCCCACTTCCCTCCTCAGATTCCATGACCGTAAGATGTGCATCATTGGTTTGACCATGTTGATGGAGCTCCCCAGCCGACCAGCGGCGCTGGAAAGAGTAGCTGGTCAGATCATCCCTTCCATCCTGCTCCTTTTCCTGGGTCTCAAACACATGTATGCATCCCGTCTCGTCAACAAGCCAGACCTGCTTGCCCATGCAGGGGCTCACGATGATGATCAAAATGGTAAAAAGGAAAAGGCATAGCTGAGACTACGCTATCTCTTAAACACATAAAGCGCCATTTTCTTAAAACTTTTTTAATTTAAGTGCACGTTTCACTTGAGGATCCTTGATGATAACTACAGTCAGTGATTCCTTTTGTCTGTGAGCAGAAGAGATCCCCAGTGATGAAGATGAGGTGAATGAAAGCCAAAATACCATACATCATCAGTCCAGCATGGCAGCAGGCCAGGGAGGTGACAACGACGATAATGATGATGAGGATGACTACTGGGATGAAGATGCTTTTGAAGGAACAGCCCTTGAGGAATACAGCACGCCTCTGGACTATGACAACGGAGAGGATGAGTACCAGGTCTTCACCACCGCCCTGCTAAGTAAGTTATGATTGATAAGTAAGTCACGTTGTGTCTGAATAAGACACAAGCAAAAGGCTACACTTCCTTTTTTCATAAAATATTATCTTTTTTCCACTGTTCTTCAGTTCCTAATAAATGAAAATGGATTGTCTCCCCTCCCAGGGTATTTTTATAAATAAATACCTAATCCAATCCCCTTATTTATATTTATATTGTATATATTTCTTGCATAGTTTACACTATTTTTGGAGTTGACTTTAATTTCATTGTACATGTGCTCAGTGATAAACAACTATAAGTTCAAGAAGAAACATTACCAATCCCTAACACTGCTTTTGAAATATAGTGTGGATCCCAGAGAAGGTTCCTGCTGTCAAAATGCAAAGGGCTTGAGTCTTACTTTATAGGTTTCTTAATCCATACCTTTGTAGTGTACTGTTCAATCCACAAAGAATTCCACATAAGATTCTATATTATATGAAATTACATTGACATAACTGTACAGTTATTCAAACAGTTTTGAATACTTCATGTGTTATTTAGCCAACTGCTTTACCTGAATAACCCAAAGGCAATAGTGACTGCCTGTGGGTTATTCAGGTAAAAATAATGTAGATATTTCTCTACTCTTTGGATAAGTACTAAGTAAACCAGTGATTCTAAACCTGTTTTTCACAAATCTCTCAGTAAATCCTAAGGTTTCTGAATACCACCATCCTCACAGGCAGTAATACAACAGGAGTGTGTATCTGTGTGGGGTGGGGGGTGCATGTTTCAGGAATTCAGAACAGCAATGCTGCCTGGTACCAGTGTTTGATGGCTCCACTCAGTGACGATCAGAAAAAACAACTCCAGGAGATCTACAGCATCTCACAGCAGAGAAGGAGCACCGCTGCCAAGGGCCACTGGTGAGATAACCAAAGCAGAGGTGGATTCAGAGAAGAGCAAAGCTTCAGACATCTTGTTAAAAAACTTGCTCTGTTGATGTTCAGTGATTTCAATTTCTCTGCCACTATCAGGCCCTCTGGTTTCTAAAAGCCTCTCCTGGGCTTTGAGTTCATTTATGTATTCTCAACAGGTTTTTCAAAACAAGAAAAAAGCAATTAGTGGAACAGTTTAAACATGTCCCAAGAACTAAACTAAATTGTATTTTCCGGACTATAAGTTGCACCGAAGCATTTTTGAGGGAAATTTATTTGATAAAATCCAACACCAAGAACAGACATGTCATCTTGAAAGGCAATAAAAATAGAGGCAACAACAAGCTGAATAATTGTTAGGTATACTAACATTACATGACAATGAACTGAGAACGTGCCTGGTATGTTAGCATAACATATTAAGAGTTATTCAGATAACTATAGCATAAATAACATGCTAACAAGTTTACCAAACCATCTGTGTTTCTCCAAATCACTAAACACAATGAAATCTTCTTCTTCTTCTTGTTGTGTTTATTGGCGGTTGGGAACAAACTTCAAGTAGCATTACCGCCACTTACTGGTATGGAGTGTGGCTCGTGTTGGTCTAATTCTCTCTCTATATATATATATACCTATATATACACATACATACATCTACAAACGTCTACAGAGAAAAAAAACAAAACAAAACCTATAACTATATTTATACCCACACACACACATACTTACATCCATATTTATATTCTACCCATCTCTATCATACACACATTAACTCTTATACCTACTCTATCAAATTCTACTGAATATCTTATTTTCTTTAAAAATCGAATAACTATTTGTATATGTTCACTCTCCAAATTCTTCCTCAAAATATCTACTAAACTAAATTTTTCCTTAATACTTTCAAACTCTTTCTTTATATATCTTCTCTGTCTTTCATATTTATCACATTTTAGAATAACATGTTCTATTGTTTCACATTCTCCACAATACTCACATTTACCAGTTGCATGCTTTTGAATTCTAAAAAGTGAGTAGTTAAGTCCTGTCTGTCCAAATCTTATCCTTATCACTCTTTCCTCTTTTCTATTTCTTCTTCCCTTTCTTCTTTCTCCTACCATCTTCTGTATTTTATAAAACCATCTTCCTGTTATTTCTTCATCCCACCTTTTCTGCCATTTTTCCATCAGTTTTTCCTTAATCATACTCTTTCCTTCAGCTTTACTTGTTTTAACTTTAATGCTAATTGGATTTTGAATTGCCCCTTTTACTATTTTATCTGCCCACTCATTTCCTTCTATTCCAATATGTGCTGGAACCCATACAAAATTAACTATCAAACCCATATTTTGTAACAATGAAATCTTCATCCTTGGTGTCGCTTGTAAACAACTCTGCTAACGCTGAAAGTAGAATAACACAGGCCTAGAGCGCCCTATTGCGGTTTAGGGTGAAAATAACATGTGATATGATATAATGGTGTGTTCATTTCCACACATAAGTCGCTCCGGAGTAAAAGTCGCACCCCCAGACAAACTATAAAAAAAACTGAGACTTATAGTCCAGAAAATAAGGTACTTGTTTACCACTATTTTTCTATTTGAAAAGGAGTATGAAGAAGTGAACACTTATTTAATCCCCTTACTCTCAATTACTTAGCAACAGGATGACAGTGTTCTTTTCTACTCTGTTGAGTTTGATCTTCCCATGAACTTTTGTGTTTTCAGAGCGCCGAGGAGATAGATGTCCTGCTGTAGCAAAGGACTGGGTCAAAAAAAAAAACACAAGAGCAAAGAGAAGCTGACCTGACTTGAACATTGATTTCTGTTCAGTCTGCTGTTTAAGAACAGATCAACCCATATCAGCTGAGTGGGATTCAAACAAAACCAGGTTGGATGAGGCTGGACTTGGGAGAGTTAAGGACCTGATGCACTGCTGTAATCTTCCTGGCACCACAAGATTGCTGTTCTAACTGTATATGTGTGTGAGGACATTCATAAATTTAATTGTTTGTGACCAGCAGAATCCCTGCAGATATTTTATATGTGTAGTCCCTTTGGTCTGTGGTGAACGATCCCTTAAATACAGCATGAAGACATCTCACAATGTGTCTTTACACTGTGAGCTTGTCTTTGTCTCTGTTCCTGAACACGCATCATCTCATGAAGCTAAACGTAATTTCCAGCAGGACAATGGTGTGTACCCGTATTCAGGTCAAATGTTCATAAATCTTTCGCTGGGATCTTCATTTTTAAATGTTTGGAGACAGAAATATTTCAGGAGGAATTGTTCTCTTTGTTTTGTTTTTGTAATATTCTTCAATTAATTTGGTTAATCTGAGAAAACCCTAAACATTCTCATAACATTCTGCTGACTTGGTTTGGTTGTGTTGTACTCCTGCAACTATATTTTGTTCAATATTAAAATTAATTCATCAGTCCTAAATGTACAAAATGTGCAGGTCAAATAGTAAGAACAACTGTTCAAACATTTCTTTGCAGTCCTGGGAAAGATGGAATAAAATAAATTGATCTTTCATAGGAGCAGCATGTCGCACTTGGAATATTTCAACACGTTCAGCTTTTATTTTGTGTAGCTCAGAATGGTTGATTTATTTCTGTCATTAGAAGGTGCTACTAATACATGTTGGTGGTTGTTTGACATTAATCTGAGAGAATTTAGTGTTTTTAATATTATATTTGTCTTTGAACTGCATGGCTTGGGGTAAACATGCTATGAATATTATGTTCTTCAGTGAAGTGAAGTATATTTTTGACTTCATATTTCTGCAGCAGGGCAGTTCAAAGTGCTTTACACAGTAAAAATAATACAGTGACCAATTATGAAACAAGCAATAAATATTCGATTTTGTCAAAATGTGATATTGTGAAGAATATCTAAATCAAACATGCAACAAATACATTGATCACTTCTAGTTATTATTAATCAGCTTGTTTCAGATTTGTGGGGTGTAAAAAACTGAATGCTGCTTATCCTTGTTTGGTTCTGTGGATGCAGAGTAGACCAGAAACAAAAGACCTGAGTTTTCTGGAAGGTTTTTACAGCATTGTATTTTGGTGCTAAGCCACTGAGTAATTTATATACTAACAACAGTATTTTAAAGTCTATTCTTTACTTTGCTTTAGTTAGAACGGTAGCTGCAGCATTTTAAATCAGCTGACTTTATGCAGATCTGTGAAGACATTGATGAAGTAATCAATTCTACTACAGATAAACACATGGATGAGTTCCTCTAGGTTTTTGGACATTAGTCCTTTAATCTTAAAAACGTTAAGGTATTAAGAACGTTTCCTGCCACTGAGAAGCCAGTGGCAGGATACTTTTGTGAGAGCATCACACTTACAGTGAAACATGGTGATAAGTTTGATTTATGTTTTCAATTCCTTTTAATTTTAATTCTTCCTTAAAACCTGGACAATTTATCATGTTTAATGGAATCAAGAAATTTGCAGAAAGGAGAGTGGACAAAAATCCTCAGTGGCATTTAAAGACTCATTCCCAGTTAGTGCAAACTTTTTGTCACTTGTTGCTACTATGGACAACTATAGATTCAGTGGGTCAAATTCTTCCAAAGGGTCAGGTTGGTTTGGATAACTTTTTTCTCTTAATAAAAAGGGTTACATTTCTATATTTAAATATTTAAGACTCTACTCTTTCAATTTTTTAAATGTTTTTATAAAAACATAACAAAGCTAGAAACATAAGTCTGTATTTTTTTTAAAATCCATAACGTGTTCCACTTAGTGAATTGCATGACTGAAATAAACTTTTCACTGAAAAATCTAAAGCTAATTATATTAAAGTAAATGTAACTTGTCTTTATAGGGGTGCATGTGGCTCTATGTATTTGTTCAGACATTTGCAGTTCAGACCCATTGAGTAAATTAGAATATTGAAACTTTAATTTATTTTATCTATTTTATCACTAAGTGAAACACATTCTAAATCCCCATGTCCATTCGAGGGCTTCGTACTCCAGCGTGAAGAAACAGCGGCTGATCATTTGTTCTGCTGTGCTGCTGCTGATGTGGAGTCGAGAAGTTGGTGGCGCTCACACTGCCTGCTCTCAGCCCTCGCCCTCGGTGTGCACAGACTTCTCCACAGCTGCTGCAGTTCCCAAGGCCAGGGGTAGCATATATTTGCGCATGCGTAAGACTGTCGAGCTCAATGAAGATGTCGCATTCAAGTGCGCAGAATTTGGTTCGCAGAATTAACACCGTTACCTTATACACAGCTTCCACCCAGCTCTCATCCCAACTCATCCACGTGTAAGGCAAGTGGCCTTATAGCTATACAGCAAAGTCAACGTTATTCTGCTTTAGGCTGTTGTTTATTAGCATTGACTTAGAATACAGTTTTGTCTTCCAACGCATTTTTACATTTCTCTGAAAGGGGAATGAACCTACATAAAACTAATAAACAAGAAACGCCGATGTTGGGATCAGTGGGTTATTGAACAAATTAAAACCACGAATAATTTACTTTAAGTAATTGAAATGAGAACAGTCAATCAGTGAAATAGCTGTAATTTAATTCAGGAAAAATTGAAAAGAGTAAGTTTTACATTTACAAGTAGGAGTATGCAGCGCATGTCGGCGCTAATGTTCTAAATTGCCTACACTTTCGGACTGAACCTGAAGGCAGCACAACTCATCCACATTGTCTGACCTCCGCAAACTCAGCCGCTGCCTCCCCGACGGTATGGTGGTATTTTCTGGCGTGTTTGACTTTCACCTCAGCCAAGCGGTGCCGCGGAGGAAACCAGGCCCGACATGACTGTTTCGGGGCGAGAGAAGAAAGGCCACCGGCAGGGGTGGCTGCTTCTCCAGTTGGAAGTGGCGTGGACTGCAGCTTGCTATGCTGTGCTGTTCGTTCTGTGCTCGTTGTGCTACAGCAACTCTCTCTACGGGGAGTTAGTGCACGATGATGTGTGGGCTATCGTAAACAATCCGGATGTCCGACCGGGCTCCAGTTTGCGGAACATCTTCAGGAACGATTTCTGGGGGAAAAGGATGGCGGACAACACTAGCCACAAGTCCTACCGACCTTTGTGCATCCTTACCTTCAAGTAAGTTCTCACTGCAACCCCTCGCTTCGTTGTTGTCACTTACACTGTGGCTGAATTTCGTCATGTTACTTCTATCCCACATTCCGTATCAGTATTGTCATAAAGAATTGGGAATCATTTTTCAGCGGGGGCCGTAAATGCGACATAAATTGGTTTCAAAAGACTCAGTAGGAACTGAACTTGAGGAACAAACTACATTCTTCCAAGCAAACACCCCAAACTCCGAGGCAGGCCGGTCTTGTGCGAAATTCGGTTCCCCTGTGAAAATCTGTTTCCCCTGTGTCGGGAGCGCGCATTACAGCCAGAGAGGCGAACGAGGCGGATCTGATCATTTTCGCGTCGCTTCTGATCGATTTCTCGGTAAAACAACTCATATAATCATGTCAAGGTTGTAACATTCAGTTTAATTGGCAGCTGTTGTTTAAAAAATTGTAAAATAAATAAATAAATGAGGTCTTCTGACTCTGATGCTGTTTTGTGTTATTTTAAACACGAAGAGAATCGCTCTTTTTCCAACTTTTCTCACGTAATCCTGGCAGAAATAAAAATCAGTCACCAAACACAGTTTTCCCAACACGTAGCGTATATGTAAAGATTTTTGACAATTTGGAAACAGTTGTTCATTATTCCCCAAGGTTATGGGGTAAGGAGAGGAAAGAATGGATAATTCAGCAGCCTGAAATAATCTGTTCCCCCTCCATAATATGGGAACAACTTCACTGACCAGCAAGATTTTTTTTCTCTGTTTATTCCTCTCATCAATAACAATACATCCTGTGATTTTGGTAGCATTTGCTCCTTATTTGCCAGAGATATGGGGGGGGACGGACCATATATTTTAGCTGGCTAAATAATCCGTTCCCCCTCCATAAAATGGGCATAAATTAATGAACCATAAACTCTTTAATTGTGCTTATTCCTGTCATTATCAACAACAAATCAGGTAAGTTTGAAAACATTTGCTCTTTATTTGCCAGCGGTATGAGTGGGAACCATATATTTTAGCCATCTGAAATAATTCGTGTCCCCTCCAAAACATGGGAACCAATTAATTTACCAGAAAAATGTTCTCTTCATTTCTCAAAGGTAAGGGGCCTTGGGATTTAAACTATCTTTCCATAGCTGTCTTATATCCAAATCTTTTAAGGATGCATATCAAATACAGTTATCAAAATGTAATTTATTAACCATTATACAACCTACATAAATTAGCACATCACAGCAAACTCAGGAACCTTAGGTTGTGAGGATAACATTAATGTTATTATTTTGAGTGTTTATGAAAATTGTTATCATGATTACTATTATTTGTATGTTTCTCTAAAAAAATCTGTACTTAGCCCAAACTTAAAACATTAACATGGAATCTGAAAACATTTATTTCAGGAAATTGTCAACTAATTAATAAATACAACTGCTTTGATTCTTTCCAATCTGTTTTTTGTGCTCACCACAGCACAGAGACTGGCCTAGTCAAAGTATTAAATGATATCCATATAAATACAGACTGTGGGAGAACCACGGTGCTGTTTCTGTTGAACCTCAGTGCAGCTTTTGACACCGTGGACCATGACATATTACTGAATCGACTGGAGAGTTGGGTTAGACTCTCTGGTTCGGTGCTCGACTGGTTTGAATCTTACATAAAGAACAGGGATTTCTTTGTTTCAATTGGAAACTTCTCATCATAGTTCAAAGGTCACACTGACCTCTTTGATGAGATGTGGGGTACCCCAAGGTTCAATCCTAGAGGACCCCTCTTATTCAATATTTATATTCTCCCACTAGCTCAGGTTATAACAGGAAATAATATTAGCTACCATATGATACTCAGCTCTACATTATGATGTCACCAGGTGACCTTTGACAACATCCCCTCACTGAATAAATGTGATAAATGACAAATGTGAGATGTGCCAAAACATCCTCAAGCTGAACAGAAACAAAACTGAAGGGATAATTTTTGGACCTAAAGAGGAACGATCTGGAGCTATAGATATAGAGTTATAGATCTAGAGTTATAGATCTAAAGTCAATGCACAGCTTCAGTCATAAAAAACTAGCTATCAGGCCTGAAACCTGGGAGTAGTGATGACCTCTGACCTGAACCTTGCAAGCCACATTATGTAAGCTTCAAACCAGTCGAGCACCGAACCAGATGCCCATGTTATGAAGGGGGGACGGATTATTTTAGCCATCTAAAATATATGGTCCCCCCCCCCATAACTCTGGCAAACAAGGAGCAAATGCCACCAAAATCACAGGATTTATTGTTGGTGATGAGGGGAATACACACAGTTAAGGATTTGCTGGTTAGTGAAGTTGTTCCCATATTATGGAGGGGGAACAGATTATTTCAGGCTGCTGAATTATCCATTCTTTCCTCTCCTTACCCCATAACCTTGGGGAATAATGAACAACTGTTTCCAAATTGTCAAAAATCTTTACATATACGCTACGTGTTGGGAAAACTGTGTTTGGTGACTGATTTTTATTTCTGCCAGGCTTACGTGAGAAAAGTTGGAAAAAGAGCGATTCTCTTCGCGTTTAAAATAACACAAAACAGCGTCAGCGTCAGAAGACCTCATTTATTTATTTATTTTACAATTTTTTAAACAACAGCTGCCAATTAAACTGAATGTTACAACCTTGACATGATTATATGAGTTGTTTTACCGAGAAATCGATCAGAAGCGACGTGAAAATGATCAGATCCGCCTCGTTCGCCTCTCTGGCTGTAATGCGTGCTCCCGACACAGGGGAAACAGATTTTCACAGGGGAACCGAATTTCGCACAAGACCGGCCCAAGCCTGCAGGGGGCCCAAGCCTGCAGGGGGCCCAAGCCTGCAGGGGGCCCAAGCTTGCAGGGGGTCCTGAGCGAAATTTGGTTTTGGGGTCTTCTATTTCTGCTAATAATGTGGACAGGTTGCAATCAACAGTCAGACGATTAGATCATTCACACACGTGCTAAACTTATTGCATCTCTGACAGTGCTGTTTACATTGCATCTTGTATGCAATATAGATGCATTTATTTAACCTTTGGGGCTCGGTGATCAGCCGCTACTTCTCTGCAAACCGGATGTTGAAATCTCCCCCCTCAGCTCCCACTTCCAGTTGGTATCCAGGGAGACTTCTGTCCCTCGGTTTGCAAAAGTCTTATTTCCGAGGATATGTGCTTGCTGGCTATGTGCTTGTCCTTCTACAAACTTTGCTGGAACAGTGATCTCATTGTTTATATGTCCTGGGTTTGAGGCCTGGCACTAACAGTGTTGAACAGATTAGCAATGAAAACCATTTTGCAATTTAAGAATGGATCTGTATTGTTTTAAAGAGATAATACTCCCAAAAGATATTGTGGTTGTCAATGAAGGTCACTGAGCTGGCAAAGCTTTATTTAATAAACTACTTGTTAATCAGAAACAGTCTGCTGTAATTCTCATCTCCTCGTGTAACCTGGTTGAATTTCTCTTTTGTTGTAATTACTCAAAATGTCTTTTTTTTTTTGGTCATTTGTATGGGTTCCTACCTAACAGAAAATCTCTGTTATTGTTTTAATTGTGTTACTTTAAAAACGGAAGCCCCTCCCTTTTTGTTTCTTCTTCTGTGGTATCATCTTTAAAATGTTTGCATCCCTAGACCCTCCCCTTTTGTCATGTTGTCCTGTGGGAGAGGTGTGTACTATTTATTTTGTATCTAAATACATCCAGTTTATTTATAGATTTATTAAGTTAATTTCTGTTATGTACTTTTATTTATGAATCAATCAATCAAATTTTATTTGTATAGCACATTTCAGCAGCAAGGCATTTCAAAGTGCTTTACATCATGAAGTCATGCAACATAGAATAAACAATACATTAAGTCAAGTTACATCATTACATTTTTAATTGATTACGTTTCAAATAAAACTCTAAACAGGTGTGTTTTTAGTTGAGATTTAAAGGAAGTCAGGGTTTCTGCTGTTTTACAGTTTTCTGGAAGTTTGTTCCAAATTTTTGGTCCATAGATGCTGAAAGCTGATTCTCCTCTTTTGGTTCTGGTTCTGGAGATGCAGAGCAGAACCAGAACCTGAGAGTCTGGAAGGTTGATACAGCAACAGCAGATCTTTAATGTATTGTGGTGCTAAACCGTTCAGTGATTTGTAAACTAACAACAGTATTTTAAAATCTATTCTTTGAGCTATAGATAGCCAGTGGAGGGACTTTAAGACTGGTGTTATGTCTCTATCTTCCTGGTTTTAGTGAGAACGCGAGCAGCAGCTACTGGATCAGCTGCAGCTGTTTGATTGATTTGTTGGACAGGCCTGTGAAGACGCTGTTACAATAATCAATGCAACTAAAGATAAACGCATGGATGAGTTTCTCTAGATCTGGCTGAGACATTAGTCCTCTAATCCTGGAGATGTTCTTCAGGTGATAGAAGGCCGACTTTGTAACTGTCTTTATGTGGCTCTGGAGGTTCAAGTCCGAGTCCATCAGTACTCCCAGGTTTTGGGCTGATCGCTAGTTTTTAGTTGTAATAACTGAAGCTGTGCATTGACTCTACATCGTTCCTCTTTAGGTCCAAAAATAATGACTTCAGTTTTGTTTCTGTTCAGCTGGAGAAAGTTTTGGCACATCCACACATATATCTGTTCTAAGCATTTATTCAGTGATTGTATGGGGTCAAAGGTCACCTGGTGACATCGTAATGTAGAGCTGAGTATCATCCGCATAGTTATGGTAGCTAATATTATTTCCTCTTATAACCTGAGCTAGTGGGAGAATATAAATATTGGACCATCATCCCAGTCTGCCAATCCAGGGGAACGGCCCCAGATGTCCATGCAATATTGGAGAGTCGTGTCAACCAACACAACCCTACAACATCCAGAGCCTTAAGGAACTCCGGCCAAATCTGTTGCGCTGATATGCCCGGATAAGAAGGGCGCATTTGAGAACGTGTCGCTCTCCCGATGCTCTGTAACGAGGCTGGTTGAGGCCATCGCTGGAAACTTAGAGCTACAGCTTAAGAACAGAGCGCCCGACTTTGACTGTTTTTCTCTGGCTTTGGATGAGAGCAGCGATGTACGTGACACCGCCCAGCTGCTCATCTTCTTACGTGGGATAGCTGCAGACTTTCAAATCACAGAGGAGCTGGCCGCCGTGCAGTCAATAAAGGGACAACCACAGGTAATGACTTGTTGACAGAGGTAAATGCGTGTTTGGACATGTTAGGACTGAAATGGGACAAACTAGCAGGTGTGACATATCTAGCATGGTTGTCCATATCTGACGGGAAAAAATGTTGGACTTTTAAAGAAGATGCAGGATAAAGTGACAGAAATTGCAGTGATTCAATGATTGTTTTTGTTTTCTTATTTCAGCCAAAACCAACAACAGAACATGAATCACAAATCTCGCGATACTAGCCTTGTCTCTAATCTCCAGAGCTGCGTTGCATTTATTGGTCTAGCTTAGGCTTGGAAAACTAAAATAAAAAAAATACAAAACCAAGCTTAAGGACTAATAAAGTTTAACCTTCCTTACTGTATATATATGTGTATGTAAAAAAAAGAAAAAAATTCCCTTCTCACCCACCGCGGGTGGTTCTTATCCTCTGAGCTCGGGTCCTCTACCAGAGGCCTGGGAGCTTGAGGGTCCTGCAGTATCTTGGCTGTGCCAAGGACTGCACATTTCTGGACTGAGATGTCTGATGTTGTTCCTGGGATCTGTTGTAGCCATTGCTGTTGTAGCCAGTTTGGGGGTGACTGCCCCGAGGGCCCCGATGACCACAGGCACCACTGTGGTCTTCACCCTCCAGGCCCTCTCCAGTTCCTCCCTAAGGTCCTGGTATTTCTCCAGTATTTTCTTCGACAAATTGAAATATTTAAATGGGAGGGAGAAAAGAAGCACAACAAAAAAAAAAAATGCATATGTAAGTGACAGAATATCCATGCAAAATTATTGGATAAAATATCGACATCTACAAAAAAGTATGCATGTTCATATATGTGGATTGTTTATAATTTGTATAGAATAGAGACAAATGTCAAGTGTCCTTGGATATTTTGAAAGGTGCTGTTATAATAATGTTATTATTATTATTACTATTATTAAAAGTCGGATGTAAATTCAGTTGTGTGTACTTGACTCTTACTTTTGAAGTCCTTTAAAGTTCTCTGCTTTGTACCACGTTAAAAAAATAACTGTTCAATTTGATCATCATAAAAATCAATGTGATATTGATGCCCATGATGAGTGTATGCAAACTTTTTGCTTGTAGTGTAAATGTCCACCTGTGCATGGATGTGTTCCAGAGAGTGACCAATTTGTGTCCCTGTATATTTGAAGTCTGTTAAACATATTACTACTTAATATAAACACTAATGTGTTGATTACGAACGCATAAACCTATTGGTACTATTTTTATCCAACAAGCTGGTTTTTATTGATTGACTGTTTCATATCTGCTTCTCTTCTGATCAGGTTGAATATCCTACTGGGTGGCATGACGCCTCTGTATTTCCATATCATAAATGTGTGTTTGCACTGCACCGTTACCTGCCTGCTTATGTACACATGTGATCGTTGCGTGTTTGAGAACCCATGCCTGGCTTTCATCACGGCACTCCTCTTTGCTGTGCACCCTGTTCACACGGAGGCGGTGAGTACAGTCCAATATCTGTTCTCCATCTATCATACTTTGTACAATTTTAATTAGTCATTTTGGCAAAAAAGGGTTTTCTGATAAACAGAATTTCAAGCATTAGAATTTTACCTTTTTAAAAAAATTAAAATGATTTACTTTCAGCAGATGCTTATTCATTCAACTCTATTGTAGTTTTTAAGATGAAACTCATTAATAGGTATTTTGAAGGTCATGGGTTCAAGACCCGGCCTGAGGGCTTTCTGTATGGAGTTTGCATGTTCTTCCTGTGCCATGGCTTCCTCACAGTCCAAAGCACATGACTGTTAGATTAATTGGTCTCTGTAAATTCTGTTAGGTGTGAATGTGTGTGTGTTATTGTCTTTGTGTTGCCTTGAGATGGACTGGCTACCTGTCCAGGGAATATCCCGCTTCACAGCTCCCCTTGATGCCCTGCAAGTATAAACGTATTAAACGATGGATGGATAAATCACTATATTTGAAAAAAGTTAAGTCAGCTGTGTTAAGTCAACTAAAGATAATGCACCCACAGTTACTGGAAGGCCTTTTCTTTTCTTGTGCTAAGAATAATGCCAAAACTTGCAGGCTTATTCAGTCAGTCTATATGTGTTGTTCAGGCTTGTCAGATTAATAGCACTTTTTGAAAATCTTTTAGCAGGTATTAAACATACTACGAAATATAAACATGTTAAAACATACGTAATCGTATTAATCTATATAATGTCTTTCACTTGGTGATGGAACTGCTGACAAAGGAACTAGTCATTTTCTAGTTGATGGAATCAGCCTGTATTTGGTGAATGCTTACCGACAATTTTGTAATATTGTTGTGAAGAATTATCACATAGTTGCCTTTTATTGTCTTATTTTATATATGAATAAGTCATATATTTTGTGCAAAGTGCTAAAAACATCAACAACATAAGATTCTGTAACAATAAAAATGTTATTAAACATTTAAAAAGCAGAATAAGTAACTTCTGTGTAAACCAAATGAATCCTGGTCAGTCCAAACTTTGTACTTTTCAATTATGTGATTCTGACTCCACAGTTGTCCCTCAGTTGGTTGGCAAAACTTTTGTCATAGCAGATGAGATATGATCTGTCTTCAATATAGCAAATAATAAAGATGCAAAAACCTTTTGGTCTGGTTGGAGCAGATGGTGAGTAGAGTGACCATCAATATCACTGGATTCTATAAAATGTGGCTTAAAGCTGAGATGCTGATGCTTGGATATGTAAAATATATATTCTGTCTGCTAATAAATCTATAGTTTGGTTTCTGTCAGTTCTAGAAACAAGAGGGAACAAAGTGAATTTCTCTTTATAATGGCCCATAATTTAATTTTACTTAACAGGAGCCATGATTTAAAATTTAACAAACTTTGGCTCTTTATGCTTTATGAAATATTTCATCCTATTTGATGATTGATCTGATTATTGCCACGTTCTACGAACAAATGAAACAATTTGTCCTGATTCAACGTTTATTAAAATGTATTGAAATGATTGCACATAGCCTACCCTAACCAAGACCTAACAGTGTATGTTATTTAATAATTAAATGAATTAAAGCAATATTTTCTTATGGATTTAATTTCAAGTGCAACAATTTTTCAACAGGCAAACAGAGAAAAACAAACTTACTTCAAAGAGAAACCGCATGTTCTGTACTTGACTTTGACATATGTGCTTTAGGAGTATAACAAAGAAAAAAATATTCTATGGATTTCTTTGTACATAACTTTGAATTTAGCAGATAATTGAAGTATTGTAAAAGTATCTCCATTAATGCATCAAAGGTTAATGCATTAATGCGTTAACCTTTAAATCTTTAAACGATAAGTAACACTTACTGTTATCTATTGTTTTAAGTCCAAGAAAAGCATTTCTAAGTACATGCTGTTGGTTGACATGTTTATTGAACAAAAATTGTGAGATTGAGTCAATGACTGAATGGAAGATAAAATAAAATGTTCAGTATTAGACTTGCAAAGGTCATTGATCATCAATTCCAATCCATGAATAATTGTTTTGTGTATGTTTAAATTTTATATTGGTAATCTTATCATTGCAGTTTTTAGCTGAATTTTAACATAGAGGACGTTCTTTGAAATCTAGTAATTTCTTCAGCAGTCTACTTTATGTAACCCTACTTCAGCAGATGAACTCTTCCGAAATCTCTGCATGTATGTGTTGCAGGTGTCTGGCATTGTGGGCAGAGCTGATGTCTTGGCTTGTCTGCTGTTCCTGCTGACATTCCACCTCTATATTAGGTAAGGTAACTCAGTGTCACAGTGTCCCCATTCGCACAAGCTTATAAAGTTCACCTTATTGGAACATCGCTACATTCACCAATGCAGATACTGCATTTGTATTAGGGATGAAAGTTATTGAATAATTCATTCATCTAAGGTTGATGCATCAATTGACTAACATTCGATAAGCAGCTTTTTTTCTTTTTTTTTCCAAAACAAAAATGTTTTCTCTTATTTCAAGGGAATAGACAGTCTTTCCATAACATGAACAGAAAATTTTTCATAATATGCTCAGTTCTAAAAAAAGAAAAAAGCATGGCATTGTATTAAAAAGTGTTGTTAGCTGTATTAAAATCTGACTGAATAATCAGAAAATTTTGACCTCAGACATATGAAATGTAACAAAACAGGAGCCTATTGTGATGCCTAATAGAAAAAGAAAATATATTCTTTTCATCATGGGTGATTAATAACAGTTCATCCCCAATGAACAGAAAAATATCAAGGAATGTAGACTTTATTTGCCACGCCGTGTCAACAAAATAGACAAAAACTGCTTGAGCTTATTGGGTTAGGGTAGAACTGCATAAAGTGCATTTTGCGTTCCACAGACTATGTTTGGACTGTTTCACTTTCCTGTTTAGGGATGTTCCCTCAGCCATTTTTGTTTCTCCACTTAAAGCTGACCATCAGCGCCTTCTTTTGCATGGTGGTCAAACTATAATACACAGAGAATATATAAACAAACGCTATTAGCTAATCAATTAGAACTCATTTTAATCTAATCCCATTTTTGACAGTTAATCCTAAAGCGATTGTTTGCATCCCTAGCTGCAAATGATCCAATCAGTTACATACACTGACAATGCTGCATCACTGTGGTGCAAAAGAAACAGACCTCTTTGAAAAGCTTTTAAGCCTCCAGGAAGATATTCAGGAAACACAAAGGTTCATACCTCACTGTGGTGTGGACATAATCTCCTGATCTCTCATGCCAGGCACTCCTGCCCACTATCACATCCAATCCAAATCCTGTGCTCCAGCTGAACATTTGGTCTGATTTATTGAGGACCAAATGTTCCATGGATTTGTTCACGCTGAGCTTATGTGCTGCAGCTATATATCTGTACTGCCAGATTGACAGCCTTCAACTTCTGAAGTTGAAGGCTGTCAACTTGTCCTTAACCCTGACCCTAACACATACCCACAGAAAGAAGGTCACAGGACCACGATGAGGGATATGAGTTTGAAAACATTTCTCCGACATGCCTAACATGTGCTTGTTCTAAATGAATATCATCACTTTCTTTGATTTCCAATTTTAACTTCCAATGATTCACTTCCTGCTAAAGAGACCCAGCGGAGCTGGACAAAAATCCACAGAAAAGCTGCACACCAGGCTACGAGCCACCTGGTTCAAAGTGTGGGAAAAAAGTAGTGGCTTATAGTCCGAAAAATATGGTAATTTAAACAGAAATCATAAATGTTTTCATAAAATCAAAGGAATTAATTCTATGTTCACTGTTGAATTGGCAGTTAAACGACTAGAAAAACAATTTAAAAGTTCTGAATAACGGTAGTAATAACTGGTGTGACATACAGTGCTGATTAAAAGTTATTGCCCTCATTTTATTATTAAACCCATTTTATATTATTGTGTAATTAATTGATTTAATTCTTATTGCGATGGGCAGAGCAGTGAGTTCACTGTGGTCCAACAGTCTCCATGCTCACCAGATCTCAGGCCAATAGAACACTTTTGTGATGTGGTGGAACAAGACCATGACCTTATGGATGTTCAGCCAACAAATCCGCAGTGATGATCTGTCATCATAGAGATCCCAGAGTAGCTGCAAAATTTCTGAGAAGTCATTGCGAGACCCACTTGAATCTAAATTCAACAAGAAATTAATTTAAATTCAATGTGGCTGAAACAAGGCAGTTGTGAATGCATCCTTGACTTGGTGTAAATGCTTTAAAAATATGAGGTTGTATTAAAATGTGAATGCCATTGTATTCTCTGGTATCACAGGAGTATAGATGAATGGGTCTCCGAGGACTCGTTCCCTTCCACTGTGTCTCCAGGGTTTCTGCTCATCAGCTTGGTTTTGGGTACCTGTGCAATGCTGGTCAAGGAAACAGGAATCACTGTGTTTGGAGTGTGTCTGCTCTATGATGCTCTGGTGCTGTGCCGCAAGCCTCTCACACAGTAAGCACAAAGTTCTTTTCTTTGTTGTCAAGCCCAAGCAGCACAAGGGTATTGAATGCCTACGGTATCCATACTATTATTCTACTGTCAAATAAATTAACTATTTGGAGGCTTAAACATATACAAAAATGCCCCGAATTGGTTGGATGCATCGATCATCTGTGAAAATGACTGATTTTAGGGAATTCGCAAAAATTTCAGCAGGAACAGCTTAACAGCTCTCCCAGGCAAATTACGAAATACCTTCTGCCTTGGCTTAACTTTATCAAAGAAGCATGAAAAGGGACAGATTTGTAAAACTCCTCAAAACCTTCAGAAAACTCTCTTGCACCCATTTTGAAGTCAGCCATCTTAGATTGGCTGACGTTTGGCCTCCACATTTGACTGAACTTCTCCTAGAGAAGTTCAGTCATATCATATGGGTCTCCATATGATATGTCCATTTATTAAAATGGACTTGGCATATGATCAGTTTGCTCATAAGATAATGGGGATCAAAATTTATCAAAATTAGTTTTTGAGCATGTTAAAGGGACGTGACCAAAATCTTGCCATAAAACATAAAAAATCTACTACACCAAAACTCATTGAGATGCCAAACCTTCAGGGATTAATCAGTCATTAGGGCTGGGCCATATCATTTATAATAATACTAGTAAAAAATATATATTGTTATATGCTAATTTCGTAGTGTAAATACATCATCCTATCATCATACATGCAGAGATATTCAAGTTATAAAGGTGAGGCAAACATGGCTGAACTGCCAGAAAAACAAAAAGAAGTTGGTCAGGTGGTTTACAGTCTGGATGGTATTGAATTTCACAGAATTACCTGATATCTGCAGTAAGGTGAGGACATATGGCAGGGGTGGGCAACTCCAGGCCTCAAGGGCCAGTCTCCTGCAACTTTTAGATGTGTCTCTAATGCAACACACCTGAGTCAAATAATGAGGTCATTAGCAGAACTCTGGAGAACTTGACTGCACTTCGTAGGTGATTCAGCTATTTAATTCAGCTGTGTTGGACCAGGGAGACATCCAAGAGTTGCAGGACACTGGCCCTCGAGGACCAGGATTGCCCACCCCTGACATATGGTCATTTGAATAGTGTTTTGGACGTTGCAGCTCCCATATTGGTTACCTAGTTACATGTAGTTTGACTGGATCAACCATTGCAAATAAAATATGTAAAACACCGATGTCCAGGGACGGAACCGCTGGGGGGCACTGGGTCCACCTGACATCTGATTACCTCCTCTCCCCCATGACTGATATGTAATAACACCAGGTTTATTCCTATACAGTATTTGGAATCATTGTAAGCCACTCTAATATGCAAAGAAGAAAAACAATAATAAAAAGATGAAAAGAAAATGTAAATTAATTTATATCAGGCGTAAACTCAGCCTGCAGTATTCTCGTACTCATAAAAGCAAGCCGTATTGTTCTGCTGGATGTTCCTCTTGTGGTGCGGTGAGATGTGGCACTGGAATTCACTTAGAAGAGCAGGCCCAAGTGGATGGAAAGTTTTGGTTGCACATTTTTTACATCTACAAATTCACAGTGAATATCCACTTAAAGCAATAAGAAATGGAGTATTGGAACAAACTAATCGCCCACACCCATCCTTACAGGCCAGTAATAACAGACAAACAAACACACATATTACTGCATAAACATTCACCAAAGCCTGCAGAAAACACACACAATCAATTGAATAAACATAAAGATATGATAATAATTATTAGTAAGAGAAATAAATAAATTAAAAAAGGGCTGGAGTGTCTACTCGACTTCCACAGTCTGAGTACAGTCAAGAAACCTACTCTGCCTCAAAGGAATAATTTATTTTTGAGGAAAAATTTTAGCTTCTTAAGCTTTAAGTTGTAAAGTACCTACTAGACTCAGTAAATGTGATGGACTAGAAATAACTGATGGACCCTAAGATTCTGCTGTTTCAAATCCTTGGACAGACCTGAAACACCAAAAATGGCTGACTAAGGGTTAGGAACACCAAGCCAAGCTTATTGTGGCAAAAATATCAAACCAATAAGTCGTCAGCTTCGTACATGACCAAATCATATGCACATGTTTGGCCAGAGATATGCTGCATCTACCACAAGCCTCATTGACAGGGTGGAATATTCAGTCTAGTCTGGCATAGATATGATGATAACCAATGCATATAACCTTCCATTTGTTCATTCTTGCAGTTGACGTTTGGATCTTTTTTGTGCCCACAAGAAAGTCTATATTGATTTGCCAAATTAGAAAACAAAATTTCAAATACAGATCAGCCAGTTGCCAAAAATGTCAAAGTCACCTATCTAAGACTACTTTGGCTTTTAACAGGATGACCTGTTTTTGCTCCACAGTCACCTTTTGAGTTCGAGACTCAAGGACTTGCCCCACTTCTGCACTCCCTTCATTAAACGGGCTTGCCTTATCTCTGGCTATGTAAGTATTATTTTATAGTAATATTTGGTTTACTGTTTTTGCATGTCTTAATCACTTTATGAGAAATGTTTGAACACATGATCATCTTTTGGTGTTTTACTTCAATAAAAATCAGTTAATTTATATAGATCCAATTGTTAACGAATTTAATGTCAACATATTTTACATACAGATCCAGTAAAAATTCTGATATTGACCAACTTCAGTTCAAATCAGTCAAATTCATTCCATCTCAATTATTTTACTTTTTCCTCCATTAAGACTCTGAAGACCATTGCTTTTTGTCCAGAAGTTTAATGATGTAGAAAATGTGGAATTGAAATAAAGTATAACAAACAATACAATTACAACATGTACAATTGTAATCTTCCATGTACACTGTCTCTACAGTGTAACATAAACTACATTACCTTTGATGCAAGAAAAAACATGACTGCACTGTACTTTCACAGATCGTTGCTTCAACAATCTGAAAGTTAGAGAATAAAGTTCTCTCATGTTGCAAAGAACTGGAAATAAGTAAAGAATAAACAATATACATAACACCAGAAAGGATGATGCATGATGCAGATGCATGTGGATTACTGTCAATCATCAAGCAACATGTATACATCCATAGATGTTTTCTTTTCATTATTGTAAATGTAATATTATGTCCTGAGAAAATAAATCATTGTTTTCTTATTATCTCTAACCCATAATCCTCAAAAAGAGAGTTGACATTTCATTCCATGTAAGGAACCTATATGAGTTTCACTTTCTGAAAGTGACAGAAAAAGTTGAATCTTTTGAAAATATTCACATTTCTTAAGATGTATTTGTATATTTTAAATTGATTTTAGTTATTAATGATGCAGTCAAGTTTAGTTCTTATTCATATCTGCTAGCCTAGCAGGCTAAGTGAATTGTAACCACGTCTCAGTATGTTTCTAGAATACGCATAGTGTTTTCACTGATCAGAAGAAAGAACTTTGGAGTTTTTGCTCAGCCAATCATTCGGAAGGTCTGATCAAAAAACTGCTTCTACAATGCAGTGTCCCACTGTTCATCAAAAGCATAGCTGCTGCTGCGAAAAAAAAAACATGTTGGAAAATGTCTTTTTTTTTTCCCAAAATAGTTTTTTTCAAACAATCATGTTGTCCTGTTCTGTCTCATTTAACTATTGCCAGGGGCAGATCTAGAAAAATATCTACTGGGTGGCAAGAGGGGGTCAAGAATTTTTCAGGGGTGGCAGTAGATATATAGTCTCAATACCACGTTTGGCATACATATACCTTTACATATACATATAATTTACTTGTTTCAAAATATTTTTAACTTGCATTATTTCAAAATGAGCTTCATGTAGCAGTGAGGATTAAATGTAAATTCTTAATGTAGTTAATTATTTTTACATCTTTCATACTGCTGCTAATTGATATGCATTACTGGACTGGACAGCGCCTATTAGTCGCTATGTGATGCATTGAGTTATGTCCAGACAAGCATTCTATTCCAATGCAGAATGAGCAGAAATCTGTAAACTCAAATAACCCAAAGGAAAGGACACAAAGGGAGCACCAATCCTCCCAAGCACGAGCTTCTGCTTGTGAAATTAAACTACTCAAAAGTCAAACTGATTAGCAGAACAAGCAAGAACAAAATGTTAAAAACTGCCCAAAGCCGTTACAAGCATCAAAGGTAGGGGAGAGCTGAACAAAACCTCTTCCGACAAACTGCCCCACAGGAGGAATGATATCAGGAGCCTTTTATGTGGTGCAGGTGGGCCTCATCAGGATCCGATTGGTTTGAAAATCCTCTGCTGGTCCAATGGAGTGGCTGCTCTCCTGCAGCCTCCAGGCAGCCAATCAGGAAGGTGTACCCTCACAGTTGAACCTGGATAACAAGAGAAACCTGCACAACCTCAAGAGGCCAGGGGCCGTAACACTCCCCCCCTTAAATTACAAAACCAAGTTTTGTAAATACTTAGTCACACAAAACAAAAGCATACTCAAATCCTGAAAAGGCCATTTATTGTTCCTTTCGTATGTTGGATGTTCAGATTGTATTCTTGCAATAGTACCGTAAATTCCAGACTACAGAGAACACCTGATCATAAGCGTCACCCAGTACATTTTTAAAGGAAAAACTATTTTGTACATACATAAGCCGCATGTGCCTACATTGAAACATGAGATATTTACAAAAAAAGACGGTACATAGAAAGAGTTTTAATAATATACCTTAGCTTTTCTTTCCAAACAGTGCCAGTGACACAGCAGCAAAACGGTAGTAACTCAGCACTAACAGGGTTGGTAGAAAAAAATATACAGGTGAAAGACCTGAGTGAAGTTGGCCCCCCCACCTTCTTCAAATCAGACAAAATTGGTGTCAAACGTTTGTGCTGCGTTTGTGCTGGTTTGTACAGCAAAAATTTTCGTTTGTGCCGCTACCGTTTTCAAGATATAAAGGAATGTTTTTAGAGGTCATCATCAGAGGTCAACCACTCCCCTGGCCCTGCTTACATTTGCAAAAATAAATACATTTGGTGTCAGTCAACTGTCCTACGTTTGTGCTGGTTTGTGCAGGAAATTTTTTTCATTTATATTGCTATTACAAATGATAGCACTGCAAACTATTATTAGTTATATAAATAACAAGGTCATCAAAGGTCAACCAGCTCCCCCACCTTCTTCAAATAAGGTAAAATGGTTGTCAATTGACTTGACTACATTTGTTCAGCAAAACTGTTTGTGCAGCTATCATTTTAAAGATATTAAAAGAAAAGTGTCCAGAGGTTATCAAAGGTCAATGAACATCTGTTCATGCTGAAACTATCAATTTCATTTAAACTGCCGTGTAAGTTGCTAACATATGAAGATAAATAATAACATTTTAACATGGAAGAAATTCAATTCAAATTAGGTCTCATCTAAAATGAATAGGTTGGTACATCACCTCCCAAAACAATCTCGGTGACCTGTATCTTAGCTTTTGATCACTAGAGGGCGCTATTAGACAAACTTTACTTTTGAAATACAAAAAATAAGAATAAAACATGTGCTTGGCATCTACTCAGCCTTTTTGAGGTCAATCTTATTATCGACAGCAATCATCAACACTTCTTTTCAATACTTCATCGCAGTGCATCAAGGTAAGTTTGTCCACTTGCGCTTGCAGTATGCAAGATTCATAAAAGCAATGTATTTTTACACATTTTCCAAAACATTAACTGTTTTAGTACAGTATGATGTAAGACAGCTCATCTGTGCCAAAAAATAATAATACTCAGGCTTCTCCTCCTGCTATTGTAATCTGCAGAAGTGTACCCCTTAACAACCACTCAGTCAGGAGATTATCTCAACGCTGTGATAATGGCAGAAGAACAATGTACTGTTCTAGGAAAAGTTTACTTGCAGTCATCAGTGGCTATGCTAAGTAGCCAGAGCTGTCATGACATGCAATGCTATTGGGAGTAAGCTCTAATATAGGAAATCAGTATTGAAATATCTGATGTAGAAGTTTAATAAAGTTGCAGTACTAAATTAATGGTGAAACCACCCCTTTAAAGACATTGTCCTGATGTGGCCTAGAAAAAAAAAATCACTTTTCACTTTGTACAAACCAGCACAAACGTAGGACAGTTGATTGACACCAAATGTATTTATTTTTGCAAATGTGAGCAGGGCCAGGGGAGTGGTTGACCTCTGATGACCCCTGGAGAACATTTTTCTTAATATCTTGAAAACGATAGCGGCACAAACGAAAATTTTTGCTGCACAAACCAGCACAAACGCAGCACAAACGTTTGACACCAATTTTGTCTGATTTGAAGAAGGTGGGGGGGCCAACTTCACTCAGGTCGGTGAAAGTCACTGAGAGCTGTCTTCATCTGTGCACTGAAACCATGGAAGTCTTGGTTTCAGTGCAAGACTGAATGTCAGATAATGTATTATCTGACATTATTATCTGATAATGTCAGATGATATCTGACATTATCTGAGATAATGTCAGATATTCTTCGCCACACACTTTCTCAGTCTCTCTTTCGTTGTTCTTTATCGGCCAGCTCGATTGCTTTTAACTTGAAAGCTGCATCATATGCACTTCTTCTTGCATTTTCCATGATGAGGGTCTGTTCATGCTAATTTTATTCATGCACAAAGCGTGAAGTTACATTAAACTTGCGTCTTCCTCGACACATATATTCCACCTGTCTCACTCTTACCTTTTCTGCTCGAGCGCCCCTGGCGGCCATTAGAAAAAATGCATAAATAAGCTGCATCATTGCATAAGCTGCAGGGTTGAAAGCGTGTGACAAAAGTCGCGGCTTATAATCCGGAAATTACGGTAATCCCCACCATGTACAGCCACTGATTGTGGTTGTACATGGTGGGGATTACCGTAAAGAAATGCTTGTGGATTAAGATCAGTGAATACATCAATCAACAAACTACTGTAAACTGTAAACATGGAAGAGCCAACAACAGAGCCAAGGTTTCTTTTTCAATTGTGAAATAGTTTTGTTAAACTTATGGGAGAAATAGCAAACAGGATGATTTAAACCCTACAAATCTTCCTGAATTAACAATGCACCAGCTCCAAGTGTGCTGGCATCCACCTCTAGCTTGAAAGGTCAAGTCAGTTCAGGTGCAGCTAGTACTGGTGTGGGGCAAAGAGTATGCCGCTCACATTTTGTTTTTGGTGTGGGATAACTATTTATCAGCACTGACAGGAGTAAGAGAATGACTAGAACAAAATGGATCATTTGTTGCTAGACCACCAGCATTGTTCAGCTCAACCACTTTTAGTGGAGTTCTGACTGCAATTCGAGCACAAACGCCATTAAGTTTGAGTGCAGGTCGGGGTGACATGACTGTTTAACTTTACACCAGTCTGAGCTTCCTGGAAATGATGAAGATCACTGACGCTTTGACACCTTTTTTTATTGGCTTGTTCAGCACTTACCACAATCTTTAAACATCTTTGTAATATTTCATCAGCTTGTTGAGCAGATGACGAATGTTGTCTGGTCGGAGATGGATGCTTTCTCCCAGAGTGAATCAGGCTCCTCCAGCACCACCAAATATGGAAGTAACGTCATGCTGTTAAGTTGCATCACTTTCTCTAGAAAATGGAGACATCAAAACAGAATCAGAATTGGAAATATCAGGGTCCTTGCATGCCTGTGCATGGGTGACCATACAGGCGGGGTAGAGCCCAGGGTCTGAAGAGTCTGGGGTTGTTTAATTGAAAGGATTGTCTATAACAGGTGTGTCAAACTCATTTTTGTTTTGGGCCAAATCAAGATCATGAAGGCTCTTACAGGGCCCGTTGTGCCAGAATGTGTTGATAAAAGCTGTTCACAAACTGCTAATATGTCAATGAATTCTTAAAATTACATAGTATTATTGAAGATCTCTTCAGTCCCTTCAGGAACTAATAATAAATGCGACTGTTTATTTACTCGCTGTATAAATCATGGACTATAATCATACATCAACTAAATTCTCAAGAAACTGGAGGGATTGATTTTATAGCTGGTGTGACTTATAGTCTAGAAAATAAGGTAATTCAATATGGATGTATTTAGAAGACCAAATACACCTTAAGCTCTCATAAGCTTTGAATAATTCTATGACTGACTATACAGTAAAATCAATTACACAGTAGGGGAAAATTGTTACGTCTGTTATATGTACTTTTAATACACTGATGAGAAATGATTACATGTAGCTGGGAGTAACCTCTGAGTAAAGTTGGGTCAGGGAGTGGAGCGGAGCTTATAGATACATGTAGCCATCTCTAAAACAACTGTTATACGACCATTATAGCTTCATTCTCGCTGACTGCAATTAGGACAGTAATCATTCTTTTTTTTTTTTCTTTTTTTTTTGAATGTCTAAGCATGTGTTGTGAAATCAGTACCAAATTAACTTGTCACTTCACATTTTAGGGGGGTCAGTTTTCACCAGCTTCACATTACTAACCTGTAAACATGAACAGCTTCAGTGAATGAAGGAACAACCGCTGTCCTGTCTTCTTCCCCAAACTGTCTGGGGAGTGGGGGGGCAGAGCTTTCTGCATTTTGGTTCCTTTTTTTCCTTTTCGATTTAACATGGTATTTTGGTCAATTTCAGTCTAAAAAACACACATTTAATAATTTATGTGGTTGCTTATACTCAAACATTTTATTTAATTTTTTTTACTATCGATAAGGTATAGGTAGGGTGAGAAGGTCAATCATCACTTATTACAATAAGTGATGATTCAAATCTCGCACTTTATGGTGCATCACATTAGCGTGATTGTGGTATTTTCCTGACCACCGATATTCCTGACTCAATGGACAACAATCAATGCTGTTGCCTCGCGCTCTGTCCTTCTCTTGCAGTTCCCGCTACTTAGCAGTAGGTGTCGGGTTACATTTTGTTGCATTCAATGTTATCGGAAAAAAGTTTCATGTGGTTAATATCCGATTTGCCATTACTATTTATTGAATTCATCGTCGCCAGCTGGTGTGGCAACAGGGGTGGTAAGACTCTCAGCTAGGGTGGCAACTGCCACTCCCTGCCTCCCAGTAGATACGCCCCTGATTATTGCTCTTAGTCTTTTTTAATGCACATCACTATATTGTATGTAATTACCAGACCTTGGGTTGTTTTTAAAATGCAATCTGTCCTTCAGGTGGTGATGATAATGTCAGTTCGGCTATGGCTCATGGGAGGATCCATGCCTCTTTTTTCAGAACAGGACAACCCTGCCTCCTTTTCACCTCATCTGCTTACCAGGTTAGTCCACACTCTCACAAACTATAATAAAATAGCTTGACTGTATTCAGATCAGATGAGAAAAGATGGAAGGGTGACTTTTTCTTTTTAATTCACTTGGTTTTATAAAATGCATGACCCCTTAAAAAACATGGCTGTTTATCTAAAACAGACAGAGCAACTGGTCCCTCTACTACCGTGCAGCCCCCACCCCTCAGCATGTGTGCGTTCAGACTGTTTTCACAAAAATTTCTGAAAGAATGGGTTGCTCTCAGGAGCTCAGTGAATTCCAGGGTGGGTAGCATCCTATCACAGTTGTGAAATTTACTCATTCCTAAATATTCCAGTCAACTGTCAGCTGTATTATGAGAAGATGGAAGTGTTTGGGAACAACAGAAACTCAGCCACAAAGTGGTAGACCACAAATTCTATTGATTGAAAGTTGAAGGAACCGATTGTCAACTTTAGGAGATGTAAACCAGACATTCAACCCATCATTATAAATCAGGAGAGGGTGGAGATGGTGCCAAATTTCAGGTTCCTGGGCACCTACAACATGAGGATTCGGAGGAAGACCCACCTAAGAACTGAGCTCTTGGTGACCTTCTATTGGTCTATGGAGTTGGTGTTGAGCCATGGCATCTCACCATGATTCTCCAGCTGCACTGCGGCAGAGAGGTAGCAGCTCCAGAGGGTCATACACACCGCCCAAACACTGATTGGCTGTCCTCTTCCATCTCTGGAGGAGATGTACAGGACCCGCTCCCTCCAGAGAGGCTGCAGTATCATCAAGGACCCCTCAGACCCTAGACACCACCTCTTCAAACTCCTGCTCTCAGGGAGCCGTTTCAGAGCAGTAAAGTCAAGGACAAACAGATTAAAAACAGTTTCTACCCAAGAACCGTTGTTACCCTGATCAGAGCAAATCCATAAAAAAAAAGATCATTATTTATTTTTTCTTAACATCCCAGTTGTTTGTGTGTTTCTGCTATATGTTTTATTTTTATTGAAATATACTTATTTTATTTATTTATTTGACTTGCCTTTGAGAGTTTCTTTTCAAAGTTTGTTGTTTTTGTTTTTCTTGCACATTGACATTAAAAAGAATTTTGATTCTGATTCAAATTAGTTTATGTGTGTAGACGTATTTAAGCAGAGGAATCTAATTGTAAATGAAATCTCAAGTTCATATATTAATTGATTTGAATTGTTCAGTTGTTGGGTAATAAACTTTTTTCCATTTCTTCTTACACATCTCATTTGTCTCATAGCTGTGTGTCTTCTTCACCAAATAGTTCACGCCATGTCCTCTACCGGCAGGTTTCTCACCTACTCATACCTGTTGTCCTTTAATGCCTGGCTGCTGCTGGCTCCCGTTGTGCTGTGCTATGACTGGCAGGTGGGCAGCATTCCCCTTGTAGAATCTGTGGGTGATGTCCGCAACTTGGCCACCATACTGCTGGCTGCAGTGATGATTGCTCTCTGCTTGCACTGCCTCTTCTCACTAAAGGTAAGAGCCAGATTGTAACATGTGGTTGACAAGCGGTGCCTTAGTCCAACTTTCTTGTAACTTTACACTACTCATTCCCAACTGTAGTTTGTCTAGAAGCTCTGGTTCATTTGAGAAGGTGTGAGTGCAAACTAATGCGGACCAAAAAAGCGAACTCTGGTCCATCTAGAAACCTCGGTCTTGGTTGGGTTGAAGTGAACTCTGACAAGTTTTGAATGCATGTGAACACCAAGCAGACTGGTGACGGCTCCAAAAGTAGGAAACAGACTATCGCACAAGGCATTCTGGTCAATACATTACTCTGTCGGATAGCAGAGGCGTTGTGTTGGTTTCCATGCCAACGAGTTTGCCTGTAAAGTAAAAGCGACACAGAGAGTGAGGAAAAGCAGAATATGAGAGGTTTATTTTCTCAGTCCTCTTTTTTTATCTTGACAAAACTGACAGAAACTGAACTGTAGAATTATTTACACCAAGAATATATATTTTACATATCAAAGGTAAGGTAATATAATTTTATTTATATAGCACATTTTCAGCAACAGAGGAATTCAAAGTTCTTTACATAAATTAGAAGGAAATACAAACAAAACAATAAACCAAAGGAACGAGCAAAAAGAAAAAAAGGTATGTTAGATTTTTGAGGCATAATACTAATTGTTGGTTCTCCATGTTTGATGTTATAAATTACATGGTGCTAAATGTTGATGAGTAGTTTCTCTAGTTAAGCTAATAGTGTTTTCTCTGGATTCTAAGTTAGTTCTACTTCCTGTTCTGGATTGAGTGAAGTATATAAACTAAATGTTCCAGTTCTGAGTTACGAGGCAGGCTAAGAATGGGTACACCATGAGTTTCTCTGAATCTTACTGTTCTAATTACCGGTAATGGGTTTGATTCCTGTTCTTGGTTGATTGAAGTATGTAAACTAATAAGCTGTGAACTTTTTATTCTAATAGGCTTTATTACTGTTCTGGGTTGAGTGAAAATATAATCTAGATGCTCCTGTTGTAAATATAACTACTCCATATTTTATAAGCTAGAAGAAATTTATATGTATAGAGTAATAGGAGTTTCCCTGGACACTAATCTAAAAAGTATAAAGCTAAATATTGGCCTAAAGTAATGAGTACTTCACAATTTCTAAAAGTAATAAACTTGACAGAAAGTCAGGGCAAGAAATGACGCATCAGGAGAAACGAGCACAAATAGCAACATTCAAAAAATATAAAGACACGAGCCGGTGTTCTGTCAGTGCCACGTCGTCAGATTATCCTACTGCAGCATGAATAGGTAGCTAAGTCTGTCAGTGCTACGCATCCAAAACTGCTACCCTCATGTTTTTAATAGGAAACTGTAGCGGGTTGTTAATGTTAAACATACTGGATAACGTCATTGGAGTGACGGGACTGAAGTGGAAGCTGAGGAGTTATGCTTAGCTTAGTTTAGCATTTATACATATGACAAAACCACAAGAAGATCACTTTCCTTTACATGAATATTCTACCTCTTTAAAATGAAAACCTATAGATCTATGCACTAATCCTTTTACTAGAATATCCTACCTTTTAAAAAGTATTCTAAATACAGAGGTGTTTGTAAGAATAAAACAGTATCAGACAGGGGAAACACATTTTTATTGGAATTAAATTAAACACAGACACGGATCACCACTGATCTGGTGTCCACCGAACTGCGCAGGTCACTAAAATGAATGGATATGATTAATATACACTAATATTATACTGCTATTACACAGCTTCAATCCCACATAGTATTCTATTTAGCAAAGTTTAATAATAAAAAAAGAGTGTAATTAAACTAAAATATTTTTTGAATATATGGACAAAATAGCCCACAAAATAGTACTTTGTCCTGATTAACCGCCAAACAATGACTTGTTTATAGTAGTAACAACTTTGCAGAAAGCAAACTAAAACCATTTATAAGCTGCCTGTCATGTAAAGCAGAAACATGAAGTAATACATTAGCTTAATGAAAGTCAGGCATAAAATAAATTAAATAAAACTTACCGTAATTATCGATGAAATAAAACACATGAAACAATACTTCCACAGGTAGGATATATTTATAAAAAATCTGCTGAGTAAGCAGTATATGACATAGCATCGATGTACGCATGCACATTACTACAAGGTAGGACGGATTTATGGGTAGACCAGATAAACAGAACACCAGCAAAAATAGTGAGGTGCGGGAGTGTGTGTTTGTCCGTAGCTATGACATGTTCCAAATTAGTGTGGTCAGTTCCACCGGGCCGGAACTAGCAACTTCTCCAAGATCAATTTCATTCCACTAGTGAGTTTGAGCATCCAAAGTTTGCCTGCGAAAGAATCCCTTTGGTTGAATTTACAAGAATATTTAATTTCCCTTTGGAATCAATAAAGTATGTTTGAATTTAATTGAATTTGAATATAAATACCTCAGTGTTCATCTGAGCAAAAGACTAAGCTGAAACTGTCTACAAAAAGGGACAGTGCAGACTGTAAGCACCATGAAACAAGCATGGGACTGCTGTTTTATTCGGTTAGTCTATATTAATGTGTGTCTGTCCCTATCAAATAAACCTAATAAATAAATTACCTTGACTGAATGGGGTTTTGAAACTCTATTGCATTTTCCTCACAAGTGAGTGCTGTTCTTGTTATGTTGATTGTGGTTTTGCTCTGATTGTCCTCTTATTTTCATCCATAGAGGCAGGAGAAAAAGGAGGTGTTGGTAGGAATTTGTTTTCTTGTATTTCCCTTCATTCCTGCCAGTAATCTTTTCTTCAGAGTGGGATTTGTTGTGGCTGAGAGAGTTCTCTACATGCCCAGGTGAGTGTGTTATATCTTGGTGAGAGATGGTACAGAACTTTTATAACTGTCCTTTATTGTCTATCAGAAACAAATATAAATAAATCAGGGGTCTCAAACGCCAGTCCTCAAGGGCCGGTGTCCTGCAACCTTTAGATGTGCCTCTGCTGCACCACCTGAATAGAATAATGAGGCCATTAAGGCTCTGGAGATCTGATCTACACAAGGAGGAGGTAATGAAGCCATTTCATTCCAGTGTTTTGTACCTGTGGCACATGGAAAAACTGCAGGACAGTGGCCCTTGAGAACTGGAGTTTGACACCTGTGATATAAACAGTGTGTACAAAAACGAGCTCTTCCCTGATCTGTTTAAAAAGAATGTAAATGAAGATGTAAAATTAACACACTCAAGTCAAATTTTCAGATCATTAGCAGGACTTTGGAGAACTTGACTGCACCGAAGAGATAATTCAGCAATTTTATTAAGGTAATTTGAACCAGGGACACATCTAAAATCATGAAAGAGATGATTTGCCAAAAAGCATTAAAATTATTACCAACTAAACACAGCATTATCAGTTCATCCTAAAAAGCAACCATTGCTCAATTCAGGGATTACTGGAAGTATTTGATCGACATGCAAAGCCTCCTGAAATGTTGCTGGGTCTTCAGTGAAGTCAGCAGTTTTCAAAATTTGAAGAGTTTCTTTTGTAAGCCAATTAATATCTTCAATCATAGCAACCGATGATGCACAGTTATCCTGAAACTTACCTGACTTCTTGTTTCCTTTGTCTTTTTCTTCTGCAGTATGGGGTATTGTATCCTTGTGGCTGCTGGTCTAGGCCGACTCTTTTCAGTTGCAGGCCGCTGGGGAACCACACTCCTCAGTGTCTTCATTTTCCTGCTGATCCTGCTCTTCTCCTGGAAAACCGCCCAACAGAACACAGTCTGGCTCTCTAGGGAAGCTCTCTTTCGGTGAGTGTGTCTCTTCGTCTCTGATTTATAATAGGTACAGTTTCTTCACACAAAAATGACTGTATTGACATCGGTAATTTTTTTTAAATGTTTTTCAGTAACGAGCAATCTAACATATTGCTATTTCAAATCCAGTAGTCACACTACAGTGGCTTCCGAAATCACTTTGTGTTACTGTGCATAATCTAACTAAGTTGTTTTAAAAGTATGAATTCTAAGCCTTCCAGTGATAGAAAACACATGGAAATTAAAAAAGTTCTTTATTACAAGTGCGCACCAGTAACATTTTAGGGCTATTTGTAAATTACAAGCACAATAAAAGGAAATTAGACTTGAATTGCACTGGCAAAGATAAACACTTTCTTTCAGCCAGTGATAGCCCAACCTAACAAATTTTACACTAGGCGTTAAGCTGCAGTTATTCAGTGTGGGGTCAGCTCTGTCCACCGACTCGTCACGGTCATATTGTAATCAGCACAGCCGCAGACCTCGAATTGCATACTTGTTCCATCTATTCATTGTCTTCCACTTATCTGGGGTCGGGTCACGGGGGTAGCAGCTTAAGAAGGGAGGCCCAGACTTCCCTCTCCCCAGCCACTTGTTCCAGCTCTTGCGGGGGAATCCCAAGCCGTTCCCAGGCCAACCGAGAGACGTAGTCCCTCCAGCGTGTCGGGCACGTCCTCCCAGTGAGACGTGCCCGAAACACCTCACCTGTTTCGGGCAAAGGGTATGCATGTATACTCTTCGGACTGAGCCCAGCCGGGCTCCATGGGTAAAAGCCCGGCTACACCCTCCAGGACCCTGCTGAGGGTGTAGAGCTGGTCCAGTGTTCCACAACCAGGACAAAAACCACACTGCTCTACCTGAATCTGAAGTTTGACTATTCGACAAACCCTCCTCTCCAGGACCTCTGAATAGACCTTGCCAGGGAGGCTTAAGAGTGTGAACCCTCTTAACCACCCCATTCTGCCAATCCAGGGTAACTGCCCCCGATGTCGATGCGATATTGCAGAGTCGCGGCGGCCAACTATGCTCCTCCAGGTCTCAGTGTCATTGCCCACGTGAGCGTTGAAATCCCCCAGCAGAATGAGGGAGTCCTCAGGAGGGGCACTCTCCTGTAACCCCTCCAAAGACACCCTATAAGCAAAATAGCAGTCAGGACCCATCACCCCACCCATTGGCAGAGGGAGGCTAAAGTCTCATTCATCAGGATAAGCCCCAACGTACAGACACCAAGAAGGGGAGCAATAAGTATGCCCACTCCTGCCCGACGCCTCTCACCGTGGGCAACTCCAGAGTAGAAGTATGTCCAGCCTCTCTCAAGGAGACTGGTTCCAGAACCAGAGCCATGTGTTGAGGCGAGACTGACTAATTCTAGCCGGAACCTCTCAGCCTCACACACCAGCTCTGGCTCCTTCCCCACCAGAGAGGTGACATTCCACGTCCCAAGAGCCAGCTTCTGCAACCGAGGATTGAACCTCCAGGGCCCCTCCCTCAGCCATCACCTACTACACACTGCACCCGACCCCTCTGGCCCCTCTCACAGATGGTGGGCCAAAGGGAGAGGGTACGCATGTATACTCTTTGGACTGAGCCCGGCTGGGCTCCATGGGTAAAAGCCCGGCCACCAGGCGCTTGCCATCGTGCCCCACCTCCAGGCCTGGCTCCAGAGTGGGGCCCCGGTGACCCACGTCTAGATGAGGGAACACCGAGTCCAGTGTTATTTCTCATCATCAGGGTCTTCAGGCTTCAGGCTTTGTCTGGTCCCACACCTAAGACCTGTTTGCCTTGGGTGCATGAAGCCCCAGACAGCATAGCTCCTGGAATCATTGGGACACTCAAACCCCTCCACCACGATGAGGTAGCAGCCCAAAGAGAGGGGCATACTATGTATCGTAAAATAACAGTGTTCAAAAACAAAAGTTCTGGAACTCACCTTGAGAAACCTTCCACCTCAGGTCTGTTTTTCTATTATTATTTTTAAACACAATCTCTTTGGTAGCTAAGTGTAGCATTACACCTTGAACTCAAGTCACAGCAAATAAACGGTTGTTTACATGCAGTACCCCTGTCTGCGGGGTGACATGGAGGGTTTGATGGCCTTGGTCTAGCTGTCTGGTTGGCTGTCCAGGCAAATTAAGTTCTGCAGCAAAGCATCCATAAAATCCGTTGTAGATCTGTCGGGGATACTGATCACAAGTACATTCTTGAGCATTGTCGTTGTTTAAAGCAGCATTATTTCACAAAAAAATCATACTCAACTAAAAGACACAGAATTATAATCTTTTTTCAAAGAATTCTTTTTATAGATCTTTCTTCTGCCATTTCAGCTCTGGTTTCAAGACTCTGCCTCACAATGCCAAAGTCCACTACAACTATGCCAACTTTCTAAAAGACAACGCTCGACATGAAGAAGCTATTTACCACTACAGCATTGCCCTAAGGTGAGACTCCATGTGAACTGAATTATTCCGTTAAGCTAGAATGTAGGCTATTTCGTGTAAATCAAACTTTTATTCGAAAGTTTAAAAGTTTCATTTTAAACTAAGTTTAAAAGAACATTGTTCTTTTTCTTATTGAACAATGTCTTTTTTTAATAAGTTTCAGCAATACTCTCAGCAAAGGCAAAGTTTTTAACTTCTATTTCGCTTGTTACCATAGTAACAGTTATTTATTAATTATTTATTTCATTACAATTGTAAAACCAAAGGTAAACAGATTGTAAGAGTAGTGACTCCACATTTTTGCCAAAGTTTGAGTTGAGTACGGTCTATCGTCCACTCGACTAGACTATTTTTATTTACCTTTTGAGTTGGCTCTGAAAATGGCGTGTGGTGGCACAAACTCGTAGCACATCACATGTAACCTTGAACACTGTTATTAGTTAGGAACTTTTCACAGCTTGCCTAAATAAGAACAAAATTGGTCAATTTGTCCTTATCAGTTTGGATGCTCACTATTTGTTTCTTTGATTTCCTGCTTTTCAATTCAGCAAAAATTATGCATTTCTGCTGAGCAACGAGTGATTTTCTCACAGCATTCATTAGTTTATATTGTGGGCTCTCATTTTCCCTCAGAAACCCTGGCTATGAGAACCACAGTTTACCTTAGTTAGCAGTTATTAAACCTAGGGTTAGGGCGGGGGTCGGCAACCCGCGGCTCCGGAGCCGCATGCGGCTCTTTAGCGCCGCCCTGGTGGCTCCCTGGAGCTTTTTCAAAAATGTTTGAAAATGAAAAAAGATGGGGGAGGGAAATATATTTTTTGTTTTAATATGGTTTCTGTAGGAGGACAAACATGACACTAACATTCTTAACTTTTTCCAATGCTGTAAAAATGTGTAGAATAAATATTAAATTTCAAAATTTCTGTCAACGAAGATTTGCGTCATAGCCTGCGACACACGTTTCTATCAGCAGGGCGGGATGCCAGGCAGGTGGCTGTTGTAAACAAATCGGCGGCTGTGTGATGGGCCATGGATCCCAAAGGGAAAAAGAGAAAAATAACTGAGGAGAACAGAGGTTTCAACGTTTCTTGGACCGAATCATTTACATTCATTGCTAATGCGAAAGGATTGCCTGAATGTTTGCTATGTAGCGAGAAGTTGTCAAATAACAAAAAGAGTAATGTGGAAAGACATTTCCAGGGAAGGCATGCTACATTTGCAAAAGGCTGCTGTTTTATTTTTATAAATGCAGGCTGCGTTTTATTGCACTCTGTTTGTTGCCCAGATAAGGGGCACGTTATGCACGTTCCATTTTGTTTTTTTTTTTTCCGAATCCTCACCATAAAAACGACAACAAAAATCTGATTTCTTTATTGCATTTCTTTACTTTCATCAAAGCAATGAAACATAATTCATTAATATTCTAATGAAGTTAAACTTGAGGTGGCATCGTACAACAGAGTAGTCACGTGGTGCGTCATTCTCTAGGATGCACTGCGGGAAAAAAAACCCATTTAATTGTGAAGCCAACTTAGTCATTTTGATAGTAGGCTAATATAAAGCTAATATACATACAGCATGTGTTGCCTTCATTATAAGGTTTATTTAAGGCTTTTAATTTTTAAAATATTTGTTTTTTGTTTTTTTGGTCCAATATGGCTCTTTCAACATTTTGGGTTGCCGACCCCTGGGTTAGGGGCTAACTTGCGAAGCCTGGTGACAGAAAAACTGATGCAACTGGAAAACCTTGTTGGCAATAATTAGTGTCTTATAAACAACAAAGAAATACAAGAATTTTTTATTTTTTTATGTTTGTTATATCCTATTTAAGCTTTAAGCCAATGGATCTTAAAACACCACGTAATGCTGGTTCCGTTTACAGACAATGCAAAGCTTAAATGAACTGAGTAGCTGATTGCTAACATTTTAACACAGGCCATACAACTGGAATTTTAACATTTGTTCTCTGAGAATTACAATGTTGTTGAATTAGATTTAATGATTTCAGTATAGATAAATTAAAATATTTAGAATTGTTTAACATTAAAATTAAAAAATTTAAGGTGCTGGCAAGGTTAATTTGGAAAAGTGCGAAAAACAATCTTCATAGTTAGAATGTTGTCACCATAAAGTGTTTCCCACAGAAAACTTCCTAAGCCTGGTGGTTGAAGCGCTGACGTGGCCCACCATGTTTTTGTATTCAAAAATGTTGACAGGAAATGTAAAAATATTACATTATTGACAATATTTAAATACAACTGAAGAGTCTTAAAAACAACAAACAAAAAATACACTTAAAGCTAATTTTGTTTCATGTATTGTGATAAAGCAAGTGGTTCAGCCAGTGAATCTAAAGACAGTATGTAATGCTGGTCATATTTAGAGCAGTCCTAAATCATAAATGAACTCAGCAACCGCTTAAGGTCCCCCAGACCTGCAGGGGACCCGATGAATGCAAACATTTGCACACAGACCAAAGAGCTAAACTTTTAACATTTGTTTACAGAGGATGATGTTGCTGTTGGATTTAATTTCATACTTTTCTCAGGGACTAAATATTTTAAATTGCTTTACATTTAAGTATAAGATTCTTCATATTTAGGCCCGAGCAGCTAAGCGCTGCAAGGGCCTATTGTTTTTTGCTTTGTTGCTACAATCTGATGCTATGAGGATGATTTTTATGTTTGATCTTTGTTCAAAAATATATCTCAGTAAATTACATTGATCAGTGACTGCTTCTAAGCTCAGCCAATTAGACAGCTTTTAAACTGGGGGAGATTTAGTGAGATTTGGTGAAACCAACATCCATCCATCCATCCATTTTCCGTCACCCTTCTCCCTAACGGGGTCGGGAGTTGCTGGTGCCTATCTCCAGCTGCGTTCCGGGCGAGAGGCGGGGTTCATCCTGGACAGGTCGCCAGTCTGTCGCAGGGCAACACAGAGACAAACAGGACAAACAATCATGTATACACACACTCACACCTAGGGAGAATTTGGGAAGGCCAATTAACCTGACAGTCATGTTTTTGGACTGTGGGAGGAAGCCGGAGAACCCGGAGAAAACCAACAGTGTAACCAACACTGTTTCTAAATCTATTTTGAGACTGTGTTAGTGGTGCTGATGTCCTTAACAGGAAGAGGGGCCCCTAAATAAATTCTGTTCAGGGCCATTTACAACATGTAACCTATCTTGCATGACAAACTGGAGCCACTGCACAGCTTTGCTGGATTGGAGAGACAAAACAGGGAGATTAAATTTATGTGGCACAAGTGGAGACCAAGTTTTCCATTTTGTGATTGGAGAGTTTGTAATAAGTGCTAAGAAGGCTATGTTTGTTTTGATTGCCGGGATTCATTACCTGAGTTTTTCTTATCTCCACTCTTCATATTGTCAGCAGGCTGTTCCTGTAGGCGCTCATGTATTAAAGGTCTGCTGCATACCCAAAAGCTAACATCAGTTTGACTGGATTGGAGCAGAGGTAGAGAGAATTATCATTCGCACTGATGGTTCATAAACACTTCTTTATTATCTTCAGAATGATTTTGGTTTGAACACACCATGAAAGCTATAACAAAAAATTTAATGGAATTATCAAACTTTTTTGCTCTTAAATCTACACAGTCTGTTTTCTTTAGTGACTTCTGTCATACTAAACAAATTGAAACAAATCTAAATGAACACTTGCTGCAAAAATGGTCTCTCCTTCTGAAGTTTAATATAAATCGGATGGCAACAAGTTGAAGGCGTTGCAACTGGAGTTTTGCTACTCACAATAATACAATTAAACTTTTAACTGTACTTTAATTCATCTTGAACACATTCACAAACATCTTTAATGAAATAAACTAACATGCCTTCAATGTACATCAGCCAGGTGCTTAAAATTACACTGAAATCAACAGATGTAATGTTTGATGTACCTTTGTACTGTTGCTCCTCTGTTTCTATGGAGTTAAATTTACTTTATCTCAAGGTAATACTACCAAAATAAAAGGTAAAGTTTCAAAATAAAACACAACATACTTCACATTTTAGTTGAATAACCAAGTATGAAACAACCATTTCAATGCATTTGGTCATTTTATTTGTCCTTTAAAGAGGAAATTTTATATGCTGTAGTTTGAGGATGCAAAAAGACAGTATGCTACCCAATTACGAATACATACTCAGCAAGCGTGTTGAGATGTAAATGCATGTGTCACACATTAATTCTTTGTTTACAAAGATATATCATTTGCTCTGCAATGCATGCTCAACGCCCACGTTCAAAACGTGACTATTTGTTGTATTTTATTTGCACTGCCTGGTTGCACAACAGAGCAAGTGATGTGGCTTTTAAATTTGATCCCTACCTTGGTAAAGTATTCTCCAAAAAAACAAGTCCGTACAGTGTACTTTAATTGCTGATACAGGTGAACCTGCTCTGCAAGAATACCTTACAAATCGTACAGTTTGAGTGGCAGGTGGCAGGCTTCAACCATGCTAAGGTGAACTTCAGAGATGCAGCTGCGACAGGTTGCAAGCCAACGAGGTGATTAGTGCACTGCATTGCATCAATTATTCAATTCATCAACTACAAGCTCATCTTTCAGCAGCGATGCAGTCACAACGGAGCAGTGCGCAGCAAAGATGCATGCAGTCTGAGGTTAATTTTGTATAAAAAACCTATTTCAAATTAAAACGACTGGGAGCTCGCCAATCTTACAATACACTGGGGGAAACCCTGCTGTAGGTACAATCTTAAACTATGAGTTTAATCTTTGGTTTTGAACTCAGTCTGTTCAAAAATGCACCTCAGCAAATAAGCAATTGTCAGTGATTGCTTTCACGCACGACTAATTAAACTAAATTTCCACTAAATCTATATTGAAATGCTGTTATGGTGTGTTCAGACTGAACCCGTTTCGCGGCTCCAAAAGTCATCTAACTCTTCAAGTTGGACACACATCTAGAGCAAGATGTGAAACGTCTCACTTCAAACACGTCAAAATCGCTCTAGATGCAGATTGAGCGGAGCCATTGTTTTTTGTTGGCTTCTTTCATTTAACACGCATTGGCAGGAGTATCTTGCCTTTTTCTCTTCTCCCAGTTATTTTTAACAATGTTTGATGAAATATTGGCTTTATTTGTTGAAAGCAAGTGGATGTGATCATCGGGTGCCTCGCTGTAGAAGAACCCAAATGAAAATTCAATGCAATTGAAGCATTCTCATTTTAAAAAGCGAATAGATTATTGCTGCATCATTTAAAAAAAAAACAAAAAAAAAAAACAGACCAAGCACAGAACCTTTTAGTACCCCATAAATATCTTTATTGCATGAGGAAGATTTGTCATTACCATTAACAAACTGCAATCCATCAGACAAATATGATCTAAAGTTACATAATGCTATGCCTTTGATCTCCTTGGAGCCTGAACATGCTTGGCAAAGTAAAAAAATGTAACTAACATGTATGTGAGGCCACATGAAATTAGATTCATGTGGCCTGAATCTAACTTCATGTGATTCAGGCCACATGAATCATGTGATTCAGGCCACATGAATCTAACAAAACTAACCCCTTACTGTTTTAGCTTTGTACGGTACAAATCTAAAACAGAAGCTCTGTGTTTGATTGAATTCAAAGCATTTATGTGTCATTTGTTTTCTACTTTATTATTCTCTGCTGCTTTTGTAGCAGCAGGGTAGCAAATGGAGCTTTAGTTGCAGAAGTAATCGTTCAGTGTAATTTGTCAATTCTGCATTCTACATAACCTGAACAACCTTTGCAATATTCCTGTGGTTGTTCAGGAATCCTACAAACTACTGACTGGTCTTTGCAGTGTGTTGGATAAAGAAAATTTTTTTTGACTCCTGTTCCTTCTTATTTCAATAAATTACTGTTTGGGAAAATAAAACCTTGTTGTGTAACCTTTTGTTACACCTGTGTCTTTTTGTTGATGAGCCATTGTTGTATACACTACAGAGAGAAGCACTACAAAATGTTTTTTTTTTTTTTTCAGATTTCTTGTGGAAAGTTTGTTCAGGATTTTCTGATAAAGGCAATTTTTCTTAAAAAAAGTCTAAGTCCAAAACTCCACTCCTTGGCTCACAGGTTATATCCCCGTCACGCCAGTGCCATGAACAATCTGGGAACTCTGACTCGCAGCCCAGATGAGGCAGAGCGTTACTACAGGAAAGCCCTGGAGATAAACCCTCATCATAACCGGGCTCTTTTTAACCTGGGAAATCTTCTCAAGTAAGATTTAATCATAACAGAGATCACAATAAACAACATCTGAGGGGGAGGAAGGTGGAGGCGGGTCATGGGGGTGGGGTGGGACAACCACAGAAAAATCATATTTTAGAAGTCTTGCATGCTGCATTTTTGTTGAGCACATTAGAGCTATTATTCCAATTGCAATACCATTTTGAATCTGAAGATCAGCTCATGGGATCAATGGCTTGTGTGATGTGATAGTAATTTTGGAACATCAGCAAATTTGGCTGCAAGCTGAACAAGACAAGATGCCCTTTGCCCCCTGACCCACACCACTCTGCCAGCAAGTGCTTAAAGCTGCACTGAGTTTAATTTCCATTCAATGAATAGTATTGCACAGCTTACATTTACATAGCTAAATGTAATGCAGTGACCCAAAGAGTACATGATAGAGTGGGTGAAAGCCCTCCATAGGTGCTCAGTTTTACACTGTGGATGCCACTGCCTGCTGTTAAAAGTCCTGCTCAGAGCTCACACAGTGACATATAATGGTGTTTCAACCTGGTGATTATTTATGTTGCACAACGTTCTCACTTCTGGCTATGAATCCAAACGGACTCATAGCCATTGTTGATGAATGCTAAATACTAGCAGCATAACATCCAATTTTGAAGTTTGGTCCAGGTATTCCAAGGGGGATTTCATTGATTGATTATGACGTCTGCATTTGTCATTTTTGGAGGGAGGGCGGGTGAATAAGCATCCTTAAATTGACTGGCCCAATAACATGGAATACATCGGCTTTCTTTAAGCTGCTGCCTGGTGCCCATGTAGGAGCAAATGGTGGTGAAATGCATGGTGGGTATTTCCATACAGGTGGAGAAGAGACATGCAGATATGGACAGAACTAGGGCTGACTGTAGGAACAAATTGCACCTTGTTCCAAATTATTATGCAAGTGATATTTTCTCAGATTTTCTTAAATGGTCAATGCAAATGATGGTCAGTATAATTTTCAAGTCATTAGCTATTACAGTATAAATCAAATTTTACTGAACGAAGTTCCCATGAGAACAGTATTTTTTTCAAAAAATAAAAAACTCAAAATGCACTGTTCCTAATTATTACCCACAGCAGATTTTCTAAACTTTTTATGGATTGTAAAGAACTGCAAAGTGTCATTCTTTGAATGTGAAGTATTAAGTGGTCACATGTTCTAAAATCAAAAGCTATTTCAATCAAACACATCTTAACGGACAGAGTTGCATGTTAAATTATGACCCCTTCTTTGATATCACCTGAAAATTCTTGCATCCATTGAACTTGTGAGTTTGTGGAAAGTTTCTGCTTGAATTTCTTTGCAAGATGTCAGAATATCTTCCCAGAGCTGCTGTTTGATATGAACTGCATTCCACCCTCAGATCTTCTGCTTGAGGAAACTCCAAAAGTTCTCAATAGGGTCAGAGGTCAGAGAAGGATGGTGACACACCATGAGTTTCTCCCCTTTATGCCCATAGCAGCCAGTGACACAGTGGTATTCCCTGCAGCATGAGATGGTGCATTGTCATGCATGAAGATGATTTTGCGTACGGCTCTTCAGAAAGTCCATATACTTTGCTAAGGTCATTTTCACACCTTTGGGGACTCTGAAGGTGTGAATTTCAAATAAATTCTCCTTTTTCATCTTTCCAAATTCTCTCACTCACTATGTTAGTCTTTTGTTTGAAATGGCAGGGATCTGAAGGGGCCGACCAACTCTCTCTCCCCATAATTTTGGCCCAAAAAATGACTCCACCACCTCCTTGCTGACATCACAGCCGTGTTGGGATGTGGTGGCCATCCGCCACCAATCCACTACTGCATCCATCTGGACCATCCAGGGTTGGACAGCAGTCATCAGTGAACAAGTCTGTTTGAAAATAATCTTCTTGTATGGCTGGGCCCACTGCGACTGTTTCTGCTTGTGAGCTGGTTAGGGGCCCAATAGTAGGTACATGCACCGCAAGCCTCTGGAGGATCCTCCACCTTGAGGTTCCAAAGGCACCAACAGCTTCAAATAACTGTTTGCTGCTTTGTAAGGGCATTTTAACAGCTGCTCTCTTAATCCCATGAATTTGTCTAACAGAAACCTTCCTCATTATGCCTTTATCTGTACAAACCCATCATTGTTCTGAATCAGCCACATATCTCTTCACAGTACGGTAACACTTCAGTTTTCATTAAATATCTAATGTTTTCAGACCTTGTCCTATAACACTACACTCTCTGATGATTTCCATCAGCAGAGAGATCCTTTCTCTTTCCCACATTGCTTGAAACCTGTGGCCTGCTTAATAACGCGGAACATCCTTCTTAAGTAGATTTCCTTTAATTGAGCTAACTAGACAAACTAATTAACCAGCTCTCTGAAATTAATTATAGTGATTCATAGAGCCCTGACACACAATAACGTCCATAAATTTAATAGCACAAAAAATGTAATCTTTATGACACTTAAATCCAATTGGCATAATAATTTGGAACACAGTGTGTTAGGGGGGCATCCCAGTTTTTGACGGTTTAATTTTTCAGAATAAACATCTTTTTTATTTAAAATTGAAAAGTGGTCCTGTGACCACTGCTACAGTATTAAGGGGGGAAAACGATCTCAAAATCCCCAAACAAAAGAAAATGATAATAAAAATGGTTGAAATCAATATAATTACAAGCAATGATTCTGAAGATAATCCAGATTGTAAACATTGTCATGGTGAACAATAAATTCTCAACTTACTGAACCAAATCATATTTGTGGGTTAATTTTACTGTCATTTTGTTCTCAAAACCTTTAGTACTTGTCAGTTTGAAAAAGCAGTTTTTGAAAAAATTTCCCAATCTGAATGAAAAAAAAAAAAAAAGACAAAACCCAAATAGCTTACCATACAGGGTGGGCACAGCTGAGTCTGTGGGTGGGCAATGCCCCCCAATGCCTGTCCATGCTGCTGGGGCTGTCCTGACTCCTGTCTGTGGTTCTGTACACTGACAATCTCTTTACACTCTGCTTCACTGCTTTGTTTGTTTGGAGGTTGCACATCATGGTGAATAGGAACTGCTCTGGCTCTACTAAAAAGCGACACTAATATTAGAAGCTGAAAGGTCTATGCTGTGGAAATGAACACAGCAACCAAATCATCAGTCCTCTACTGCAGTACCCGTGTATGTATGTGCTGCATGAACACGTAGCTGTAAGTGTAATTACACTTCATATGTTTATGAAGTGTAATTACAAATAAACAGTGTTAAAGTGAGTATTGTTTGCAGTGGTTTCCAAAGAGACTCCCAAGTTAAAAATCAGGGAAAGAAAGATAAACTTTGCCTGATTACCTTGTGGGCTCACATCTGTCACTGCATTCCTCTCATCAAATTACATTTCATTTGACCAGAATAGAACAGCCGTGTTATGCACACTACTGATGGTGATGATGTGTTCAAGGTCCCAAGGAAAGGAGAAAGAAGCTGAGACACTGTTGAAAGAATCCATCCACTATGGTCCACATTTTGCTGATGCTTACTCCAGTTTGGCATCTCTATATGCTGAGCAGGTAAAACATTCAGAAAACAGTTTCCTCTATGTATATGTTCCTCTAAACATGTGCTATACATTTGTTAGGCTTGTGTTGTACTAGTCTGTACATTGGAGGTCCTGCACTCATTTCAGTTATATTAAATGTATATATTTAAAATAACTGATATATATACAATATATATATACATATATATAATATATATATATGTATATATATATATACTCATAGGCTCTAGAGCTGTGCCTTTTAATTGTATGTTTATTCTCGTTACTTTATTTTAATTTTTGTTGTGTCCTATGCTGTGACAAACACAATTTCCCCATTAGAGGATCGTCAAAGTATTATCTTATTCTATCCTCTCACAGAAACGATTTGCTGAGGCAAACAAAATCTATTTGAATGGCATAGAAAACTGCCCAGACAACTCCGACCTACATAACAACTATGGTGTTTTCTTGGTAGACACAGGTAAGTTATATGTTCTCCCAGTCTGATCCAGAGCACGGTGTGTGTACATGCACTGGTTAACCATACCCCTGTTAACATGTTAACTTGTTTCTTCTTAAACAAGTTAACATGATGATAGATAAGAATCTCATTGAAAAGTTATTTTATTTCACTAATTCAAGTCAAAACATTACATAGTTTTTAGGCTTATTAGACAAAATTATGTCATCCTAGCATTTAATTCTGTTCATTTTTGATAAATGTAGCCAACAACTTATAAAAACCTGAAGCTCTTTCAAAAAATTAGGGTATCACATTAGACTAATAAAGAAGGATTTGAAGGCAGAAATGGGATCCTACTGACAGTATGTCCATGTACTATACAGTACCTGGGCTGTACTTGGTTGGGCTCATTTAATATGAATTACAGCATCAATCCAGCATAGCATGGAGGTCATCAGCCTGTGGTTCTGCTCAGGAGTTCAGGAAGCCCACAGTGCTTTAGTGGGAAGGGGTCTTCAGCTCATCTGTGTTCTTGGTTCTTTGGTCTTTCGCGTTACTGAAGATAATAGTGAACAAGTGAAGACGAAAACAACTCACACCGTAACATAGTTCATTGTTCATAAAGGTCCCAAGACTTACCCACTGATACCTGGCCAATATCCTCACCAGTCTTTCTGGATATCTGAAATCTGATGTAGAAAGGGGCCCCCACCAGTAAAACCCCCTAAGGTAAAACATTAGTTCTACACTTATCTTCTCCCAAAATGCGTCTAGCCTCCACACAGTGAAATACTGTAAGATCCATGAAACACCTTAACCAATAAAAATAAATGCAACATAAAAAATCTGAGCCTAAACTTAGATCTAACAATTCTTCAATGATTTCAATGACCTATCTGTCATATGAACTAATTATGACTATTTTGTCATTGTTGGAGACTTCAACATCCTCCAAGACAGAGGGGCAAAAAAAAAAAAAAAACATTGGCTTGAGAGCATGTCAAACAACATGCCAACCCAACCACAACCCAGTACACACTTATCACATTTAAATTCAATTTATTTATATAGCACCAATTCACAACAAATGTCCAATTCACTTTACAAAAAAATGATTTCAACTCAATTACACATACGTTCCAACTGATCCTAGTTATGAAACATGACAGTATGTTCAATTAATAATTGTTTAAAAAGTTTCCATATACACTGCTGAAAGAAATAAAGGGAACACTCAAATAACACATCCTAGATCTGAATGAATGAAATATTCTCATTGAATACTTTGTCCTGTACAAAGTTGAATGTGCTGACAACAAAATCATTGTTGATTGTCAATCAGTGTTGCTTCCTAAGTGGACAGTTTGATTTCACAGAAGTTTGATGTATTTGGAGTTATATTGTGTTGTTTGAGTGTTCCCTTTATTTTTTTGAGCACTATATATATATAAATATATATATATATAAACACAGCAGTTTGCATCAAGTCAGTGACTTGGAGCATTTACTCCTCCTGGACTTACATTGTGATGTTGTATTGTGTCATTGATTTTATAGCAGTCTTTTATACAGAAAATGCATGTAGCAACGGTGGAGAAGAAAAACTCCTGTTACTTCCGGTTAAAACTTCCTTTTAACCGGAAGTAACCTCCAGCAGAATCAGAACCTAGCTCAGTACACAAAAAGGAAAACAGATGAACTGATGTAGGATTATTTTTAATGTTCATGAAGGTAAAAAGTTAATGGCAAGAGAGAGAATATTAAATCAGACTGATCTGATTCTAAAGATCATTTTTGACTTCTTTTAAAGTTTTGATTTCTGCTTCTCCCCATCTTTAACACATCCACATTTGCAATGAGTTATCCCTTCAGTCATCCTTTAATTTCTCTCCTTTCACTTTTGACTATTTTCCTCCAGGAGAAGGGCATCTAGCCACTGCTCACTATCAGGAAGCAATACGACTTAAGCCAGCACATTATGTTGCTATGGTGAACCTGGGCCGTCTTCTACGGTCATCCAATGAGAATGAGGAAGCTGAGATGTGGTACAAGAGGTGAAAAACAGCTTTACTTTGAGTGGAAGCTGCTGTTTATGTTTACTTTATCTGTGCTAGAAAGGGAAATGAAAGATCAAACTTCCTGTTTCTGAAGGGAGCTATCAGTTGTTGTGGTGCTTTGAATGACCGCTGTGTTTTCAATACAAAAAAATAAAAACAATAATAGTATTTTGAAAAATTCAGTCATTATTAATAAAATATAGTGTTGCGCTGTTTCCGATGATGCCAAGTATTTACTAAATAGCTAATCAAATTAGAGCAACTTTGTACATTTCGACAAACTGGACAGACAGATTGGAGTAAAGTTAATTATGTTACCTATTGAGGGTCGATTTCACCTGTCACATGCAGCTAGTGGAGTCAAAATCTGTTATAAACTACATAAAACCAAAGTGGTTTGGGAAACAAAACTGACATTATTATATTCCAATGTTCTCCACAGTTACCAGACCTCAGTGCTTAATGTTATTGGTTGTTTAAAGAAAGCAAAATGAGGGTTTCATCAGTTTTATTTTTTACTACTCATGGACCTGGACCAAGCATGCCACCTCTGAGGAAAGATCTTGTTTTCGTTTTACTAGCTCGTTCAGTTTTGAACCAGTTCAGCTTGACTTGTGTACGATTCATATGTTTAACAATTTTTTTCTTAAGTCTAAATGCAAATGGAAGAGTGACTAGTTTGTTGCAGACTATGTTGTCACATTTATGTAAAGTTAAAATGGTGACCTCTGACCTCTGCAGGGCTCTTATGGTTACCAGGAAAGTTGACATCCTGACTCCCCTCGGAGCGCTGTACTACAACACAGGCCGCTATGAGGAGGCACTGCGTGTGTACAGAGAGGCTTCTACCTTACAGTCAGACAGTACTGATATCTGGCTGGCTTTGGTAAAAAAAAAACAAAAAAATACGCACACAACCCATTTTTTGGCTTATACTTATTTACTTACATACAGAATTGACACGTGTTATTTGTCCCAGGCTCAGGTCCTGGCCATGGCCGGGCGGAGCTCAGAAGCAGAGAAGATGACCTTGGACATCATCTCCAGAGAGCCCACCTGTATCGAATGTTACCGCCTGCTCTCTGCCATCTACAGCAAGCGTGGCAACTACACAGAGGTGTGTATGTGTGCCTCTGGTAAGTCCCAAGACAATCTAGGGACAAGGTTGGAGTGTAATAGTAAAATACCAGCGAATGAAGAGACAAAACTGTTGATAAAGATAAAAATAATCATTTATGTAAAAGTAAATTATGAGTTTCAACAAAGCACCTAAAGAAAGTGGGGGGCAGGGTTCATTTAAAACCTAAAATTCTGCGTGGACTTAATTTACTGCAGCAGCAGTAAATTAAGGTGAAAAAATATATATGCTGACACTTTAAGCCAGGTTAAAAACTAGAGATGCGAGAGTGTTTTCTGTGGCAGTATTCAGACTGTGGAACAGTCTCCTCTGTCTGTCAAGTTTTCTCAGTCAGTTTAAGTCCAAACTGAAAACTCATTGATTTTCTCTATCCTTCAACACCAGTTAAAAATTAGAGTTCTTTTGGGAAATCGCTGCAGCTGAAATTAATTGTGTCTTAGTTTTTATTCATATTATTAGCTTTTGGTATTTTCTGCTAATCTTGTAATTGTCTTATTATTTTTAGCCAGCTTAATTTTATTTTATTTTTTGCCAAATGCCTTTATTATAATTCTAGCAGTTTAGCCTTTGACAAACTTTCTGGTAAATGTAGCAGAAATATAACCTTATTCATTGTTTTGTGTGTGTGTGTGTGCGTGTGTGTGTGTGTGTGTGTATGTGCGTGTGTCAGGCTCTTTTGGCTCTGGACATGGCCCTGCAGCAGAATCCCAGTGATCTGAGAGTGAGGGCAGAATTGCATTTTTCTAAAGGAAACCAGCTGAGAGAGATGAACCAGCTGGATAAAGCCTTTGAGGTAATGTTTATTCTCTCTATCTTTTTTCAAATTTGTCTTTCCCATGTTTCCCTACGGATTGGCAGGGAAACATAAAGAGATATGTTGGAGTGGATTGGAGCAGCATCCGCCGTGAAAGGGGGCGCTGTACCAGTCCGACGTGGTGAAGAGAGAGCTGAGTCAAAAAGCGAAGCTCTCGATTTACTGGTCGATATACGTTCCTACCCTCATTTATGGTCATGAGCTTTCTCTGAAAGAACGAGATTGCGGATACAAGCGGCCGAAATGGGTTTCCTCTGTAGGGTGGCTGGGCTCTCCCTTAGAGATAGGGTGAGAAGCTCGTCATCCGGGAGGGACTCGGAGTAGAGCTGCTGCTCCTCCACATCGAGAGGAGCTAGTTGAGGTGGCTCGGGCATCTGGTCAGGATGCCTCCTGGACGCCTCCCGGATGGCACGTTCCACCGGGAGGAGGCCCCGGGGAAGACCCAGGACACGCTGGAGGGACTATGTCTCCTGGCTGGCTTGGGAACGCCTTGGGATTCCCCTGGAAGAGCTGGAACAAGTGGCCATGGGAGAGGGAAGTCTGGGCCTCCCTTCTTAAGCGACTATCCCCACAACCCGACCCCGGATAAGCAGAAGACGATGGATGGATGGATGGATGGATGGATGGATGGATGGATGGATGGATGGATGGATGGATGGATGGATGGATGGATGGATGGATGGATTGGTGGGTGTCTGTCTGTCTGTCTGTCTGTCTGTCTGTCTGTTTGTTTGTTTGTTTGTTTGTTTGTTTGTTTGTTTGTTTTTGGTGTCAATTTATACCCCATGGTGAAAATGAAATGTGCTTTGTTCAAATTTAAGGTTTCGCATTTCAGAACATAATAAGAGAGCCAGTACTCCCACCACAAGCACTTCTGTTCTGATTTTGTATCATTGCCAAAATTATTAAAGTTTAAATAAAAGGTGCTTCTCTTCCTGCCCTCTCCTTGCAGATGTCACATTTGCTGCAGCTCACGGTGTCAAAGTTAGACACTCCATCACCTGATGGATAGCAACAGCAGTGTGGGTGTAATCGACAGGGGTACGCATGGGACGTGTCTCCCAGCCTTCTCATATCTGTGCCCTCTGTCCACCATATTTTTTCCAGCTGCTGCAACTGCTTAATCTATTGGAAACATGTGGAAACATGTTTTCCTGAGGTATATTTAAATATAGGTTTGGATGTGTAACACATGCTAACGCTGGTGTTATCCTTGTGAATCACTGAGGGGAGATGTGTTACTGAGCAATGCTGCACAGTGTGTCAGAATCATGTTCATCAAACCAACCAAAGCCAATAAAAGATGAAAAAAACTCTGTATAGTTCTTTCCAAACTGTGCAAGTTGAGTAATGTTGCTCCATGCAGCTAATGTTAGCTAAATGATGAGTATTTAATCCATGCCAGAATGTCATGTTAAGGTTGTCAAAAAGAATAATAATTTTAATATCTGTTATATAACTTGCTAGTTAGTTGATGCCAGGAATAAACCTAATCCTTTTTCATTTCTTTACAGAAGTTGTGCTCACTTTCCACTTTTTAAAATGAAACTTTAGTGCATAATAGAAAGTCAAAGTCGGAAAGGACACATTAGACCAGAGCGAATAATCCGGAGGCAAGATCATTTTGAAGGCGCACTTGTTTAGGTTTATCCACCCAGAAGCCGCATCAGTGATGCATGATAAAAAGACTATTGCAGAGAGAAACCAGGCAGATATCAGGTTGGCAGTGATCTGTGTTTTTAGGCACTTAGGAGAGGTGAGATTGAAGCAAGAAAAAAGTAAGAAATCCCTCAAAAGACCTTTGAAAAATGCCTTCCTCTCACTGATATCCAGATGGCTTCTGGGTGGATAAACTTAACATGTGTGCCTTCAAAATGATCTTGTTCAACATTTCTCTAAAATAGAAAAGGCACAATTTTCTTTTGCATGGTATCAAACTGGACCCTGGCCAAACCCTGGCCCTTATTTCTCACACCTAATTGAATGATTTTGCATTACTTTTTAATTTTGTGGAATAGGGGTTTGCAGTGATACTTTATTTACAGTACTAAATTTAACCAATTTTAACTCTTATTTGTTAAAAACCGAACACAATGGATGTATCTGATCAGGTGTACATGTTCACCATAAAAACCTTAGTGGTAAGTCAAGGGTTCAATGACTTTAATTTGCTTTTATTTTAGTAAATGGAAGATGGGAAGAGGTGAATGTTTGGTCCCATGGGCTTATTCTTGTGTTCAACATATTCAGTGTTCTAATCCTGAGAGGATGGAATTGGCTGCCAAACAATAATTAAACATCAATAACCATCAATAACACCAGGTGGAGAAAAACAATATCAATTCATTTGGTTACCTTTGTGGCTTGGAACTGTGTAGAGCTTACTGGAGCTACAAAGGAAAGTACTTTAGGAGATTTGAAAAAACTAGATTGGACATAGGTTTTCTACAAGAAATACACAAGAGAAGCCAGGATCATAACAGACTTTGCAATAACTGGATAGGACAGATATTTAATTCTAACTTTAGTGCAAAGAATAGAGGCACAGCAGTTAAAACTGGAAAATTTCTGAAGAAATTTAACCGGAGCCTGCCAAAGTGTGCCTGTTAGTTAGGACCCACCGTCCTGATGCTAAAAATTTGCATCAATGCTAAAAAATTACAAAGTAGCATGTGGAGAATCACAAGCATGATGACTAACATGGACTTGCACCATTCAGTATGTTAAAATTAGTGTCTAATCTAAAATTAGCCAGAAAAATAATGTAAGCCTAAATGCTGTCAGTAGCATGTGGGTTATCGTTAGAATGTTTTCTTACATTGACATACTACATTCAGTGTCCTAAACATTGCTAATAAGTAACAAAAATAGCCACAAGCTTATTTTAGGGAAAATGCTAATGCTAATGCTCTGCCTTGCTGTGCAACGCAGAGCCCTAACCTGAGAGAAAAAGATAATGCATGTAATGCAGTGAAATTAATGCATGTAATGCAGTGAAATGCTAATGTTTGTGCTAATGTCTTGCTGTGTCTTGCACTCGGAGTGCCCTAACCCGATAATGCAAGCTAATATTATTGCACCGCCTACGCACTAGCCAGAGAGAAAAATTAAGACTTTTATTTTGATTATAACAACATTCTGTCAAAAACAAAAATGGAAGAGATTAAAAATCATATAAATATACATTGGCAATCAATGACACTCCATATACTACAAGAGGCACTTTGTGGGAGGCACTAAAGCCATCTGATGGAGGACAAATAATCCCACAGAAAAGCCTGAAATAAAGAAACTAGACTTAAGAAATAAATTACAGAAAGAGACTACATGCACTTAGTCCATCAGTAACTCTACATTGAAAAGAACTTTCTACAGACATAACTTGAATTCATGTACACAACAAGAACTCTTAATTGAATGTTCTGCATAAAGTTCTCACTCCAATGTGTCCCGATCTGATTAACTAAGGCTTTTTTTAAATACAGCTAGACTCTCATAACATATTTCATTTACAAGAGAATCCAAAAAATAATTCTTGCAAAGATCGCCTGGTCAATACGCGTACCTTGTGTTTGTTCAATGCTGTTCTGGATCTCCACTCAGGCTCTTTCAAATCCTTATTAGATGCTGCTCTTTGTATTTCTAATCAAAAGATTCAGAAGTAGTAGTTTTTCATTCAGTTAAAATCTTGTCACAAATCAGAAAATATTATGGATGGACAAGCACATCAGTTCTTAGTCCATTCATAAATAACCACACATTCCCTCCTTCAGCCCTAAAGGTGTTTCTTAATCAGTGGAAACACAAAGGGATTCAATGAGCAAAAGATTTATTTTTTGAAAAGGCTTTCACATTTACATTTCAACAAATCCAAAACTATTTTAATATGGAAAGTCAATAAAAAAAAAAAAATACAGATTCAAGAACAGATTTCCAAACCTTCCTAGTCAAAGCCCGTCCTCCTCTGTGGAGACAATCTTTCTGTTTGATCCAGTAAGAAAGGGATTAATAACAAGGATCCATAATCTATGTTTGGTTATCACAGAAGACTCAGTTCCTTCATTAGACCATCTGAAAAGGGTGGTCATGAAGATCTATGAGTAATTATTACAGATAGCCAGTGGCCCACAGTCCAAGAATATGTTCATTCTACTTCTATTTGTATTGGGCATGGTATCTCTCAATTCAAGGTTTTACACAGATTGCAATTATCCAAATTGAAATTGTCAAAGATGTTTCCTCTGTTGATTCATCCTGTGACAGATGCACTAAAGGACCAGACTCTTGTGTAACCTTGTTAAATGTACTCAGATACTATCTCAGCTCGGTTCAAATAATAATTCAGTTCTGTGTTGTGTGAATAATGGCCAGAAGGCAGGATGAGATGAAACAGTTCATCTGCACAAAACAGAATTTCCACTGGTCAGGACTCATTCATTCATCATACTGGGTAAAGCACCTTAGAGATGACAGCAGCAGGATGCTAACATTCACAGTGAGTGATAAGAAGCTTAATAAAAATGACAGAAAAAAAAATAGTTTCCATGGAGCTCTGGTTGTGTTTGTTACAACATCAAATAGGAAGTTGACACTGGAGTGTTATTTACTTAAAACTGTGTCCCTATGTATGCTACTGACATGGATTGCAGACTTGCCATTGTGCAACAGCTTATAAGACCACAAGCATTTTCTAGACAAAACAGGAGGGCACAGTTACATTCTTTCTGTTTTATTGCCAATAAGGTGCTGCATTTTTTCAAACTGTCAATAACATTAATTATTCTTCACCTTAAACTTAGATTGCTGTTATATTGGACTGTTTGACTCTATACAGCCTGTTGCCACATGTTGTTGGAGCTTTCTGATTTGTTTGCTGATTCATTCGTTCTCTTCATTGTCTGTTTTCTCTCCTACCAGAATTACAAGTTGGCTGTTAATCTGAAGCCTGACCAGTCTCAGGCCTGGATGAACATGGGAGGGATTCAGCACATCAAGGTGATAACATATCTCAAAAAAATCTAAATTATGTTCATGTGCCATTCATAGCTGTGCTCCAGCTATGGATGGTATGTAAAAGAAAAGCCTGTTTGATCTCCAGCGTTGGGCACATGCATGAAATTTCTGGATGAAAACAATAACACATTAAGTGACTATATACTGTACAATAATATAGCACAGAAATACTCTAAAGTGGTCAGACGCTGAAAAATTGAACCCAAGGCTCGGAAATAGTAGAAATAGAAAGAGTGGTCATTGAACGCCATGCACAGATCATCCATATGTTGTCACATGCAGAACTTGAATCAGTTCCTTTACAATAACTGGATTATTTGAATGAAACCAGAATTAAAAACTAATGGTTATTGTACGTAGATCTGTTTATTATTATTCAGTGATTTGGAGGCGACAGATGTCCAGACTATGATTAAGGAGAGCAGGAATTATAGACAGGTGTGAGTGTAGATCTGTGTGCTCGTTCCTTTAACACAAGCGCAAGACTTAGTATTTGTTTAGTTTAATTGTACTATCTTGCATCTTTATTTGAATATAGTACATGTGTTAACATGTCTGGACACAGGGAGACTATGCAGCTGCCAGGATGTACTATGAGCGGGCCCTGCATCTGAATCCTGGTTCCAAACTTCTCAAGGAAAATCTGGCAAAGCTGGACCGGCTGGAGAAGAGACTGACAGATGGAGCATAATGTGGCAGACGTGAAAATTGTCCTGAAGACGTCAGCAGCTTGCTCTGGGAGAGGACATTTGCCAGGTCACTGCATCGTCCAACCTTTTCACAGACAGCAGGAGACGAGGCTTGCTGGTACATCTGTGTGCAGCAGAATGAAATGGAGAATAACACAGAAAACCACTGGAAGTTCTGTGACTTCATAAGCTTTGTTTATCATGATTTAATTTATTAGTGTTGCCTATTTAGATGCAGAGTTATTTTCTAAATAAGTAGATTCACCAATTGTAATTCAGTCCTCTACTTTCAGGCATCATTCCCATATTTATTAGTTCAAGAAAGTGAAAAGAATCAGAAAAGGTTCTGACCTGTAGGAACGTGTTTGAAATCAAGTCAAAAGGACATTCTGAAACAAAGGTTTGTGTGCAAGAGAATGGTGTTGATGTCACCATCAAACTTCTCAAGGCTAGTTTGATGGTGACAAAATGCATAGTTTGTCTCTCTTCTGGACTCCACAGACGATGAGGAGATCGTCCCTCAGTTGTTGGGTTCTCACTCCATCCACCTCTGTTGTTGTGCTGTTGGGCAAGATGTCACCCACCTTGCCTGCTGATGGTGGTCACGGGGCCTGGCTAGTGTTTTGTAGCCTCCCCTCTGTCACAGTGTGACTGGGGCAGCTGTGGCTAGTGGCTACTATCCAGTAACTTGCCATGAGTGTGTAAATGGGTGAATGTAGTTTTGGGATCTTTTGAACTTGATAAAGCACTATATAAGTTCACATTTGTACAGTAGAATGAGAGTTGCATTCTACTGAACTCATAGAATTCTTTCAGGCTGTAGCTGAAACTTACCACTGAGTGCATAGTATGTCTTTCTTCTCATTGATGACAAAACTCCACATCACCAAGTCAGGAATGCAGAGCTTACCCAAGCTTTATTTCATCCTTAAGTCGTGAATCAATCACAAGGGTTGTTTTTGAGTGTGTAAACCTGGGGTGCCCAACATGTAGATGGTAATCGACCTGAATTGTTTTTTTCCACAGACACAGCCTGATGGAGAAGTGGATGTAATTCTCAAGTAATGATCAAAACTGTTAATATAGCAAAATATATATATTTTTATGTGTAGCTATTAATTGATGCAACTGAAGAAATTATTTTCAAAATTGAAACAAAAGGATGCCCGCCACAGCTCAGGGCCATGACAATCACTGCCAAGTTGTCCGACTCTTATAGGGTGAGGCTTACCCAGGCTTACCCAGCTTTACTTCTGCTGGCTTTTCTGCAAAGGACAGATCAAGAAAACTATCACTCATACACTTCAGTAAGAGATAACTTTTGCCTATAAAATAAGTCAATACAGTTTCTTTTACCATTTTTACATCTTTGTGTGATGTGGTAGTTCTCAGCCACCTGATGAGAGAAAAAGTAACTCTTGGTCTCAAATCACTTGGGCACCTTTGGTGTAAACAGTTGACTCAAATAAATTGTTTGTTCATCAGCTGCTGTTCTATATGACTCATGAAACAGGCTTTTATTTCCTTTTTCTCTATAATAAGTTCTACTTATGTAATCAGAAAATGATTTAGGTTTTTGGTTTACAATTTACTCATCTATTCTGGGTAATTTGGACTTTAGCATAGGGGAATTATTTAGATGAAATACCAGCTGACATGAACAATCAGGTTGCCTGAACTAAACCAGGACTCAGATTTATGACTTGTTTTCCTCTTCGCTCTTCCAAAGATGAACTTTTACCATGAGAGAGCAAAACACCTTACTAAGGGTTCATTGTCTGTATATGACTGTGAATCTGCTCCTGTTGAATAAACCTTTGATATGCCATGATCAGTCCCAGAGGCTTATCTTCAGATTTATTCATTTTTTTTGTCTCAAAAGAGAAGGGGTTCCAATCTATTGCACCTCTCAAGTCCTGAGAGGTACAAAGGGTACAAGTGTAAAATTTTCTTTTTGTAGTTTGGAAAGTGAAATGCCACTGATAAATGCTGCGTCCCTTGGAGAGGAGCTGACTTTGAGTCTATGGTCCCAGATCATCTGCAGCTTTAATAAGGAGCTGTGTTTTTTTTTTCCAGTTCATCTTGTGGCTTTGTGCTTTAAAACCTCAGTAGTTTGCTGATTGAATGCATGTTTTGTGAACACTGATTTGAATGTGATTGAATGTTGTGATGTGATTGTGAGATGTAAAGGAAGTGACCAGGACAATGATGTAATTGCTCCAAAAAATAAAAATAAAATATATCTTTTACTAAATCATGCCTGGTGTGTTTCTACTTAAAGATATTTCTCTAAACATATTATTGAAGCATAATAATGTTGCAGTATTATGAGCCTGGCCAAAGAAATTGAAAATGTTTTCTTAACCTGTTGTAGACTTTTAGATAATCAAAACTTCAGCGATTTGTATTATTACAGCTCAACTTTGTTGTTAATCTGTTTTCTCTGTATGCTGGCTTTGAGACAGGTATGTGGAACTGTTATTTTTGAGTGGTAGCTGCACTATAAAAAAACCCAGAGCAAAATTTATGATAAAAATATTGTAAGACACAGACAGTTACAAACTGTAACATCCAAAGCATTCATGTTACTGTAGAAAATAAATGGAAGTCAACAGACGTAAATTTCACTTAATTTTAACAGTTTTGAAATGTAGAAAACATATATTTATTGTGGAGGTCTTAGAAATTGTAAAATTTATGGAAAAATCCATCAATATTGCCAGCAATATTATCTATTGCTGGTAATAGATAATATTGCTGGCAATAGGTATTACCAGCAATTAATAACTGTAAAATGAACAGTACTAATCAACCAAAATGACACATTTTACTGATATTTATATCTGTAATGTAAAACTGTAACTCAGACTGCAAAATTAATTTCTAGGAAGAGTCTCATATGACATTTTTTTATTTTCTTTTATTTTTAAATACATAATGCCCCTAATGCCCTTCATATATCAAATTGAAATCTCAAAGGCAGATCAGGAATCGAACTGGGGTTGTTGTGATGTGATTATGAGATGTAAAGAAAGTGACTAGGACAATAATGTAATTGCTCCAAAAAAGTAACAATTAAGTATATATTCTACTACATCATGTCTGGTGTGTTTCTGTTTGTTTGAATAAACAAACAGACCCAATTGCAGGGCAGATTCCTACAACCAAACACTGTTAAGAAGATAGCAATAACAAAACTCTAGAATAAAGAAATAAATAAACCTGGTCTTGTGTGTGCTTCGTCTTACACAGTTCTGAGTTATTTTTAATCTCCAAGAGAGTCAAGTCTTTTTCAAACTTTTGTTCCCTTTAGCCTGACAAATAAAAGTCACTCACCAAACACTGTTTTCCAACACATTGTGTTTATCATTTTTAATTGCTGATATAAACATAAAACAATAGCTGATAGTAGGACCTGAAAACTTAAGACTTCCTGAGAAGATGAAAGTGTAGGTTTTCTGGAAAATCCAGTTCTTCTGTAAAATACGACAGATTACTGGATGAAAAATATTTCTAGTTACTACTTTTCTTTCATTGATAATGCCAGTTATTGGTCTTAAATAATAAGTTCTAGCATTTATGCATTAAAATATTTCTCTGAAGCTGAGATACATGAGAACATATTTCCTCTCTTTTCAAAGAAAAAAAAAAGCTTTTAGAAACATCAAAGAGGAATGCAACTCCTGAAGCCTGAAGCTCACCTTGTGATCCTTGCTACCCCATTGGACAGGGACCGGCCATCTTGAGACATACAGGTCTGGAAAAAATTCAGAGATTACTGAATCACTTTCTCTGATTTTACTTTATATAGGTATATGTTTGAGTAAAAATAACATTGTTCTTTCATTCTATGAACTACTGACATGTCTCCAAAATTTCAAGTAAAAATTTAGTATTTATTTCAGAAATGAGAAATCTTGAGATCCTGACTTATTTTCTTAGGATCTTGAGAAAGTAAGTCGGGATTTTTTATTTTATTTTTTTTCCATGTCCCCTTAGGGCTCTGTACCTTTAAATCAGATAATCTGATATAAAGAAATGGTACCATCATAACCATGACCCTTTATGGTCATGGAGGGCTGTGTTGTCTCAGGTCCTCCGCCTCTGTCAGCAGCAGAAACAGCAACATTATAGCTGTCGAGGAAAACATAAACTATATTTGCTTTGTATTGACATGATGACGATGATACAGCATGATCTGATTAAATATTAGATTCTTGATTTATATGCGTTGTTCAATGTGCCACTTTTTAACTTTTTAACGGCCCTGCCCGCTATTACGTGGCTTCCAACAAAAGTAATTAAAAATTATAAATACACACAATGTGTTGGAGAACGGTGTTTGGTGACTGACTTTTATTTGTCAGGCTAAAGTGAACATGACAAAAGCTGAAAAAAGACTGATTCTCTTGGAGATTAAAAATAGCACATAAGTTCAACTCCGCCTCTCTGGCTGCAGTTACAGCTGCAGCCACAAGGGGAACAGAATTTCGCACAAGATGGCCGTGAAGCGGCGCACTGCTCCAAACATCTCTCTGCAAGCTGACCAGAAGAAGAGTACGTCACACACGGAAGTGTCAACATGGAGGACGGTAAAGACGTTTCCACGAATTCACTTCTGAAAGATGGTGAGCTTGTCTTTTTTAACCAGACACACAAACTAACAATAAAAATAAACAACAACAAACGATACCTGACAAAAAATGGGCAAGGTTGCTGTTCTACAAGCTAACTTTTCAGCTCCTGTACATGTAATCATCCTTCTCTTTCCGAGTCAGTGGAGCTTGTGGCGTTTGGAAAGTGTTTAGTAATTAAGACTCTTTTAATGCAGTGATCCACAGAAGCTACTCAGTTTTCTGGCAGACCAACCGGGTGCTGTCTCTGTTCTGCTGGATGCTGGTGGGAGACTGTAATGACCTACTGCTCTGTTTGCAGAGAGCTATTCGGATTTCCTGGACGAAGATTTTGACGTGAAGACGTACACAGCACAGGCGATCCATCATGCCGTCATCGCCGAGCAATTGGCCAAGCTGGCACAGGGCATCAGCCAGCTCGACAAGGAGCTGCACAGCCAGGTACTGACATCCGCTTCATTCATAGCACTCACAAAGAGGTCTGGTGCGAAATCCGGTTCCCCTGTGAAAATCTGTTCCCTGTGTCGGGAACGCGCATTGCAGCCAGAGAGGCGAACGAGGATCTGATCATTTTCACGTCGCTTCTGATCGATTTCTCGGTAAAACGACTCGTATAATCATGTCAAGGTTTTAACATTCAGTTTAATTGGCAGCTGTTGTTTAAAAAAAATATAAAATAAATAAATAAACGAGGTCTTCTGACGCTGTTTGGTTTTATTTTAATGTCAAGAGAATCGCTCTTTTTCCAACTTTTCTCACTAAAGCCTGGCAGAAATAAAAGTCAGGCACCAAACTCAGTTTTCCAACACGTAGTGTATATGTAAAGATTTATGAGAATTTCAAACAGTTGCTCTTTATTCCCCAAAGTTATGGGGGAAGGAGAGGAGAGAATGGATCATTCAGCTGCCTGAAATAATCTGTTCCCCTCCATAATACAGGAACAACTTCACTTACCAGCAAGTTTTTTTCTCTGTTTATTCCTCTCATCATCAACAACTTTCTTTTCAGGTTGTGGCAAGACACGAAGACTTGTTGGCTCAGGCTACAGGGATTGAGTCTCTTGAAGGTATTTACCCACTTTGTTTTACTCTGCATTTTGCTTTTGGGTCCTGTAATTGTGAAATGGGTTCCCTCTCCCCAGTCCAAGTGGCTAGGGAGAGGGAGGTGGTGTACCTAAGCCTGATTTGCTTAGGTACACCTCCGAAGCATGCTTAGGCTACTGCTCCTGCAGACCGATCCTAGATAATTAGAAGATGATACCTAAATAACTAAGAAAGTATCGAGGTTAGTTGTTATTGCTGACTAGAGGTTTGCCGATCGATCATGAATTTGAATATATTCAATAATTTGCATTCAAATTAAAAAATATGATCCCAAAAGAAAATCAAATGTTGATGTAACTAATATCAATTCAAGATTGTTTGTGTATGCAAAAAAGGGAATGTAGAAAATATTTTAACATTTTCCAGCACTTTATTTATATTACATGCCTACAAAATAGATTTGAAAAAAGCATCTTTACAAAACTGTGAGCATTAGTTGGTACCACCAGATGGAGGTAGTGCATTCTAAAAAGCAAGCTCTTTCAATCTAATATTTTGAAAGACAAATTTTTTGTTATTTTCAGGGGTTCTTCAAATGATGCAGACAAGGATTAATGCACTGCAGGCCGCTGTTGAGAGGTAAATAAACAACTGAATGATCAGAGTGTTTTAGATGGAATTTGGCTGTTGATCCATTAGAACTGAGTTGAATCTTAAGGTTGAATGATCCCAGGAACTTGAAAGAACACACTAGCTGAAGCAGAAATCATCAGCATCTAGATAAAGTCAGCTATTGACACTGTTTCAGATGCTGGAACACTATTGATAAAAAAACGTTTATATGCTACAGTTTGTGACCATTGACGATCACAGTATCTCTTTTGTGTTAATGAGTATTTTCAATATTTGTGTAAACTTTTTTTCACATGCAATGAGCCGATGGAGTCTGTAGCTGACAGATTCGTTAGAAATGAAGAAGCCATTTCCGCTTAGTGTAGAAAATATTCTACGGCCATACTACCTAGAGTAGTCTTTAACTTCAGGGTTTTAAGTGCCACAAAGCTATTTCATTTCATACCTGGATGCCCAGTCCAAATGTAAATGTTACTTCAAAAAGTAAAAGTTTCTCAGAGTTAAGTTAGAACCTTTTGTTCCAAGTATACTTTTGAACAAAGTATACTTGTTCCAAAGTAAACTTTTATACTTTTGTAATATTTATTTTCTTTTATAGCGTTGACCTTCCTGCTGCATAATCATGAAAACACTAGATAGGTTCTCTGTTAACTGCAGAAGTTCCTGAGGTGGAAAACACCTGGATGATGGTCAGTTATAACCATCATCTATTTTTTTCTTTCCAGAATGAGGACAAAGATCGTTGATCCCTATAATAAGATTGTGGGCAGAATCACTCAGCTAGCCAGACTGCAGGTAAGTTTAAACGTGATCTATCTGATTGTGAATTATGTTTTACATTGCTGGTAAAAAGTTGTTTTTCTCCTACTTGCCTTTATGACGGACGTAACTTCAAAAGGTGCTTTTAACCTAACAAACGAGCCTCATCGGAAACTAGATTCAAATTTTTTTTACTATGACTGTAATTGTTGATGAAGATTATTTATACACTGTGCCGCTAACATCACTACAATGACCAGGCACAGCAGAGTTTAGTCACTCAGGACACTGCAGGAGATGCTGAGCTTGAAGGTTTCCCCACTCCTCACTCGAGAGTCACTGCTGTTGCTAAGCAGTAAGCAACATATCAAACTTTACATTCGTTCAAATAAGTTGCTTTGTGGTCAGCTGTTTGAGAATGATGGAGGGATTTTATTATTTACTGTTTCAAACATGTTGCAATTGGCCCTAGTATCGCCTTTTTTGTGAAATATAACCATATTTAGGAACATTGAGGAACAATGTTGTCTTGGATATTTTCTCAGTACAATACTGACTGTGTACAATACGTCGTCACAAAAATACGTCACACGTATTTACACTTTTTAAATATTAGTGAACATTCAGAAAACTACAATTGATGCAAGGTTTCTTTCAATAACAGAAATAACAGTTACTCCTGCTGATTCTTACAGGAGAGCAAGCTGCTGCCATTAAAACAAAATTTGCCATGTTTAGCCCTTCCTGACCCTCATGAAACACGGTCATTTGGACTCCACAACTTTTTTATTCAGTGTGCTATCCAGCTGTCCCACAGAGTGTGTGTTTTTACAAGGTTTTTTTTTTTGCATGTGATTTTGGAAACTGATGAAACAAGAGTAGATGGTTGTGGGCAGGAAGGATCTTCTGTACCAGTCTGTATTACAATAAATGTGTAGAAACCTCAGACTGAATACCCTCTCCTTCATGCCAGTCTCATGATGAGGATGCTCAGGGTTCTCCATAATATTCTTGATTTTCTGAATAATCCTTTTTTGCACAATCTGCTTGTATGACAGATGTATGGGGTAGAAGGGCAAGTCTTGGTTTTATACATTGTGGGTAAGATGAGGGTGTGTTCAGTGATGCTTGGTGAGTACTCTGAGGTACTGTTCAGTTGTTTGTGCAGTGAAGAAGGAATCATGATTAAATATTGATGAAACAGTGGCTGTAAAAAGGTTAGTGTGATTCTGAGGGCACTCTCTGGGGCCCCTGGCATTATGTATGAGAGTAATCATTTTCAGTGTCTCAGACTTGACCCTTAAGTTTGAATAGAATGAGGATTTCTATGTAGTAATGAGGATTTTGATTTTCAGCTTTCCCTTTGATAACAATAAATCTTTGTCTTCCACTTTCTCTGCTTTGTCCTTACTCATTATAACTAACTTTTTATTGTATCTTTTGTGAATAATAATGTGATTTCTTGATTGTATGTTTATAATGTCTCTTTGTTGTTTGGGTCTTCCTGTCTTGGGACTACAGATGGAAATTAGCAACTATGCTATAATCTGGCTCATTTACAGTCTGTACAGAAGTGTCGATTGTTCATTAATGTGCACTGTCCCTAATAAATTAAAAAAATAAAATAAAATTTAAATAAATACTATATGTCAGTCCATACATACATACATACATTTTTCAATTGTCTATGTCCTTACTGGGTTGTGAGTTTTCTGATACTTATCTCTAATTATCACTGGCTAAGGACAACACAGAGTCGCGGGGCAGGTAACAGTGCACACAATCATAGCTAAGATCTACTTCGCTATGATTTAACTCAGCTGTCATATTTTTGGACTGAAACTGAAACACCTGGAGGGGAACCTAGACTTAGACTTATTTTATTGTCGTTTCGCCAACTGGATGAACAGACCATGGAGAGGATGGGTGGAATTGGAGAGGATCATGTTTGCTCTGGGTAAGCAGTGTCTTTGTACAATCTTCTGGATAGGTCCCAATGATCCTTTCTACTGTCTTCACTACTCTTTGCAGAGACTTCCAGTCTGAGGCCTTGCAGCTTCCAGACCAGATGGAGATACTGCTGGTCTGGTTCCTCTGTAGAAAGTATAGAACAGGGGGTCCCGATCCTCGAGGGCTGACATCCAGCATGTTTTAGTTCTCTCCTTGGTGTAGTGACAATCTTTTCAGAATGTCAATGTTCTTCTTAGGCCTCTAACGAGCCATCATTTGATTCAGGTGCATTGAATCAGGGAGAGATCTAAAACATGCAGGATGCTGGCCCTCCAGGACCCACTTTGGGGACTCCTGGTATAGAGGATGGGAGTTTCCCCGCCATTGCCTGTATTAGGCGATGACGTGGAATGTCTCAAGATCCAACTTCTACAACTTAGGAGTGGATCGCCCCCGACCTTAGCTTTTCAAATTACACCATGGGTGTTGAGTGCAATGTAGTGTCAAGTGCAATTTGAATGAAAAATTTTTGTGAGTGCTCACCCTTTCCCATGGGTGAGCCCGTGGGAAAGGTGATCCACGTCGTCTCTTCAGGCTGAGCCTGGTGGCCGGGTAAAAGCTGGTCACCAGGCGCTCGCCAGCATGGCTTCAGGGTGGGGCCCCAGTGACACAAGTCTGCGCAAGGGAACACACTTTCCAAAAAGGTCTTTTTCATCATAAGGGGTCTTTGGGCTGTGCTTTGTCTGGTTCCTCCTCAATGACCAGTCTGCCTTGGATGACCCTACCCTCCAACAATGTAGCTCCTGGGATCACTAAGACACTTGAACCCCTCCACGATGATAAGGTGGCAGCCCACGGAGAGGATGTGCCAAGTTGAAATGACAAATTACAAATATGTGCTACTAGTTTTGATATTGCCTCAGTTACTTTCTTTGCCAAAAACAAACTTATTCCATTACAATGTGTAGATGTTTTATCACTATATATATATTTTTTTGCTATATTTATAATTTCATTTTTCTCAACAGCATTTAGAAACCGTGAGTGTGGGATTTCTTTCTATTAATACTTTGCACTCTTCATTTGCTATAAGTAGTACTGTTCATTTTAAAGTACTTGTGCTAAAGTACAGAGCATTACTTGGCCAGGCTTCTGATTATCTTTGTCAGCTTTTAACTATTCTGCTGCGCCTGATCTTTGTTCTTAAAATCTGAAACTGTTGATTGTTCCACATTTATGGTTAAAAACTAAAGGGGACTGGGTCTTTGGTATTTTAGCTAGCTTTCCTTTTTTTTAAAACTAATTTTAGCTTTTATGGAGGGTTTTTCACATTTTCTGGTGTATTTTGGTATTGGTATGTAAAAAAACAAAAAACATCATTCATACTACATTCTCACAGGAAATGCAAATTTTTCTAGTTTTAATTTATTCTTTGTAGATTTTTGTTTATAATTATTCTGGTTCACACATCATGTTTTGACAATTATTCCCTTTGGTTCTGGATTTGTACAGCTGAAAGGATTTTTGCTCTTACTGTTTTACTTAAGGACAGTTGTCGCAACATGATACCTGAACTATGATCCTTAATCCAAAAGCTTCATGGAAGCAGATCAGGACCAAATATTAGTGAGAGCTGGAGAAAGTTCAAACCATTTTTCATAGTTTTGGCTTAATTACTGCTCTTAGTAACAGCCTTTTTCTTAGTCTTTATGTGTCAGTCAACAATTAATTGATTACTAAATTAGTTGACGATTATTTTAATAATCAATTTTTAATTTATCATGATTAATCTGATTATTTGTTTCAGCCATAGATATGTTATAGCAAAAATAATTATTTCTTTGGCATATAAAGTGTTTTTGAATTGAACTGAAGACCTGCAGATGAAACAGCAGGGGCTGAATACAAATGCACACCACACTGAAGTTATTTGTAAAGTAAAATGTTTGAAACCATGCATCATTTTTATAATTTCCCAATATATATATCTTTCTTATTGATAAGTGTTAAACTGACCAAAATGTGCAAATACGTTTGTAGTATTTATGTTAATGCCCTGGGTCCCTATTTACATAAGTAATTGTATCTGTTCTCTGCTCCAGGTGGCCTGTGACCTGCTGAGGAGGATCATACGCATCTTGTACCTGAGCAAGAGGCTGCAGGGCCAGCTGCAGGGTGGCAGCAGGGAGATCACTAAGGCTGCTCAGAGCATCAATGAACTGGGTAAGGCCTTTTCTTTATTCGGTTTTGCACTTCACTTCTGTCAGGCAGCAGTGTGGTTTTCAAATCTACAGAAAACCATTTAGGCTTAAAGAGCAGTATATAGCTATTGTAACAAAAATATATTTTTGCATAATGTTCACAAATCTATTGTTGTGGATTTTGGCCAATAAGGCGGGAAAAGAATAACAGCTGGTGTCAGCCTTTTGAAGAGCTTGCAGCCTTCTCTCAGGTCACCTGTTGCAGAACCTTGTGATGATAGAGGTCTGGTTTGTATCCTGTAATAAAATCCTATCTAGAGTAGGTGTCATGCTTTATCATACACTCCCTTCACCAGTCACCATTTGGTTTTCTACAACCTGGCTGCCTGCCCAGCATGTTGCACCTTGGAGCAGCTTATGGTAGGTTGCTGCTGGACCTTGTTTTATAGTACGAGTTCTTTCACAGCCTATGCAGGTCTGCCATCTTAACTCGTGGTCAGTGCACCATGTTCTGATCTAATGCATTCTTTTACTTGTGCTTGTGGTATGTTTCATCTGAAGTTTTTGTGCAAACATTCGTGCAGTTTTATCTTCATTTATTCATGGATATCATTAGAATATTTGATAAACTCTGTTTAGCCCAACTTTAAAATATCTGCTTATGTTCAATCAGCCTCTTATAATCATTAGAAAACTGTGTGCATGACAGTATGTGTGAGGTTGTGCTCGAGACCACGGAAGCACTTTGATTCTCCCTAAAATTGAAAAAGTGAGAAAAAAAGTATTTGAATACCTTGCGACTTTGCAAGTTCTCCCACTTAGAAATCATGGAGGGGTCTGAAATTTTCATCTTAGGTGCAGGTCCACTGTGAGAGACATAATCAAAAACAAAATCCGGAAATCATGGTGTATGATCTTTTTCAATAAGTTATTTGTGTGTTATTGGTCCAAATAAGCATTTGAACACTTGTGAAAATCAATGTTAATATTTGGTACAGTAGTCTTTGTTTGCAATTACAGAGGTCAATTGTTTCATGTAGGTTTCTCTGGGTTTGCACTGCAGCAGGAATTTTGGCCCATTACTCCACATAAATCTAATCTACATCTGCCAGGATTTTGGGAAGTCACTGAGAAACATGGAGTTTGAGCTCCTCCAAATATTTTCTAAAGGTTTTAGGTCTGGAGAGTGGCTGGGCCACTCCAGAACCTTGCTATACTTCGTATGGAGCCACTCCTTCGTTGTCATGGCTATTTGCTTCAGGTCATTGTCATGATGGAAGACGGCGCCACGACCCATCTTCAATGCTCTCACCTAGGAACTGTGGCAGTGTGTTTCTTTAAGGTCTCTTAAGGAATGGGCCAGTCCTGTATCTCCCAAATCACATCCAATGTAACTGCTTTTCTGTATCCAGTATGACATTTGGTTGCAGGCTGCAGGAAATACTGGAGCTTGTGAACTGATTATTTTGCTTCTAATAAGTAAGTCTAGTGTGTCAAATTGATAACCAACAGCACAGACTTTGAAAAACCTACACTTGCATAGCACTTTTTCAAGTCCATAAGAGCACAAAGCCCTCCACGCCACATTCAGTCATTCACACACACAATCACTTGTTAATGGTGGTAAATTACTGTATACTAGCCATAGCTCCTCAGTCTGATAGACGTGTGAATGCTGGGCCCTCTGACCACCAAAGAGACAATAGCCACTGTTACCATCATTATCCAATTTCTGCAATAAAATGGTGTCCTGTTTTATCATTAACACTTTTCCTCCACTGACTGTGAAGGTTGCACAGTGACATGCACCACATGTAGTTAATCAGTGTTAAACACCAAGAATGTTTTAAATATTGCTTAGACCCTTGAAGGATCTTTCTAACAATGTTTAAGAGGGCATTACAGAGCTTTAGGTAAAAATCATCTCTGATCTAGATATGTGCATGAGCAGAACATTAAACTATGAAGTACAGTGAGGCAAATAAGTATTTCAACACCCTGCGACTTTGCAAGTTCTCCCATTTAGAAATTATGGAGGGGTTTGACATTTTTATCTTAGGACAATGCCCACTATGAGAGACGTAGTCAAAAACAAAAAATCCAGAAATCACAATGTATAATTTCTTTTTTTTTTAAAAATAATTTATTTGTGTGTTACTGCGGTAAACAAGCATTTGAACACCTGAACAATCAGCAAAAATTCTGGCCCTCAAAGACCTGTTAGCCCACTTCTAAAAAGTCCACCTCCAGTTCACTTTTCATTTTAAATTAAAAACACCTGTTTGAGGTCGTTAGCTGGACATAGAATCCTGTTCACCCCACACAGTCAGTAAGACTCCAAATACTAATATTGCTCAGACCAAAGAGCTGTCCAAAGACACCACAGACAAAATTGTAAAGCTTTCACAAGAATGGAAAAGGCTATGGGGAAATTGCCAAGCAGCTTAGTGAAAACAGACAAACTGTTGGAGCATTTATTAGAAAATGGAAGAAGCTAAACATGATTGTCAATATTCCTTGCAAGATTTCACTTCGTGGCGTGTCAATGGTCCTAAGAAAGGGGAGTCTCTAGTAGCTGTAACAAGTATCCAAACTTTCTGAATCTTGAAAGACGATCAATTACCATCTGTCAGTTTCATAATGCTTTCATATTATGGGATCTTCTTGTAATAAGGCTCAGCTTCCCATTGTTTAAATAATTAAACAAAAATAAAAAGATAAGAACAAAGTACCGGTAGATGTTGTACAGAAAGTTTTAATGCTAATTTGTCTGATGCATGGTCACTTTGAGTTAGTCAGGAAGAAACTGTAGACGACACGATCCTGACAAATACTGTGCCCTTGGGTATTTATTACAAATGGTGACAAACCAAGTTATCTGTGACTCTTTGATTCACACTGTATTACATTGAACAACAGGAGCTACTGATTGATACAGTTTTTCAACATCAACTTCTTTTATTTCAGTCTCTGAGAGTCTACAATAAATACCATTAAGTTAGTATAACCCATGTCTCTTTCTGAGAGAAAACCTTAAACAAGTGTTGGGTTTATGTCATAACAGTCCCTTTGTTCTCAATGATACTATCATTTCAGCACTCATCCTACATACAGTATGTCAACGTGATTTTCAGCTTCTTCTAAAAGTTTGGTCTGATTTTTGCTTCTCACTTTTTTCCAACATTTTCTCCTTTCTGCGCCTCATCCATATGTTTTAGTTCATTCACTTTTCTGTGTGCTTTCTTGACATATTTACATGAGTTTAATCTGTCACTCTGCTTCCTCTGAGCAAAGACACTTTTGTCTGGGGTCAGTCTCCTTGAACGTGACCTTTTTGTTTCTCCTGGGGTCTATCCAGGAGTTATGGATGACCACATTGTTTGGTGTTGGTTCTGCTTCCACAACAGACACCACCCTCTTTTTCATCTTACTTTTGAGAACTTTCTGGAACTTTTGCCTAGTGAAGGCATATAGGAGAGGATGAAAAATGGTGGTTCCATATGCCATTACCAGAAAACCAAGGCGAAGGCGTACAGTCAGATCGCTGGGACCATTGCTGAGTATGATTGTGTTAAGGACCGTTATTGGGGTCCAGCACAGAAGGAATGTAGAGATGATCAGAAGAGACATCTTAAAAACTCGTTTCTGTCTTTCCCTTCTCTCTCGATGGCGTTTCACTGCTCTTCTTAGTGCAATTATGACCGATACGGATGTCCGCATGCCTAAAGGTGCATTTCCACTACCCTTGCCTGCAGTGCTGCTCTGTGAAGCTTCTGTAGACTCTGTTTGTGCAGCAGTGCTCAAAGATATGTTGTTTTTGCTCTTTTGCTTTTTCTTGGGTAAGTTGTGTTGAAAGCGTGTTCCAATGCGAATGTTAAGTGCCTGAAGGATCTTATAGTAAGTTACCAGCATTACCACAGCTGTGAAAAAGAATATGGGGATTTGTGCTAGCAGGTGGTAGTATAAGCCTAGCTCTGAGTAATATTCATTCATCTGAGAGAATTTCACTATTGCAGTCTGGTTTACAAGATCTGTACCAGATCTGATGAAGAAACCCACTTCCATGAATGGAACCAAAAAACTGAAAAAAGATAGAGCCCAGATGGATCCTAGCAGAACCAAAGCTCGACCCATTGTTAGCACACGGTTTGCTGGTCGAACTGAGATATCATAACGGTCCACAGTGATGGCCAGGACATTTGCAGCAGTAGCCACACTTGCAAAAGACACACAGGCCTCATGGAAGCAGCTGATCAAGGCCGTGTCTGTTTCCAAAGGAAGTAGGATGACCACAGTTGTCAGCGGAATGCAGCCTACACACACCTGGAATATTAAAAGAATTCATATTACATTCTGAATATAATAGTTTTTTTAATCTCAGGTTTGTTAAAAACAGTGGTACCGGAAATAACAACAAATAGTAAATGGTCTGCAATTGTATATAGCGCTTCAAGTCCTAGGACTTTTAAAGTGCCTTACACTACCATCTGTCATGCACCCATTCATGCACACATTCACATGCTGATAATGGTAGGTTACATTGTATCCATAGGGGCAGGCTGACAGAAAAGAGGTGGCTGACCGGCACCTGCAGGTGAGGTGTCTTGCCAAAAGTTTGAACAAGTAACCTACTAATTACACAATGAAATCTCACATCCTGAGCCAAAACTACCCAAGAAGGGGGGTTTTGGAAGAAATGAAACTAACTGGAAAGGTTGTCAGTTATATGCTAATCATTGTATTTTGCTGGTGCTCAGCCAACTGTACATAAGCAGTACAGGTTGGCTAAACTAGATTCAGACTCCTTTGTCTCAGAAACAATCAATCAAAATTGTCCACTTTTCCCGTCATTGGCCTAAGTCAGTGATCATCAGGTCTATTCTCCCCACTCGATTTCATAAAAAAAAAAAAATCCATTCTGTCACTGATTAATGAATATAAAAAAACAATAAATGAATGGATTGTGAAGCTGCTTCCCTCCCCGCTAGAGCTTAATTTGCAGTTGTATGTTTCTCTTTAGTGAATCAGGTTCAGCTGCCTTTTAAGCCATTTTACATGATTAGTATGACTAATGAGTTGGGTATTTGTCCAAAGAAACATGCATTCATTCATTTCATTGAGTACACCTTTCACTTAGCACTATAGGCTTGAGGCTAAGAAGCCAAAGATGCACCAATAAAATATCCCTCTCACAATGTAGGATGCATCCATGCTTTCATCTTTTTTCCTAATTCTGACAAGCATTAGTAGGCTTTGCCTTGCAATGTGAGAGGATTGCTTTTCTTTCCACTTTTGCTTCTTATCCAATGCCCGGACGGTACCTATTGTTCTTAATGGACTAAGGTGCCTCTTTATTTATTTATATATTTAATCTTCCGTTACTGTTAATGTGGCCTGAAACATAGCACGCACCCCCATGATACAAATATCAAAAATTGCGGCTCAATCTCGGCATCTGGGCAATTACTTCAGATACCATTTTTGACTTACTTTGTACTTTGTCGAGGCAATGGTGGCACAGGTGGTAGGAGTTTGTCCTGTAGTTGGTGAGTTGTCAGTTTGAGTCCACACTTTGTCTGTCTTTGTTGTGTTGGACAAGACACTTCAACTACCTTGCCTGCTGGTAGTGGTCATCGTAACTGTGCTTACAATCTTGTAACTTCCCAGCATCTATGTGTGAATGATGCTGCATGAATGAGAATGACTGATTTCATTGTAAAGCGTATTTGAGAGTCCTTTATAAGTGTTATGTCATCACTTGAACAAGTTGTCTTTATATGTGTGGACAGGCAACCCTAATTAAGTGAGTGGTAAATACAGTTTGGTATATCTCTGCCGTAGGATTTGAAGAAAATCTAAGTTTGCATTGAAGTTAACTAAATTCAAAAGTTTATTTAACATAGCCGATGAGATAGAGAGATGATTTGACAATGTAATATAGAAGGAAGTGATAATTTTGTTGTGAAGGTGTCTGGGGTAGCAGCTGAAATTTTAATCTTAAACCATTGAGGTTAATGCAAAAAATAAAAAGTATGAACTAGTGGAAGTGAGAACTCACCAACACATCCACCACATGAAGGTTCATTGTGATGATATTGGAAACGGAGCTGATGAGGTTCTGTTTCATGGAGTAGAGGACCAGCACTGTGAGATTGGAGCTTAGGCCCAACACGACCTCCAAAACCAGAAAGCTTGTCAAGGAAACCTTCCAATAGAAATCACAGAAATTATGTTGTGTTGTGAAAAAGGACCGTATTCAATTGTTCTATGACTGTGTTATCTGAGCAGTCTCATGCTAATGCTAATATGGATGTTGATTCATGAAGAAAGGCTTAAAGGAGAACTGAAAAGTGTTTTTAAACATAAGGTTAAAGAAAATCATAAGAAAATCATATTTTCTTATATATGATTAACCCTAATCATATTTTAACTTCTTGTAAAGTTAAAATATATAATATTGAATTGTATTTTATAATACTGTATTTTCTGTGATGGCAGGCAATGAGATAATACAACAAGGGGGTTTATACGTGATAACTTTAGTGACTGGCCATGGCAAAGTCACTAAAGTGACTTTGACAAACGTAATGTTGGGCCAGAATCATCCCACTTTGGCATTTTTTACAAAAATCCTAAAAATAAGTTAAGTTTTAAAGAAATTGATCCTTGGAATGTTTTGTGGAAGTGTTTCACTAAATAATATTTATTCAATATCAACATTTTGAGATTTGATTTAATTTCTCCTTCAACTCTATTGCATTAGCCAAGCTAAAGGAATACCTGGAAGCTGATCGGATGAATGGCCTCAGACGAAGTTCGGTCAAGGAGGTTAGGTGTGTCGTGCACAGTCATGTTGCTCATTCTAGCGACAGAGATCAGGACTGCAGATGTGTGCATTGTCCTGCCAGTAAGATGTCACCTGGAGAGAGGTTTGTACACAAATAATGCTTTGATAAGAAGTGGAAAAACTGCACATCACTTTTTTCTCTGGTGATCTTGTAGCATGTAGTGTACTACTTGTATTAAACTAATTAGCTTTCCTTTTTCTGAGGAAAACTATAACTATACAACTATAGCCCCTGAGCTTGAAGAGTGAATCAGTGTTGTGTCCCCACTTCATAACCTATGTTAAATTGTCTCTTTATTTGTTCCCAACAGAGAGTCACAAAGGTATCACTGCTCCTGATGATATCATCTAGCCAGTCATTTTTATTGGCTAGATGTTTCAGATGTGATGCTGTCAGCTATGGCTGATGCATTTTTGTGTATTTCGATCCAACAATGTCTTATAATTGTACAGTCCCAGCATATATGCCAGTGGTTGGGTTCTGTATTGCCACATTGCCTCCAGCATTTAGGGTCCCCCCTGGCCCAAGAAATTTTCAGTTTCGTTGTTTATAAAAAAAAATCTAAGCAAGCATTTCCAGTTAAATTCTCTCCATGAGTATGAATTGGTACATTTCCAAACTGTCATGCAGTAACTGTTCCATTCTTCTTCTATGATTTCTATTTTACTCTCTTTTTGCCCATTTTGTCTTCATATATGAAGTTCAATGTGTTTTTTTACTCATAAGTCTCTTGTAAGTTTAAAGGTTTTCTTTAAACAACTTGTGTAATTTAAAAGAAGATCTGTTTAGGGTTCTAATTCAGATTTAATAGCATACCAATTTTTGCATGTTGTTGGAGACAGATTTTTCAAGCTTTAAAATGAAATTCTTTTCAAAAGTAATAAAGACCACTAGCTTTGATTCTAGCTTCCTCCCATGCCACCACATGTCACAGTTCAGATTTGGACTCCACTGTCCAAATCTGGACAACACAGTCCAAAGTACCATCTATTGGAATAGATGGAACCGTGCAAAGGCAAAATGGTATTCCTTTCCAGGTATAATTACCTATTTTGAATGCTTCTTGGTTTTGGGTTACAGCAGGGTAATTATACTGTGACATTGGCCTGCAGACAGTTCATGCACATAAACAAATTATGTAGTTTAACTACATCTAAGACTCTGTTCAAAATTACATGCCTGGGTTACAGTTAGGTTTGGGAGTATAGCTGCACAATATCATTGTATGTAGAATGTAACGGGTGGCACCATTAGGTGTCGCACTCCCCACAGCCTGAGGCTCCATATAAGGGAAGCGGGAGGATGATACAAATACAATATATATGTATTGCAAGAACTGCCTGGTCTGCCCATATCCAGATACTATGGGAGTGATCTTCTAAAGGTTTGTGTGTATGAAAACTTCATATCGTATGCAAACCTGATATATAATCAACACAAAGACAAGATTACATAGCAAAATCAGGAGAATCGCAAGTGCAATGTATTGATTTATATTTTTGGGTATGTTTTATTGTTTTTTTAACTGATATTTTTTCTTTGAGTTTTTATCCTTGCTGTAACATTAATTTACCATTTGGGACATGAATAAATATGAATCTGAATCAATAAATTTAGCTTGTCTACCTTTTTGAATATTTAAAACATTTGCTGATCACTAAAAGGCTGTTTTTGCATCTATTTTTAACACTTTTGAAAAATAGGCCGTCATTTCTACGGTTGTTTTACCACAGCGTATACTAATTTAAATAAATTTTATTATTACCATTATTGTTATGGTATCATCATTCTGTTTGCTTGTGATACCTTCCTTCAAGTGGACATCGGCTAAGATAATGCTGCCATTAACTGATTGTTCTTTCTTCTGCTATTAACTCTGATGATGGGAATCAAAGTCAATCAAAAATAATCCTGCATCATTTTACCTGTTTCTTCTTTTGCATTCTTGTCGTTTTGTATTCTCAATCCCCCAGTGAGTGAATGCTGCAAGCCTACGACTTAATGCAATTTGCTGGATTTTCTAAGGCAGAAACTTTTTAATAATTGGTAGTTACTTGGTAGTTACCAAGGATCAATTTATGCATGATTGAATTTAAATATTTTTTTGTAAAGTGCCTTGAAATGACATTTGTTGAGTTGTCACTGTATAAACTGATTTAATTGAATTATTATTGTACCAGCATTATGACTTTCTACTTTATTTTTTTTTGCTCTCTGACACTCTTCATGATGACAGCAAGTGCCACACCAAAATCGTCATTTAAATGGGCCAGTCTTCACCACTGTTGCTCCTATAATCAAAATCAGTCAGTCTTTGTAGATCATGTGCAACATGCCCACTTTCTTCACGTGCTTTGCTGCTCTTTATTTGTCATCTTTGTAGCTCAAACCTCATATTTCTGGAATATATTTAGTTTTAAGATCCACTAGATAATTGGGACTTAACAGATGTGCAAAAAAGTTAATTTATTTTAGTTTTATTTTTTTTGTTTGTTGTTCTTAAGACTCCATAGTTGTACGTTTAAGCATTGTTGACAATGTCTTCCAGTAACATATAATTACTAGGTAATATTTTACATTTCATTTTAACTTAACAGCTTTAAATCCAGAAACATGGTGGCCCGCTGATGGACCGCCTCAATGCCTAGATCAAGCAAGTTTTCTGGGGGAAATCTTGAACTTTGTTTTCAATGTTTCTTGCTATGGCATTTTTAAAAAACACATATGTGGGTCCAAATATGAGGAAATAAAATTAGATTTTGTGTAATGTTAAGTTATGTCACATTTTTAAAGTGTGCATATGGAAATTTATTTCACCCCTATTTTGTAATGATGTTCAGTTTTGGGTGTGTTTGGATGAGGTGTCTGTCTTGACTTCACAATCTCTTATCATTTTCACTTGTTTTAGGTTTAAGTAACTCATTTTGAGTCAAAACGTAATAGCCTGAGAGCTACATGTGTTCAGATGAGGATTAGCTCAATCGGAAATCAGGTGAAGCTACTGACCGTACAGCAGTTCCTCACTGGGCACATAGGGTGTCTTCATAGTGCCCAGGATTAAGTAATATCAGTGGGTAGTGGTACTGGGCAAAAACAACTTCCATTTAATTATTGTCTAAAAAATTACAATAAAGATCTCCTTCATAATGTAATATGACATATTAGACTATATTTGGAAGCACTAATTAACTATTTGGAGCAACCAGTAGATCAGTTGTACAAGTCAAGGAGCCTGCACCCAGTGTTCTGAATGCTGTGTGAATTATGTTTTACTTAAGTTGAAAAATACTTTTGTATTTAACTAAAATGAATTTAGTATGTATAGCACTATTAAGACTTTTTCTACTCATTTCCTCATAATTCCTTCTGTCTGGTAAAGGAAATGTAAGTATTTAGTTTATAGTTGTATATCTTGATAGTTTTGGGTTATTTTAATCTGAACTGTTCATATAAAATTGTATTGTGATAATTATTGAAATTGTTCATGAAACATCTAAAAAATCCATGCAGCCTGGTTTTGCTGGTGCTTTTTTTCCAATGTGCTCTTTTTTAAATGGGAGACCTGAGTCTAATGTAGAATCTGTGAAAGGACCTAAAGACTCAAGTGATGGCAGGGGTATGATTAAATTTGGGTTAACCTGGCCAAAGAAAACTTTGAAGAATTTGAATCAGGGTGTATTAATTTGAAATTTAATTTAAAATCTTGCATCAGAAATGTTCTCCACCACATTTTGATCCTTCATACTTGGAAAATGTAAACAACAATAATAATCAATAAAGTTTGACATCTTTGCAGTGTCCTGGTTTTTCTGCTGTCTCAGTAAGTCAGACACCAGAAAACTCTATGAGGAAACCTTGGTTCCCTTGTGGTTTGGACTGAAGACAAGTAAACACAGGTGTGATATCAGGCTTTGACTCACCGCTCCCTCCCATTACTGTCCTCTCGGCTCAGCTGTCACAGTTGCCACAAGGATCCTAGTGGAGCATGTCACGTCATCCTGCTATGTTGAGACTTTATGAAGTCACTTCCCATCTTCCCCCTGGGATTTACAATGGCCTTTCTTTATCAACTTAATATAATTACTAAAAAATCCAGAAGTCTTTTTAGTGATCTTTACGTTTAAGGATATTCAAGTGCAAGCAGAAGCAGCACCCAGCCATCCTTCATGTGCCTTGCAGCATCAGTGTGGTGCACTAAGATCAATGGTGTCTTTCATACAAAGCTCAATCTAGTCATTGTGCCTTTGTGCTGAACTGTTGTCATCTCCTGGGGAAAATAATGACAGTTTCATAACAGTCCTTCTTTGCTCAACCAATCACTATTATCCTCAAACGAAAAAAAATTACAAGAAAAACTACCACAGAGAAGGAATGCAACTTTGTGTGGTTTCTCCAGTGAGCTCAAAGCAATTTCCTCTTCAGATTCCTTAAGTCCAAATGTGGAACCAAAGGCTAGATATCCTGATGTATGTCATGGCAAGACCTATTAGAACATTCAACATTCCAGTGGCTTTCATTGTGGACATCCTTAATACTTTGTAAATGGTTGAAGTGAAGTGGCTGTTAGGGAGGCAGAGAACAAGCATGTTCCCCAGACATCACTTCCCCTGAGATTATCTTCTGCTCCCATTCAGATTCTGTGGAGACAAGGAAAGAAAGAAATCTTTGGGTCACCTTGAAATAGATTATTATCCTGTAGTCTGGCTGTTGGATCACATGTGCATAGTCCAATTAAAGCTCAGCCATCATCCCCTGATACTTAGATGCCTGCCTGTGACTGGTTACAGAGTTGTTTGTGTGTATGGAGAGTGTCCGTTTAATCAGTTTTAGTTGTCCTGCTCTGAGTCTTTGATGCTTCTCATCATATGTTGTTCAGGAAATGAGCAGCGAAAACTGTGAACCTCTTGTTTGCAGACTGTCTCAGAGGAGTGTATTATACATTTCAGTGTAATCTTTTTAATTGGTCAGAATTACTATATTTGTAAGTTTTATTTTATTTTTAAGCATTTACTACATTCCCTAATAAAAACGTGTGTATAACGTATAAACTGGAATAAATGTGAAAATCAGAAATATTTCTTTCTTTTGGGGTGACCTAATAAATCTTTTATTTAAATGACTTTAAATGCATTCCAAAGCAATCTATCAAAATCTTTTAATAGGTGTAGGATTTGATTTATGTAGCATTTCAGCTTGTGTGGTCCATAGTTTCCATCCTATATCTAAGTTACAGAATAAGGATGGCCATCTCTGGGCTAGGATTCTTCCTCCCAAGTTCAGGTTGTGGGAGACAGAAAAATGGGACAAGTGGAGGTGAGCAGCTGGAATTCAACCCACAAGACCTCTTATCCAGGGAAGCTTTAACACAGTTGGCTGCTAACGAACCAATACTAGGCCAAGCTAACATTTTCTGGCTAATAAATTGAATACCAAATGAGAAAAAAAAACTAGTGCAAGTCAATAGGGCACTTTCCCTATCATTGGCATTTAATGTAACTTTTAGTTAATCTTATCTTTAATGTAACTTTTTTGATGTTGTACAGTGTGTGACAGTAAAAGTGAATCAAAGTCCATGTTGTTAGTTGATGAATAAAATGATGGGGATTCTTTGTTTTGAGGCATTTAATAGAACTGTGGAAAAAAGCTTACTTATACAGCAGCCAGTGTTTGAACTCTAAACTGAAATTGAAGCAATAGTTTCTCCAGCTGTTGAATATATTATTTTTGACACAAAGCATTTGTTTAGCTCACCAGAAGTAAGAACTGCTTCAGCCTGTTTAGTTTCCAGCAGTATGAGTGGTCCGAGTCCAAGAGATTGACTCTGTGGGTTCAGTTGCTCTTTTGGTTAAATAATCATGGTGTAATAACCTGGTTCAAACCAGTGTTTTTAATTAGCGTATATTTTTGCAATGGCTCCTTGCCACACATGCAAACCAGCAACAGCGTTCTTGTAATTGACAAGCGTTAGTTTACCTGAGAAGTACGATCTTTCTGTGTGAAGCTTTGTCATCTGTCACCAAAGATATCCTGCTGCCCACAGGTAATGCTGGGCTTTAGCTTGTTTCCCCATCAATGAATCGTCTGCGGTACGCTGTTGAATCCCTTCAGAATATAAAATTAAAGAGCAGAAAGCATACAGCAAGACAGGCTAGAGTAATCGTGGAGACGCTGCTGCTCTTCCTCTCTTCTCCTCTCTTCTTCTCTCTTCTCTGTGCTGTGTTTCTTTCTGTCTGTCTCTCTGTCATGCTTTTCCTGCCTCCAACAGCACTCCACACTCATATCACCTCCTCCTCCTCCATTGGCTGTCTGTAGCAATCTTTTTCTGTTTTCTCCATATCTATACGCTTAACTATTTGGTCTCAGAACAGATTTAACTCATTTTTATACTCCTATAAATTTTTTATTCTGGGCTTTCTGGATCGTCTTTATCACTACATCCAATCCATGCGTTGTTTTTTAGTTTTTCCATAGTAATATCAAAGTAGGGTAAGATTTATATGACTTGATTTAAAACATCTGACATAAATGTTGTCTATGGCAATTGTAATGACCATATGCATTTTGTCAGGACTTTGGCCACTCCTCCACTGTTTGTGTTTGCATAGCACCTGCCGGATGGTGCATGCCTGATTGCTCCAATCTAGCTACCATTTGAGCTGTTAAAGTTGTCCTTATTGCCTGCTGAGTGTATCTGGAGTGAAGCTTGTCAGTGGACTAATTAGGAGTGCTTGGGATTGGCATGGCAACAATGGCACAGCCAGGCTAAGCAAACACAGACTGATAGATCAGGATTTAGATTAGAGCCCGTCTGTTGTCCTCCACAATTCATTTTTCTCTGAGTATAAAAAAACTGAAAAATAAATTGTTCAGGTGCTTGCATATAGCTTAAATTGTTCAAAGAAATTAATATTAGAAGTTTATTCAACATTCTGTGACATTTCATTGCATTTTAAAATATAGCTGAGTCACAGAATTCATACATTTATACATTCATAAATTTAAAAGTCCGCTGAAACTGGTTAACTGAAGAATGTGACTGCTACTCTTAAGCCAATCTTCTTTTTAGATTTTTTTTTTCAGCACTAGAGATCCTTATTAGCAGTCACCATACAGGGAAAGGGGAAAAGACATGCAACAAAGATTCTAGAGTCAGGAATTAAACTCAGGATGGCAGCATCAAGAACCACAGGCTCTGTATGTGGGGCGCTTTCTCTGCATCTCATCTTTAGCCACTCTTAAATCATTTTATGATGTCTTATTTTCTGCTTTTGTTAGTCTTAGTTGTAGTATTTATTTTTTATATTCTGATTTAATTTGTGTTGTACATTATTTAACACAAATAATGTGTTGAATAACACATTCAACAATGAAAAAATGGAATCAGCAGGTTAGACCTCAAAGAAAAGCATCTCTCGTCCCAGCAGACTGTTCAGTGTCTTTCCTCTGATCATTTCTGAATAGTTTTTGCAAAATGTTACTCTTGGTTCCAAAATCTGCAGATGTCAATTAAATGAAGTCATCTTACAATTTGGTACTGCAACATTCTTCATTGGAGTGAAGTGTGTGTTACGATTGGAACTTTAATGGTGGCAGATGGAAGATCTACAGTACTGAGAGTACTGAATGGGTTGAATAACACATTATTGGTATATTACTAACCTATCATACAAATTGGGTTACCACAACCAAATGTGTTACTTGCAGTCCATAATTTTAGCAAACATCTTAAGTTGGTACAGGCCTATTATTTTTTACTCACTTTAAGTGTCTTTTGGATTTTTTTAGCCATCTTGCCACTGATTTTTGTTCCCCTGCTTAAATCACTGCTTCCTTGGAAAAATGGGACTATTTCTTGCCAAGTGTAGAATTGTCCTCTTTTGGACCACAAGGCAAACTACAATAGGAACATTCAGCTGTTCAGAGACTTGTACCCTTTGATTAACTAATAATACTATGAAAAATATTTTTTTTATATTAACATTTTTATTGAGAAAGCACATTACATTACAATGATATATTGATTTCATTCTCATTTTTACACTCTGTTTTCACACTTTTTTCCTTGACAGAGAAAAAACATAACAAAAAACGAAAAGTCAAAGCAAAACCAACAAAAATCAACCACTAAAAATAATTTTACCACCAAGATTATCCTGCAGGTGGACAAGAACTTTCTTTCTCTCCTGCTAATTTGAAGCATGCCAGTGTATATGGGAAGCTGAAATTATTGGTAATCTGAGTCACTGCGTTCTCATTTCATTCCCTTACAACCTACAGCAAGGCACATCTGTGTCAGAGCTCTGTTTATCACCTGGGAAATGTCTCCTCATAACCAGAGGTCTGTGTCACCTCCTTTTCTTTTGGTGTGCATGACTATGCACAGCACTGTGACATTATGACACAAATCAGAAAAGACCAATTCATACAAAGACTTTGTCACATAGCTCAGCTGTTCCATCTTTATATCTGTGAGGCTTGGTAAATAGCCAGGAGCTTTGGACAGATTGCTTTTGAATATGTGATGTCTGCACAATACTTCAGTCCTTCACCTCTATAATAAGAATAGTATATCTTTCTTCCTTTGCGTGGGTGTACTATAGACCTGAAATGTAAAAAGAATTGATTCAGATGCTACAATTAGCAAAAAAAAACAACAACAAACAAAAAATGCCATCAAACTATTTAATGCAAGACAACTTTAGGTTTTTTTGTTTTCATTCTGAATTATTTATGGTGGCCAATTCTTTCATCTTCTGATGGGCTTTATGAATAGTTTGATTTCATTTTACAGAAGGTTTAGGTACCAACCCATAGTTCCAAAAGTACTAGTGCCTCCTTTAGTCACCATGGTAATGCCAGCAAACTGGGTTGACCTGAACCACACAGAGAATCTCAGGGCTATTGTCAAGTAGTCCATTGGCCAGAGGCCAAAGTTTCACATTTTGGTCTATTTCAGGAGGAAAATGAGACATCAGAACCAACAGTGCAGACGAGCTGAAGGCTCTAATTAAATAACATAGTCTTCCTGAACACCCCAGTAGAACCACACTTTGATCTGTTCCATGCCACATTGGATTGATGGAAGAATTGACGCATATGAAGCCTTTCACAAGTGCTAAGTGCAGCTATTGTTCAATATGTGGAGGACTCAGTGTTACTAAGAACATTTCATTTTTATTGGTCTGTTATATTTTCTGAGAAACAAAATTTGGAGTTTTCATTAGCTGTAAGTCTGAATCATCAAAATAAAAGTAAATGCTTGGGGCACATAACTGTGTGGACGGAATCTTTAATGAGTGTAACTTTCTTGGAAAACAATTTCTGAAACAACATTTGCATACTATTCTGAGCTAAGATTTATAAGGTGCTTTCTGTGTATTTGTTTATTAGAATTTCAACTTTCTCTGCCTCAGTGTCAGACAAACATGTACACAACACTTTCACCTGTAGGCATGTGGTGTCGGACACACTCAGTGGGACCTTACTGTTTTAGCTGTTCACAGCTCTAGTTGTAACCTGACTGGTTTTGGACCGAACCTTTTAAATAACCAGGGTTATCCTGTATTTAAAATTTTAAAATTTGAATTAAAACACAGGAGGACAAGAAAGTTTGTCCTAATATTTAACTAAGCAACCATCTTGTGTTGATGTCATATCTTCTGTAGTTTACTCAATACAAGAAGTTGGAAAATTGGAACATGAATGGAATGGCTATAAATTGCAACTTTTTGTAAATGTCAACAATTTACAGCACGGAGATATTATTCTGTTTCTCCTGTTCCTAACATATTTTTTACATGAATATCATAAAGTTGCCTATTGTTTATATTAAAACTGACGTTGCTTTAAGGCCTGTTTTAAGTCCTGTGCTGCTTGTTACTTTTGGATGCCAGCGCTTTGGTTCTGTGTATTTCCAACCTCTCGTCATTTTACCTGACTTGCAGTGCAGGGAAGTGTACTGTCAAACATTTTCAGATGAAAGAGGAGTGATCCCGATTTTGAGGTCTATTTGCATTTAATCTTTTTTCTTGTGAAATTCTGTGCTATGACGCTACCATAGAGCACCAGTCATGTTTAATGCAGCAAAGTTAAATCTGAGGCAGTTTTCTACTTTCATTTCAGCCATCTGACCTGCTGAAACCTCAAACTATTTTATTTCATCTAACCCTTATTTAACCAGGTGAGTTTATTAAGAAGAAATTCTTAGTTGTAATAGCAACCTGGTGGAGAAGAAAGAATAAAGCTGTTTGTGTAGCAACTAGACTGTCCTTTAAGCCAGAAATGGGAGTGTACAATAACACAATATGTTTAGAAATATCAGTATAAGGCCAAACCGGTTTCATGAATGACTTAGCTCCCTTCAGTTTATTTTATATTAACCTGCAACAAACATCATCTCAAACCATTGTTACAGTAAAAAAAAAATCAATCATGCAAACAGGCACAAAGTCACTGATTACCACAGAGTCCACATTTGACATCATAGCTGGACCCCTGTGTAATGGAGAGATCAGTGGTATTTCTGAACCATATCAGCTGCAAGTTTAGTCTACTACTCCAACATCTAAAATAGGCCCGATTAGGGCGTGGCAATGGTGCAGGGATAAAGTGTTACTCATGTAAGGAGGCCTTAGTATTCGATGTGACTGCTGCAGGTTTGAGTCTGATGATCTTTCCTGCATCTCTTCCTCTTCTTTCATAACTCACTTTTCTGTGTGACAAATAAATAACTCTTATAAAAAATGGCTAAAAGGTTGTAGATTAGTAATACTCATCAGCTTGTTGCTTAGTTTCTGTCATTCACATTGTAACAGTGTGTCCATGTCCTGCTGTCTTCACATACACCACCTCATATATTGCTGCATGAACATTCAGGTTTCTCTCTTTTCTGGTTGAAGTTCTAATAGCATAATGTTTGTTAGTTGACAGCAGCAGCAACGTTAATTTCAGCAGTTTGTCTATGCTGAAATTATAGACAAAATTTAATGGACATCTGTTTAAGTCCATTAAACAGATGCTCATTGTTTAATGGACTTAATTCTTTATACTAGTGGGATACAACCAACTGATTGTCCACTGCCACATTTTCATGTGAGTTGAGCCAGTATATGTTCCTCTGGTATAAAGCTGGGGTGACAGTGGGTGAAGAAACAATACAGGGGGAAAAGCAGTTGAAATGTTTAACAGGCTGTCAGAAGTGCTATGTGCTTCTTTGAAATAAGTGTTGTTGACAAATCTGTCAAGCTGACTTGTCCTGCTGTCATCTTCCCTGTCAGCAGGATAAAATATGATAATTTAATCACAAAGATGTGTTGATGAAGTACCAGAGTATCATTTGAACAATAGTTGACCAAACATTTTTGTACAAGTACACTTTACAATTTGAAGATGTAAATGCCTAGTTCTCAAATTGTCCCGCTGGGTCAAGTTTTGTTTTTTTCTTCACCATCAATGCATAAAAAGGGCACCCTCTTTCTGATTTATATAAATGTTCTTATATAAAAGTCCTGAAGTATGGAAAACATAGGCTGCTCAGTTGACGGTTTGTTCTCCTGAAAAGGAAGGTAGTTCTTCCCACTGTCAAAACGAAAAGTCAAAGCAAAACCAACAAAAATCAACCACTAAAACCACTCTTCCACTATTTCTCCTCCTGTCTTCTTCAGGAGGAGGAATAGGTGCACAGACAAGAACTGGCTGATATTAACTGGACCGTCTTCCTTATTTATTTATAAAGCCCCATTCAAACACAAAGCAAGGAAAAGAGCTTTAGACAAAATTGAACAAAAGACTTAAAGAATTTTAATAGGTATACCATCCCAGTGTCTGTTTGGGAGCATCTTGCATGCAGAAGTGCCTTCATTCTGTATCATGTAGATTCAACAAAGTGTCAGACACATTCCTCAGACATCTTGCTCCATATATTAACGTGATATTGTCTCACAGTTACTGATATGTCTTCTGTGCATTCATGATGTGGATTCTCACTTCCGCTACATCCCAAATCCAGATCCTTGGACTTGGATCTGGTGAGTGTGGAGAACACTGGACTACAGTGAACTCACTGTTGTGTACTAGATATGATCAGAACTTTGTGACATGTTTCATTGTCCTACTGGAATTAAGCATCAGAAGATGGGTCCACAGTGGTCATAAACTGATGGGCACAGCAACGATACCCAGGTAGGCTTGGGCAAAGTTAAACGATGCTTAGTTGGTACTAATGAGTCTAGAGTGTGCCATGAAAATACTGTTATCACCACCAGTTTGAATTGTTGATAGAAGATTGGATTGATCCATGTCTTCATGTTGATTACAGCAGATTCTGACCCTGTCTGAATGTTGTTTCATTTCAGACTCCACATAACAGCAATGATTTTTCCAACTTGTTGGTGAATCTGTTTGAATTTTAGTCTCAGCTTCCTGTTCTTTTCTGACAGCAGTGGTACCAGAGGCCTCATGCATAAAAGAGTCCGCAGTTCTCACAATAAAACTTCACACATGGACAAATTTAGGGAAGTGCAGCGCACAAAAAAAAATTGGATGTATAAAGAAGAAAATTTGTATAAAGAAATTGCCCACATATGTATTTCATGCACTTCAGCACACAGACCAATGCGTTACATCTTTATGAGACAAAAACTGAGGAAAATTATTATTTACATTCAAGTAAGGTCTTCACATTCTTCTATTCTTATTTTCTTTATTTTGTGTGCACATTAGCTTATTGTCTGAGGATAAATATGGTTCAGTTTCATTGTTCATGTTGAAACAATAAAATATTAAAATCATGAAGAAACATTGAGTTTGATGCTTCTTTGTCTAAAAAAAACCACTGAATGTAGTCAGATTTCAGCGCATTTAAGTGAGTTTTGATGCTTTATAGTTTATTGTCCATAGAAAAAGTTTGCTTGGCTGCCACACATTTTCACAGCAAGTCAAAAGCTGCTATATATTCATGGTTCCATGTGTTCTTCCTTCACATATGGTATTCTGCATGTCAGTGTTGTAGCCAGTTCAAACTACAGTTGCCAATGTATATCATCTTTACCCAGTTTGTCCATTCTCTTGCCTCTGACATTACCATCCACACAGCTGCTGCTCACTGAATGTTATTTTCTGTTTCAGAACATTCTTTGTTAACCTAAAAAATGTCTTTGAGTGAAAGTCTGAGCAGTTCAGCTGGTTCTGAAGAACTGATATCAGTCTATGTGGCACCAACAACTATTGAAAGTCAAATGAACATACTTTCTTCCTCATTAATTCTGATGCTCGGTTTGAACTTCAACAAGCTGATTTCACCATAGAGTGCAGATGGGGCTTAAAAAATCAGAGCCCAATCCGAATCAATTGAATACCTTTGATTATAGGCCCGAGTCCGAAATAAACCTGATAAATATTTTAATCAAGACTTTATTGCTTTGGTTTTCAGACCACCATTAGAGTTTTTGTTTAACATCTTCCATCTCCTTTTTGTTATAACTGCAAATCTTCAGGGATGTGTGATTGATGGAATGAAGCAGGGCTGTGTACAAATTAGTTGTGCAGGTTGCTGCACTTTTCATAGTCTAATTAACTTATACATCTTTCTTCCTTTCCTCTCTCTATTAAATCCAAACTCTGCTTCACCACATTTAGATGCCAAAATGTACAAATTAATCACCATTTTCTTTTTTCTGTTCCAGACTACTTGTCTCAAGGTGTGGATCTGAGTGGTGTGGAGGTGATTGAGAACGATCTGCTGCTGATCAGCAGAGCTAGGCTTGAGGTAGAGAACCAAGCCAAGAGACTATTGGAGCAGGGCATGGAGATCCAGGTACTTTATAAAATGTTACTCCTCTAAGAAGTTCAATGCTTACTTGTAAAAGTAAGTGAAGAAAACATCAAAAAACAATTAAATCGTCTTGTGACGTGCTTACTTTGTGACCTGATGAATATTAATGAGAACTCCCACATGTAAATGCACAAGCCAACCTAATCACCCAAGCAGCCCTGTCGTCCCACCCAGCTGCTGTCTCTACTCTCTGGGTGTGAAGGCTTCTATTTGACTTCTTCGGCTGATTCATTCAAACTAAAATTCTCATAGACTTGGTTCATATTTGAAAGTATTAAATGAATAAAAGTTGGCTGTTCCAAAGAATATTTTTAATGAAATGTCTGTGTATTTTACTGCTTAAAGCAAAAGAACACCATGGGCTCCTTGGTGCTCTATAAAGTAAATGTACAATAAAGCTCTAAAGCCTTTTATGTGGATTTCCTTCGCTTGCCCATGAAGGAAAGTGTGTGTTTTTGACAGGCTCTTTAATGTTCATGTTGCTGCTGACATGCTGTGCTTTTGTCCTCAAGTCTCTGTGTAGGTATTGAGCAGGTCCACATTCAGCAATATTAAAATTTATAAAAGAAAAGCAAATGTAATGTGAAAACATTACATCTATCTCCTTCCAATGAGATAGATAGAAGGAGATAGATGTTATCTATCTCCTTCCAATGAGTCTTTGAAAGTGAGGGTTTTAATTTATTGGTTAAGATTAGGAATGTGCGAAATATATGGCATTTGGCCTACAATAGAGATGTGTAGTCTACCAGCTAACCAAGGTAATGCTTGTTGATGTAACAGCCGCCATCAAGACAGAGCCATTGGGAAGCACCGTGGCTAATGGCACGAAGGAAGAGGTCATTAAAAAGGCTGATAACATTAATGTAAATGATCACGACCTGGTCCAAGTTATTATTAAATACATTTTTAAATTGTGCTGTAGACATCTGCATAGGTGAGGGAGATGGACTACTTGTCTCAAGGTGTGGATCTGAGCGGTATAGATTAATTAATGGACTAAGTGCAGCTATTGTTCAATACGTGGAGGACTCAGTGTTACTAAGAACATTTCTTTTTTATTGGTCTGTTATATTTTCTGAGAAACAAAATTTGGAGTTTTCATTAGCTGTAAGTCTAATTCAGACTTACTCTGTAAGTCTGAATTTAGTGTCAAGTCTGATTTAGGGTCAATTTGTTGACCCTAAGTGTCAACAAATTGACACTTAAGGCATCAATTTCGTTATTGATGCCTTAAGTGCACCTTTGTTTTTTTGTTTGTACTTTTTAAACAAGCATAGTAATTTAGCAAAATAAATTGATCTGACTGCCCTCAGTCAAATGATGATTATTAACCGATTCTTATTCTTGACGTACTTCTGCCTTCAGTTGTCCCAGATCCATGGTAGGGAGGAGTGTGCATGCAGAATGGGTTCCTGCAACTACCAAATTATGGACAAAAATGTTTTTTTCAACATTGAAGTTACAAAAGCACTTTCATTTATTTACTTTCCAAATGTAGTAGGGAATACCCCTCCTTGCAAACACAGAAATGGTTTGACTGCAGAGAAAACGTCTGACTTAGAGTTCATCAGGCTGCCCTAGTTCTGTCCTAAATCCCAGTTGTGCTACAGGGGAGTAAGGGAAAACTTCTGAGGAGGTCCCTCTGCTCTGGGTCAGGCACCTTGATATGAGGAAACAGTACTGTGACTCACGCTGACGAGTATATTTGACCCATTAAAATATTATAGTACCAGTCAAACTCTCATAACGTTTCACAGTATCCCTTTTGTCTTAGGAGTGTATGATCATGAATAAATATGACCATGTTGTCATATTCAGGAGAATATGACCATAAAAAGTAACTTATTCAAAAAAATCTTAAAGAAATTGAGAGGGAAATTGAGAATCTCAAGGACATCAAGGAGTGAACAAAGGACAAGGCATCCACTTGTGTGTGTTTTTTTCATTGTGGGTCAAATTATGCTAAATAGTAAAAATATTGATACTTCTATTTTGATTGACTTTTCTCTATCCACTGGGAACTCCAGCCTCAGATACCTGAATCATATAGAAGACTTTGTGATTCAGGAGTGTCTTTGTCATGTGTATTCAGATATGAAACACATGCATATATGTAGAGCATACACACAGAGACCACTTTTCCCATTAGTCAAGGGACTTCTTTGAGTATCTTATGTAAGCATTTGGGTCATATCTCTGCGGGAATTAGTTTTACCTCAGTGCTCTGCTAAGGCCAGCACAAACCCTGTAGGCCATCTGTTGATGGGTGTTCAGGTGACCCAGAAATCAAAATCTTGCTTGTTTGTTGTCATTTCCATACATCCAGACCCACCCCATCTGTCAAAAACAAACAAAAACCAGACTGTACTTTTAGATAGTAAGAATAGAGGAAATGTTCTTCGATAGCTGAAGGCCAACGTGAAATTTGTGCCATTTCAGGCCAAAGTAACAAATTTAATGGTCGGTTTCGGGATTCTGTGATGCATTTTCAATTAGCCTACAATAAATCCAGTATACAGAAAGGTAAACAAGAATACAAAATATAAAGATTGGTTAATGTAGATATTATATTATAGATATTATAGTCTAAATAGGAGGTATTATAGTCTAAACCCTGTTGAGGAAAGAAAGTGCAGAAGTTAGGCTGCAACAAGCGTAGCACAGTGCCGAATCAATGTGCATGTGACTCCACTCTGCTCCCATCAAAAATGCAACCTTGAATATTCACACTTGATTTACCCCACAGTTAAAACAAGTGACAAAACGGAGCTGGAAGATGTTAAGCTAAAGCTAAAAATGAGAGAAGTTACACTTCCAAGCCAGCAGAGAGCAAAGTCAAAGATCTAGTCAGATTTTAAACTGCTAGCAGTTTAAAATATATTGAGATTACTTTGATCAAAGGTCTCTAATCAGAGTTAACGAGTCGGGTTGGATCAGGCATGGACAAGGTGTACATGGGCTCTGGCCATGTACACCTCATAAAGAAAAAACAAAGCAGAAAAAAAGCACTGCCAATGCCTAGAAAAAATACCACCACCTCTTGGAAAATGATTAGTTTTTCAAGAGTTTGTCCATGAGAGAGGCTAACAGAAACATGTTATGTCTGAGTGCCCACGTGAAAAATAATAGTCGAGTTATGGCATTATTTTCTAATGAAGTTTCTAACTTTCAACTTCATGATGAATTGGTTGTAGGTCAACATATTTGTTGAGGCCAGTAGAGGAGATTTGAGGTATGCTTGGCAGGCTGTGCATTTGGGACATGGACCTTCAGTGGAGGTTTACCAATTTAATCCACCACTATAACACTACACTGTTAAAAAAAAGTCTCTAATTCATGGTAAAATACCGGCAGCTGTGGTTGCCAGAATTTTAACATATTTAGGCCTGTCACATTAAAAAATTTTGAACGATTAATTGTCTCAAAAATTATTGTGATGAGCGACAATATTGTTTGAAGATCATTTTAAACTGATATAATGGTAATGATGTAATAATGCAAGCACATCCTGCCAAAAATAAATATTCTTTATTTTCAAAAGAACACTTAACACTGGAACTGGTAAACAAAACATCCAAAATAAAGGACTCTTGGTCTTCGTTAACAAAAAAATGCACTTAAAATAAAAGCTGAACAACATAAAACCAAAGTGGAAATAAAATCTACATTCAACCAAAAGAGTGCAGATTATGAAGTCTGTATGCTGTATTGCCCTCCAATAATCATTAGATTTAGAGAAAGAAGGTGGACATATCCAACTACTTTAACTACAACTTAGCGGATGTTGGAACACTGAGCTACTAGTTGTTTAGCACTTAGTGTTGACTGGGGATGTCGAAGTAACCATTCCTTCCCCAGTCTTTGCATGTAACCTCTCTGACTAGGGTTACTTGAGTAGTAGCATTCCAACAGACCATATTTTCATCTCTCGCCCATCTCCGTCTTGTTCCAGTAGCCCATTTGTCATCAAGGTGCTCTGGTTCCCCAACACCTGACGCAGACCTTGTTTGGCCGGGCGACGTCTGAGCCGGCATGTTATGCAACTTAGTATCTCTCATGGTATGAGGTAGGCAGTAGCTTGAAGGGTCTTGCCTAAGGACCCAGACTGGATTCGAACCCCGCCCTCTCGGGTGATATACTGATGCCTTATCTATTGAGCTATCCAGTCAGCTGACTGGATATAGATATATATATATATTATAATAGATATATATCTATATAGATATATAGATATATAGATATATATCTATATATATATATCTATATATCTATATATCTATAGATATATAAAAATTAAAAAAAAATTCCCTTCTCACCCACCGCGGGTGGTTCTTATCCTCTGAGCTCGGGTCCTCTACCAGAGGCCTGGGAGCTTGAGGGTCCTGCGCAGTATCTTGGCTGTGCCAAGGACTGCACATTTCTGGACTGAGATGTCTGATGTTGTTCCTGGGATCTGTTGTACCCACTGCTCCAGTTTGGGGGTGACTGCCCCGAGGGCCCCGATGACCACAGGCACCACTGTGGTCTTCACCTTCCAGGCCCTCTCCAGTTCCTCCCCTGAGGCCCTGGTATTTCTCCAGTTTCTCGTGCTCCTTTTTTCCTGATGTTGCAATCGCTTGGTATTGCTACATCTACCACAACAGCTTTCCTCTGTTGTTTATCCACTATGACAATGTCTGGTTGGTTCGCCATTACCATTCTGTCTGTCTGGATCTGGAAGTCCCACAGGATCTTAGCTCTGGCATTCTCCACCACCTTTGGGGGTGTTTCCCACTGATCTCGGGGTTTCCAGTCCATATTCTGCACAGATGTTTCTGTACACTATGCCTGCCACTTGGTTATGTCGTTCCATGTACGCTTTCCCTGCCAGTATCTTGCACCCTGCTGTTATGTGCTGGACTGTCTCAGGGGCCTCCTTACACAACCTACACCTTGGGTCTTGTCTGGTGTGGTAGATCTGGGCCTCTATTGCTCTGGTGTTTAGGGCCTGTTCCTGGGCGGCCATGATGAGGGCCTCTGTGCTGTCCTTGAGCCCAGCTTTTTCCAGCCATTGGTAGGATTTACTGATATCAGCCACTTCGGTTATTTGCTGGTGGTACATCCCATGTATGGGGCTTGTCCTCCCATGATGGTATCTCTGGCACTTCAACCTCCGTTCCCTGTTGTCTGAGACATTCACTGAGCACATTGTCTGTTGAGGCTTTGTCCCTGATGTATTTATGGATCTTAGTTGTTTCGTCCTGGACAGTGGTTCTCACACTCACTAGTCCTCTGCCTCCTTCTTTGCGGCTCGTGTACAGTCTCAGGGTGCTGGATTTGGGATGGAACCCTCCATGCATTGTTAGTAGCTTTCTAGTCTTAATATCTGTGGCTTTTATCTCCTCCTTTGGCCAGCTAATTATTCCAGCAGGGTATCTGATTACTGGCAGGGCATAGCTGTTTATCGCACGCAGTTTTGTTCTTGCCATTGAGCTGGCTTCTCAGGACTTGCCTTATTCGTTGGAGGTATTTAGCTGTTGCTCCTTTCCTTGTGGCCTCATCGAGGTTGCCATTTGCTTGTGGTATACCTAGGTACTTGTAACTGTCCTCTATGTCTGCTATTGTTCCTTCTGGGAGTGAGACCCCTTCTGTGCGGATCACCTTCCCCCCTCTTTGTAATCAGCCGACCACACTTCTCTAGTCGAATGACATCCCAATGTCCGTGCTGTAGATCCTGGTGGTGTGGATCAGTGAGTCGATGTCTCGCTCACTCTTGGCGTACAGCTTGATGTCATCCATGTAGAAGGTGACTGATGTTGGCCCCATTTTTGAGTCGGTATCCGTAGCCAGTCTTGTTGATAATTTGGCTGAGGGGGTTCAGGCCTATGCAGAACAGTAAGCGGGGGACAGAGCATCTCCTTGGTATATGCCACATTTGATGGACACTTGTGCAAGTGGTTTGCAGTTGGCTTCAAGGGTGGTTTTCCACAGCCTCATTGAGTTTGCAATGAAGGCTCTCAGAGTCCTGTTGATGTTATACATCTCTAAGCATTCAATGATCCAAGTATGCGGCATTGAGTCATAGGCTTTCTTGTAATCAATCCAAGCCATGCACAGGTTGGTGTGTCGGGTTTTGCAGTCTCGGGCAACTGTGCGGTCTACGAGGAGTTGGTGTTTGGCTCCTCTGCTATTTACACCGATACCTTTCTGTGCCATGCTCATGTGCTTATCCATGTGTTTGCTTATCTTGGCCGCTATGATGCCTGACATGAGCTTCCAGGTTGTGGAGAGGCAGGTTATTGGTCGGTAGTTGGGTGGGACTGGACCCTTTGATGGATCCTTCTGGATTAGGATTGTCCGCCCTTCAGTTAACCATTCAGGGTGAGTCCCACTTTGTAGCAGCTGGTTCATTTGACCTGCCAGTCGCTCATGGAGGGCAGTGAGTTTCTTTAGCCAGTAGGCATGGATCATGGATCAGGCCCTGGTGCTGTCCAGTTTTTCATACCTGAGACTCTTTCTTGGACATCTGTCACAGTGATGGTTACCAGGGCTTGCTCAGGGAGGTTGCTATGGTCCTCTCGTAGAGAGACCAACCACTGTGCATTGCTGTTGTGGGACGCCTCCCTTTCCCATATGCCTTTCCAGTATTGTTCAGTCTCCAGCCTTGGTGGGTCTGCTCTGTTGTTATTACCCTGCCATTGAGAGTACACCTTAGCTGGTTGAGTGGAGAAGAGCCGGTTAATCCTTCTGGATTCATTCTCCCTTATGTATCTCTTTAGGCGGCTGGCCAAGGCTTGGAGCCTCTGTTTGGCAGTTTCGAGTGCTTCAGGTATGGGCATCTGTCTGTACTTTCTGGGTACTTGTCTTTTCATTGTACCCTTGTGGAGCTCTGATAGTTGGCTCAGCGCTAACCTTGTATACCTTATTACTTTCAGTCACCACAAGAATTTGTAACCAGTTTCTTATCTGAAATATCATTCATACTTTGAAATATTATCATTTTAATGCTCCATATAGTAATAAAAGGCAAATAATTATTTGTATTTTCATCCTACCATTCCACTTCAGGTCTTGGTCTTGGTTTGGTGCAGAACAGCCATGCAGCTGTCATGTCCTGTTCTGCAGTAGTTTGTCCCACAGCTGCTCTGTAGGTACTATAAACTTGCCAGATCTGCACTAGATTAGAATTAGTGCTTTAACTGGTCCCACACATGTGTTTGATTGGGGAAGGAATAGGGATTAGGCCAATGAGGGAAGTACATGAAAATTACATTACCATTTTCTCACAGTTTACAATTTATTCCTTATATTTTTCTTCTTTTTTTCTCTTTGCTCAGAATCCAACCCAGGTTGGAACAGCTTTGCAAGTTTTTTATAATTTGGGGAGTTTAAGAGAGACTGTCAACTGTGTGGTAGGGGGTTATCAGACCAGCATAAAGGATAATGTCTCTAAAGCCGTTGACATCAAGGGTTTGACCCAACCAACCAACCCCAGAGGTAAGAATCAACCAATAACTGGTTCAATTACTGTAGAAGTTGGACTTAAGTACAGTTTTCTAGCACATTGTCCTCATTTCAGAAAGATAAAAGACAATGGCACTTTCTGGGTCGGCCCAGTTCATAAGTTGGCTGGCTGGATCCAAAACAAAATATTATACCATGGCCATAGAGAATAGTTTGTTGAATCCAGGGGAAAATGTCATCTTCACACTAATGTGATATCCACTACCGTTCTATTTTTCCAAATGTGTAGTCAGACATGATAAAATGCATGATAAAAGTCTTTGTTGATATTTGAGTTAATAAATAGTAAAATAATTTTTATGATCCTGTCAGAAAATAACATTATGCAATGTATCAGAGCTAAAGCAATGTATCAGAGCTAAAGCATCCTTCATACAAGCTAGAAAGCATCCTTCATACAAGTAGAAGTTGGATCAATCCCAGGCCTAGATAGACTGTCCTGCTGCCACAAATACTGAGTAAGTGTTCAAAATTGGTGCATAGCAACAACAGTATCTCATCTTTGCTCTTCTGTGGAAAACTCGTTCACAGTTTTCAATTCATTTGGACACCCAAATGATTTTTCAAAATTCTTGTTCTTTTATTTTAAAGGTTTTCATTTAGCCAAAACTAGTTCACACTTGTCTCACCATTACCTCAGTGTGCTTTTAGGATTTGAGGACATGTGAAAAGTAAAACTGACATTTCAAGCATGTTTTGGGCTATGTATGAGGGAATTTTGACTCTGATCTGAATGATTTTAAAAACAGAAACACTGCTTGTCCTCCTTCCAGGAGCTCCTGGGAGAGCAGTGATGCCTACACCAGGCAACACGGCAGCATTCCGTGCTGCTCTGTGGACCAATCTGGAGAAACTAATGGACCAGATATGTGCTGCATGCAGACAGGTACACACACACACACACACAAACTGACTCCACATTCACTTATTAGCTAAATCCTAAAAAACAACTCATCATGTTGCATGGTCGGTTGCAAATGTTTCGGCTCTTTGAAGTGAATGACAGGAGCCGGCACCTCACTGAGAGCCATTTTTTATTATAAGGGAGGGGTTTATAATGAAAGCACACCCATGCACACACACCCACACGCACACAGAGAGAGAGATCTCCCAACTTTTTTTCCCTTTCACTGCTCAGCTCTCACTCTTTCAGTGGCTCCACTGAGCAGAGTCAAAGTTCTGCTCATGGTGGAACTTTGCTTTGATTTAGAACAGCAACCTTGTGGCCAATCATGTGTGAGAATATGGGATCATACCATTATGTGAAAACAGTGGTTGGGGGGACAGACATGACAGTCAGGTGAGTCCATCCCCTCAGTCAAGACAGTGGAGAGGAGGAGAGTGTGCCACAAAACCCATAAATATAACAGACACCTGTAGAAGAGAAGCACCATCTGGCTGAAAAGTAAAGATATTGTAGAATAATAAATTATTATTATGAGTAAGTTCAGTAAATTTGCAGTATTTTGTTTGTTTTTGTTAAAAATTAAAAGTTTGATTAAAATATTATCTAAAAGTAAGAATGTCTGCTTTCGTAACAGAACAAATACATAAAATTAAGCAAGTACAAGAGTTGTCTTTTAGGGAACATTGAATGCAAAAGGATATATCAAAAAATATTTCTATTTGTCTAGTTATGTTGATGTATGGGGCTGCAGATGATCATTAATGAAGAGCCATTTGGGAACCAAAAGAGATGGCTCTTTTTTGGGAGCCAAGCCACAAAAGCCTGCTCTCTGAAAAGAGCTGAAATTTCCATCACTATACAGTACCAACATAATTTGTGTCATGACCGGTGTATTGTATGTTAAAAACCCTACAGGTGCAAGACCTACAGAAAGTACTGATGAAGAAAAGAGACCCTGTCAGCCATGTGTGCTTTATTGAAGAGATCATCAAGGTAAGTGGGCTTAAGTGTTTTGCTTATGGTTTTGATCCATATGTCTGCTTAATGGTTGGACTTTACGGGGATATCAATTTAGCTCAGCTTATTTAAACGTCACAGCAGATGTGCTCTCATAGTTCTTTAACCCCTTAACCCTCCCCCCAAATCACCAAAAATGGCTGAAAAGGTATACCCAATGTAAATCAGCTGCTGTTCTTGAACAATTTGGAGTACATGCAAAAGCTTGGTCTCTTTATGAAGATGACAAGCTAAATTTTCTAATTTTGCAGTCAAAAATACTTTAAGTAGTTTGTAGCTATTACGTTTGTAACACAAAAGAAATTGAAAAATTTTGCTTCACCCAGATCTTTGATTTTTATTTCTTGTAAATAAACATTGAGTGTTGAATGTATGGACTTGGAAATGCAATAAATCTGAAGAATAAAGTATTCTGCTTGTGGATTTCAAGACTGATCAAAATAGCACAAAAAAGAAATGTCATTTTGGACATGTTTATTTTTGAGGATGTAAAAATAAATGGGACCCTTGGACAACACCTCATACACAAATATCTAGTGACTGTAACTCTTCAGTGCTCTCATACAGTCATCAGTGAGGGTTCCAATGAAAGATAATGAGCAGAGGAATTACTGAACATTACTGATAGTGGAAATTACTTATAATTATATAATAAAACAGCATATCTGGGGGGGTTAGTGTACAGTCAGACCCTCTCCCCCTTCTTGCAATACGCTGTCCGTCCATCCACCCCCATCCGTCTGTCTGTCCTCTGATTGTCCATTTTTCTTTTTGGTAAACAAAAATCTAAATGACTCATGTTACATGATTATGCTACAAATACCTGCATTGTTATAACTATTTTTTATTTATTTTTAAGGAATAATTATTGCCTTAAGATCTTTGGATAGCAGGTACGAGCAGATGGTCTTTCAAGCTTAATGCTGTTGATATCAAGTCAGTATTGCAAGTTTCAGCTAGAAAAGTTATGGACACCAATGTGGCCCTTTGGGAAAATATCCCAACTTAACTCCTAAAACCATCTCTATTATTGGAATTTATATTTTTACTATTTTGTCACTAAATTTAAAAATATCATTAAATGAAGTCACCTTTCCAGTTCAGTGACAAACTCACTCTACTTTGTGAAAGATGCTCTACCTCCCTCCCTGGCCTGCTGGCGGTGATCAGAGGGCCTGGTGGTGTCGATTGTATGGCAACCTCACTGCTGTCAGTCTGCCCCAGGTCAGCTGTGGCTACAGTGCAGCTTACCAGCATCAGCGTATGAATAACTGTATGAATGAAAGAATGACAGATTGGTAGAGTAAAGCTCTTTGGAGTCTCACGTAGTGACCTCATGTCACATTGTAAAGAAATTCCTAATATATTAGAAACAATATCACTGACAATCTGTAAAGGGTTACAATTTCTAAGGCTTTGGGAATCCATAGAACCACAATGAGAATCATTATCCACACATGGAACAGTGAGAACCTTCTCCCGACTGATTGGCCTACCAAAATTTCTCCAATTGCTCTCATTTATACTGCAGGTTAGAGAAGAATCCTAATTAGAATTCCTTATAACATCAATATGCACGAATAAAGAACAACAATATTGCAAAAAACAGCAACTCTCGAAGAAACACAAAAAACAAAAGACGTACTTACAAAAAAGTCAAAATATAAGAGAAACTACAAAAGAGATCTCTTTGACTGTGACATTTATCTCACAAAATTACAAACAAACCACATGTTTTGTCCCTTCTATCAGTGCACCAACAAAGGAGCACTAGAGGTTTTACGGCTACAAAAAATAACGTTTTGCTAAACATGAATTGCTGCAACAGACTGGCGACCTGTCCAGGGTGTACCCCGCCTCTCGCCCGGAACGGTGCTGGAGATAGGCACCAGAAACTCCCGACCCCGTTAGGGAGAAGGGTGACGGAAAATGGATGGATGGATAAACATGAATTGTTGTTAGAAAAGAATGATATTTGTAAAGAAAAGGAGAGAATTGACACCTTTTTCAGTTACAGTTCTAATAGTTTCACTGGTAACCATAGCAGTCTTTCTGTGGTCATCATGAGCGTTTCCCTTTTCCCTTTCTACAAAACCTAGTAGTAGAAATCAGACTGGGAGACTGTTACCATGGCAACAAAGCTCTCACCAATTACCCATAGATGGAGGTGTGATTTGAGACCTAATGACGACATGTGTAAATGCAAGGCTCCACAGCAGTACAGCTGCACCGCCATTTCCCCTGTCCTTTACATGAGCCTGTGTTTTTTTCCACTAAGGTGTAAACATGTTGGCTCACAGCAGCTTGCAGAAATTGTTCAACAGTATTTATTGCAGACATGTTTTGATCCCTTGCCTGAGACTCAGAAGCCATGTGTCAAATCCAAAATGAGTTGCAGATCCAACCTTCTTTTGTTGTTAAGAAAACACTGAGGGAGTCCATGTCTCTCATTCTTGTTTTCTACTTAGTCTTTCAAGTCTCCAGTTGAGAAGCTGAAGAAGATTGACTTGACTTGGAAAAAAAAAAGTACTATGTATATATATATATATTTTTTTTTTTTTCATAAAAATCCTGGCTAATGAACTGGATAACGTTATGTTGATTGACAACATATTAGAAACATCTAATCAACTCAAAAATCATTTAGAAATCATTTATAGGTTAACATATTTGGGTGTGCATGCTTGTTATTTAAGATATGTTTGAATTACTTACATTAGACTTAATTGTGTGTATCGTATATATCCACACAGATCAGCATACATACATACATGTATGTATTTATATATATATATATATATATACATACATATATATATATATATATACATACATATATATATATATATATATTCTGATCTGTGTGTATTATATATTCATCCATCCATCTTCTTACACCCTTGTCCCTAATGGGGTCTGGAGTTGCTGGTGTCAGGTAGGGTACACCCTGGACACAGAGACACACAGGACAAACAACCATGTACACACTCACACCTAGGGAGAATTTAGAGAGACCAATTAACCTCACAGTCATGTTTTTGGACTGTGGGAGGAAGCCGGAGTACCCAGAGAAAACCCAGCATGCACAGGGAGAACATGCAAACTCCATGCAGAAAGGAAATTGAACCAAGGGCCTTCTTGCTGCCTTGCAGCAAGAAGGCCCAACAATTCTAACTGAGATAAATTCAGCTCAGATAATGGAACTATCTCACTCTGAGCCGATTATCAGTTTGGATAAAGCAATGTCCAAAGATCCAAAAATTGATGGAACAGAAAAACTCTCTTCAGGCAGCAGACGTAAACTGCTGAAGTTTCTTAGCAGAACCTCTGGTACTTTGGGTTGACTAAGTCAAGGACCTCACCGGTCTTGGTGAGGAATGGAGAGGTTGCCACAATAGGCCTATGCAGGCAGACGCATCGAGAGACTTTGACGTCTCTATGGGAACGCAGAAACATGATGTGCGCTGACCGCTGCCTAGAAGTTCTCCAGTGAACACTTTGAAGGTTTTGAAATAAATTGTCTTCCTGGGCAGCAGGATAGAAGAAAAGGGTTCAGAGCTCTTGTCTCTTGGAGGTCGACTCCAACAAGACTTTAGGATTGAAGTCTTGCTTCTGTAGTGGGGATCAGTTCTTATCTGAACAGCAATGAGTTTTAAGTGCAGGGGGGAGTTTTGGCAGTGATGTCTCCAGCATCACTGCCTTGTGCTGCGGATGTCTGCAGCACAAGGAATGCTTAGGAATTAAATCTGATCAGTTTGTGAATAAAAATGGATCACAACACAGGTCTCAGGCCATTCGCTGTATATCTTCCCTCTCTCTCCCCCCTCCCTACCTCCTGTTCAAGTACAGCACAAGAAAGGCCACTAGGATTTAAAAACTCTTGAAAAGAAAAAAAAGAGGAGATATCAGGGTCTCACTTGTTTTGTCTGATAGCAGGATGGTCAGCCAGATATTCTCTACACCTTCTGGACAGATGTAACCGGTACACTCAGTGAGGACTTTCATCGAGCAACTGAAGGTATGACTGGTCTGTTCAGAACTTTTACATATTTTGTCTCACTGCTGGATTTCCACCCATGGTCTTGAACTCAAATTTAGTCACAACCAACAAGAATAGTGTTGATGTTAACTGATCTGTAAGCTGTTTCTCTTGTGGGGTCAGCACACACACATAGTGTGTGGTCAGCACATAATGTTGATTACAATATAGTGTAGTTTTATCTTGGCTGGATTATGAAACCATGGCAACATGCTTGTTCAGTTATCCTATAGAGGTAGAGGCAATTGTCATATAATTTTCATCTATCCTCCTTTCCTGTCTGATAACCCAGAAGTATGCTGAACTGTGTTCTTGTTTTTAAGATGTGATTTTGATTTAAGATGTTTATGTGAAGTCAAACCAGACCAGAATTAAATTTTTAGTTCACTATTTGTCATCTTTGAACTTATTTAGGCTTGGGACCTGAATAAGAGGTCAAATATCCTCCAAAAACTGGATGATTATGATATTCATAATGAAGATGTGTTGTCTTGTCTTTTTGAACATTATTATGGTAACAGGCTTACTTTAACTTGTTTACTCTGTTTTGAAATGATTCATCATTCCACTCTTTAATTGTAGATCCAGTCAGCAAGATGCAGATAAAAATTATACAAAGATTTCCTAACAATTTTTTCAGTTCTTTACACAAATTTCTCTTTCACACTTATGGTTGAGCCGATGTGCCAAAATAGATTCTCATTGTCACAATTGCCTGGTGAAAATCCCAACATTTTGTTCTCAGCCTCATGTAGTTCACTCCTCCTTGTCACAACCTCCTGGCAAACGTTTCATCCCTGTCTGCATTCCAAACTATTGTGTGACTGCTCTGAATTTCAGGGATATGTTTTATTTTCTCCTCCAAACTTTTATACTCGTAGTCTACCATGACCAATGGGTTTGCTGTACTGTTGTAAACCACAAATGACGTCTTACTGCAGTGGGAGGGGATTTTACAGGAGAGTGTGCCTTATTTACCTGGAATGGTGTTTACAAAAACCTCAACTGTTTGGCTGTGGCCTGACTATGCAGGGCCCTGAAATATCTGAGCACAGCAACAGAGTAAGAGAGAGGAGCCACAACGTCTGCTATAGTCTCCAGCTTTCTGTGAATGAAAATTGTAGAATAATGTGGCTGAATGCGCAATGTCAGAAAGAGCAGGACCTTCTTAAAGTTCACCCCTGATAAATTTGGAATAATTCCAAGAAATTGGGAAGAGCCAAAATACCGTTCATGTAGCGGATACGGTAAGTGAGGCTGTGATAAAGACAAAAGAAACGCTGCTTTCAGCTTGTCCACTTTGCCGTTGTGTTTATTGATTTTTCAGATTCCTGTAGTATCCTTTTTTCAAAACAATAACTAGTGCTAACTTGCTCTTTGTTTGTATTTTTGGAGACTTTTATTGCAATGTCACTGTGCAGCCATTATCCTCATTTAGCTTCTCCTCCTTCCTCAGTCTGACAGTCATCAGTTCAACACCAAACCTTCAGTCAGAGCAGAGCAGACCCATTCCAATCCGTGTCCACATTCCAAATGTTGCCATTGGAGATGGAGTAGCAAGTGATGCTACTCCATTTGACCTACATATTCTAGTTTGTTCATGTAAATAATAAATCTTCACTCTCCAGGGCAGCTGCAATAGAAAAAGTCAACTGCTTAAGAATTGTTTGAATGAAGAAGGATAGTATTGATTCGGTTTTAGGCAAAATAAAACCAAAGTTAACAAATTGCACAAAAATGTCAGAATTCGCACAGAAACATATTAAAACCACAAATAATCTATTTCAACATTTTATCAACAAAAATTTGATTTGTGGATTAGTTTCACTTAAGGTTTTAAATTGCAAAGTCAAAATTCTTGTAAGTCATATTTGATATATATCACATTTTTATAACAATCGTGGGTTACATTGTTACTTGATTGTGCTATAAAATGGCACTGTGTGACTGGAAAATACATAATACTTCCCCATAATTACACACATAATAAAAAACATGACATTGCAACAGTCGCAGTTTAAAGTAAAATTTAAACTGCGACAGTTTAAGTAACATTTTTTGAACTCAACTGATTTAGAGTATATTTAAACATGAAAACATTGTGCATGTAGCTTAGTGCTGTTTACCCTGATGACCCATGACTGTTGTCCCAGGTATAACACAAACCACATCATGAAATATGCAGATGAAACAACAATTGTGGGATTAACTCAGGACAACAATGAGGTGAACTATAGAAAAGAGGTACAACATCTTGTGGACTGGTGCAGAATAAACAACCTGTTCCTGAATGTCGACAAGACAAAAGAGATTGTTGACTTCAGAAGATCTCGACAGAACCACACACCACTCCTCATTAACGACAGAGCAGTGGAGATCGTCAGCAGCACTAAGCTCCTACATTACAGACAACGTCAGCTGGACACCTCACATCACTTCACTGGTGAAAAAGGCACAGCAGCGCCTGCACTTTCTGAGACCAATGAGAAGGGCTTCGCTCCCACCTCCATCCTCTTCACCTTCTACAGAGGAACCATTGAGAACCTGCTGACAGGCAATGACTCCATCTGGTCTGGGAGCTGCAAGGCCTCAGACTGAGAGTCTCTGTGAAGAGAGATGAAGACAGCAGAGAGGATCATTGGGTCTCCACTCCCCCCTATCCAAATCATTCCACACAGACGCTGCTTAGCCAGAGCAATCCAGATCCTGTCTGACTCCACCCATCCCCTCCGTGGTCTATTCATCCAGTTGGCATCTGGCAGGAGATTCCGTAGCACCCGCTGCAGAACAGCCAGACTCAGAAATAGCTATCTCCCACTGGCTATCAGACTGCTCAACAATCCCATCACTAAAACTGTAGCTTTAGTGCTTGAAAATATTAAGTTATTTATATTTAGCAACACATTACTAATTGTTTATTATGTAATTAAAGGCACACTTGTGTTTCTGTGTTTACTCTGGTTGCCAAGTGATGATATTTCATTGCCAATTTTACTTACGTTTCTTTGAGCAATGACAATAAAGTAAGTCTAAGTCTACTTCGTAGCTTCTGTGATTGAGTAAATGTGTCTGAAGCTCAGTTATTTTAGCAGCAATGTGGCTTGAACACTGTAAAATTATCGTGTCACTGTTTTTATCTGCTTCTCTAAATGTGGATGAATTGTTTGAAGAAAGTGCTTGAGTTTACCTTCATAATCATTCTTTCACTGTAGTCATCACTTATACCGAATGAATACTCCCATCAGAAAAGTACAATAAGTACCTTTTTTTTTTTAAAATCACTGAAAAATAAAGTGCGTGTAATGGATGGGTGCTTTGTTGGGTGTATGTTTGAATATTTGTAAGACCAGGACTAAGAAGAAGACTTAATTATTCAAACAATAGCATTCATTCTTTATCGCTCACATTCACACTCTCTCTCCCGGATCACTGGAGGCGTTCAGCATAGAGTTGTCTGATTACAGCAGATACCAAAGTGAGAATAGGAGAGGCGGTTTTGGCTGCTTGCATTTGTACTTGGCTTCAGTCTAACTTTGTTAAAAACCTGTTGTATCTGACAGGCTGTGTCTGAAAACATTCTTAGGCAGAAATAAGAAAAAAAAGTGTATTGTATTTAATTAACATGGAACTTATGTAGAGACATTTTTGGTGGAACAGTTTTTCATAATCAAAAGTAGCAAAGAATTACTGGCAGTCAACATAATGATACGTTGAGTGTCCATATACCAAAGAGCTCCATAGTCTGGTCAAGCACATCAGGTGTGATAAGAGTATAGCAGATTAGGAACTAGATTGTTCTGGTTAAATCAAAGAGAATATAATAGATATAAAGATTGCTTTCATAACTAAATCTTTGGTTCTTTCTTTTGTGGAACAATTTTCTCTGCTTGTGCATTGCAGAGAAAATCAATAAATAGTTACACTCATTTATTGATTAGATTCAGTGCACTTAAATTAATTTGTGAAAAACTGCTCAACCCCTCAAGCTTTACAACAAAAATAGATCAAATAGATATTCCGTAAGATATTCTGGTTTAATCTGAATTTGCATGTAATTGCCAAGGTGACTAACAGAAAAACTTGGACTCTGGTAGCACATCTATTCTTTTTGCCATGTGTTGTGGTTGGTGCCATACAAATTAAATACAAAGAGTAAATAAGTAAGCTGTGCTGTAATTGTGCAAACCACTGGAGCAGTGAATGGAATTTCTCTTTCCTATGTACAATCCAGCCCTGTTTTTGCTTGTGATGGTCTAGCTCGAGTACAGTAAGAAATTTGGGTTCTTCACAACAAAATACTGTTTTGTCTTAGCTTCTAAAGTTAAAAAGTGGTATACAGTCTGTCATTTGTTTTGCTCAGAAAAGATTTTTGCTTCTGCAGTTAATTCTTAAGTAGACGAATGCAGGAGGAAGTTTGACAGTCAGAATTGAATAATTTGGAAAACAAACAACAAAAAAGCCCATCTCCTACAACAATTATAATATGACTTTTAGCAAGAAATGAATGAATGAATACATAGATTCCACAAATCTGAATCAGAAGTGATCTGCACCATCTTAGCAGGCAAGCGCATGCTCAATGCATAGCACTGACTTCCAAACCAGTTAAAAGAAAATATGTGGACAATCTTCTGTATCTTCTGTGCAAGAAAAAGATACATGAACAAAGTCACTGCTGACCCGTATGAGACGGAGAAGAAAAACATGTCAGACGATACGGACAAGCTGCCGTTCTCTGATTTAACTTATAACGACACGTTTTTTTCCCCATGTCACTTTACCTGCCAATAGAACACGTGTTTTCATTAATATTAAGGAATTATTTAGTTAAAATATTTATCTATGCCTTGCTGAAAAGTTATTTTTAAGTTTATCTGCTTGCTTGTTTTTTTTTCCAGCCTCCTCTTTCCTCAAGCAAGCATTTGAAGGAGAGTACCCGAAACTTCTGCGACTGTACAATGAGCTGTGGCGCCGTCTGCAGCAGTACAGCACAAGCCTGCAGGGGGCTCTGACGAGCGGTGGAGGGTTGGATATGCCTCTGGACATCACTACTGCAGAAATAGAGAGCCAGGACTTGTTCACACATGGAAAACAGGACTACAAGTGAGTCAATTCAAATTAACCAACTCAACCAATTAAAGCCACTTTCATTTTGTCTGGAGTGAAGTTGGGTGGCAAAGCATTTTTCAGAGTACTAATTTCTCGCTGTTTGGTGCTAACACTCTTTAATACCATCCATCCATCCATCGTCTTATCTCCAGCTACGTTCCGGGCGAGAGGCGGGGTCACCCTGGACAGGTCGCCAGCCTGTCGCAGGGCCTCTTTAAAACCAAAATGATCAATTGTACAGCAACAGTAAAGAACACAAAGTCCATGATTTCCAAAAACGTGGACTACAGGACACTTTCCCACTTTGCATCAGTCCGTCTCAGATGAGCTTAAGCCCAGAGAAGCCTTTGGTGTTACTCTATTGTTAAAGTTTTCACTTTGTATGGTAGAGTTTTAACTTTCACTTGTACATGTAGCATTGAACTATGTTCACTGAGTGTGGTTTTATGTGGTAATATCTGTTACTGAATGATGTTGGTTTTTACTAATGTCTGTGACATTATTTGATCCGGTGTCTGTGTGCGTTTATGCAGTCCAGAAAAGGCCCTGAAGGACTCTCTGCAGCCATATGAGGCAGCATACCTCTCCAAGTCCCTGTCCCGTCTGTTTGATCCCATCAATCTGGTGTTCCCCATGGGGGGGCGTAACCCGCCCTCCAATGATGAGCTGGAAAGCATCATAAAAACCATCAGTAGGTGAGCTCACTACATGCCAGCTCACATGCTCTTGAAGTTTCAACGTATCACAGGTGTGAAAAAATCTAACGTTATTTTTTATTTTAAATGTAATATAAAAAAAGACATTAACTGATAGCTTGAAATTTCTCACACAGATTTAACCCTTTTTTTTCTAAAATGCAAAAATAATGTATGATAAATTCACTGATCTTTGTATTCCACTAGATGTTCCATGTAACTTTTGAGTGCCTTCAGATGACTTTTGTTCTAAATCGACATGATATGAAAAAGCTGAATTTGTTTTTGTTACAAAAACACAAATATCCAAAAGAATCAGAGTCTCTGAGGACGACCCCTGTCAGAAGGTGTGATTGTGTTCCCAAAAGGTTGTCCGGTAAAAGTTGAATAAACGTGTTGTAACTTTTGTCGCCACTATAAAAGTCAGAGCTAAAAAAAAAAGTGCTTTTAATTTTTCTAGCTTTCCTGAACTTTGGCACTGTTTACATTTACTGTTTCTTCTCCATCATCAGTGGGCTCAGTCTTAGTTGAAAATTCAAGTATATTTTTGTCACTTATTTTGTTTGAGAGCAGCACTCTCTCCTCTCGAATGTAAATGTCAATGTATTGATGCCAGAGATAAATATTGTGAGCTCATACAAAATGTTGGGTTGTTTCCATAAAAAATACGGTTTCAGAAAAGTTATACGTATGTCATTTATTAAAAGCTTCTATATTTATGTATTACTAAACTACATTTGACTGAGACTGTTTTATTTCCAGTGAGCTGAATGTGGCATTGGTGGACCCAAACCTCTCTCTTGCTGTGGCCAAGAATGCTGCAAAAACCATCCAACTCTTCTGTGTAAAGTCTGAGCAGCTGGTATGTGCAGCAGCCTGTTGTACCTCAAACCGTGAGAAATTCTTAGCTAGGAGCTTAGCTCTTAGCTTCTATATTGCTGCAGCTCAAGCTTAGCTCTTAGCTTGTCAGAAATAAGCACCAGGTTTGCAAGCCTGTTACAGCTTCTGATAAGGTGACGTTTGCTGTGAACCAACAAAAATTACCGTAGGCCATAGTGCAGAGGCATTGAGTGTGGGGAACAAAATTAGATAACATACATTATGTAATGTCTACTGCTTAATGCTAATAAAATAATCTTGATGAGCTGGCTATTGAAAAATGTGAACATTTTCAATTTTCACCATTAACCTCTCTTAACAAAGAACATGAACACAGCAACAAAAGGTTACAAACCCAAAACACTCATGCAGTTTCTACAGAAGGAAACTTTTGGAAAAAGAGAAATGTTCTGCCATATTGTACTGCAGAATGTCTGAAAATATCAGTACCAACGCCACCTGCTGAAGTTAAAGTAATATCTGTAAAAACTGTTTTTTGATTGTTTTTACAGTTTAGTTTTGGTTATTGCAGATACAAACCCCAGCAACACAAATTCTACTCTTTGACAAGATCAATCTAAATTATTATCACAGTCAGATAATGAATGAATGAGATACTAAATTTCTATCACAAACCTCTTACCTCATGTTAAGCACGGTAGCAGAGGGGTAATAATGTGGGCTTGTTTTCCAAATTCAGGCTTCCTCCATGAAATTTTCTGCATACTGGAAGACTCTAAAGTCAAAATAAGACTGTCTCTTGGCAATTTAGATAAATATTTCAGACCAGACCTGAACATATCCATGTGGAAATGAAGGTCTGGAAACACTGTTGAACTGAAATGGGTAAAGAATCCCTTCACAACATCTTTTTTTAAGTTTCTGACAACTACAAAAAAACTGTTCTTTTGGGATATTTTATTTCTGCAGTGGTACCGGTTAAATTATAACTTGTTGCCCAATTGCTAGAGCATAGGGAGACATTTGGGGAATTATTTCTATCATTTGCTGATTATGTCTTCAGTCTGTAAAAGCATTGTTTCCCAACCCAGGTGCTCAAGGCTAACTGCCCTGCATGTTTTAGGCATTTCCTTGCTTCAGTCCAGATGATTTTAATTGATCACACATTAACAGGTGTTTGTTGAACTGTAATCAGTTGAAGCAGGGAAACCTCTAAAACATGTAGTGTACCTTGAGGACCACGGTTCGGAAACACTGTGTTACAGTTAACTTTGGACTCTGTAATCCTTTATGTCCTTTCTGTCCACAGCTCTGTACTCAAGGAGACGCCAGTCAGGTGATTGGACCATTGACAGAGGGCCAAAGAAGGAATGTTACTGTGGTCAACTCTCTGTACCGCTTACAACAGGCTGTTGCTAAGGTAACAGGAGAATTTCCAGTTAACTATTGAATTACACCAACTGTTTGTGTTCGTAGTGTGGTAGTTCTGACTTGCTATTTAAGTTAATGTGGCATACAACAGCTGTAATCTGTTTTACTGTAGTGTTGGAGAAGCCTGAAAGGTTGGTGAAAATGAATGCTGAAATCTTGAACAAGACATAATTCTATTTCAAGAATTATGCTAATGCAGCACTTTAGCTTTGTGACTTTTATTGAGATCTTTTCTTTTTTCAGACTTTCAATTTTTCTCTCATGGAATTGTTTCTGTTTCTTTTTGGACAAGCATTTGTTCTTGTTTTGGATGCTGTGCAGATGGACTTTTTTTGCTCTTTTGTTATGATGCGTAACCATAGCAACAGGGTGGTTTACAACAGAGAGCAGCTGATTAATGAATGATGAAATAAAGATGAAATAATATCACAACTGAAACCAGAAAACCCAGAGGAGTTAAAAAAGGCGTGATGGATGCAAAAAGGAGACAGAGAAGGAAAAAGTTCAAACTATCTCTACCATCAATCTTAATGTCTACTTCAAACTTTTACTTTTTGCAATTTTCTTGCAGCAGCTCTGTACTTTCATAGAGGTTTTTTTTTCCTATTTCTTTGTTTAAACTGGCAGAAACATAGATTTTTTGATGCATTTTTTTTTTTCTTTGATTATATGTGACTTTTTCTAATCTGGCATCAATACCATCACCTGCATCTTCCCTCTACGCATCTGTGAAAACTGCAGTATATCTGAAACTCAGCTCCCTGCACTCTCTCCACTGAGGTGACCACATCACCCCAGTTCTTAAAAATCTCTACTGGCTCCCAGTTCAACACTTAAACCAATACAAAATATTCCTCATGCCTACAAAACAATCAATGAGCTTGCTGCCTGATTTGATTTGATTTGACTGTTTTATTCCAGACATGTTACAACCACTTTGTGGAACATATCCACAGTAACTCTAGTATGAATCTATGCATACACTCATACACATGTGCATACACACACACAATTGAAAATATATAAAAGAAACAAAAACAAAAACATTATAAAATGCGTTTATACCAATTGATACACTTTACTTTAATGGAATCCACAAGAATAAATCTGTAAATTAAGTATGGAGACATGTCTCCACATTTACTCATACTCATGTATGTATAGCTGTGGAAAAAAATAAGAGATCACTTAAAATGATCAGTTTCTCTGATTTTACTGTTTGTAGGTATATGTCTGAATAAAATTAACATTATGTCCATGAACTGACAAGTCTCCAAAATTCCTAAGTATTTAGTAATGATTAATTTTAGTACATAGTATTCATTTTAAGAACAATGATACATTTATCACTGATCATTTTAAGTGATCTCTTATTTTTTGACCATTGTCAAAACCACAAAAAAGATGCAGTTCTTTAATATGTTAAATAAAGCAATATTTATTTATGTTAAATAAATATAAAGTTTATATTTATTTAGAAACAATGATACTAAAGTTTTAACTGGGAGAGAGTTCAGAACCAATATTTGGTGGGATAACTGAGGTTTTCAGTGGAGATCAGTGCAGTGGTCTCTACTTTTTTCTAGAGCTGTGTGTATGACAACAAATCTCCAGTGAGTATGTAGGCACACATATGGTAGTATGCTGGGTTAGTATGCTGGGCATGCTGGTTTTATTTATTTTTTCGTATTTGATTTGTATTTTTGTGGGCTGTGCATGTTTTCTGGGGGTAATCTTGAAAATTATACAGATAATAATCTGGTATTATCCCAGTGCTAAATTTTACAGTTGTAAATTGACATCCAATTACACACTATTATATTCAGAGTCACATACACCACGCTGCCCTCTCACTAAGACCAGTCCCTAAACAGCAGTTATTGGACCAAACACAGATGTTCTGTAGCACTGTTTGTGCACAAACAGATGTTCTGTTTGTGCTACTTTGGTCATGTTTTTGAAAGGCAGCACTAGATGTGATTCAGTACGAAAATTTGACAAAGGTCTTTGTCCTGATTGACGTGGTTGATGATAAGCAGTGGGATCTAATTCTAACCCTAAAGTACACAGTTTAGTAACATTTCAGACGCCAAAATAAAACCATTGATGTTTTTAAACATAAATGGTATGCAAGCCAGGTATAAAATAAATTAAATAATGCTTACCCTAATCTTTGAAATAAAACACATGAAACAAAACTTCCACAGGTAGGATGTATTGCTTTAACCCATTGATGTGCACATGTACATTACCACAAGGTAGGACTGATGGACCTCTGACCTGAGGTCGGAGGTCATTCAGGGAACAATGAATGATCCCTGTCATTCATGGTTTCATTTGAAGGCAGCAGCAGCTCCAACTCTGTCCTCTTCTTCTGTTTGCTCCTGCTCATCTTCATTAACTCTTGTGATTTGAACGAGATGCAGTTCAAAGTAACTTAATTATCAGTTTTGGCAGTTGGACCTTAGACATCATTTGTCATTGCCGTGTGAACAACATAGTGGCATTTGTGTGGCAATATTTTATTAAAATTTATAAAAACTTAACCTACAGTATTGTTATTGTATTCTTATTGTATTGTTTTTGTTGTTTTTAATTCTAAAATAAACTTTTCTCAATCAAAGTCAAATCAAAGTTACAAAGGGATCATGGATCCCTTTAAATCATTTCTGCCCTCCTACAATCTCAGAATCAAATGTCAGAGAACTTCAGGCTTTGCTCAAATATTAGCTTATGTGTTAATATAAATGAATATTAGCACATAATCCTTAATCTGGCATGTTTTATCAGACTTGATCAAATATTTGAAATGAGCTTTAATGTTATATTTATTTTGTTCATTCTGGTAATTTAACCTCAAAATCCTGTATTTTGCCTGTAGGCTATAGCACCTTTTCATCAAAGTCACAGTCTTCATGTGCTGTACTGGACTATTTTTGCCCTTGCTAGCAGATGTTTTTTTCTAATTTGCAGATTATTTCTGCTTTGGGAGCCTGTCTACCAGCTGCGGTAGATGCCCTCTTGTCTTCTTTGGAGGTATCAAACTTCTCTCATGGTTTGATGTGGTTTTCAATTCAGGTCAAATCAGTCTTTTTCTCTCTAAAATGTTACCTCAAAGAACTTTATGGCACACGGTTGGAAGGTCAGTTTCTATTTGTTTAATTCAAAACAGAACTTTAAATCTATAAATATAAGTAAACGTGTTTATCTGAGGAAATCTAACAATTGGTACAATTGTTAAAGGTTTTAGGCTAATCTGAAAAATAAAGGCTGGCCTTTATTTATCAGATTTACTGGAAGAAGGACATAGAGAGAAGGGATTGTGGAGTGTAGTCCCTAATTTGTGTGTCTTTCTGCTTAGGACCAATTTTAATGGATCAGAACATGTCAGTCACTCCTCAATAATTTGTTGCTGAAGTGCTGCAGCTTTCCTTGGAGCTGTTTTAGCCTTAAAGTTTGTTTGCCTTAAATTTCCTGCCTGCAAGTTTAAGTCAAGGAAATCAGGACAGGTTTGATTTATATGCAGTTAAAATAACTCTTTTGAATGGTTTTGAGACAATTTAAAACACAAATAGATGTGACATGTTTGTCTAACATACAGAGATCTAAACGCTGGGCTCAGAAGCTGTTCAATGTGCCTGTTTAACCGTTTACCTGATTTGACCTCAGGGAGTCCAGGCCCTGATGAGCAGTGCAGTGCAGCCCCTGCTGCAGTCTGTCAGCGACTCTATTGAGGCCATAATCATCACACTTCACCAAGAAGACTTCTCAGGGTGAGACATTTACTTTCTTTTTGTTCCTCTGTGAAATAAGAAAGATGCAAGACGACGTCGGTCTCAGGCTGAGTGTTCTGGCTGGATCTTTGAAACATGCCAAGCAGAAATTACCTATATAATATGTAATTTAAAAAACAAAGTTGTTTTGTTTTTATGCTGTATTGAAGCTGAAGTATATCTGGCCTTCACTTTTATCTAGAGGCACAAACTTCTATTTGAACCCAGTGAGGTGGTTAAGTTGAAATGAGCCTCTTATTTAGGAAATAGTTTCCTTAATTTTGTAATGGTTTTTTTTTTTTTTTTTTTTTTTACAAAATCATTTTTCATGTTCACTGTTTCATTAAATTTAGCAAGAACTGAAAAGTTGACCATTCTTTTGAACTTTTGTCAGATATCAGAAGAGACGCATTGTGATCCTTTCTGAATGACGCCTCAAAGAGAGAGGATTAGATCAGCTCTCATTTCAAAATCTGTTCACTCAAGAAAATGAAAGTGGTTTAACTCAAAGCAGCTGGAGAGTCTGCACAAATGTTGAGGTTCCAACTTCTCCTTCTCCCAACTAAAAAATGATGCAGCTTCATAAATATTCTTAAATATTCTTGTTTGTAATATCATCTCCTCATCAATTGTGTCTGTGTGTGTTTTTGTGTGTTTTCCAGGCCTCTGTCCAGCCCTGATAGGCCAGACGTTCCATGCTCCTTGTACATGAAGGAGCTGCAGGGTTTCATCTCCAGAGTAATGGCCGACTACTTCAAACATTTCCAGTGTGTGGATTTTGTCTATGACAACACAGAGTCCATCGCCCAGAGAGCCATTGAGCTGTTTCTTCGCCATGCGAGCCTGCTGCGTCCCCTGGGGGAAGGAGGCAAAATGAGGCTGGCTGCTGATTTTGCACAGGTAAGGATCTGCTGAAATGTGGGGCTTGGACAGTTCAGAGTCCAGTTCAGAGACCAAGCCCTTTGGACTGTGTTATCTGTAATAGTCCATGCTGCATTATTACTGTGTGAATCTATGTGTCAGATGGAGATGGCTGTAGCCCCTCTGTGCAGGAGAGTGTCCGATTTGGGGAAGCCGTACAGGATGTTGCGCTCTTTCAGGTCTGTGCCCTCTGACTGCAACTTACTCCCTTATCCCTTATTTAGTTTTTTCACATCCTGCTCTATTTTAACCAGAATGTAGTAAAGTACGAGCCATGAAAGCTGTGACTGAGCTTTCATGGAAACATAGCCTGGATGTTTGCTGGATGTTTCAAGACATTACAAATAAAAATCCTCCCTGCCACCGCGGACCCTCAGCTCCGCGGTGGCTGAGGGTCTGTCGCCTCAGTCTTTGACGTGGCCATCACAAGTTTGAGTCACCGCACTGTGTGAAGACCTTTGCAGAGAAACCAAAAATCCTTAAAAAGAAAATCCTCCCATATTTGCATTTTATGTCAGCTGACCATTTGTTGGTCCCTTAATTGCATGTCCCCTTTTTATGAGCTGAAATGAAAAATATTTGTGTGATCAATAAAAAGCTGAAGAGATGCTGCTCTGTTCCTTCCAGCTATGATTTTATTTCTTCTTGTCGAAGAGAAAATCTAGAAGATGAAGAAATCTCTCTAGAGACCAGAGTCCTGTAGTAGTAGACGTAGATTAGGTGCAGTCACCTTCCAGCTTTTCATGAAGGCTTTTCATTGGTGAACGTTTTGTGTTTGTGTGCGTGTGTGTGCGTGTGCAATAAGAGACGTGTGTGCTGTGTTTCAGACCTCTGCTGTTTCAGACCAGTGAACTGATCGCCAGCAGTCCTGCAGTAGGTGACCTGATCCCCTACAGCAACGTGCTTCACTTTCTCTTCACCAGAGCCCCATCTGAGCTCAAATCACCTCATCAGGTCTATACAAACACACACTCACACTCACACACACACCCAGATTAGGATCATACAGAACTTTGCTTGCCCCTCCACAGAGAGCAGAGTGGTCCATTGCACGTTATTCCCAGTGGCTGGATGATCATCCCTCTGAGAGAGACAGACTCGCCCTCATCAGGTGGGCTCCTCTCTTCTCACCATTCACCTTTTCAATCTCAGTAGGATTGTATTTGTGGGCAGTGATGACCTCTAGTGGTCATCATTTGACTTTAACTTGTAGTTAGGAGGCACTTCACAGACTCACATTCAGAGTTCCTCCTCACTCTGCAAAGGTCTGGATTTTAGAGCTCTTTATTTTATGTTTAAATGTTCTAGTCATTCACTGCTTAAGTCCAAACTGGACTCACTCTGGCAGTTTTCTGGTCAAATTTCCAACAACTCCAATTTGTGCATGTTGTCCGATTTCCAACATTTGCTGTGTCTGTGCATGTTGCCATGGTAATCCTCAACTGGATCTTACTGAAAACCCAGTCAGAACCCAATAACAGTTTCACTCTAATAAAGTCCTTTGCCAGGTTACAGGTGCAGTCAGACAGGACTATTAGAAGACATTTAACTCTACTATTGGGAATTAGAAGACTATGTGTGTGTGTCCTCTCCACAGGGGGGCCCTGGAGGCCTACGTGCAGTTGGTGAGAGCTCGGCAGGGAAAAGAGTTTGCTTCCATCTATCCCATCATGCTGCAGCTGTTACAGAGAGCCACTAGTGCTGCTCAGGGGCCCAAAGCCTGAAGCAGTGGTGCTGCTGTCAGAACCAGAATTTCTTACTGTGACATGTCATGTAAATTTGCTGGATCTTGTGCAGGAACAGGCACTGATGTTCCAGGAACATTGCAATGGGTCAACTTTGAGAATAAAGGAACTAATGTTTCTTCAAGAATTTTCTTTATTAGAAGCAGATCTCACACACAGAATGACAGATGAACTAATTTCAGATGGGCCACTTCCACTGGTTGGGTGGAGGCTCCTCCACCAGTGGCTCCCATGGTTTCCAGTCAGCCATCTTCCTGGACAGACTCAGCTCACACTCCGCCTGCAACACAGAACACGATCCGTCAGCAGAGCAACAATGTTTAAAACCCACTGAATGCTCCATCCAGCTTTCAATGTTCAAAACAAGCAACGCTTGTTCTGATTATCATCTCCCACTTTTGTTCCTTGTGTACCAGAAACTTTTTAAATACTCCCTGTCATGCAATACATCTGTATCTGCAGCGATACAGATGTATTGCACTATTCTTACTATACAAGTGGTACGATTCGATACATTTTTACTATTTTTTGAAAGGTTTTAGGGGACAAAGTGATTTTGGTGAGATTTTGTGACTGTTCCATAGACGTGAATTAAAATAATTGAACTGATAGAGCAATACTGTTATACATTTACTTTGATTGTATGTTGATATAAGTGTACTATGGAGAAAATGAACCTTTTTTGTCTTATTCACTTTATCAATTTCATTTCATTATTTAATTAATTGTAATTGTTTTGTTACATCATTTTTAAGGCATGTACCTTAAAAATGCAAGTTGGAAGACCAGGGATTTGACGTTCATTCGCGGATGGAAAATCGATAGTTTACAAGGAAAAAAGATCAATACTGTAGAATCGATAACTTTTTACAGCCCTTGTGTCTGTACATTTTGTCTGTACCTTGTGTCTGTACATACTTGTGTCTCTGCATTTGGGTGCACAGACACATCACTTAAAAAAAAACAAACAAGTAGAGCAAACAAAAAAATTCCAGAATTATAAACCAAATCAAAACATTTGCTTCATGTTTTGATAGGAACTGAGCTCTCAGAAAGGAGAGCTCAGTTTCTTTGAGGATTTCACTGATCGTGAACTGCAGCAAATTGCAGTATCATCATAAACTGGATGGAGTTCCAGTATCCACTTTTTTCTGTTTCAACCACAAATGAGATCAAGAATTTTTTCACATGGTCATACTTCCTGTACACAGCATCCTAACATTTCCAGAGGAAAAGATTTGCTGTGTTGATCAATAGCTTTTCTGACTTTTTTTCTTTTCAAGCTTTGAGTTTCAGTCCTGCTTCTTTTTTCTTGAAACCAATATTTGGTTTGAAGTTGCTCCTTGTTGTAATAGCAAGCGTCTTTTGCTGTCAGTTAGTTACTGTTTCCTACCTGAAAGATGACTTCTTCAATTTGTCCACCGTTTATTTTCTTCTCGAGCTTCACAATATCTGGCTCCTGTCAACATAAAGCAAATCCAAGCTTCATCTTTAAATTGAATAATCGCTGGGTGACATAGTGAACTGGGTCTGCTGACCGTTTTCACGTGGTCGAAGCGCTGGTTAACCAGCTGCTCTGTGTACTTCCTGTATGCGGCGTCCTGTGGCATGGTCTGCAGTGATGCCAAGATCTTTGCATAAAGAATTCGTAGACGCTGAGAAAGGAAAATCTTTAAGAGAATAGCTTCAGCTGGGAAATTACAAACTGCACCCTGCTCACCTCATGAGGATTCTGGGCGACAGCGAGGCCAACCAGGCCGGTGGTCTGGATGGGAACAGGAGGTCTGCAGTAAGTTCAGGTTTTACAAACCCACAAACTCCCACTATCTCCTGCAATCAGGTAAGTTTTCACGGAGCAGCGAGTGAAAGAACAAAGAAACGCATCTAAAACTCTTAAACTCTTGGGCAAGCTGAGCTTAGACTGTTTTTGTCTAAGTACAATAATGGAAAGAGAAAGTGTATAGTCCAGAAAGAACAGGAAGACATAAAAACATATTTCATAAAGTTAAGTGAACTCAATTCAAACTGAAGTTTCTTTTGTTTGTTTTAATAATCTGGCCGTTGATAAAGCAAATGGGACAAATTTCAGTTTCCCTGATATAAAAGTTGTTTAACAGAAATGTAACCTATATGGTTATTAATTTATTGTTCGATTAAAGTTATCATTCACAGACGCCTGATCAAATTTATTCCACCTCTTGAACCCTATGAGATAGATAGATAGATAGATAGATAGATAGATAGATAGATAGATAGATAGATAGATAGATAGATAGATAGATAGATAGATAGATAGATAGATAGATAGATAGATAGATAGATAGATAGATAGATAGATAGATAGAGCGAGCTTGGAGAAGCTTCTTCTCAGGCTCACGGCTCATTCGCCCGGCAGCAGCCGGCCTGCTGCAGGCTCCTGCCGGGCTCCTGCAGGCTCCTGCCGGCCTCCCTTCATTCCCTGATATTCTGCTGGGTTTCACTAGCTGCCTTAATCCCGAACAAACTAAAGAGAACATGACCTCTAACATACCTTCTTCAGTAACCCGGCCATCTTTCACTGCCAATACAGTAGGACTTCCGGCAACCAGTTATGACGTCGCGTCAGTCAGTGAGTCAGCAGCTCTTCTTCTTTTCTATTATGGTGGATCGCAAGCAACTTTAAGGGGCATACCGCCACCTACTGTACACGAGTGTGTAGCAACAGTATTTTACATCAGATTCCATTTCTTAATTTTGTATTTTGAAGAAAAATAGTTTTCCTTAATATGCAAATATCCATTATATTTCCATCTTTTCCCAGTATTCCTTTAAAACTCCATTCTTGATTTGTCCTTCCAACTATTCTTCTCAATTTCTCCCTTTCACATTCAAATGTTTTACATTTCAATAATACATGTTCTACGTTTTCTTTCTCTCCACATTCTTCACACAGGTCATTATTTTTCTTCCCTTAAATATGTTTTTTCTACTTAATATTGACTTCTGTGTTTTGTATAATTTCCTTCCTTTCTTATCTTCATTCCACCTTTTTTGCCATATTTCAATTTCTTTATTCTTAATAATTGATTTTCCTTCCCCTTTCCCAATAGGTATTTTAATCGTTATTGCCTGATCTGAAGCCCTTTTTGCTAATTTATCTGCCCTTTCATTGCCTTTTACACCTTCATGTGTTGGCACCCAACAGAACCAAATATCAATGCCACCTCTATATAATCTAAGCTATGTTGAATTTCAAGTACAAGATGTTTTCTATTATTTCCTTCTCCCTGAATACTTTCTATTACTGCTTTGGAATCTGTGCAAATCACTACTCTGTCTGGACGAACCTCCTCTACCCTCTGTAAACTGATGATAACTGCCACCATTTCTGCTGGGAATACAGATAGTTGATCAGATAATCTTTTAGAAATGTCCATTTTAAACTCAGATATACTCAGATATACACGTCCTTTGAAATTCTTAGAACCATCTGAATATATTTTAATATAGTTATGAGTTTCTTAAATATACGTCAGTCTTTACCCCTATTTCGTTTAAATTCCAATCATTTTTCATTTTAAGGAGTTTCATGTCAACATTTACCTCCAGAAAAATCCATGGACACTAACACTAACACTAATGGGATTAAATTGAGCTATTTCTTTATCTTCTAAACCATACATTTTAATCCATTTTTTTATGATCCATCCAAATCCATTACTCTGGAACTTTGAGTATTCCCAACAATATTTTAAAATTGTTGAATTTACATTTCCATCCTTACTGCTTCTTATTTTCATCCAGTATGTCAGAGCTAATTTTATTCTTCTTATTTCCAGGGGAATCTCTCCAGTCTCTATTAGAAGGTGTCTAATTAATAGACTAATAGGTGTCGTTTTCACTGCTGCTGTACATATACGTAAAGCCCTATTCTAAAACAACATTTTTATATATATATATATATATATATATATATATATATATATATATATTTATCATCTATAAGGGGTCAGACTTGTATCATCAGCACTTCAATTTAAATAGCATTGCAATTCTAAGTAGCAATGCAGTACTTAATTTAGAATTATTTTTATATTTATGAATGGAAATTGTGTACAGTATTGGATTTATTTATTTTAAGATTATTTAGTATTTCAGTTCAAAATTGTGTATATATGCAAAAAATTGGATAAATAATGGGTTATTATGATCCTGGTTCATATTCCTCTTTTTTGAAGTTTGATTAGTGACTGTTGTGCTGTTTTGTAATTAATTACCCAAATCTCTCTGGAGTCACGTACATAAGGTAAAACTAAAGAACAGTGCAGAGTGTTAGGCCGTTTCTGTGTCTGTGAACAGGTGTTTGGTACTGGAACTTTGATAGTTCCAGTACCAAACTGTCATGAACTGTGAACTGAAATAGTGAAACCCAACTCATAATGTTTACTTTTCCATAGATGGACAAACATTCTGATTTAAAGAAAAAGGCCGAAAGCCGCATAACGTTCAGATAGAAATGAGGGTACTGCAATTTATAAGTATTTGATTTTCAAATAAAGTTCAGGTTATTCATGAGTCATTTACCTGAACTTCTACCTTGATAATGAACTGGTTTTAGTAAAATGTTCTTCAAATGACTGGAAATGCATAGTTTTGAGTAAATTTTATTTTATTTTCCAGGGGAGCAGACCACAATAGGACTGTCACTCCACACCTGCATGTATCTCATTAATGTTAGCAGATGTTGGAAGCTGTGTTGTAGTCTTGAGATTCTGTTTCAACCTGAGTACATACACCTCTGGAAAAAATTAAGGTTCTCTGATCCCAAAATTCAGCTCTGTTCCGTGGAGGCATACCTTAGCTTAGCTCAACAAAATCTGCCTAAATGTTTGATAGTGATCACTTCTGCTTTGCTGAGATAACCTCATAGGTATGTCACATCAAGATGCTGATCTTGATGTGACTTGATGTGTACCTTATACTGCCCACAATAAAAGGCCACTCTGACATGCGCAGGTTTGTCACACAACAAAATACCACTGATTCCACAAACATTGAGGGAGCGTGCAATTGGCATGCTGACAGCAGGCTGTCAACCAGATCTGTTGCTCGTGCATTGAATGTTCATTTTTCCACCATATGGACAAAGAAGACTATCCATCCATCCATCCATTTTCCATCACCCTTCTCCCTAACGGGGTCGGGAGTTGCTGGTGCCTATCTCCAGCTGCGTTCCGGGCGAGAGGCAGGGTACACCCTGGACAGGTCGCCAGTCTGTCGCAGGGCACAAAGAACACTAGTACATCTTATTGATGGCATTTTGAATGCACAGAGATACCGTGATGAGATCCTGAGGGCCCATTGTTGTGCCATACATCCATGAACATCACCTCATGTTTCAGCAAGATAATACACGGCCCCATGTTGCAAGCATCTGTACACAATTCTTGGAACCTGAAAATGTCCCAGTTCTTGCATGGCCAGCATACTCACCGGACATGTTTGGGATGTGCTTGACCGGCGATCCAAAAGCGTGTACCAGTTCCCACTAATATCCAGCAACTTCGCACAGCCATTGAAGAGAAGTGGACCAACATTCCATAGGCCACAATTGACAATCTGATAAACTCTATGCGAAGAAAATATGTTGCACTGCATGAGGCAAATGGGGTCACACCAGCGACCGGTTCTGAGTCCCCAGACCCCCAATAAAGCAAAAACAAAAATGCACCTGTCAGAGTGGCCTTTTATTGTGGGCAGTACAAGGTACACCGGTGCACTAACCATGATGTCAGATCAGCATCCTGAGTAGCACACCTGTGAGGTGGGATGGATTATCTCAGCAAAGCAGAAGTGATCACTATCAAACATTTAGACAGATTTGTGGACAACATTTGAAAGAAATGGTAATATTGTTTATCTGGAATGAATTTTAGATCTTTGAGTCCATCATGAAAAATGGGAGCAAAAACAAAAGTGTTGCGTTTATATTTTTGTTGAGTGTATATATTAAACATAATTTACATAAATACATAAATATACACTGCTCAAAAAAATAAAGGGAACACTCAAATAACACATCCTAGATCTGAATGAATGAAATATTCTCATTGAATACTGTCCTGTACAAAGTTTCTAAGTGGACAGTTTGATTTCACAGAAGTTTGATGTACTTGGAGTTATATTGTGTTGTTTGAGTGTTCCCTTTATTTTTTTAGCAGTATATATATACATATATCTATATATATATATTTATATATGTGTGTGTGTGCATGTGTATACAAAAAGTACAGCCATGTTAGAGACCAGAAAATGTTTGAGGCTTCAGCTGCCATTTTCTGTTTCTGCCTACAGAACAAATGTTCTCAAATTGCAGCTTGAAGAATTTTTGTTTTTCAATAATCAGTTTTGATCGGGTCACTGCTGGACACCCAAGGTGTTCCCATGCCAGCTTGTTTTTAGTCTTCTCCTGGAACTCTGTCCCAGTTGGACAGGCCAAAATACATTAAAATACTTGAATTAAAAATAAAAGAGGCGTTGCCAGTTTTGATGCTGAGGAAAACACTTTGGGTTCCATTGCATTCTGTAGGACCTGACTTACATTAAGAACTGCTACCAGAAGAGAAGCTCAGCTTCATCCTCTCTCCCTCCCTCATTAGCTCAGCAGCAGAGTTCTCAGAGAAAACAAGTGAACTGCATCTCTCATCTCTCTACAGATGGAGTTCATTTGTTTTTAGTTCATACCTGAATTAACACTGCTGTTCCCCGTTGTGAGCAGGAAGACAATGAGAACAAGGAAACCACTGTTTGTTATTGGAAGGTAAACAACATGAGCTCATTTTGAGACTTTTATTAAAAACGTTTGCAAATCATCAGCTACATGGGAGTACAAAAAGTTTATAAAAATATATTACAAATCTTGTATATTTACAACTGCCTCTCTCTACAGATGCAGTTAATTTGTTTTCACTCTAGCTGCAACCAACATGCTTTCTACAGACTGCACCTAATAATACTGACGGCCAAAAAAAGCCAAGGAGACAAGTTACTAAATTCCTAAGATCCTCTTGGATGAATAAGAGGAAACACAACATGGAGCTGAGCAGAAATGTCTGCCCCTGGTATTTCAGTTGAATTCATCAGAAGAACATCCTGTGGAGAAAAACAGGCACCAAAAAATATTTAAAAATTATTTTCAATGTTTCTTTTGCAATGTAATTTTATGTTCACCCTTGCCTGTAAATGTTGGGGGCCAGGAGGACAGCTGTGTCTGTCGGCAGCTTGGACAGATGAACCACCTTGGTCTTCAGCTGCAGTCTGTCGCTCTCATTCACCCACACGTCAGGCAGTCTGATGCAAACAGGAACACTTTAACGTCACTGACAGACAACTGCTAAAATGACCATTTATGAGAACAGTGGCTTTTCTGGGAGGTTCAGGAAGTTAAGGCTCAGGACTTACATATCTTCAGGTGTCCAGTGCAGCAGCACCTTCACTTTCCCAGAATCCTCTTTCCTCCTAGCTATCACCTAGAAACCAAAAGAGAGCAGAGGTGGGTTCGTGCTGTTCATGCTGTGGTATCCTCTGAGACAGAGAGAGAACCAACCGTGCTGTGGAAGACCACGCTGTGTCCGTTGCCCTGGCTCTCAATGTGTGTTGCCAGGTTGAGACATATGGCTCGATGCCGGATGGCCTCCATGGTTTGTGCATCAAAGAAGTCATGGGGTCGAGCTGGAAATAGGTGAAGAATCTCACTGTGAGATTGACTGTTATCAGCTATTAGACTGAATTCATAATCGCGTGTGTATAAATCATACGCAGTGAACGTCTATATTTGTTCCTGAGTTTCCTTCTCTTGATCAGACCAGCCTTGGATGGAGATTCCTCCTTCACTTTTCCCTGACTGGATGTTTTGGAAGAACCTTGGGAACTAAAGTGGGTGGGGACATGGCGTGCCAGCCCCCCCTGTGAGGCAAAAGTGGCATTGCAGCCGCCAACCACACACTGCAAGAGAATGGACAGTTAGTTGGAGGAGGAACATTAACCTGATGCTGAATCTGCAGATGTGTAAGGTTACCTTGAAGGGCTTGTCTCCACTGTGGCTCAGCATGTGTCTCTGCAGCCAGCTCTGACTGGTGGACGGAGTGTTGTACACCTTGCAGTTCTTCCACAGGCACACAAACACCTGGGTAACAGAAAGCTACAGCAGTCAGCATTGGTAGAGTCTGAAGCACACACCATGTTCAGCTGTGGTGCAGCTGTGCACCACAATCACTTTCTGCTGTGGTCAGCATTCAGGTGAACAGCTGTCATGTTTTACTGTGTTAATGAACCCATAAACAGCCGGCTGACTGCACCAATGTGGAAACAATCAGGTTGAAAACTAGAATTGACTCCAGGCTCAAATGTATGTCTAAAATATGAGGACCAACTGTACTAAATCTACTTTGTAACACAGAAAGGTAGACAGACCAGATACTCTCATCTTGTTTCCAAATCATGATTTGGGTATACTGACTGACTACAGTTTTCTGGCCGATTACTATTTTTAAAAACTTGATGTAGCAATTCCAATTTTGGCCTATACTAATTTTATTCTGAAAGAATGTAGCAGAGTTGGTGGGTCTGTCAGTCAAACCACTCTCATGGGAGAACAAAAGAGGACCGTTGATATTTAGTAGCACAAGTATGAGCCAATCTCCCAAAAGAAAGGAAATGGGGGCCGATATATTGGTGCACCCCAAATTATGATCATCAAAAGTTGGCCTTTTTAAACAAAACTATTTACAAAAAAACACTGCAAAGTGAAAACTGAGTGAATAATGACTGCACCAACAATAAGTGAAATATTGTTTATTGTATTGAAACAGAAAGTACCTTCAAAACTAAATTCAATCTGGGACTGTATCGTGATTACAGTCAATGAAAATGTTGATCATATTTTACTGAAACAAAGCCTAAAGACGCCAACACCTTCAGGACATGGAAGACAGAGCAAGCTTCTGGGTGAAGTGACGGTGTTCAGGTGGGGTTGGTTGCTGGGTTGCTTTGGTCCTCATGGCGCGGCGGTTGGCTTGACTCTGCCAAGCTAAAATATACAGCTAATTTCTCTCATTAACCGCTCACAGTGTGAGTATACCTACACTGTATAGGCCTGGCGGGCCACCAGGCTTTATTTGCTAAGGTTTTTTATACAGCAGGAACAGTGACAGAAAAAAAAAAATTAAGCTAGGTTTATAACTGGGCTGAAGGGTGTGTGCACTGGTCCATTTGCTTCACACATAAAGAGGTAAGTTTGGAAGAATTATGATGCCTGATCATACCGCCACAGTTTTTTGTAACTTTTCAAAACGAAAAGTCCACGGCTGTGGACTGCCCAACGCTGACAGTGTGAGCTACCAGAACCAGCAGCATCCAAGTCCAACAGACACACACACAGACTGACCCCTCCTCTCTGTCCATCCACATGCACAGCTCGAATGTGTTCAGCCAGGTCAGGGCTGCTGGAGAACAGAAGCTGGCAGTCATCCCAGCAGCAGGTGTAGTTCAGAGATTTGCTCACAGCAGGTCCAGAGCCTGTTACTGCCACTGCCCCCCCACTGTGACCATTGAGCATGGCAGGAGTGGAACGACCGCTGGACGCAGTGCTCTCAATGTCCATCAGGGTGGAGCAGAAACTGGAACAGATATAGGAAACCATAACAAAAGCAACAAAGACTGGTCTGAACTAAAAATTTTATCATGATTTTAACATCCACTAGCAACAATGACACTTGACAATTACTGTTCAGCACATAACAATCAAATCCCAATTGATTGTGATTCATATGATCATGGAGGTAAAAAAAAATGCTAATCCTATATTAATGTTTCACAGTTACGAATAATTTCATTTTATTAAAGGAAAAAACAAAAACTGAAAGCTATTCAAACCAACATTGTCCTTGGGGCGAGGAATCAATCACCAACACTAACTTCACTAACTAGCCAGATTTCTATGAAACCTCAGTTCTGTTTCTACTGTCAGGCCACATTAATATCAGATCTTAATATTTTCAGTCTTTTACTTCTTGTAATTTTGATAATAGCTACAAGATAAGAAAAACCCAAAATAGACTTAAAATTAGAATGTTGTGAAAAATACTAACAAACTCATGTCATATGCGAATCACTTAAAACAGATGCAAAAGTTTCTCAAGCTTCTTGATGATCCAACCATGAGGAAGACAGTCACTGGCTGCCTCCACAGTCATTGATGAAGAAGCAATGACTTGCTTACATGATGCTGCACAGCAACCATCTATGGAAAACTGAGTGGAGGGAAAACATGTGGCACGAAAATGTCAATTAAAACATTTGGGGGTACTTCTGACCAGGGTCAGAAAAATTCAGTTATTTTTCTCTTGCTCAGTGTCCAAAGCCCCTTTTTGGATGAAAATAAATTCTCCATTCAATTTGGAAATTAAGATGCCAGTCTGGAGGAAGAGTACAGAGGCACAGATTGCCAGAGTTAAGTTTCCAGATGTCCTCTGCTGGTTCTGGTCCACTGGGCTTTCTCAAGTCCACAGTCAATTCTATAAGGAAATTCTAGAACACTATGTATGGAGATGATTTAATTTTCTAATGGACCATGGTACCAACCTTAAGGTACCAAAGGCTGCTCCACTGACCATGTGCCAATTCTGTTCTTGATTAGCTCAAGGGCTAAAGCAGACCTGAGTATTGAGAGGAGGATGAGAAACCCCATCCAGCATGCTGATGACGTGATGCAGCCAGAGTTTCTGCTCACCTCAGCAGAAAGATGCCTCATCGATGGCATCCTCATCAATACATTTATGTATTGAGTATTCAGACTTCTGAACATGCATTTCAGAAATCTGTAATTCCTTTTTAGAATATCCTGTTTTGTTTTTACAGGATATTTTCTGAGATACTGAATCAATATTCTGCATAATCTTATCAAAATTTCAAGAAAAAGGTGACAAATTTTCTTTTGATTGTCTCAGTTGTACGTGAACATTTCAGATACTTTCTAGAAGACATTGGATCACATAGCCTCTGAGAACATTCTCCAAGCCAAAGTGTCTCCGGATCTGCTGCTTACCTTCTACATCAATTCAAACTAGTAGAAAGAGCAGGTGTGTTACTGCGGATTTACAGGCGAAATCACATGACAAATGTGATCACAACATGTGCTTCACATGGTACAGCCATACTACTACACCATCATTATCCTTAAGAAATCATTTCTGATAAGCTCTAGGAAACACACACCGTTACCGTCTGGTAACTTTATTACACGCTTTAAGTGGTGAACTCGGACCTCTCTAGAACTCAAGTGTGCGGCCTTCTGCCTCCTTCTCCGGCTTTTACCAACCTGTCCTCAGAGTCCATGCGGCTGAGCGGTTCTCCTTCCACGGAGTTCAACTCCACAGCGACCCACCGCCTGGCCGCGTGTTCGGCCTTTCCCGCGGCCTTTGTGCAGCCGCGAGGCTCTGAGCTGCACACGTTCTCCGCTTCTCTTTGTTCTGCTTTCAGCACTCGCGAGCCCTCTTGTGCGGAGTCTGTGCTGCTCGCTAGACTACCCTGCGCAGGGCTTTCTCCAGGTTCGCCGAGTTTAAAGCCACATTCCACATCGCTGTTGCCCGGCTTGCTGTGAGGCGACGTACCTTCCTCGTCCATGTCGGAAAAGGACGGCGGGTTGTGCCCGGGTCCCGCTGCCGTACAACTGCCGCAGTCCTCGGCTGGTTTGTCCTCGTTGTTGACACCCGGTTCCCGTTTAGGGTCTTCCGCGGCTTGTGCCTTAAAGTTGATCCAAGAGTCGCTTTGTTTGGATTCAGACTGAGAACCGTGTTCAGTCCCTTCAGCCCTCATCTGAGCCATTTAACACAGCACACGCGCTGTTTTTGTAACGTTTCGCGAGAAAACTTTACCCCGTGCTGCACTAAACCTTCTAATGTAACGCAAAGCCGAGGATGGCGTGACGTCAGAAAAATTGTGGCGAAAAAGCTGCTCTATTTCGGAAGATGTTTCACTCGGTTTAGAAAGGAATTAGCTATTAAGCAGACAATCCACAACAAATCCAAAATGTCAAGAAAAAAAAAACGTTTCAAAGCGTTTCCAACTGACTGCTTCTAAAAGCAGAAGAATTCCTTAAATTTCAGTTTGTTGCTTTCAGCAGTAGGTCTTACTTATCTTATTAAGCAGGGACTTAGTAATGGTGAGAAGACCAGCCCATTTACAACAAAAACGGTAATTTGGACTTTTCTAAAAAATAAATAAATGAAAAAGCCATTTCCCTTTACATTCAGTGTACATTACCAAGTACAGTGAACTTTTGAGCGAGTGAAGCATCTTCGCTCACTTTAACGTTCTGTTCTCTCATTTCCACGTGTTTTAACAAACAGATAAACGAACCAAACTAGAGGAGTGAACGCGGTGATGTGATGAGCCCATTTATCGAGTGTTGGTTGGCTGTATCTTTCTGGAGGTGTTGCTGCTCCATGGCCCCACTCAGGCCCTGACAATGCGTAGAACAAATCAGTGCAAGGATTTGCCATAACGTTCTGAGTGGAAACAAAACTGAGCTTCAGAGAAACGGTCAAAAGTCCGCACGCTACGGAGCCCTCTAAGGGACATGGGGAAGTTTTCTTTTGCGTTCTCTCGCAATAATGAGAGAACGCATTATTGCGGGAGAACTAACACCCCACATGCGGCATAATTGAATACTGTAAGCCTTTCTTACGGAGATCATCGTACTTTCTGGAGTTTTCGTGAGGTTTTTCCACGTTTCTTAATATGAAATACCTGAAGTTTTATATATTTTTATTTAGGATAGAAATGCAACTCCCGACCCCGTTAGGGACAAGGGTGACGGAAAATGGATGGATGGATGGAGAAATGCACCGCAAACCTATGCTATTGTAAGATGATTTATTTTTACTCTATAAACACAAACTTCCCTTCAGTACGAAAGAAAGAAACACAATACATTCAACTATTTGGACTATTTATGAGTTATTATCACGGATAAATAACTCAAAGTAATCTGACAGTTTTGATTTGTGTCTTTTTTGTGTTGATAATCCGAATGGTTGATGTGCAGTTCAACCTTACACAGACATGCAGTGAATACATCCATTTTCAATCATTTTTTTTCCACCAACAGTTAAGAATGAACACGTTTTCACCGAGGCTCTTTATATGTGTATATAAAGAGACATTTGACATTTTAAATTGACATTTGTGAAACTAAACCAGCAAATATTGCAGTAAACACATTGCCAGGGAAGGCAAAAGAAAAAAATCCCTATTTCCCCCACAGGGCTCCGTAGCTTCAGTTGTGTGACTTTGTGACTATTAGCATCTTTTAATGTCTTATCTTCTCTAAAAAGTCAATCCAGAGCACTGCAGCTAAAATGAGCAAAATAGCGCATCATCCCAGCTCTAAACAACATTTAAAAACTAAGAAAACTAAAATAGGAAAAATGAAAATGTTTTATTTTGAAAGGTGATGTTTTACTGTGAAAGGTTCCCCCAGATGGGAAAAGGTTTGAGAAGAAGCTTTAGGAAGTTCAGTGATGGCTGGTTGAAAAGCTTAAAAAGACATGAAATGTTAGGGTTAGAATGTCGTTTTAAAGTGCCATTGACAGCCATTTTTAAGTTTGAAAAATAAAATACTGCTAACCTCACTAAAGCTCCTTGGAAACCTTCAAAACAAAAACAGTAGATTTGGGAGTCCCTACACAAAAACAGTAAAAAAAACAATGTGTTTAAGTACAACAGCAGTTGTCCGTAATAGCAATTGTACAATTAAGACAGGGCTGGGTACCAGCTTTGTTTTTTATGTTTTAACTATTTTACCCTAAACTCTTGTAATAGGGTAAAGAGCATTGCATTTTTAGTTAATAAAAAGTGAAAAGTGACAGAGATTAAACCTTGGACATTATATGTTAGTTAGTTTTTTCACATGTACATCATAAATATGCAGAAATATACCTTTCATATTATTTCAGTAAGAATTGCTAATGCATTTAATGTGGTTTACATGCACATTGTTAAAGTGACATTAATGGGTAATAATAATAATAATAATAATAATATAATTATAGTATTTGAACTGAACAGGCTTTCAAACAATTAACTTTACTAAGTTAATTGTTTGAATTAACTTAGTAATTCAATTAACTTTACTAAGTTAATTGTTTGAAAGCCTGTTCACTGTTCTTTACAACCTTAAACTTCCCTTAAACTTCTCTATGGAGAAAAAGGGAGTGTGACAAAAATTTTCTCCCTGACTTGCCTTCCCAAAAACAAGTGTGAAAAATAAAATAAAACAAAGAAGACATCTTGCCTTCTCCCATGGTAAGATGTCCTAAATTTGGACTGTATATCAACTGATTCTACCAAGTAAATTATCTTCATCCATTGAAGAAAATAGACTGGACAAATTTAGGAACATCAACATTTATTTAACATGATATAAAACAGATGGGGTTTGAACCTTTTGCATATTGGCCCTTTATATATTATAATGACATTATAATGATTGTCATTATAATGACATTATAATGACAATGTTTTTAATATTCACTCTTTTTCAGATTGTAGATAAATTATGCTTCTTATTAGAATTAGTTTTACAGTTTATACATGTCTTAAATTTATTCGTCCTGAAGCGCCAAAGTCTGCCTTATTGCTTCATACGTGTGCTATGTATCACCATTTAAGACAGAATCACAGACTCTTTACTCATGTTTGCTACCTAAGAAAACCAAGTGAGAGAGAAAAACAGAAGACAAAAGTTGCAAAAACAGACAAAAATCTGAAGCATTCTAATGCATGCTCAAGACTTCAACCAAGACTTAAATCACCCAATCCAAATAAATATTTTAAAAAGAGTTAGTCCTCCACAAAAGAAGAGAAAAACAGCAGCATGAAGTGGCACCATTTTGAAAGAAAATTGGCTGTGTTTGTATATATTTATGATATACTTTATCTGCATATATGTCCAAGGACAACTTGTATTTTTATGAAAACATGAAGCCTTTAGCAAAATAAAATCCATACACTTTAGTGGTCACTTGACAGTGTTTAGAATAAGTTAAACACTGTATGTGTTTGGAGGCAGCTCATAAACAGCAGACATTGCCACGTATGACAAGGCTTCTCACTCTATTTCTTATTCAGATTAATAGCTCTGTACTTTAACATCTATGTGTTTAGCAACAAAATTCTAATGATCCCAGGAACAAGCTCCACATTGTGTCAGCACGTTTGCACTTATTCAGCAGCTCTGATTGTACAGTGGCTGTACAATCAGAAGTGTTTGCCTGAGGCCTTGTTGAGAAACAATTACAGAAAATACAGACATACAGACATACAGAACATGTTAGCATTTTTGTTTCTCATTCTAAAATGTTAGTTTCTATTGGGGCAGTGATAGCCTGCTTCTTGTTCTACAATTTCCTTCATACAGAAGGTCTGCTTTCCTGGTTTTGCTCTGAGGTTTTAAATTTTACCCAATGCAAACATTTGCCCATGATGTATAAAATGTGCCAGTTTGATCCTAAGAAGCTTATTGGAAATTGCCTGCTCTGTAAACAACATCCTCCACTGTGAAGAGAGCCGATATGAATGAACGGCTGTTAAAAGTAATTCAATATGTGGCAAAGCTGCCGACAACGGCTTTGTTCACTTCCTCCACTGCCATTGCTGAAACTACAGGAAGACTACAATTCTAAAACAGAACAGAAAGTGAAACACTTTATTTGACGGGTTGTGCATAGGGCTGTCATGACACCGTCATAAACATGACATAACACCTGTCATAAACACGAGTAAGTCTTCATAAATATTTATGACTGTTGTCATAAAGTGTCATTCGGTAAATCTTGACACTTTTAATACAAAGCTGACATTATTCAAAATGTCTTCATTATGACAACTTGACATTAACCAAGAAATCATAATCTGACATAAATTTGTTTTATATATTGTTATATAAATTACTGATTAAACTTTTTTAAAAAAAAGTAGCTTTATGTTATTAAAGCTAAACTTTAATCAGCTTTAAACCCTGACCCCCATTGACTTTCTCCCAAAGTCAATGGGAGAAAGCCCAGACTCACTTTTAAGTGAGATTTGAATCGAGCGGAATAACGTAGGAAGGTGAGGACTAGGCTAAGTACAAGGCCAGGCTAGGACAGTGCAGACAGATGAATCCACACAGACCATTTCAGTTCTCTCACCTGGTGCTTCCTCTAGAATAAGCAGGTGTAGGTGAAACAAAGGTTTGAGGGAACCGTTTCTGTCAAGAAAAGCGGATTTGTCTTTGACCTGATTCTATGGGTTTCCAATGGCGTGAATTGAATATATTTAACCAGATTGAAGATTGGATGATGACAAAATGTGAAACAGTATGTTGTCAGTATGTTAACATGTTGTCATTTACTGTGAAGTGAGACATAGTCTCACCAGTAGGCCATTTGGTTTTTGACACTTTGGAAGAGCCATGTAAAAGTACTCATAACCCTTTAACATTGTCCACAAACGTCAGTCTGCATAATTGTGATGTAATTGGAAATGATTATTTTTAAAAAGAAAAACAAACAAACAAAATACAGTAAAAAGCATGTTTTTAAAAAGTTAGAGGTGCAGAATAAGGGATCAGTCCCCTTACTCTGATCCCTCTAAGTAAAATCCAGAAGAGAACAGTGAGCTGATCAGAGTTAATGGGACAATGGATGGAGCTAAATCCAAAACAATCCTTATTTATCTAACAGATCCCAGTCTAACAGATCCCTGTCTAACAGATCCCAGTCTAACAGATCCCTGTCTAACATCTACATGTTAGACAGGGATCTGTTCTTTACTGATATTCCCACATTGAGGATATCAGTAAAGAAGGATTCCGTTTTCAACAGAAACTCCAAATGATGGCATCATCTACAGTCAGAAAATGAGTTTGCGTTCTGACAACGTTTGTCAGATTAAAAGTGAACTTTGAAAACAACATCCTTGAGACAGGGATTAAACATGCTTTTGATTAAACCCACATTGCAGTAATAACAGCAATGTGTATTCTAAACTTAAACATTGTTTTCTTTAGATCTAAGCCGAAACTTATCCATCCATCCATTTATTTTGTCCCTAGTGGGTGAGAGGCGGGGTTCACCCTGGACAGGTCATCAGGACAGGTCATCAGAAACTTATAATTAACAAAAATAAAGTCTAAAAACAGAAGATGTGGTTATTTAATTGGTATAGGTTTTACTTACTGAATTGAGTCACTGAATTAAGACTTTTTTTCCCTTTTGATCCATCTCAGCATTTGCCCATTGGTAAAAACATAATCTATAACCAGTTCATAATCTTTTTTATGCAAACATGTTTAGGGTGAAAAATGTCTAAAAGGTACTAGCGAATAACAAGCTCTGTCTGTGCCAGGATTCAAAGACTTCCCATCAGCCATTGGTTGCTGGTGGTGGGAAGTGGTTTGCACTTCCCCACTGCTCAGAGTCGATCTCTGGGCAGGCATGTAGCTGTAGTCTCTAAGTGATTCTGTCAGGAACGCAGAAAGCCGTGGAAACATGCTCTGTGCTGGTTGGCTACATTTAGGCTTTATGGGATGTTGTTTTGGACACTGAGGCTGACCATGCTCACGTGTCGCTGCTAACCAAGGTAAATGTCTGCACTGCAGGGAGGAGAAGAGAGGGAGGAAAGCATGTTAGTCATGTCTCGCACCGTTTTACTTAGGAAAGTTAATAAAAAAGATCATGCTTATTAAACATACAACCTTTCTCTTTTTGTTCCAAGTAGTTCTAAATTAGTGCCCGTGAAAATAGTCAGTGGCTCATTGTGTGAACCAAAACAAATAAAATCATAATATTTTACTGTACTGTATGGATAACGCAGGAAGTAGAAGTAGAAGCAAAAAAAAATATTATGGAAAGTAATTAGTTACATGTACATGTATTACTGTAATCACAGTAATACATGTGATTACTTTCCATAATCACATGTATGGATTAAGGTACAAATTAAGGTAATTTGTACCTTAAGTTGTCTACAATACCCAAACTATGACTTGAATTTGTTTTGAGTAAAGTTACATTTGAAATCATATCCATTAATCATATCCATTAATATAACATGAGAAAACACCAGAAAAAACAGCAGTGATCTTTCAGCTGGGTTTGTGTGAAGATCTCATGGTGTTGCATCAATGGGAAGACAGAGGAGCAAAACCCAACAAGTTTAGTTCAAGTTAACTTCTGAGAAAAAGAAAAACCCTTGCTGAATTTAATGCATCACTTTAATGCAGTATAGGTATTAATTGCTGCAAATGGAAATGTCAGTTTTACCAGATTAAAAATGTTAATTTTATCAGATTTTTAAGATAAAAAAACCCGAAAAACAGTCAGTCTTATCAGGTCAGGACCTGATAAGACTGACTGTTTTTTTTTTTTATCTTATCTTAAGCAATCTGTCTTTGGATAAATGTGGGTAAAGAATCTTTTTTACCAGACAACATGTTGCTGTTTTGCGTCTTGCTGTCTCCCGTCAGCTGTTTGCATGAATCAAGACTTTTCCCAAGGTGCTCCTCCTGGCTTGGAGTTAGGCTCTCCTCTGTTTCCTGTTCCTTAGGCTCGGGGCTTGATGGCTGAAAACTGCATTGAGCAAAACACATCACATTCATAAAAGCTCAACATGTAGTATATTTCAAAAAGTCTCTGAATGCAATGCAGAGCCACCACCTCTGTGACACAGTGGTTTTGATTACAGCTCATCTGTCTGTCATTCTACCATGACGACATTAGCTTTTTTAGGTTGTCTGTATTAAACAAAAATAAATTAAAGTTCAGTTTGTTTTGGAATGTTTGCCTAATCAGTGATCATGGTCTCACTTTCCACAGAACTATGATTATTCTGTTTAAAATGTATGACACTCTCCACACACAGACCTGTTTTCAGTTAAGGTGTTTGTAGGAGAGCTGGTCAGATCTTGACCTTTGCTCTCATCATCCTCAAAGGGTTGAAAGTTTACGATCTCCACATGCTTTGGATCTGTGCCGAGGTCCACAATGATCACCCTCTGGCGCCCACACAGCTGCAGCAAATAAATAATACTTTCAGAAGAAAGAAAGGGGATAGCAGTAACATAAAATGTCAAAACAATGTTTGAACAATTTAGTAAAATTCCAGTTTTTCAATTTTAAGTGCCTTTCTTAGCTCAAATTTAGATTATGATGTTATGTAAATAACATCATAATCTAAATTTTTAGATTAGATTTTAAATTATCTTTATTCTGCCTTTTTAAAAATAAGCTTTCTTAACTTTTTGTTAAAATTGTCACTTTGACACTGTACTTTCTCAGTCAAAAACAACCAGCATAGCACTATACTTGTGTACACGCTGCTCACACCCTCCCCTGCTCTGCTGTAAATGTGCTGTCTCATAAGAATGGACAGATTGTGATGAGCAGTGAGGAGCTCAAGTGATAGCTCTGGCTCCGATTGGTTGTCTCTGTATTCTGCAGACGGCAGTAGGACCACAAAGAGGAGCCAGAAGAGTGTAAAATGAGATTTCATTTTATACTTTCACACTCACATGTGACTTTTTTAACAAATACGTAAAAAAAAGACTTTTCCAAAATTGGGGGGTCCAGGATCTATGCCTATGACCTTGATTACCAATGAGCCACTCACATTACCAGTGGTATAATTTAAGTATGAAAAAAAAATTCTTAACCAACTTCTGATAAACACTTAAACTGTGTTTACCAGTTTTGTCTATTTTACGCTAATATCTTCAAGAACTTGACCATACCTCATCTGCTGGTGGTTGGTTTCTGATCAGCAGCTTCATGGCCTTTTCCTGCTGCACCTCTTCATGCTGGGGATCTTTCACATGATCAGTTCTTTGTACTTTCTGCAAATTTGAACAAAGTTTTTCTGCATATACTGAATTCCACAAATGGTTTCCTTATGTAAAAATGCATTATACATCAGGTCAAATCTTTAAATTAATAAAATAGGGAAAAGCCAGTGGAATGAAACTAACTGAAATAAATTTGAACTATTTATAGATTCATCTTGACTTTACTTTTAATGTAAAGTATAATGGTTGTAACCAGGGGTGCCCCACTCTGATATTGAAATTGGAAATTAGTCTGATATCAGCCAAAAAACAAGTATCAGGTTATATTGGCCTACATCTAATATCTTCAATATAGGCATTCAGATAGAAGAACTTCACTCTAACATTAGTCCGTCTCAGCACTTCTATTCAAAAATGTATAAAATAGTCACTTTTTCTCATGCCCACTGCTGTTTTCTGTTTTAGTAATATCACTTGATCAAGCCTATTTTAACATTTCACACTACAAAATAAGTAATAAAAATATATAAGACTAATGGGTCACGTTAACTGAATACTTTTTGTTTTTTTTCTTTAAATAATGAAAAAAAATCTCAAGCATTTTGACAGATGCGTTGTATACATTATGGGCAAAAGCCAGTGGAATAAAACTAACTTTCATTCCACAGTATAACTTAAATATGAAGAAAAAAAAAATTCTTAACCAACTTCTGATAAACTGTGTTTATCAGTTTTGTCTATTTTCCGCTAATATCTTCAAGAACTTGACCTCATCTGCTGATAATTGGTTTCTGATCAGCAGAAACCAACCACCATATCTGTCAATATGACAGATTACATATTTGGTGGAGACATTTTTGACTTTTTGTCAGAATACATTTTGGAGGAAACTAAAAGCAACAAATGAAAATAAAAAATCCCTTCCAGAAATGATCTCTGATACTGAACTAGTTGCATCTTATTCATTAGAAGCTGACAGCGTGTTATGGACAGAATGCTTCAGAGCATGTCTGCCTCAGAAGTACATTCTGAACATTGGCTAAAGGGGAGCTTTTAAGTAACTCGCAGGTTTCACGTAAGTTTGTTACACTGAGCTTGTGTAAGCTTGTTAACCACACTCCTGCTTACATGTGACAAAATGGAGCTTGAAGATGTTAAACAAAAGCTAAAAACAGGAGAAGTAACTCTGCTTTACTCAAAAGGCGGTCTACAAACAAAAGAAGCAAAATCTTACTTTAAATATGTCAGGTTCACTTCAGCCTTGGCCCTTTAATTAAAGTTGGGTTGGATCGGGCTCAGAGACAATGTCTAAGAACTCGGTCCCGGCCAGGTTGAATATTTTAGGTCCATCTGAACTAGTGCAGATTTCTCCACCAGAAGCGGACCAAGAGGACGTTGTGGTGTGCAGGTTAAAACTGTGCAGGTTTAAATGCAGTTGTTTAATTTCCTTGTTCATATTAGTTATTGGGGCCACAGTAAGTAGTTTTTGTCACTGCAGAAACAAAAATTAAAAGTATTCATCTGTTTTATGTATGATGAGATCATAATTTTCTGTACAACTTGTTGAATATTGATTCAATTGCATAAAAACTAAAGGCCACTGAATAACCTACATATGTCTATATATCATTAACCCTAAGCTTTCCACCCTGTGTGGTCCGGTGGCACTGCACTGACTTCTTCGAGCATTTTTAAGAGGTTTTTTTTGTGTGTGTGTGATTTTGGTAACTGAAAGGCTGACAGAACACCCCATCGCTTCCCCGTCATTCTCCATCTCAACGCTGCGCTAAGATTGCAGGAAACTTTAGAAATTGACAGGTAAAAATAAAATATGACTAGTAACTACAAGAGTGAAAATTACTTCAAAATGACTAATCTAGCATAACCTCTGGTATAACTAATGCTTATATCGCATTGAGTCAAGATTGCTATTGGTACTGCTTGCATTGGTACTGCGTTGCATTGGTACTGCTGCATTGGTACTGCATGGTACTGCGTGCATTGGTACTGCGTGCATTGGTACTGCATGCATTGGTACTGCATGGTACTGCTTGCATTGGTACTGCTGCATTGGTACTGCGTGCATTGGTACTGCTTGCATTGGTATCACATTAAAGAAAAAACAGTGGAGTGTGAGACAAACCTGTGGTGAGATCAGTGGCTCATCTACAGTGTTAGCTCCTGATGTTGCTTCAGTCTGTTCCTTATGAACAACCTTTAGTTGCAGCAACGCTGTCTCAAGCTCCACAGAGTTCAGACAGGCCACTTCTGTCTGCGTCCGACGCTGAGACGCACATTGACACCCACAGAAACACAGAAACTACAGTATGAATGGCTACAAATATCCTATGGTATATTCACTTGAATTAACTTTCAGAGACATCATGGTTGTTAGGTTTTGAGGAAAAGATAAACATGAATACAAGTATTTAACAAAGGCATTTTGCTGCAGACTGACATGCCTGCAGCTAAATCCCTGTATTTGTATGCAGAATCACCTGCAAGTGGAGGAGGGGGGTGTCTTTGTTGAAAGAAGATGAGCGTGACAATGTTTCTCTTTTCTTCTCTCGGAGTGATGATGCCTCCTGGTTTCTCCTCATCCTCTCCAGCTGCTCCTCAACACTCATCCTTGTTCTGATGAAATCACGCTCACCAAATCCCATCTGGTCCACTGCACTCCTTGGACGATCCTGAGGAAGACCAGACTCAGTGTTGTGCTTTAATGCTCATGAAAAGCACTTACATGTAGACTAGAGTGAACCTTGAAAATAAGGAATAGTAGTTTCAATGAAATGGATCTTGAACACATGGAAGGAAATTTAAAATGTATGTGAAAATTCTGCATATAGAAATTTAAATGCAAATGTTAATTCTGAACTGTCAATATACTTTCTTTTTGTTGTTCAAAGCCATGGTTCTGTTTGCTTTGTAGTATGCTTGCTTACCAAGATGGCACGAATCCCTTCTGGTTCAGACTTCTGGTACTTATGCATTAGTGAAGGTTTGGTGTCAGATTGAAGTGTGCTGAGGAAGGAGAAGCTCATGGAGGCTAGTGGCCGCTCTCACTGCTCGCTCATGACAGACAGGCTGCAGCCGAGCCGCAGAGCGTTGTCACCATTAAAGTCTCCAACAAAATCACTTTGGGTTAAATGAAGCAGGCGAGGTATAGAAGAAGCAATGGTGCTTGTCAGGAAAGCAATTGTCTTTCACTTGCTAGCCAGCAGTGGGTTTAAGTAATTTTCCATTAAAAACTGTTGCATGGCATTTGGCTTTAGCTTGCAAGTGTAGCAATCATCTGCTAGCTCATACAGATGACTCCAAGTCTTCTGGAGAGAAATATTGAGGGGAAAAATAAGGATCCTTTGGAAGTTTCACTCTTCTTTTTTTCACATGGAAAAAGAAAGTAATGAAGACTCACCTCACTATTTTTGTTAAGTTTTGGCCAAATGTGGCAGTGTCTAAATTTACACCAGTCAAAAGCAATATAATAAACAACAACTCAGGTAATGTTACCCTTCCTGTGTACATTCTGTTCTGTAGATTTCAGTACAGAAAGTACCAAATCCATCATAAACAAAACAAAAAAACAAAACAAACAAATTATATATAAAAATTCTCTTCTCATCCACCGCGGGTGGTTCTTATCCTCTGAGCTCAGGTCCTCTACCAGAGGCCTGGGAGCTTGAGGGTCATGCGCAGTATCTTGGCTGTGCCAAGGACTGCACATTTCTGGACGGAGATGTCTGATGTTGTTCCTGGGATCTGTTGTAGCCATTGATCCAGTTTGGGGGTGGCTGCCCCGAGGGCCCCGATGACCACAGGCACCACTGTGGTCTTCACCTTCCAGGCCCTCTCCAGTTCCTTCCTGGGGCCCTGGTATTTCTCCAGTTTCTCGTGCTCCTTTTTCCTGATGTTGCAATCGCTTGGTATTGCTACATCTACCACAACGGCTTTCCTCTGTTGTTTATCCATTACGACAATGTCTGGTTGGTTTGCCATTACCATTCTGTCTGTCTGGATCTGGAAGTCCCACAGGATCTTAGCTCTGGCATTCTCCACCACCTTTGGGGGTGTTTCCCACTTTGATCTCGGGGTATACATATATATATATGTATATATATGTGTATATATATGTGTATATATATGTATATATATATATGTATATATATGTATATATCTATATATATCTAGATATATCTATATCTATATATATATATATAGATATATATATATAAAAAAAAAATAAAAATTCGACATCAGGAAAAAGGAGCACGAGAAACTGGAGAAATACCAGGGCCTCAGGGAGGAACTGGAGAGGGCCTGGAAGGTGAAGACCACAGTGGTGCCTGTGGTCATCGGGGCCCTCGGGGCAGTCACCCCCAAACTGGAGCAGTGGCTACAACAGATCCCAGGAACAACATCAGACATCTCAGTCCAGAAATTTGCAGTCCTTGGCACAGCCAAGATACTGCGCAGGACCCTCAAGCTCCCAGGCCTCTGGTAGAGGACCCGAGCTCAGAGGATAAGAACCACCCGCGGTGGGTGACAAGGGAATTTTTATATATGTATATATCCCACATTGGGATATGTATATATCCCAATGTGGGGATATGTATATATCTATATATATATAGATATATACATATCTATATATATCTATATATATCTATATCTAGATACATATATATATATATATACATATCTAGATATATATATATCTATATCCACATTTTCATCTCTTGCCCATTTCTTTTTTATATATATACTGTATATAACTGCTCAAAAAAATAAAGGGAACACTCAAATAACACATCCTAGGTCTGAATGAATGAAATATTCTCATTGAATACTTTGTCCTGTACAAAGTTGCATGTGCTGACAACAAAATCACACAAAAATCATCAATGGAAATCAAATTCATTAACAAAGTATTCAATGACAATATTTCATTCATTCAGATCTAGGATGTGTTATTTTGAGTGTTCCCTTTATTATTTTGAGAAGTATATATATAATATATAATAGATATACAACTTTTGAAATAATTATGAGTTTTATGTATCACAACATTTCTTTTTAGGTAATGAGAATATTACAACATATTTAGGTCAACATGTTCGACTAATCATGGCTCCCTTTTAAGGGACTCGTGTCACTCGTGGGCATTCATGAGGTAAGGTTACATTGTCAATGACAGTGTCACAATAGTTCATTGCTGCTACATGTCTGTCCAGGAAGAAAAGATATTGCAAGTCAGTATGTGCATTCTGCTAAGTTTCCTTAGAAAGAAAACTTTTTATTGAATGATAAACTGATCTTGACTGTATTGTTTGCTAACTAAGATTGAATTGCAATGTCAAAGTAAGTGACTTGAAATCTGTCAGATTGCATTGAGTTTCCATTTTTTGTAAAGTGCCTTGAGATGGGATTTGCTGTGAATTGGTATTATGTCAATACATTTAATTGAATCTGTGAAAATTCTGCGTAATTTACTCTAATTGGTGAGTCACTCTTCTGACACTGTTGCAGGGGACCATGGGTCTGCCACATAAGTGAAATAGTATGGCTTTTTTTCATGATTGAAGGTTTGGTGTCTCTGTTGATGCAGAAGAAGTTAATGTTGACACTTACACATCTAGATTCAGGTTTTTTGGTTTTCCTCAGGGTGACGTAGGAGGCGATAGTGGAAGACTCAGGGGGGCTCATGGGAGATTTAGTCCTGGGAGCAACAATGCCCACAGGGTAGGGGGGCACTGTAAAGGAAAAAAAACACATCACTTACCCTTCAGCGAGCAAAAAGTAGTGAATAGTTCAGTGTTGTGGTAACACACTGAACTATGCTACAAAGACAACAAGATAAAGAGATGGAAAAGAAAAGAGACATGAAAAAGGGGAAGTATTACGTAAAATCAACTTATTTTTAGCTTTACACAATGTTATGAGTAAAGTTTATCAAAAACATATCTGGAGTGTTTTGATCCTTTCATGTGTGTTGGAGAAATCCTTTAGTGTGCTGTGGCAACCAAGTCCAGCCATTATCTTCCTGTGCAACTCTACAGCTCGAAAAATGTTGTCCCTTCCAGCAGTCTGGGCTTTCTCCTCTTGACTTTGTATATTTTTATTTCTTTTAAAAATTTCCAGTATTTTTACAACTGAAGGTGAAAGTTTCTTGATTGTGCTATAAATTACACTATCTGGATGGAAAACAAATAATATTGCCCATTTAAGAAAATCACAAGAATAAGTACCTTTACTTAGGTTCGATTGCTCATTTAGTGAATGTGCATTAAATGTTTATAAATTATGTACAGATTACCTAAAGAACACTGATTAGGTGTACTACAGAATAAAAGATACAGTAACTATACTCCTCAGTTTAAATTGGCACATACTCAGACCTTTCACTATTCCTCATGTTTTTGTCATCTTTATTCATGCTATATTCAGAATACTGTAAACCTGTAGTATGAAACTTTTATACATTTTCCTTACATATTTGGCAAAACCATCGCTATGCTGTGACAGAGTGGAATGGGACAGATAATCCCAGCACTGATTAGAAGCAACGAATCAAAGCCAGGGGGAGGGTCTTAGTGCTGTCCATCAAGGTAAATGGCTTGTACTTGCTTTATCAAGCTCAGTGGACTTCAAAGCACTTCACACTACATTTACCCACTCACACATATTCACACGCTGATAGCCACAGCTGCTCTGGGGCAATCTGGATCATGCTGGCAATACCGGACTTTCTGACCACCACCATCAGTCAAAGCGGGAGAAGTGCCTTGCCCAAGCACACAATGACAAAGGACGGAGCGGGAACCCACTGATTGCAATTTACCATGGTAAATTGTTTCTCCATCATTTACCAGCATGTACATGAGCCTGACTGACAGCGCCAAGACCCTCCTCCTGGCTCTGAATGGTTGTGTTTGGACAGTGGTGGTGCATTTCTTCAGAGAGCAATAGCAGCTCAGAGAAGAGCTGGAGAAGGTTGATGTTTTCACAGATTATAATTATCAATTTTTCGGCCTATAAAGTGAAAATTTTAATAAATATGTGTAGTGTCTGACCACAAAGAGACATTTTTGGAATGCTAGGAGAACAGTCTGATCAAAGGTGACCAGACATTCAGTTTCAAAAAAAGTTGTACTGAGTGACTTGTTCAGAAGTTTTTGTGTCGTTTTCTTCAGTAGTTCTAGGTGCAGCGCCACCAGAGGCGTGGGAGGAATAGGTTTTCCAAATGGTTTGGATTTATGACACGGTGCAGAGTGAAGAGGATTGAAGTAGTTGAAAATGTAACAAATGTTACAACTTTACTCCCAAATGGAACTGAATCTACTGTACTATCAGATATGAAAATACCAAAAGGCTCTTTAATATTAGAAAGGGTAGACATTGAAGAACAAACCATGCAGGGTGAAAGTCAAGTTTGGCTTTAACATTAATGTATACAGATCACTGCGTGATCTGTATACATTAATGCGAAAACACAAAGAAACTAAAATGTATTATTTTCATATTTTTGCTTTAAAATGCACTATACTGCCAAAGGTACTGTATTGGCTCACCTGCCTCAACTCACATATAAGTTTAAGTGACATCACGTTCCTATCCATATAGTCCTCTGGAGCTAGAACGGCTTCTACTTATCTGGGTCTGCTGTCCACAAGCATGAGGAATGTGTTTTTTTGGGTACACTGCGGGATTTTGGACTATTCTTCCAGAAGTGCATTTGAGAGGTCACATACTGATGTTGGGCAAGAAGGTCTGGCTCTCAGACCCAGCTCTAATTCATCCCAAAGGTGTTCTATCAGGTTGAGGTCAGGGCGCTGTGCAGGCCACTCAAGTTCATCCACACCAGATGTTTTGTCTTTATGGACTTTGCTTTGTGCTCTGGAGCACAACTCAAACTGGAAGAGGAAGGGCCCAGCACCAAAATTTTCCCACAAAGTTGGGAACAAGGAATTACCCAAAATGTCTCGGTATGCTAAAGCATTCAAAGTTCCTTTCACTGAAACTAAGAGGCCAAGCACAGCTTCTGAGAACTATACATCATAATCCCAAACTTTATATTTCACACTATGTGCTTCAGCATCTGATGACCCCGCTCAATCAGTTCACATGTCCTACAATTTCTTGGCTGAGTTGCTGTCGTTTTTTGTTTTTCTTGCAAAAAATCTTTCTAAAAAGAGCAAAAGAGCACTTCATTCACCTCTGTACATGTGCAAGTCTATTCTGCATTTTCTCTCCATTCAACCCTCCAGTCTGGTTTCACTCACTAACTGGGCCGTGCAGATTAAACATTTTTACAGAATGTCGAGGTTTACTAATGTTGGAGGCTTTAATATTAGTTCAGAAATGTTACTCTATATTCTTAAGAAGGTTGCACAACATAATTTTTACTCTTAGTTCATTGCACAGAGATTTTAAATGCTGCTGTTTGTGCAGGGATGACAGAACCAAGTCGTACAGCTGACAGTGTGACAGGTGACATCCAATCATAGTTCGACGCTGGAATTCACTCAGGTCCTGAAAATGACCCGTTCTTTTAATCTTATACACCTGTGGCCATGGAAGTGTTTGGAACTCCTGACTCTGATCATTTGGATGGGTGAGGAAATATTTTTGGCAATATGTAGTGTACATTTTTTAATTTTATAGGGAAATGGTGAAGGGACCACCTGCAGCCTGGGTACACTGTGTTCTTGGGATGACAGCCCATTTCTCCAAAATGTACAATTTAAACCAGTTTATCACATTTTCTCACAATATCACAAGAAGAAACCTCAGTGGTCCATCCTCTGTAGCTAGAACATCATTATCCTGCTATCGGTCAGTAAACACAAAGTCTGAATGTACCTTTGGATGGTGGGGTGTCTTTACTTTCAGTAGACGTCTCAGGCTTGTCCTTATCATCACCGTTGGCCTCGTCTCCTTCTTCCTTCACAGTTGTGAGCTCAGGCTCGCTCTTATACAGCCGGTAGTCTGGAGCTTGCTATGAGAGCAACCCATGGTTAGAATACAGTCAGTAGAGCTTTGAGAAAATATTCATACCCCACTGAGGTTTTTAGCATTTTCTCAATTTTCAGATTCAGAGTAAATGGTAAGGGGCCTGTACCATTCACAAAGTCCATAGGACCCCAAAATACTTTACACTACATTCAGTCATTCACACACACATTCCCATTCTGATGGTGGTAAGCTATGGTTACGCCTATGAACTGGTCCCACCAGGCCCTGCGATCCCCACCAGCAGACAGGTGGGGATCTTGCACAAACGATACAACAGCAGAGACGGAGAACTGGAAACCCATTGATTGTAAGACAAACACCTACAACTGTCACCACAATCCTCCCTAGTGTACAATGGATTTCTGCTCCTGACCCAGTACACAAACACTATGTGCTGAGGTTCTAAGGGTAACTAGCTTACCTCCACTTGGAGTCACTGTAGGTTCCCACATGTTAGCAGACAGTCTGGGAAGAAGGGATAAATTGTATTTTCTGAATCAAGAGGATACAGAAGTCCCTTTGCTGATATCACGGTGTCCTGGCTTTAGTCTTTTTTTTTCTTTACACATTGGGTAATCTCACACATAGAGTACTTACTCTACCAGTGACCAGAACCTTGCTATTCACCTGGAGGGTTTGTACGTCCATTACAAATCCATTTAAACAATGATCCAGATGATGGAGGGATCAGACCTCTGGAAGATGTTCAGAGAATCTGCTTTAGACTGAAGGAAGTTAGTAGCACCAAATTTTGTTCAGAGGTATCAGTGTAAAGTGGAGTATATTCAAGGTCACACCACAAACTTTACTGAATGAAATTTAATTCAAAGAAACTGAAAATATTAAGAATCACTTGCACTTCACAATGAATCTCTGAGTTGTGTTTGATGAAATATGCCAAAGTTTAGGGGTATGAATATTTTTGCAAAAATATATACACACTCTTGCATATAAAGGCCACAGAGCAAAAAGTCATTTTAAAGAGTTTGATACATCACTATTATTATTATGTCTAAGTTTAAATAAGTGGCTGTAAAACAGCTCAGAAGGTTTACTGGAGGACAACACGATGTTTTAAAGTCCAAAGGTAAGATGAAGGACAGACACAACAGGAAAAATCTGATGACAATGATGAAACGCAGGATGAACCATGAAAGGGTGAATATCATGATGTGCCTTGGTGTGGAAACGCAGGGCGGATGGAGGTGGGTAAGTTACTGGGAGGAACTTCTCATTCTGTAAATCATTCTGTGAATATTTGATGGCGAGGCTGAAAATGATTGAGGTCAGATGAAGTGGCTCTGTGTGTTCTTTGATGATGGAGGATGAAGGGACGGTGGAGATTGGAGACTTTAAACAGGTCTTACACTGTGTGCTCCATTCCTGGAGCTGGTCTTGCGCTCTTCAGGGCGGTGAGCGTGGAGGGCTCGGCTGCCGGGTTGTGAGTGGTGGGGGTGTGTGTGAGGGATGCACTCTGAGTCATAGCATTGAGGGAGGGGCGGGCGAGTGGGCACCCTGCTCCTCTCTTTAAGTGGGCTGGGTGGCACTGCCTGTTGACAGTTAAACAGCACAGCTCAGAACCAAGACAGACCCACGCTCACACCGAGGACTTATGCTGGTGAAGACAGCATGAGCACAATGGCGTGCTCACATCACACACATTACGCACAAGCTGGAACAAAAATGCTTGTTCACATGTCCAAACTGCTGTCTTGTAGGCTACAGAAACATGCCTACCCAACATGCAGCAGGGACATGGTGACACACCAGACAGACAGACAGACAACTCTTCACTAAACTGGCTGTGCTGGAATTTGAATTTTAAACTGCTGGACTGCTCCCTGACTCATCTTCTGTTGTGAAGTACAAAGCTGCATGAAAAAAATTAGTACAATGAAGAAGTTTATGTGTTTAATGAATTCATCTCAAGAAGTGAAACTCAAATATTACTTGTATTCATTCCACACAGAGTTATATTGATCAGTTTCTCATGATTTTTGGCTCAGCTAAGGAGAACTCAAAAATTTGTTCAGAAACAAATCCTTGATTATTAATGATCAAAACATTTTCAAGATTCCTAATAATCAGAGAAATGATAAAGGATTTTCATTCAGAAATGTTATGTTGCAGTTATGTTGCACCACATCATCATGGAAAGAATGCTGACTTTACAGTTGTCAAGCAACCAGCTTTGAGGGTCACAGTCACAGAATCCAAACTACAATGATAATTAAATTTTCCAACTTGTTTTGGTCAAACATACCAAGTGCTAGTGTTACCATGGTAACACTAGCAAACTGGCCTGACCTAAACCCCACAGAGAATCTGAGACACCAGTTGACCCAAAGTCTGCTATTATGGAAAATGACCTGTACTTGTATAGTGCTTTATCAAGTCAGAGGACTCCAAAGCACTTCATACATAAAGTCAGTCACCCATTCATATACTGACAGTGGCAAGTTACATTGTAGCAACAGCTGCAAGGCTGCCATGCACTGATACACTGAAGTGTCATCTCCCGGACCACAACAGAAATATGTGGTCTGGGCCTTTGAACCGGCAACCCACTGGTTACAGGATGAACTCCTGCCTCCTGGACACCCTGAACACCTCAGCAGAACCACAGACTGATGTCCTCCATACCACACCTCACTGATCCAGTGATTCAAAAGGAGCCAAACCAAGTTCCAAGTTCACTAAGTTACCTTGAACTGACTTAAAATGAATTTTACTGATATATCAAAAATAATTAAATCTCGTCTTTTAATAATGAAAAAATGTTCAAAAGGCCAGAGTTTCCCAAGCCTGGTCCTCAAGGCATGTTTTAGATGTTTCCCTGCTTTGATACACTCGATTCAGATGAATGCAGCTCAGCAAAACCTGGCAACTGAAATCACCTGGGCTGAAGAAAGGAAACACCTCAGACATGCAGGGCAGAGGGCCTTGAAGCCCAGGAATACTGCGATATACTGTGGTATAAACAGACGTCATTCAGATGTTTTTCAGATGAATGTCTTCATTTACTCATTGTACTCAAATGTCAGAAGAAAAGAGATTTTGGGGATGACAGCAGCAAAGATAAATAAAGGGTGCCAATGCTGCTGTGGCCTAAATGAGCACATAATATTTGGTCAAATACTTGGAGAGTATTTTATTAAGACCAAAGGTTATGATTTAAATTATGTGGTAGATGTAATATGTGGGCTTGCTTTACCTCATTTTTCTGCTGACTGGAAAGAGGCGTGGAACCTGCAAAATATAACAAAAAGAGTAGAAATATCTGGAGGAACCACTAAGTCAGACCAAAATCTCCAAAACCAACTAAGCGAACATGGCTTTCTGAGAAGCCATGTTCTTAGAAAAGTTTTCTTTTCTAAGTTCAAAAAGTTTTCTAAGAAGAAAACTTTTTGTTTTCTTCTTAGACATAAGAAGAAATCGCTGAGCTGACTGCCTGTTGAAATAACATGAACAAGAACATTACATTTTGGAGTAAAATCCTCTTCAATCCTATTTATTGCAATAAATTGGAAGACTATTGAAAAGATAATTTATTTTAGAAACTTTATCACTAAGTGAATCAAATTATATACATTAATTCCACACAGATTAATGTTATGTTATTAATTAATCATACCAACAAAAAGCTGTTTTTAAAGACAGAAATGTGGGCTTGTCAAATCATGTTTCATACCTATTTAATGGTTGTTATGTTCATAAGGTATTCTTAATCTGACAAATTAGGCTCATAGAAATGCATATAGCTTATTGAAAATGACTGTATTACAGTAGAAAAAGATTTGGCTGCCAAGGTTGCAGAAAAGTTTTGAAGTGATCCGTTTCACAAACTCACCACACTCTGTTCTCTGCTGAGGTTTAGTTTTAGACAGAGCCTCCATCACGTCCTGGATCCTCCAAAGCTCCTTCTGGATCTGGATGTGCTGCTGACTTGGAGGTTCCGTCTAAGACACATACACACAAAAGAAACATATAGTAAGAGAAGAATGTGCAGTTTAAAAACAACCAGTTTTCACTCCTCAAGCTTTTGTCGAACCCTAAAAACGCTCCAGGTCGGATTGTTTGCCCTCGCAGGATTGTGTCATTTAGCTCCTAAAGTGATCTTGAATGTTTTAAGAAAAGACATTAAGCTCATTAAGGCACGAGTCACCAATAAAGAGTGTGTGTTTGTGAGTGGGTCTGGGTCTGTCTGCTACCTGTGGGCTGCCCAGGGCCTCCAGCTGCTCCAGCAGTTTGGTCCTGGCCAGAGTAACGTCTGCCTCCAGCTGCTCATACTCCTTCAACGATCGCTCCAACTCCTGGGAACAACAATGACAGTGTGTGTCCATATGCTGTGCATCTGAGTCTTCGTAATATTTAGTAATGTGTGAAATGTAATATGTAACAATGTATTGTTTATTCTTCGTTGCATGACTTTGTGTTTTTGTGTTTATGATGTAAAGCACTTTGAAATGCCTTGCTGCTGAAATGTGCTCTACAAATAAAATTTGATTGATTGATTGATATGTGGCCACTAAGGTTTTCACATTAGTGACTCTGCCTTTATGCAATTAGATTCTAAGAAATTCTCTTACACATGTATTCAAAAACTTTATAACTAATCTATCTATCTATCTATCTATCTATCTATCTATCTATCTATCTATCTATCTATCTATCTATCTATCTATCTATCTATCTATCTATCTATCTATCTATGTATGTATGTATGTATGTATGTATGTATGTATGTAGATAGATGATAAGGATAAGCATGGCCTCCTTTCTTAATAAAAAGTACCGTATATATTAAATAAGCACCAGTTCAGCTTACTGTATGCGTTCATGGATCATTGGGAGAATGTGAACAATATAGCCTACAGATGTCTATATATGTGCATACATTGTATATGATTATAAATGTGTGCATATGTACTTATGCATGTACGTATAGGAACAGCAAATATCTTTCATTTTCGTTGAATGCTAAGACTATGACTAAGATAGGCCTTGGCTTCAGGCTATTTCCATCCATCCACTTTCCGTCACCCTTCTCCCTAACGGGGTCGGGAGTTGCTGGTGCCTATCTCCAGCTGCGTTCCGGGCGAGAGGCGGGGTACACCCTGGACAGGTCGCCAGTCTGTCGCAGGCTTCAGGATATTTGTTTTTTGGTAAATTATTGTTTTGTAAAGTAGCATTTTATTTTGTTTCTATGGTTATGCTGCCACAGACTTTGGCTACTGGAGGGCAAACTGACCTCTTTTTCTCATTTTCTTCTTCCACTCCTATTCGATGTTATTTCAACTGTAAACCTTTTGTTTTCATAATTTTTCTCTTCATGGAAGCTACATCAGGTCCCTTGTTCTGATTGGCTGATTCCTTCCCGGAGGAGGGCATCAGCTGAAATAATGCTGCCATCAACATTATTTTACCAAGATAAGGTAATCTGAGTCTGGACTTACGGCGGTGACTCTGGACAACTCCCTGCAGGTGCTGAGCAAGCCGCTCTGCAGAACATCTCTTTGTTGGACCAGGCTCTGCATGGCCACTGTGTTGGAGCTGCTCTGCTCGCCCAGCTCCTGACTGGCTGACACCAGCACCGTCTCCAGAGTGTGCTGCCACAAAACAACAGAAACTCCTTACTGCATACCTGAGACTGCTCTCCATGTGAAAAGGTGAGCTTGCTCTGCTCAAGGCAGTACCTTTTCCCTGTGCAGCTGCTGCAGTTTTTCGTCCTGCATCCTCAGCACTTTGTCCTTCTCACACAGTCTGCTCAGCTTGGTCTGATGTGCGTAAACACCGAGATCAGCTGTGCAGTTCATGAGCTGCTCAGCATTTTACTGACAGCAAAGCTTTCTTACCTCTACATCAGCCTTATCAATGGACTGGTTTAAAGAGCTGTCTTTAAAATCTTCTGGAGTGATCTGAAAGAGGAGAAACATTCAGACTGGACCAGTGGGGGGCGCCAACAACCCATCAGCTAAGCTCAAATGAAAACCAGTTTCTCCTCACTTTGAGACTGTGCAATGGTATTCCTTAGATTGGTTCTAACCTGTTAAGGAAAGAGATCTGCTCACTTATTCACAGATCATCAAGCTGGCAGTTGATCAAGATGTAAACTTACCACTGATTTACATTTTGTCCAAGCTTTTCAATGCTTTTCACATGAAAATAGGAATATCATATGGTCCAATTATGTACATAGTGGAGGACTCAATGGCTTTTATAAAAATGCTGTTGAAAACTATTTTGCAGCTCAGAGAGAGAGCTTACAGAGTGTTAAGGAAGAACTGACAGTAAAACAATGCAAACATCTCAGAAATTCCTTTCAAAAGGGTTATTTCATATGAAATACACAACAGCTTCCTCTCTGTTAGCTGAGGTTAAACGTTGGAGAAAAGGAACAAAACAAAAATGTTTTAGAAGGGGAGCATAGAGGTAGATAAAGATAAATGCTGAAGCTCCACAGCACAAGATTAAGAATGTTATGGAAAGAAAAAAAAAAAAAAACACACACACAAAAAAAAAAAATAAATAAACAAAACAAAAGACTAAACTATAAACATATGAGCTGAAATGTTTATGAGGGAACTGAAGAAGAAGTGAATGTTTACTCATTGAGGCTAAATATCAGATGAACAAAACAAAATAAGGAGTCAGATGAGATCCTTATTTTTTTGTCATGGAGGACAGGATGAAAGTATTCATAGACAGACCACTAATCACTGGTGGTGAAGATGTAGGAATGTTTACTGTAGTGATTTTTCTATCAATCATGCAGAAACAACTGAAAAGCCCCACAGAACATTTCCACAGGCAGTGGTGATGTGGGGCTGCATGTCACAGCACATCAGCATGACCATGCTCTGCAGGAGGGTCCTGACATGGGTCCATCCTGCAGGGCTAACTTCTTAACTACTGCATGAAACAGATAGAATCTCAATTATGATGACCGTTGCTGTCTTACATAATGAAGTGAGAAGAACTTCTGGTTGGACTCACGAAAGTTCTGCTAACCTGAGCAAACCCGATTCACATAAGCTGCCCCTCTGTACAGACCTCAATCAGCCTTTCACAAAGGGTAGAAAGTCTTTTTTTTTCATGAAGAAATTCATTTTCAACACAGCCAGAGAATATCTGAAAAATACATCTTTACAAAAACTCATCTTGACATGTAGATATGGGTCATACACAACAATCTATGGCACATGAGGACAGGTGGAGAAGGGTCTGTGTAACAGTACATGTCCCATGCTTCAGTCTGTGTCATTTTCAATAAAGGAAAACATTTCAAATGTCAGGTGCTGAATCACAGGCATCTTACAGACATCAGCTGTTATATCTAGGAAGGATCCAGTGACTGGTGTTGAATGGTTCACTGCCTGAATGTGGTGAAACTGGGGCTTGATGGTGGAGATGCGGATACACAACAACTGGGCAACCACAGCAAAGTTTTGGCTGGAGTCTGCTGTACTTCAAGTCATGTTGAAACATTGGAGCTTTGCTGAAAATAAAGTAAAGCTGCAGGGCAAACTCAAGTTTATTCCTATGTACTCAAATAAAAAGTCTTCAAAGGATTTATTGTTTCTTTTGAGAAATAACTCCTCAATTTCCAAGTTACTTTTTGGGAACTTTCCATTTAAGCCAACCTCATTCAGCTCTTACGTTGATGCTCTAATATTTAACCATGAAACTTGGGTGAGTTAGCAGTTATGTATGGGGAAATGTTTCTGCCATAATTCAAGAGCACACATTTTCAATCTGAAAACAGGATTTCCTGTCTTTAGTTCTCAAAACTTCTAATAATTTTCTTTGCATTTTTATGTTGAAAGCAGGACTTCAGATATTCCTTCTCAAACTTGTAATGATTGTACTCAAAACTGGAATCTGCTCACACTTAGTCTCTGCTTAGACTCTCTGCCGTGCAGAGACCTTTGGAGGGAGAGGGGCTCAAATTTCAAAAAGGGGCACATTGAAAAAGATCTTAAAACACAGTACAACAACATAGCAACAACCCATATTAATCAAGAATTAATCATTGCCATCATGCGGGACGATGCAAAGCAAAGGTACATTTTCCCCAACAGGTGTAAAGTTTCTGTTTCTGCTGCTGACAGTCCCAGAGGGCTGAGTTGCTCTGAGACTGTTGCTGTTAAACAGACCAGAGGAGAGAAGGTCAAAGGTTATGAAGCAAGCAAAATTGCTGCCATTTTACTAATTAAGCCCTGATATCTATTCATCCTCTAGAACAATTTGACTGCAGATTGATTTATAGATCAAAAAAAGCTCAAAGGGGTTAACTCTATAGCATTTTTTGATGATAGCAGCTCTGAGATCTAGAATTGAAAAACTGGGATATCAAGGCAAAGAAAACTCAGTAACTGCTATTAGGGGCCTCCAAACATTCAGGGGCCTCCAGACATTCAGGAGGCCCTAGAAATGGTTTAATTGCAACACAGACCATATATGTCATTCATAGAGAATGACAATGTTATAAAATTGTATTTAATGCTGAAGGAAAAAAAAATACATTTAGGATTTAATTAAATTTAAATGAAAAAGTTTACTTAGTAAAAGTTTAAAGAATCATCTTGATAATTTGATTGTTGCGTTTCCATGGCTACAATATGGCGTAATCTCTTTGTTTAAATTGGGTTTGTTCACAAATACATCACCGCAAATAACCCATAATCAGTGATTGATTTTAAACTCGGTCAATAAACCTGGTCTCCCTCTCACAGATTCACCTTATCGATATTTAAACATGTTAGTGATGCTGAGGTTCTTAGTAGGAAGGGTTTCTGAGGCCCCATATTACCTTGTGCCGGCCCTGCATGAACAAACACTGTGATGCACATCTCTGAAATCTACCTGGAATCTACCTGGAATCTAAGTGGCATCTACCTGGAATCTAAGTGGAATCTACCTGGAATCTAAGTGGAATCTACCTGGAATCTACCTGAATCCCTTGGTGGCTCCTTTGTCAATTCGCCGATGTTTTGGGGACATTTAATTGTGACATATTTGGCTTTATGCTGTTGTTCTAATTATTGCTCCAGTATTTTCTCAGATGTTTATTGTGTGAACTCTAAATGCTTTGACCCGAATCTTCCTTTAACTTCTATTTACAGTCGTTCACCTCCAGCCCAGATCCCATCAGCGGCTTTAACCCGTCTGGTAGTGAAGTTAAGGAGAAGCAGAGCAAACAGTCAGCAGGTGGTACCAGGTGGTACCGGGGCTTTGAGCTGCGTGTCTTATATCAGGATGTCTGATATAAAGACAGACATTCTTTCTATCTGTCAGTGGGACCGACTCAGACTGCCTGTAGTGAACCAGGCTTTTAACAGAGTGATGAGTCTCTATGCAGCCGGAGCATTTCTGTGTTTAGGGGCGAGGTGGGTTTTGTCCCGCTATTGCGAGAAACTATGAAAATATAAATAGAAACAGTTTTTCTAACATCATCATCAGACCTACGTTTTTATTTGCAAACCAGTGTATGAAAAAATATTGTTGCGCATGATTTGTTAGTTAGAGAGTATAGCTCCGCCCCCGGTGACTGAACAACATGCAGGAAGAGAAACTGAGGCATTTTGACAAATTATTATATTTTGACAAATTATTATATTTAGCTAAATATTATTGCTGAGCTGTTAGTGATTAGCAGCACACTGCTAGCAGTCGTTTAGTGTACTATGTAGCAGAAAGCTGACATTGTTGTTTCCCCTACATCCAGAGTGTGATGCAGGTTGCTACAATTGATAGTAGAAACACAGGCACACCCACTAGAAGGAAACAAATGCACCCAGTACAATACTTTCATTCAATTGGCTCAGAGGTTGCCAGGCGACTGTGTCCAAAGGCAGTTCTGTTTCATAAGCGAGAAGAGAGTCCGCTTATGGACTGCTTAAGTGTGAGTCTGAGGAGAAGTTTTACAAGCATTACATATTTTAAGAAATACATGAAGTCCTGCTTTCAAAATGAAAATGTGAGTGAAAGTATTAAAAGCTTTGAGAACAAAAGACATGAAGTCCTGTTTTCAGACCGAAAATGTGTGCTCTTGGATTATGGCAGGAAAATGTCACGAAACGAACAGAAAGTGTTGCAAACAAAGATTTGCTCTGAGCAGAGATTGTGAGCGCAGAGACGTTTTGAGTACAATCATTAGAAGTTTTGAGAAGAAATACATAAAGTCCTTATTTCAAAATGAAAATGTAAGCAAAAATATTGAAAGTTTTGAGAACAAAAGATATGAAAATGTGTGCTCTTGGATTATAGTTGAAATATTTCCCAAATAGTTGTGAAGCTAAATCTCCATGACAAGGTGTGACCCAGCCAAAACTCTCAGCAGATGGGTGGATGGGCTCTGTGTCGATTCAAGTTAGCACCTTCCAAAAACCTTACTTGCTGGTAGAGTTGCGGCCTTGGTGCCGAGTTCTCAATCATAGTGTGAATCATGAAGATAAGAGGCTCATTCTCCTTCGTCTAGCATTAGCGCCGGGAAGAAGAGGATACAGTGGTGTAATAACACAGCTGGTAAGAGAGACTAAAATATAAAATGCTGTTTAGCTGATAATAAATAAAAGAAGAAAAAGAGCTGCTCAAAGACTATGGTTTTATTTTTTACCTGCAGTCTGAAACCTATAAACTCATGTACAGTGCAGTGTAGAAAATAAGTGCTTAACAACCAGACCTATGCTATAACCCACATGCACAAAAGACATCAAAGCAAGTAAATGTATAAATCAAAATACATAATAAAGTGACATGACACAGTCCTGAACAGATGAAGAAAATTAACTGTTAAAAGTCACAGAAAGCCGTAGAAACCTGCTGAAACATTTGGGGGGAAACATTTCAGCTGAAAACAGACCTGCCCTCACCAATGCAATTTAACAACAGCTGGTTATTAAAAAAATTACCATTACAAGGGATTTACAGAAGAAGCCTATCATAATGGGTACAAGTAAAAACCTCTCTCAAGATATTGTTGTAGGGAAAATATATATGTAACTTGAAACTTCTTAGATTTTGCAGTTAGCCCCTTTTGGGCCAAAATACTATAAACCAGTCAAAAAATAGGTGCTTTTTTGCTAGAATTCTGAGAGGAGACAAAATAATACTTGAATGAGTTTTCCAAGAGCCAAGGATCTCTTACAAAGTTTCACAAAAAATTAGAAATTGCAGGTACAGTCTGTCAATGAAAACTATGAGTCATGCATCTATCTACCATAGATTATATAAACATATTTCTCCACTGTTGAAGAGAAAAAAATATGGAAGCTTATTTCAAGGTTGCTATAGAAAACTTTGACAAGCCAGTGAAATTATGCTCCAGCCAGACCAGAGCAAATTTAAACTGTTTTCACGGAAGGATAGAAAACAGCACATCTGCAAACCATAAAGTTTGTAGGCAAGATTATCATGGTGTGTCTGTCTTTCAGCATAGAGAATTCTTCATACAACTCAAAGAACAATGAATGAAGAAATGTAACTGAACATTCTTGTAAATAATCTGCAAATGAAATGAAGTTGGATTTTTCAATATGATTCAAACACACAGCCCAAGAAACTCTTAGCTAGTTTAAAAAAAATCAAAGAATGCAAAATGGTCCAGCCAATCACCTAATTTGTAGCAGAAAGAAAATCTATGGAGGGAGCTGAAGACCATCTTCACTTTGTGTGGAAGAATGATCCAAAATGCAATTTCAATGTCAATTTCTGCTAATAGCAATTGTGGCCAACATCTATTTAATGAATATAACAGATAGACTTGTTTGCTTTGATTTCTCTGTGTAGATTACTTTGTTAGTTTACAGATATCTACAGTAATGAAACTGAGCTGAGTTAGCATGCCCATCCTGGGTAACCCAGTTAGCAGCTATGCACTGGTTATTTCACAACCAGTAATAATATCTTGAGCAATTTGACCTGGATTATCTTGTCTGTTGCATCAGACAACTTGTGCAGCCATGACTCCTGTTGCTGAATTGCCATTGTTGCGTCTCTGGACAGCTTT